>JAKSZT010032012.1:19941622-20547421 GCA_026826555.1 Tolypeutes matacus | reverse complement strand
TAATAGTAATAGTAATAGTAATAGTAATAGTAATAGTAATAGTAATACTCAGTTGTTAGTGTTAACTGGGATGTTTTATATAAAGCAGCTGGCTCATAGGCATCACTACAGTTTTGGAGACCAAGAGTCTGAAATCAACTGAGCCAAAACCAATGTCTCGCAGGACCTCCTTCCCTCCGGAGGCTCAGGGGAGAATGTTCCTTGGCTCTTCTAGCTTCTGGTGGCCGCCAGCATTCCTTGGCTTGTAGCTACATCACTTCAGTCATGAAGACCGGCATCTTTACATGTCTCTGCTCATCTTTACATCGTTCCTTCTCCTCTGGGTAGATGTCAAATATCCCTCTGCCTCCCTCTCATAAGGATACATGTGATTGCATTTCGGGCCCACCAGGAGAATCCTGGAAAATCTCCCCACCTCAACAACTGTGACTTGGTCACACCTACAAAGATCCTTTTTCCAAAGAAGGTCACATTCACAGGTTCCAGAGACCCTTTATTCAGCCTGCCACTTTATTTATTTATTCAGTGTCCTTCTGGTTTTCAAAATGGCAGGAAAGAAAATGGAGAAAAAGCAGGAAGGGAGAAGCTACTTTTGCACATGAAGGGAAATCATATGCAAATTTATCATCCAAATCTTGTTTTTTTTTCCTGAGTTGACAACTCAGAATAGCAAAGCAGCAGCATTAGTAGGTATATCTTTTGGATGTCTAAGTATGGCATGTTTTTTGAAATGACTGCATTTAAAATCGATTATGTTATATAAGACCTTTTAATTTATTAATATCAGAGGCATAAGCTGGTTCTCAAAGTAACCAAGTACAATAAGGAATTATTTAATAGGATTTTAATATAGTTGCCTAGTTTTTTTCTTCTACCAATTAGATGGTTCACATATATGGCCTTGAACTGTTAAGTTTACTTGTCACAGATCTTACCTCTTTAGTGCAATTATAAATTCTGTGAGATAAAAGATCATGTCTTTTCCAGCTTCGTATCTTTCTCCTGACATAGTATATTGGTCAATAAATATATGCTTGACTGATTAATTTTAAAATACCCAGGATAACAATTGTAAAGGAAGATGATGGCAGGTTCATTCAACACATCTGAGCTTCATGGAGACAGATGTTAGGAAAAAAAAATATTAACCTTGAGGGAAATATTGATGCTTCTCTCCCCTATTCTATACTTCTCAGCTTTGATTAAAATTTGTATACCTTTGTCAAAATGCATTTCATACTAACCAAGGAAACATAGTAAATTATCTTTTGAATACAGACCCTATCTGTATTATTCCTTTTATCTAGTGAAGGAGTTTGACACTCTGGATCCCCTCAGCAAAAATTCAAATAATGTTCCCTTAACCTTTTTTTTCTAAGATTAAAATAAGCCTATTTCAAGTTTTTCTGTCATAAAGGGCCTTCTGGATGATATGCTCATCAATGGAGAAAGAAAAGGGAGAGCTTCTGGGAAAAAAATAGATGATGTATGTAAGGAAAACTAACACATTTCCTGGCACACAGTTAGTGTTCTACAAATATTAATTTCCTTTCTGTTCCTCCTTTTGCCCTTTTCGCTTAAAAAAAACAAGCTTAATGGTCAACAGAAGGAACTAACTTTGAGAAAAATGATAATTCTTTCAAGAATAGAGGGTTAAATTTAAATGCAAAGTGTCTGTAACTGATGTATTTTATGGGGGCTAGAGACCTAAAAAGACACTCTATAAATATTCTGAAATAAAAAGACTGTTCATTAGTGAACAGGGGCCATGGTCATAGTCGTCCCAATCTGTGGCCTCCAGATTGCTCTCCTGGCATCCTTTCGGTGATTCTGAGTTTTGGGGCTTTGCTGAAATGCTAAGGAGCAAGGGTGCTAAGCTACCATTAACGTGTCCTTCTAGGGAGAAGGTGGGCTTTTTTTTTTTTTTTTCTTCCCTTATTTATTCTTTTATATTTATCTGTAATGCCTTTCAGAGTAGAGGAGCAATCTTTTGAAAATGATGAGCATATGAAAATGGCCATTGTAACCTGATTCAGCAAACCAGTTCCATTTGGGTGATTTTTAGCCTGCCTCTGAGCAACAGAAGTGGTCAGGCTGGAGTCTCCCCAGACCCCAGATAATTGAGTTGAGCCAGTGTTGTGTGCTCGATAGTTGTGCATTAGCTACAGCCCTCTTGCCCTCTTCAAAACATATCTCTTTTCTCAATTATTCAAAATAAACAAATCAATGATATAGTAAAACAAAAAAAGAGAGAAGAAGAAAATACTAGAAACCACCTCTCTGTTTTGGTATGGAAAGCACAGTCTAAAGTTCAGTGATTTTAAAGACAATTTCAGCGAGGGGAGAGAGCCCATCTGTATGGCTCGGCAAATTAATTTTGAACATTTGAAGATAAAAAGGCTGAGTTCCTAGGATCTGGCTTTAAACGTCACAATCCTTGGCAATCTGAGGTATTCACTAACTAGGAGCTCTTCCATTTATTCCAAATACTCCTTTATCATTGGTTTTGAAGGAATATGGTTCTCTGAAAAGCACTGCCCATTGCAAAGAGATTCAGCTAATGAAGAAGTGAGACTATATCCTGATGTCACATCTTTAAGACCTCAGTAGAATTTCTTCAAAATCAAAAGACTTTGTTTTATTAGCACATTTGATGGAGGAGGGAGAAGGGGGAAGGGAAGGGCTTTTTGTTTTTCTTTTTTCATATTTATAAAAAAACACATAGTGAGTAAAAACCCCTCAATGAGCCACAGTGCAAACCCAGAGGTGAACTAATTTTATAAGTTGGAAATCAGAAAGTCTATTTGTGGCAGATGCTGAACACATGTAATTTACTAGCATAATATGGCTACCCTGAATGCAAGTGTGATGGATGCTTTATAAGTTGGCAAAGAGGGGACTGAGCCATTTAAATACCAAGTATGATGTTCCTAGGATCTCTAGATATCAACTCCTAGCTCCTTGGGAGATCCTTCAGGAGCAGGACAGAGAGCCATTGGCATCTATTTAGAATGTTGCTGGCTGGAGATGGAGAGCAGGACAAATGAACTTGGGAGCTCCTCTCGGCTCGTTCCATGGGCAAACAGAAATGAAATCAGATGAAATGAGTTGGTGGCATCTGATGTTTAGATGATCAGGCTTTGCAGAATTCCTCTTTTAAGAGACTAATATGTCACAGAGCTTACCAACTTGGAACTCTAACCTTTTCTAAGTTCCAGTTGACTTCATAAGATTTTCTCCTCCTTCACATTAGCAAGCAAAATGTACTCTTCAGGTTGGCTATATGAACTGAGAAGCCAGGTAATTGACTCTGGTGGGAACATGTGAGTGGTTGGCATAGCAGAATACGATCAATCCGAAGTCCCATGGAACAGCTCTCCAAGAAGAGTAGTTAGCTCTAGGGTCCTGATCCTCAATTTCTCTTTCTCATCCTAGTGTGCCGAACAGTAGCTGAATACTTTCCCCACTGACAATGCTATTTCTGGGCCAAAGCTGATGCAGACAAGAGGAACACTTCAGATGAAAGATAAATAACAATTATTAGAAATCATAAGGGCTTTTTTTTGTAATTAAAGTCATGAACTATACTAATTGCCTTGGAAACAATATGCTATTTACTGCCTTTTATTAACTGCAGCTTAAGAGAGTATGTGCGTTGTGTGTATTGGCAACTAGTAGATATACTGAGATTTTTGCATAAATATGTTATTCATCACAAACCAAGCCACATAAATAAAATATAGAGAGAGATATTAGTAATGTAACGGAAGTCTTAGAGAAATAGCTCAGCAAGTGACAATGCTGTCAGTGAACATGAAAGACTGAAATTAAGCCTTGCTTTTCCCCCCCAAATACGATCTTTAAACAAAGTGAACTTCAGTTTTTCACAGTGTGGGGACAGGTAAGAAGAAGATATTCAAAGCACTATGTGAGGTTCCTGCTAGCTGATAGAAAGGAATCCTTGGAGAGCTGAAATAACTTTTTTAAAAAGGAAAAACAAAACAAAACAAAAATGACATAAATCTGCAAAAGAGTAAGATGATTATTCTTCTTCTGGAACCCTTTTGACAAACCCCTACATTTTCAAAGGATTACAGGGGAGTTAGCCAGACATTGACTTTAATGTGAATTGCGTTGCTAAACGAAATGCAATCCACTGGAAATTTGGGGGTTTGGTGTTTGTCATAAGTCAGACAATGGTTTGATTTAAGTTGACAGAGTTTGAAGAATGAATAAACATAGGCACTTTTGTGCAAAAATACAAAATCTCTAAGTAGTCAAGCAGGGATAACCAGAAAAACAGAAGAAACAAAAGTAGAATATCCAATTCATAATGCAGTTGAGGAATTTGAGTGTCATTTGAAACTCTAAGGAAAAGCATGAAAACTTGGACAGGGCCATCCCCAAGGACAAGTTTTTGAGGCCTTTCTCCCAAAAAGTTCTCCTGTTTGGGACTGCAAGATAGATTATCAAGACACTTTCAATTCAGAACTTGTCCTGTTTACAACCCATAGTACAAAAAGTTATATTACCATTGTCATCTTTTAGCAGTATGAGTGATATAATCTCATGTTCATAATATAGCTATTTTATATTTGCAGCTTTATGGAAATCTATAGATATCAATATCTGTTTTTAATGGATCTTGCTGAAATCCTGCTGCCTGGGAAGTCGTGCTGTACCGTTATGGAATTATCACAAAGCTAGATCTGACAATTATGATATTATATCAGGAAAATATGACTTTTAAAGTGTGGGAGAAAACTTTTTCAGCACCACGACAAAACATATTTTCGCTTGGAAATAAAAACTAAGGTCTATATGTGATAATTAGTTGAGGTACCTCAGTTGCAACACTCCCTCTATCCCACCCAAGGCTGTCTGTCAGTGTCAATGAAATTGAATGTCAAATTGAAAAATTCTAAAGCTATTTCTTCTGTATTAGAAAATCACCAGCATATCACATCTTCCTGCCCTACTGGCAAGATAAGCAAAATTAGTACATACCCCTCTCCTTGTTTTGTCAAATTTTAATCAAACTATTTATACGAAGTGTGAAGCTAGTCGCATCCTGGACTGGTGGTATAAGGGGATTTTATCTTTAATGTCAACGCTTGATAATCTTTATGAAATTTATTTATTTGACCTCTCTGAAGCAATTGGCATGGTTAATCACTGCTTCTTTCTCCTTTAACTTCCTTGCTTAGCTCTCTTTTTTGTTCCTTCCTTCTACCCATGACCCTCCTTCTCAAGCTCCATCTACCCCTTAAATATTTGCTGTTTATTATAGTGGTACTCCTGGCTTTTTTTTTTTTTTTTTTTTTTTAAGTCTTTCATTATATTTTCTTTTTTTTTTTTACCGGGAGGTCCCGGGGATCGAACCCGGGTCCCTCCATATGGGAGACAGATGCCCTACCAATTGAGCCACATCCGTCCCCCTCATTATATTTTCTTGGGACTTCTCCCAAGTCCATGACTTCAACTTCTACCTACATGCAGAGGACTCCCTGCTTGGTCTCTTTCCTGAGTTTTTGACCAGCATTTCAAATGATTTATTACCTGGCTGAATATGTTATAGACATCTCAAAGACAAATTGTACCAAAGTAAAATTTTCATCTTCTCCCCACTTCCTATCCCCTGAACAAATAATGAACAATCAAACAAACCTGTTACATACCCCTCTCCCAGTCTTGGGTGAATAGGACAGCAAGGACTCAAATGCTGAAACTACAAATCTGGGACTCATTCTAAGACTTTTCTAATATGCTACCACCAGAATAAGCTTTCTAGAATGTAAACCTGACCATGTAATTCTACTGGTTCGGTAGGTTCTCATTACCTGTATTAAACAGTCCAAACTCTGTAGCATGTCAGTCAAGGCCTTCTCAGCTCCTCTCTTGTACCTTTACTTGTCCTCTGGTGATTTGTGATCCAACCATTCTATTTGCCATTTCCAAAATGTACACCAGCCTCTCCCAAGCTTTGGGGCCTATTAAACGACCTCCCCCTTCAGCCCTACCTTCCCTCTCTCCCAAGACTATTGTTGTCTACCCTATGGAGTCTTACCCAGCTTCCCAAAAAGCTCAAGAACATTCTCCTGTGTGAATTTTTCCCTGACACACATATACATACAAACGCTCCATAGGTTTTGTTAGGTGCCTTCCTTCTCAGTTCACACAGAGCTGTGTAAACGTATTATAAAAGCATTTATCGTGTATAATAATTATTGGTGTACGGCTGTCTCCCCCACTATATTGTGAGTTTCCTGATAGTAGAAACAGCCTTCTCATTTATCTTTGGATTCCCAGCATTTAACACTGACTGTTGCACAGGAATTGCTCTATACATATATTTTTTAATGAATACATATTTGGATCAGCCACAAATACCTGGAAATATTCCTAGATATCTGATTGGAACAAAGTATGACTTGAGTCCCTACGGCAAAGTTCCCTTCCATGGGTATTGGGGCTGCTCCTTGATCTAGTTTATAGGTAGTTTCCAGCAACTTATTTCAGTATTTCCCTTTCCTTTGAACTGATATTCAGGTCTTGCTATTCAAGAGTTTATTGTCAACTCTCTGATTCTAGAAGTATAAACCTGTGGGTAAAATGTTTAATTGCTCATTTAGGAATATGGATTTAGCTGGCTTTAGATTTCATAAAGATTCATAGACGGATACCCCAAAGGATGAGTTTCTTAGTCTTAATCTAAGCATATAAGAACTCTCTACTAGTTACGGCCAAGAGTCTATCCAGTCTAATGTAATAAAATACTCCAACTTTCTTTCATTTGTGGAATATTTTTTCTAAAAAGAACTAACATTTATTATAATTTTAATATACCGTTTGGCAAAAGAAGCTGAGGTTTAGGGGTTTCCTTTGGAGTATTCCTATTGAATACTTTCCTATGGGTACTCAATAAACCAGTAGCAGAGCAAAAGCTGACTTCAAATCTTGTTTTCTTTCTTTAAGAAGGTGTCTTTGTTGCTCTTTATTTATGGGTACTCAAACAATTAACATTTTCAAAGGCAAAATGGAACTAGTTCTTATGATCATGTCTGACTTATTCCCCCAAACATGACTCTTCCTTTAATGCTTATTTTTCATATATGTTTATCCATATTTTTCAACTGTTTTAGTGAAGGCAAACAATATAAGGTCTCTCTCCTCATTCTGCAAAGTTTTCTCAGAAAAAAAAAAAAAAAAAAAGAGCTGGGCTTTTGGTGCTTTTGGCAATTTTATTCTAACACACGTAGCACCCAGACTGTAATTCTGATAAGTATTTCAGTTCTTTCTTGAAAAATTAAATTCACAAAACAATTGATTATCAGTTATAAATGGCAAAAACACCATCTGGTTTTTGAAATTGGTTAAATCCATGTAGCAAGGGGGAAAATGTTGGAACTTGTAGTTGGCCAGAAGTTCTAGTCCATGGAGCAGAAAATGACGAGCTTTACTATGAGAAAGCCAGAGTAGTCATAACTTGTACTTAGCGGCTGCGGGAATTTGATACGTTCTTCACATGTTCCATATGTTAAATCACTTGGCGAGATCTTTAGTGTGAAAGAGCTGGGGGTGGGAGAGGAGTATGGCTAGTGGAGGGAGTAGCAATAGCTTAATCTAGATTCTCGCTGCTGGTTCTTTCCGTTTGAGCCCCAGTGCTCACGGTGTCCCATGACTCAGTTTCTTTACCTGGGAAACTGAATGGGCAAGTTCCTCTACCTTATGGCATAGGCGGCATTTTTTGTGGAAATTTCTAAAGCTATTTAGATTTCTCTGGTGAGGTAAGTCACACAGCATTAGCATTTCCTAAAGAAATGTCCCATGTTGTTCTTTGCCAACTGGAAATTTGAGTGGGTGTTCATTCGATGTGCCAAGAGAATGAAGGGAGATGAAAACACTCCACATCTTCCAATGTCCCATACTGTGTTCCGAGTGTGGGAGGATTGGGGCCTGGCTAGATCATCTTGGAGATTCAGCTTCACAAGGAATGCTTTTCCTTAGGAGTATACTGCAATCCTGTTATTTAAAAAAATGTTCTGAGCTGCTGGCATATTTTCACTTTATGTTAAAAATGTAGCTATCATTTGCTTATCATTTATGCATTGTAATGTGAAATTTATTCATTTGCTCAACAAATATCTATTGAGACACAGTATAGCATAGTGGTTAATTGCAGGGGCTCTGTCCACAATTTAGAAACTGTGATCTTAGAGCAATTGCTTAATCTTTCTAACCATGTTTAAAGACTATACAATGGAGATAATAATAATAGTGCCTACCTTCGGGATTGCTCCAAGGATTAAAGGAGGCAATGTGTGCAAAATGCTTGGTAAGAGCTCAATAAATGCTCTATTAGTAGTAATAATACTACTTATTAATATTACTATGTGTCAGGTTCTGTTCTAGGATTCTTGGCATATAGGATCTTACTTAATAGTTTACAAATCACTTTCAGCACACATATGGCCTCTAATTCTTACCCTGACTAGGTAGGAGTCTGCTTTGCACTTGGTCTGATTCAGATAGTGTCACTTTTGGAGGTGATAAGAATTCATAGGCTTTTGCAGACTGGGCATTACTCTGGCCACCACGTGGTGATGGCCTTCTGCCTCCTCTAGACCTATTTGCCGGCTGAGTTTTCCTGAGCGCTGGAGGACAGCCTGCAGTTCATGTATCAGGGCCTGTAATTACAGAGCAGAATATCCAGAGCTGTGAAGACAGGGCAGTCTGAGAATTAGTTTATGCATAATGGATAATAGTAGGCTGTTTTAAAGTGTAACTCATTTGGTGGTTTGGCAGATTCTGACTTATTTATTTATTTATTATTTTCTTAGCAGGATGAGGACAGAGGGCTAGGGAAGTCATCTGGTGTAGAGCCTCTAGACTATAGCTGAGACTTAGCAATTTACATTCAGTAATCTCTTGGTCATTTAGCCACAGATAATTTGTCATGGTTTGTTTTAGCTGTTGTGATATTGATATTTATTATGCAAATTGTATTTCCTACATCTTATTGTTCTGCGTTCTATGAATACTTAAATTATTATAAACCTTTACACTTAATATGGCTCGTCCTTCAATTTGATGCTTGAGCAACAGAGGGTCAGAGCGCACACGATCTTCTAGAAGAGAAGAAAATAAGTAATTAAAAAGCAGACAAACAAGAGAGCCGGCTGCCTGGTTGAAAAGAAAGCAAAGGCAATTTCTGGGAGGGACAGCGAGTCCGGAGAAGCAAGTCGCTTCAGCTAGGAGAGCCTCTTTCAGAGACGAGCTAAGCTCAGGGCACCTGTTGGTCCCCAGTCACCTTAGAAACTGGGAGGGGCTGGGGGCCTAGAGGAGGGGGGAGTGGGTTTGAGCCCCGGGGTAAGGAACCTGGCAGACCCTAGCTTTGTCCCCGGTCCTCCACCCTGAAGCTCGACCGAATAGATTTTGTTCAGTTCTGGTGTGAGTAACCTGAAATATATATTAGATATGCACATGTAATATTAAAACCAAGAAGGAGACCCACAGCAAGCTGGGGCAGCCTGAGCTGGCCCTCCTCGATCCTGAGACTCTACCGCAAAGACACCGACTAGAAAAGCCCAGAACGCGGCTCCACGATTCCTTTCTCCCAACTATGCCCGAGTCTGCCGCTAGGTTGTTGAGCCGACTCTCCCGCTCCGCCGGACGTGCAAAGCACGCATGCACTTCTCCCAGATTGTTTTATCAATCCGGGGACCTGCATTCTCACTCTCCTCTCCCGAACAGCCCCCGTTTCCCAAAGATCCCTTCCTTCCGTGCAAGGTGAAGGGCGGAAATTTGCAACGTCTGGTGTCCAGGCCAGAGGCACTGGGTGTAGCGGGCCAGAGGAGCGTCCTGGGGAGACTGTGCAGGCGTCGGTCGGATACAGCGATTGCTCTAAACAGTCCTAATAGAGGTGTACGAGAAGCTAGACCCGCCCCCGGAGCCCCAGCCTCCACGCGCCAGGCGCCCGGGAGAACACTCGTTCCTTGAGCCTGGGGAAGCCAGAACGAGCCTTTAACATAAACATATTTGCATACGCCCCTCCCCTTGGCCCCGCCCCTAGGTGGCGCGGGCGCGCCGCCGAACGCCAGCGCCAGGGGGCGGGGTGGAGAAGGAGGCGAGGCCTCCGAGAGCGGGGTTGGGTTCGCAGCGCTGCGATTGGACTGCTCGGGCCCCGCCCCCAGCGCATGTCATTAGCATCTCATTAGCTGTCCGCTCCGGCTCCCGAGGAAGCCACGGCCGCCAGTCTGAGGCAGGTGCCCGACATGGCGAGTTCTGTGCTGCCGAGCGGATCCCGGTGTGCGGCGGCAGCGGCGGCGGCGGCGGCGGCGGCGCCTCCCGGGCTCCGGCTCCGGCTTTTGCTGTTGCTCCTCTCGGCCGCGGCACTGCTCCCCACAGGTAGGTGTGGGCTCCGGCGGCTGGGCCCCCGAAATCTCTTAGGGCACCCCAGGAGCAGTAGCCATGGAGGGGGGAACGTTTCCATGACAACCTTCTCCCACTTCCTAAATCCGAGGCGGAGGGGGTGTGGAGAGGAGACCCGGGCTGAGGTGGAAGGGCGCGTGGGCATCCGCGGCTCGCTCTGCCCGCCCCGCGGGGTGTGGATGGAAGCCCTCAGGGACCGCTGCACCCACACCTCTTCCCCGCCCGGCGCGGGCTCGCCAGTGGAGTGAGGACGGGGGCGCGGGTGCTGGAGCCCACCGGGAAGGGGAGGTGCCGGAGGAGCACCTCCCGGAGCCTCGGCAACTCGCTCTTGTCCCCCTAACTTGCAGGTCCCCCACGGCCCAGGGCTGCCCGTTTGCCCCCCATCTCCCCACCAGGCCCCCGCCCCCCGGCTCTCCCTGCCCTGGAGCCTCCCAGGGCCGACTCGCAGCCGCCCTCGGCGTGGTCCTCAGCGGTCCCCAGGACATCCCCTCACTTGTCGGCTCTGTCGTAGGCTGCCCGCGCTCGGCTTGGCCGCCCGCTCCCGCGTACTGCACGCCTCTGGTGTTTCCCTCCAGCCTGGCACCGCAGCCCTCCGCTCCCTCCCCTCGCCTGCGGGTCTCCTTGGCCGAGCTCCAGGCAGGGAAAGTTCCGCGGGCCCGGCCCCGCGGGGGGCGGCTGTTGTCACCGCCTCTGCGGGAACGAGCCGGGCGCCCGCAGCCTGCTCAGCGGCGGCCTCCGCCACGCGCGGGGACACCGGCTTCGCAGGCTTCCCGACCGCTTTTGGCAGCCCGAGGCGGGTGCAGGGAGCGTTCGCGGCCTCTGCGGCCCGGCGGGGACCCGCGGGCCTCCGGGCGCCCCCGGTGCTGGAGAGCCGCCTTGGGAAGGTGCCCAGGGGCGGCCCTGCACGCCCGGCGCCTTTCCCGGAGACGCCGAGCGCGGGGAGGGAGCACGCCGCGGGGCTGCCCGCGTGCCGGGCGCGTTGGCGCGGTTGGGAAAGAAGAGGGCAGTGTTTGCTTTTGCTAACAAAAGGGAGCCGGAGCTCTTCCCCGGCGCTGGGGCCGGCTGCGCCCTGCCTCCCCTCCCCTTCCCGCCACCGCGCCGCGCTCGGCCGCCGCGTCCCAGCGCCCCGGGCCGCCCGCTGCGGGCTCCCGGCGGGGAGCGGGAGCCGAGGGGCCCCGGGCTGCGGGGGGCGGGGAGAGGTGCAGGAGGGGATGCAGCAGGGCTCTGCGCCTGCAAAGCCCCTCCTTGCAGCTCGGGAGCAACAAGTGGCGGAGGAGACCGAGAGCCCGGCCCCCACCTGCGGAGTCCCCCGCCCGGGCGGACGCAGCGCCGGGGCCACCGAGCCGCTTCGGGGGCGCCTCTCCGCTTGGGCTGTGCCTTTTGTTTACACGCTAGAGGACACACAGTTATGTAAACACCGCAGGAGACACGCCGTGGGAAATGGGGATTCTGGGGGTGCTGGCTTTGGATTTGGGGGGCGCTGGCTTGTTTGCCTCCCCCCCGGCGCGGGCTTGCAGAGGAGCTCGGTTTGGGGAACCCACTGGAGCTGTCGAGGGGTGGGAATCCGGCCGCAGCTTCAGCTCCAAAGCTGGGGATTTTTCTTCCCTGCCCCTGGCAGCCTCCGGGTGTTGTTTATGTGATTTTCCTCTGTGAATTCTTAATTTATGAGTTACGAGATAATTGGGTTCAGCCGACGCCGGTCTGGTTACAACTTTATTTCGGGTGATGTCTCTGACTGGATGGGTTCAATAAAATCTTCCCGAAAGAGATCCCTCGTGCTCCTGCATTGTAAAAGGGGCAGTGTCAGTTAAACGTGAGCGGGAGTAAAGGCTCGATAACTGGCGCATAATAGAGGCAACAATAGACTTGTATTGGCTACAGAAAGGCAGGGGGTGGGGAAGCGCTGGTCGGGGATCCTGCCTTTGGACCGGGAACGCGAGCCGTGCAATGCCGTGTGGCAGCAGAGCGGCCCTGGATGCTGCCTCCGCTGTCAAGACTGCTCATTGAAGGCCCCGGGTAGTAGCAACTGTGCTATATTTGTAACTGTCTCGCGGTGAGAAGTTGTCTTCCGGGCGAGGGCTCTCTGCTGACTTAGGAAGGAGCGGTCTGGAACTCAACCGTGCATGTCAAAGCTACAGGAAAATTCTGTTGCCAGTTACCATGGAAGCAGCTTCTTGCTCTTTGTGTTCAAATTAGAAAGTAATTGGGTTTGATTTGTAGTGAGGGGGTGAGTTTCTTGAAATCTTTTTTCTTTCCTTTTCCTCAATGCATTGTGTGTGTGTGGTGGGTTTTCTTTTTTCTTTTTGCCGGGCCTTTGGTTCTAGGCTGGGGCGGGGGACAGCGGTGGATACATTTCAGGTGGGCATCGGGGGACTTTTCTTCCTCAGTCCTCTTAGTTTAAGCTTTCTCAGAGGTCTCCAGTCCCACTCCGAGCCTTAGAGAAACCTGTTGGTGCTGCCGTGCCTAACTCCATTAGGCTTGTTTCATTTACATCCTTGCTGGGCAGGAGAACTAGGGCCATTGTGCAGTGGGGTCCTGGTTCTGTCTTCTGCTGTAACTGAATCCATCCCCTGGAGAAAATCGCCACTCATCCCTCTCGGCCTTTGGATGAAACGGATGTCAGTGAAATGCAGCTAACGTGGGGTTATACTCCACAGTCTAAATCAAGCTGGTTATGTTTTAGGTGCACGCATGATGCTATTTTCTGTTTTCGATCTGAGTGAACCAATGGCTGATCACCTCCCTCTTACCTTTTTCAAGATTAGAGAGGATGGCTGGTGGGTGGGGGTTTGGTGTGGTGGGAAGCGAGGTGAGTGTGGGGGCTGAGTTTTGCTTGTCCTGGCCTGTTGGGGCTTGCACACCGGGCATAAGGACTTCACAGAAGTGCCGGCCTTGCTCTTGTTTCTATTGCCTACATCAAATTGAATAGCCGCAGGAGGGACTTGGACTTGCACTTGTCTGTGATAGCTTTGATAAAATATCCCTCATTAATGCCACTTTATATTTACAGTGTGTCACTAGAGACGCACAAGGCTTCATTTAGTGACTTGTGTGACGAGACAGGCTTGCATTATTTGCCTGGGACATTTTGGAGGAACAAGAGACCCATTGAGTGATCTTTTGAAATGAACAAATACGAAAAAGGGGGGAATAAAAGAGCAGGCAGTTCTCTGGAACAAAGAGCTTTATTCATATGGATGTTGTACATGCTTTATCCAGTTTTCCCCAATGGCCCTCCTGGTAAAGGGGAGTCGGATGGGGAAGAAGCCACCAGGCAAGACACTTTTGCTTCCTCCCTCACTTCCTGATTTCATGTTCTTATCGGAGTTGGTCCTGACTCACTGCCTGCTCATCTCTCTTCACTCCCTCTCAAATCCCAGAAGGTAATGGGTTCCTGGGTCTAAAAGGGAGATTTTGAAATCCTTTCGCCCAGCTCTCAGTTTCAGCAGAAGAAAGTGCTATCTACCTGTTGAGATTGATGGTCATTGGCATGTATATGGGTTGAAGGGAAAAAGATGTCACTCTTCTATGACACGTGTCAAGAAGTGGTTGATAGGGAATGTCAGATTGGTAAGATGTCTTGCAATTATAATATTAGCCTTACTATATCTATTTTTAAAAAATGCTGTGAAAACTAGAATCCAAAATTTTCATTATCATTAATGTTACTCTTGGAGTTTTTAGTGACTTTTACCCACACCTGGTACATTTTATCCTCATGCATAAGTGAATTTTTATTATTGCTTGGCCTGCATTGCTACATGATTTTCAGGCTTTAAAAAATTGATAATATCGCTATGAATAGGAACTGTCTCATTCTCATTGGGTTTCTGTATGTGACATTTTAATGCCTCATCCACCACCTAGAATTTGCATTTTCAAGAAGTGTTTTGTGTTTTTGATTTTTTTTTTTTTTTTTAAACAAAAGGACCATTTTTACGCAGGGGAATCTGTTAAATTGGGCCAAACTAAATGATGATATGATTTGAATGGAAATTTACCAGCATACAAAGAAAATTTATAAGAGATAAATCCAAAGGACCCAAATGCTGCGTATCTTTCTTGGGAAGAATAGTACTGACCATTATGCTGGGCATTTTAAACTGAAAATCCAGCATAGAAAGGAGAAATCACACAGCGACATCTGTTGCGGAATTGAAAATTTGCTTCTTTGAGTTGGAAGCAATTAGTCCCATAAAAGCATCCAGTGGTACCAGTTTAGTGTGTGTGTGTACTCATGGAAATGTGTGTGTGTGTGTATACTTATATATGCAAATTATACAAAAGCTCATCCATGTACAATTTTCATATTCATGTTTAAAAGTATTTAATAGAAAATATTATGTCTTTATTTTAGCACTAAAGCTATCTTTCTTACATTTATCTTTGGAAGAATTAGAGATTCTTATAACCATGGGATTTTTGAAAGGAGAAGGACATTAGAAATCATCTTGTGAAATCCTCTTATTTTGAAGTGAGGCAACCAAAGCCCAGAGAGGGAAGGGCCTTGCTCACAGTTGAACCGAGGCCAAGTTAGCTACAGATCCTGGGTGGGGAGCGGGTCCCTTGATGTCCAGCCCATGAACTTTGTGTTCCGCCTCCCAGCAGGGATGCCTGGTCAGAAGTATGGATCACGGGTAGACGATATCTTGGCTAGGAATATTTTGTATTCTGAAGGCAGCAAGATTAATTGTAGCTCTAGGTAATAAACCCATGGATCAGAGGAGTGACCTCTCCGAAGAAAAGACCGATTCTTGGTAAGGTTGTCTTTGGTGTTGACAAATGATTCTGAAACCTCTGGACTTTATTTGGCAGCCACAGCACAAATGTTGTCCAAAATGCCGTCATAAGGGAGAGCTCCGGATTTGTATTGCTGTAATAAGTCAGATACAGGAAAACTATGCTTCAGAAGACTCAGTTTAGATTTTAAGATTTTATTTTTGTATGATGACTTATTTTTTACATTGGTTATATTTCCTTTTTTTTTTTTTTTTGCCATTTTATTGGGGGAAATCTTCAAATCTCTACAAAAGTAGAGAGAATGTTGTAGTTAACCCTTGTGTGCAAAACACCCAGCTTTAAAACTTAGTGACCCATGGTCAATCTCCCCCTGCCTCCCCCAGATTATTTTAAACAAATCTTGGATATCTTACTATTTTACCCATAATTACTTTAGAATGGATTTCTATGACATGGCCCCTCTCCCTGCCCACGCTTCCCCCCCACCCCATAATCACAGTATCAACATTTGAATATACATTCTCAATTGGACATATAGAATTTTTTCCTGCCCTTGCTTTAGAGGAAGGTAGTGTTGAAGTGGTTTTGCATTGGGGAAAAGCAAAGAGAGAAACTAGAGCACAATTATGGGCTGCACTGAGGAGACTTTTTCGTGTGGTTTGGTTTATTTTGAGCAGTTTTGTTTGGATCGAATAAGATGAGTTTATTGTTGTGTAAATATGCAGTAATTGTAGCTAATCCCTCAACTGTGGCATGCCATGAAAAGTACCCCTATCGAGATTGGCCATTTCCCGTTGTTCCCATAATGATTACCCTCTATCTGAGGACTTAGGAAAGGCTTATTTAAGTTTGATGGCTGTGAGGTACCTCATTCGTATATTCATCTTTAAATGTTTCCATGATATAAGTGCCATTGCGTTTTGTGACTAGATGGCTGAAAAGAAAAATCTCTTTTCCCGTTTCTAACTGGCTAAGTACTAATATCAGCCTGTATTCTGTAACTGAAGTGATTACAAAATGCCTTCTTGGTGTGGGAAACCCGTACAACAAGCTGTAAGTATTTGGGCTTTATTTTCATGGGATGGGGGTATGGGGTGGTAGGGAGAGAAAATGCTACTACCTTTATTTCTAAATAATTGCTCCATTGATTTAAAATATGAATTTTTAATTTCAGCTAGAAATGTTGGATTACTTTAATCTCTGACTTCTTTGGTCTCTCTGAAAATAAGTTGGCTCCATTTTCCAAGGTTCTTGTAAAATATGAGGGTTTTTTTTTTTTTTTTTTTTCTTTTAAAGAGGCTCTTTCTCGAATGTTGTATTTAATGTGGTCTATAAATCTGAAGCATTTGGTTTTTTGGTTTTCAGCCAAACAAGTAATTACACATGAGATGGTTTTGAGGGGGCTGAGTGGTGGCCCTGGCCAGGTAAAAACCCACCTCCTGCACCTCTCCTGAGCTGGCCACTTCATAAGAAATCACAAAGGAATGCCCACATTCATGGTTTGGGGAGTGCCACCGAAATCGAATAAAAAGCCTTTGTTTGGAAACCCTCAATGAAGGAAGGAACCCACTGGAATGTTTGTAATTACAAGTGGCACCTCCTTGTTTAAATTTCAGAAGCCACAGTTTCTTTTTCAGAGATTTAAATTGCAGGCTCTAGCCAGCAGCTGCTGTTGTGGTTAATGGGCAGTTTCTCTTTGAAGATCTTCCAGTGCTGGTTCTCAAAAGCTTTGGTACAGTTGGCCTTGAACTAGGGTTAGAAAAAAGGGTGACATAGCTATTTCTATACATGCACAACAAAAGTGATGTGTGGCCTTTATTATTACTGAAAAGAGAAACTTGGAGGTAAGATTGAGAGAAAGCAAGCTGTAAGAAAATCGTTATGACTGACAGGTGTCTTGAATGCAGTGATAAGCTTTCAGGAGATGAGGGGTGGGGGAAAATTTTTTTTCTTTTAGGAGATGTTTGACTGGAATATAGTTATTTGACCCAACATTTTGATCTAGCTATTTCAGAAATGTTAAATAGACTTGAAATGAAAGCACTGTGCTATATATTTAAATGCTACTCAGTGTTTGAAGTTAATATTCCAGTGACATGGACTTTTTTTTTTTTTTTTAAGATTTATTTATTTATTATTTTTTTAAACTTTATTTTGTACATTTAATAATTGAAAACATAAACAATTAAAAACTAAAAAGTAAACACAGATGAATAAATATATATATTTCTCAGTTAAATGTAATGGATACATGTTAATTTTTTTTTTTTTAAATCAAACAATATATTACACAATATATTTGGTTCATAGTAACGCATTCATACAGTATTTGTCCTTTTGTGTTTGGCTTGCTTCACTCAACATAATGTTCTCCAGGTTCATCCATGTTGCCATATGCTTTATGACTTCATTTCTTCTTACAGCTGCATAATATTCCATCGTGTGAATAGACCACAGTTTGTTTATCCACTCATCTGTTGATGGACACCTGGGTTGTTTCCATCTTTTGGCAATGGTGAATAATGTGGCTATGAACATCGGTGTGTAGATGTCTGTTCGTGTCACTGCTCTCAGTTCTTCTGGGTATATACCCAGTAGTGGTATTGCAGGGTCACATGGCAAGTCTATATTCAACTTCTTTAGGAACTGCCAAACAGTCCTCCATAGTGGTTGTACCATCCTGCAATCCCACCAACAGTGAAGAAGTGTTCCTATCTCTCCACATCCTCTGTCTTTTTAATAGTGGCCATTCTGATAGGTGTGAAGTGATATCTCATTGTAGTTTTGATTTGCATTTCCCTAATCATGAGTGATGTTGAGCATTTCTTCATGTGTTTTTTTGCCATTTGTATTTCTTCTTCGGAGAAATGTCTATTCAAGTCTTTGGCCCATTTTTTAATTGGGTCATTTGTCTTTTTATTGTTGAGTTGTAACATCTTATATCCTGGATATTAAACCCTTATCAGATATGTGATTTCCAAATATTTTTTCCCATTGAGTTGGCTGCCTTTTCACCCTTCTGACAAAGTCCTGTAAGGTGCAAAAGTGTTTAATTTTGAGGAGGTCCCATTTATCTACTTTTTCTTTTGTTGCATGTGCTTTGGGTGTAAGGTCCAAGAAACCACCACCTACTACAAGGTCTTGAAGGTGTTTCTCTACATTTTGTTCAAGTAGTTTTATGGTCCTGGCTTTTATATTTAGATCTTTGATCCATTTTGAGTTGATTCTTGTATAGGGGGTGAGATAGGGGTCCTCTTTCATTCTTTTGGTTATAGATATCCAGTTCTCCCAACGCCATTTGTTGAAGAGACTGTTTTTTCCCATCAGCCTGGGCTTGGTAGGTTTGTCAAAAACCAGTTGACTGTATAGGTGAGGGTGACATGGACTTTTAAAAATGCCTAGAATCAGAATCACGTTGTGTTCCTTGGGCTGTCTGACACTGGACTGCACTGTCAAGTTGGAATTAAGTTATGAGGTTCCCCGTGGGGGTGGGGAGGAAGTGGAGAGATCGGGGAAATCTGCCAGCTTTGTGACTCTCCACTTTCCTACTTGCAAACAAAGTATTCACCAAGCCCTTATCTTCTATGGTCTGTACTATATCTCCACTTGGCTAGCATTAACCAAAAAGTTAACATGTCAAAAATGGAAACTTTCATCTTTTTGCCATAGGTATCAACTTTTCTCCAAGTCTCCATTATGGTAAATAATATTGACATCAGCTAGCTCTCCAAGGCCCCTGCATTTGGAGTCACTTTTATCCCCCTTAGCTTTTGCTCTTGGGCTGAAATAAAATGGGGCTGATGGCTTCTCCATGACATTCCCCGGAACCGTCAACATCCTCTCTAAACTGGGTTTTACTAGCAGAAGCTTCCTACTGAGTTCCCCTCCACCCCAGCCTCTGCTAGTCAGACAGAACTCGAGTCTACACACCACAGCTGAAATTCAGTTCTTGACATGATCGTGACGCTTCCCTTTCAGAAACCTAATCCCAGCTTCTTGCTTCTTGTAGCAAATTCAAATTCTGCACTGCTTTGTCTCTAGGTTTGTCCTTCCTCATTTACTCCCTCACGCCCTCTCTAATTGCCCTCATTTCTTATTACTTTTCAGCCCAATCCTGATGGTACTGGAAGACTGATGCTTCTCCAGTGAAACTGAGGAAGAAGGTGTTCCACCGATCAGCCTTCAGCTGGTTGCCATTACATAAAACTGCTCTCTCATCTGTTTTCCTCCTGTCTGTCCTGGTTTATAGGTGTAGGATGGCTGATTCTCCTTGCCCACCTTGAGAATAAATACCTTGCCTTTGCATCTTTCAGCTTAACTAACGTGTACCTATCTAAAATAGGCCCCAGCAGAGACATTTCTTTTTTATGCTTTACAGGTATATACATAAGTACATTTCTTTTCACTGAGCCAAAATGTGTAGGTTTTATGGCCATTGTTTTAATGAAAAATTTAGACTTTAAAATGCTGAAAATGTATGTGCCTATTTGGTAGTCCATACTTGAATGTTGGGGTTTCTTGTGGCTTGAAGATAGCATAATCGACTTAAATTACAAGCTGACAAAGTAAGATTTTCAGACAAAAAAAATTCAGTCCCTTAGAAGTAGAAAGACTTATTAAGGGTCCAAGTCAAAGGGCCTGGTCTGGAGCTGCTGACTTGGCATAAATTAAGTTAGCATCTCTGAAGATGGCCACGTTCAAGTGCTCATGTATGGTGCCTCCGGTTACTAAGAAGCACTACCTGGGCAATTGGATGGGAAGTGGTTTAAAACCCAGGACTTCACTAGTAATGTCTTAAACATATTTGATTTTGGGAGCAGTCCTTCCTAACTAAATGTAGTCACCACCACATCATGGCTGGCCTATGAATTTGGCTGCATTTTGGTTGATAAGATAAAAGGTAAATTGTCAATGGCTTAGGAAAAACATGAAACCTTTGTTTCTCAGTCTAACTGCTAAACCTGTTATCTTAAGGATCTTTCCAATGCATTTATATGGTAGTACTGTCTGCTACTATTCTTCCCTTATTTTTTCCCTGGCATCCTTCCCCTGTAGAGTTCAGTTCTTGTTAGCAGGAGGTTATGCAGCATAATAATACAGTGATAGAAAAACTTGATCATCATGGACTATTTTGGGACAGTCTTGGGGAAAAGGTTGTCTGTCAAATGTGGTATGTATTTGGCTCTTTGCTGAATATGCCTGTGATAAACCAAGCCACCCAGACGGTTACAAGTCTTCAGCTTGATTATCTCTTCTGAAGAGAAAAAGAGCATTACTTCATTTCTCTTGCAGAAACCCTTATTTAAACAATGAAAACTTCAAAGATAGGGAGGAAAAAAAAAAAACAAGTTAATTTAGTACTAAATTACTGCTCAAATGGTTTTATCTCTTAGAAGGTTCAAGTAGAGATTAGCTGAACTTCACTTCTCCTTATGCATATCTTGCAAGCACACATCATTGTGAAGAGGACTCTGTCCCTTTCCTTTAGTTATGTTAGTTATCACATGAATGTTGATTGCTGCTCATTTCCCTTTCCTGAAGCAAATCTCTACATCTTGGGCAAGAATGGCACAAGGGACACCCAGTTTAGGTTACAGAACAGTAAATTCTAGTGCTTTACTCACAAGTTAAAAACAGCAAACCCCAAACAAAAAATCCCAACAAAAAACAAAACAAAACAAAAAAACCCTACTACCTTACATGATGTCAAAAATAAAATAAGATGATATATATGAACATGCTCGAGAAGGAATTAATTTATACAAATATATAGGGCTTTTATTAAAAACAGCCTCCACTGGTGGGTGTTATGTCTCTGGCTATTCTTAATAGTAATCACTATTATATATCCCTCTCATGTTTGAGAATACTGAAAAATATGCTGAAAAGGTAAGGTAAGTTGCAGCCACAGAATTCAGGCTATGGCCACCATCTATAAGGTAAAACTGAAGAACAAAGTGGCAGTAAGATACTACCTGGGGTTGAATATTTTTGGAAGTAATGGAATCATCCAGTCACCTTGGAGAAACTGACAAAAATTACAATCTCAAATTGCTAGGCCTTTTAACCCAGAATGGCCTTTCTTTTACTCAGCCTCCTATACTTAATATACTATATTGACTAAAGAAATGGTACTTATTTAGCTAACATATAAGGTATTTGGTAGAAAAATGAGTATTTAAAAATATTTTAAAATTGAGTAGCTATTGTTATACCAGGCACTGTATATTTGGGTAGGATCGCCCCTGTTTTCCAGAAGGTTACAAGCAATCATTATTACCTTTTTTTTTTCAACAATCTATTTTTTTCTCAACTTCTTTTGAAAAATTTCAAAACCATATGAAAGTTAAGAGTATAATAAATTCCTTTACGTCCCTTAGCCAGAATCATCAACTATTAAACTTCTGCCCATTTGCTTTATTTCTCTCTTTCTAAATAATGTATATACACATAATCACATAACTTTTATTTTTTGGAACCATAGGAAGGTAAGTTGCAGTCACAGATCTCCTAAGAATGAGGGGATTTTCTTATGCAACCTTAATACTGTTACCACATTCAAGAAATTTAACATAGGTTGAATAATATTATCTGACATCTAGTGCTGCTCGGATTCCTCAGTTGTCCCGTCAGTGTTCTCTGTAGCTGTTTCTTTGTTCTCCCTGATCCCGAATCTATCAGAGATCACACCTTGGATTTGGTTTTCATGTCCCTAGTCTCCTTTAATCTGGAACCCTTTCTGTGTCCTTCACCATTTTTGAGGGTGGGGGGAATCTTTCATGGCATTGACATTTTGAGGAATCCAGACCTGTTATTTGTAGGATGTGCCACAATTCTACAGGCTGTCTGACCATTTCCCCATGGTTTAATTCAGATGAAACATGTCTGGCAAGAACACTGCATAGCTGATGTTGCCACCATCTTGTAGCATCATGTCAGGAGGGACATAATATCGGTTTACTCTATTATTGGCGATGGTAAGTTTGATTCCTTGGTTAATGATATAGATTTAGTCACTAATTAGGGGGTATCTATAGGTTCTCCATTTTTGTCCCTTTGTAATTAATTAATAAGTTATTTGTGGGATATTTTGAGGCTGAAGATCCTATTCTCTAACAGTGTCTCCCTAATGGTTCTAATAGCATTGATAGACTGAATCAAATATTATACACTGAAAGTTACAAAACTGATTTTCTAATTCTCTCATTCCTCTACATTGAATAGAGGCATTCTTGTGTAAAGAACTTCCCTTCCCCCTCCTTTTTTTTTTTTTTTTGAAAATCACTATTGACTCAGTTTTTTTTTTTTTTTTTTTTAATTCAGCGTGATATATCCATTACCATCAGATTTGGCCAGTGGGAACCCCTGCAGACTGGTTTCTGTATCCCTTTGACAAATCCCATTAATTTTTAAGCACTTTCTTATTTTACATCACAAGAAATGCCTAAGCTTCCCCTTGTCGTATTTTCCCTGCCACATACTTGGAATCAGCTATTTCTCCAAGGACTCTGGTTCCTTCTACTGGGGCATTAGTATTTAGATACTCATTGTATCTCATTGCTACTGATTTGTCATTATTTCTAGACTTTTTCTTTGGACAGAACTAGGATATAGTATATAAGTAACACATATATGTGTATACATATATATAAAACACTATTTTTAGTTATATATTTAAATCATGAATTCGTACTGCTACCTTTAGTTCCAGTCTAACCCCAGGATCCTTGCACTCTATCTCCTGTTCCTTATTTTTATTCCTTTTCCTGTGATGAGAACCGTGGTGCCAGCAACATCAATATCCTACAATTAATACAAAAGAATTTGGGAATTACTCCGCCAAGACCATTATAGACCAAAAAACTTACCAAATAAAGCTCAAGCTTTACTTACTGCTCTTTTTGTCCTTAAAATAGATCCCACTCGGGGTTTTCTGGGACATGTGTCCCAGTTTACATGCATCCTCTATAGGAGAGACTATGTCTTATTCATCTTTGTATTAACAGCATATAGGACAAGGCCTTACACATAGTATGTGTTTAGTAAACATTTGTGGAAGCAACGAATGATTTGGAAATTAGGTATGCATTGCTCATGATCATTTCTAACTGTTCTGGCATAAGTGTGAACAGTGAACAAGATCTTAATTCAGTCTTGAAGACCAGTCAAGAATGAATCACCCCAAAGGTTGTTTATTCTCCCACCACTTTCCTGATACACCATCTGATTTCCAGTGTGTATATGCTATCCATTTCATTTGTTATGACTACTGATAGCTGGGCATAGAGTTTGCACTAGGACTTAGTGTTTATGAATTTAGTTTAGTGGTTGCCTTATTATCAGCTTTTAGAGCTATAATTCTGAGTAGAAGTTGTTTGTTCTCATGATAGATGAAGAACTGTCAACATGCCTGACTCTTGTAGCCTGAAGGACTGACTTCTAGTGTGTTAGCTCATACTTGGTTGTTAGGCAATCATAGGAAGGGTTTAGACTACTAGCTCAGATAAGAGAACCTGTTTCCATTTATTTAATCATTCGACAATCCTGGGATGGCTGGACTTTGAGTCATTGCTGAGGCCATATGGACACTTTAGAGTTGAAGCAACAAGCCAAGAAATGTGTCTGTAAGACTGCTCTGTACCTCAGCTTTCATGAGAGTCTTGTCTTAAAACTGATATATTCTCAGAAGCGGCACGGTAAACATAGGGAAATTTAAACTAAAATTTAAACCTCAGGGTAATAGTTTTCCTTGTACAGTAATAAAGATATATGTGGAGTCAGTGGTTGCAGAATCAAAAAATAGATCACAGTAATCAGATCAAACATGGGAAATAGCTTGTTGCTGTGTTTTTTTAAAAAAATGAGATGGGTAAGGCAGTCTGTTTTGTGGAGATGTTTCCACTCTTTGTTTCACTATATAGTTTGTGCTAAATAAGACTGGCAAAATTAAGCCTACAATTGATCTGGGTTTGAAACAAAGATTTCTTTTTTGGGTTTTACATGGAAGATGGAGAGATTTCAGGTGCAGGCAGGGGGTGGGGGTGGGGGAGAGAATGTTTGCTCACTTTACCTTTTAATTTAGGAGAAGTTTGGAGTTTGTTCTTTTCTGTGAATGTAAGAGGTGGAACCCACTCTAACCAGAGTTTATTGCTGTAATATTTTTTAAATGCGTTTGTGACACTGATATATCTCTGACCTTGTAAAGACATTTCTGAGGGGAGGGGGTGGTAAGCTCTTTTTCTCCCTGTCACAAGTGATGCCTACTCAATAACTCTAACTTCTTGACAGCCTTGGGAAGGGGAGGAGGACCTATCATAACTTGTTTTTATGGCTTATTTCTAAAGTATTCCCTTCATATTCACATCCATCCATTTAAACTTCTCTATGCCCTGCCTAAGGCATGCATCCAGCCTAGTCAATGTTTGGTGCTTTAAATGCTTTGAATTATGGAGACTCTAGTATTTTATTGATGCTTCCCTTGTAGCTATATAGCTCTATATTGTCTTAGGTTACACAGCTTGCATTTCTTAGGCGTTGTGTGTGGATTATTTCAATTAGTTGGAGTTTGGAGAGGAATGGCATGTCTTCCTTGATTTCTATCATGTGCTGTATATTCCCTTTCTTGGTAGATGTTTTTTCAGGGATTGCATTCTTAAGAAATCCATCCAGTTAGAGGTATTAAACCCTTTCTTTTCAGCATTACTTTTGGTAAATATATCTTTATCAGTGTGACCTACTGCCAAGTAAATAATGATCTAATAGCGATATTCAAGAAAAATTATATCTTTGAAATAAAAATTTTGTCAGTGTGTTAATGTTTAGTATATGATTGTTATTATCCAAGAAGAAGAAAAGATTAGTTAATCAATTTCTTCTAGAATTAGGTGGCTAATGCTTCAAGCATCCTATTTAAAAACAATTGCTTCTAGGTCCTGTCAGCAGGATTGCTTATTTCATTATTCCGGTCATTTGCATGAGAACAAGTTGATGATTCTTTAAATAACCACCTCATTCAGTTTTCTTTTCTTCCTGAAATGTTATTCTTCAAGCATTATATTCCATTCGTGCCGTAGCATAAATCAGATCTAGAAAGTTAGAATTTCAGGCTAAGGTAGTAGCAGAATTTTTCTTCACCTTTTTAAACCAAAAAATGATCTCCCATTTTCACATTAATTTACCTATGATTACATCTTTTTATCCTTATTTCATAAGGTGAGTGCATACAAAGTTATGCTTTAATAGAATATTTTTTAAGGTTCTAGGATTTTTAAAAATGAGGTCATCAACTTCAAGATTTTGACCTGAACTTTTCATGAACCAAAGGAGCAAAGAAAGGATAGATTGAAAAATAAAAAAGATGAATATATAATCTACTTATAATGTAATAACTGATCAGAGCTAAATTCATTTTATAACATTTATCTGGTGCTAGTTTCCAAAGCACTTCTACATTTCAACAAGAGAAGTTCCACTTGTATATATTAGGTCTGCCCATAAGATTTCCTCTGGGGAAAAATTCTTTTTTCATTCTTTTAAAAAGGGTTTGAAAATCTCTGGTCTATGAAACAACGAGTCCTTCAGGTTCAAAACAATTAGGCTGAGGCGAATAAAGCCCCGTTTCCTAGGAGAGCACATCAGGTTGAGGCCAAAACCCTAGCCCTAACAAGGAATGCTCATTTGCCTGGCTTTTCCTTTCCACCTCGGGGCCCTGGAAGGTGTGGCTCTGCTGACAGCAGACGACTGGAGAGGAGCCAGGACTTCAGATCACAGTCATGTCTGTCTTTCCATCGGATGGGGTAAAAGAGAGAGCTAGCAGGGCATTGTGGATGCTAGAAGGCTCTCCAAAAGTAGTGTTTAAATGAGGTCCTGAAAACGTGGGGAGAATTTCTACCGATAAAGAGGTGAGAAGGAAGGGCCTTCCAGGTTGAGGAAGAGCCATGCCAATAAAGGAAGGAAAGCTAGAATGGTGAGTGTTGGGGCTAGAGAAGGATAGCTTGGGGCCAGATTGTGGAAAAAGTGTGAAGGCCAGCTTTAGATGTAATGCAGGAGGTAACTAGGGACTTGGGAAGGTTTTTTTGTACAGTGAAGTAACATCAGAATGGCGCTTTAGGATTGTGAATCCGGCAGTGGTTTGTGGTTAGATTAGAAAGGGAGAGATTGGTTAGGGGTGTAATAGTTCAAGTAAGTAGGACTTAACGAGAACTCGAACTAGGGCAGGGGAGGAGAAACGAGAGAATTGACTGAGAAAATGGGGATTGAGGGAAAATAAATAATAGAAATGAACTTGTGCTTTGATTTTGAATGAGTGACTAGGAAAATGGCTATTCCATTTAACAGAATTTAAAAAGTCAATGTGAGTTTTAGTAAGGGAAGACAGTGAGCTTGGATATGTTAACTTTGAACTACAGTTGGAATATCTAGGTGAAAAATGGCCAGAAGGCAGTTGGAAATGTGGTACTAGAGTTTAGGAGGAAAGTTGGGAGTAGAGTTTTTTCCCTATTTCTTCCTTTCTTTCCTCCCACCTTTCCTCCCTTCCTTCTTTCGTTTTCTTAGCATCTACTCAGTGCCAGATACTGCAATCATTAGAATAAGACAATATCTTTTTACTAAAGGAACTTAAGAACTGGTGGGAGAGAACTTGGTGGGTATTAAAACAGTGGTAAAGTGCTGTGAAAGAAATGTCTCTGCATGTCTACAGAAGTTCTCTCCTCTCTTTTGTCTCCTTTCTCTCTGTGAGTGGGTGGTTGGGGGATGAGTACTTAACCCAGACTGGGGAGTCAAGACAGACTTTCTGGACAGAGATACAGATTTGGACATCACCTGCAAAGAGATGATAGCTTGAGTTCTGCATTATGCATTTATACTTACCTCACACACATTGACTGAAATGACCAGTATGTGCCAAACATTGTACTAGGTGCTGGAGCTGGGACAGGACTGTATGAGAGATCCTGGGTATTTTTAGGGGGCACATGAAGGAGCCTCTGATGAGCACCAGGAAGGACTAGTTGGAGGATGGGCGATGGTCCTGTGGAAGAAGGAGGGAGTAGGAAGTGGGGAAGGGCAGGGTTGATGTGGGGTGGAAGTCTGTCAAGCTGAGGTGCTGAAGGACCATCGAAGGAGCAGAGATTGTCTTGGAAGTGCCTGAACTCGGGGGAGGAAGTTAGGTAAGCGAATGATTTCAACTTAAGTGAGTTAGCCAGTCACACAGCTAGGATGTGGCAGCACCAGAACCAGGTTTCAGGATTTTGGATTCCCAAGTTCTCATTGCAGCACACCGCTATGCCCAATTGTGTCTTTACCCAGGTGTGGGGAACTATGGAGAGCCTGCCTGGCCTATCCATATTACTTAAAGTGTTGTCTAGTAAAGATTCCTGAGGTTGTGGTATTGGATCGAAAGCAAATTAATGAACCTCACAACTGTCCTTGTAGCTCACGTAATGAATGACAGCTTTGGCAGGCCTAAGAGGGGAAGAAGGATAAATAGGAGCTGTTTTTCTGGAATGTGCTTCTTTAAAAATCACCAACCAGAGAACAAAAACACATCCTAGTGTAGCACAGGGAGCAACTTGTAGGATGGCAGGAGGAATCTAGGTCAGCTTAACAGCAACTCCTAGTTTTTAGGTAGATTAATTTTTGCTACGCTGCTTTTCAACATGCTTTGCAAAGTCCAGAAAGACTGTGCATAGTTCCTTAGCACATATTAGTCAGCAGGGGGTCAGAAATTAAATTGATGTGTGGGAGCTTTTTGATTTACAGTTGAGTAGTGAGAGTATAGTTCAGGCCTATTATGGTAGCATGCTGAGGGGTAGTCTGCGTTTCCTTAACTCTTCCGAGTAAATGATACATCCTTGTGGAATATTTGCATATTACCTTCAGAAGATGACTGGTCTTTTCTTATAGGTGGGATGGTCAGAAAGTAGTTCAGTTAAGCAGTTGGGCTCTGAAACTTGAGCTGGCTAGTCTAGCATCCTTTATCCAACCATGCTTCTCTGGTACTGTCTGGCAGTACTTTGTGATGATGAAAATGTTCTGTTTCTGCACTGATCAATGTAGTAGGCACTAGTCACATGTGAAATTTTGGTAGTGCAACTGAGGAACTGAATTTTTAATTTTATAAAATTAAATTAAATCTAAACCACACGTGGCCAATGACTACCATATTGGATGGCATAACTCTAGGCTAAAACAATTAAAAAGCCAAATATTCATGCTCAGCAATAGCATTAACTGATGAGAGGAGGTTGGGAGAGGGGTTGAGTTAGAGAATTGACATTCACTTAGTAGGTTTACTTTGAAACTTGGACTGAGCTATCATAGGCATCCCAATTATGCATTTTTCTCTACTTTTCTCTTGCTTTTCGTGTCTAAAAACTTCTGGGATATCTTAATTGTCCTTCTGTCATTTGAAGAATTATCCCATTTGGCCTTAGAGGGGTATAGCTCATCTGGAACACAGATTAATAGCTCCAGCTTTGTCCTTAGGAAGCTAAATCTTGAAGTTTGCCATTACATGACTTTACTGCGGCATGCCAATTCACATTGTTATCTTTTTTTTTCTTTTTGGTGATGCTGAAAGTGAATGAAATGTGAAAAAAACATTATTCATTTTAAATAGTTTTGACTGCCAGGTTAATGTGACTCTTAAGCAGAGCTTCATGAGGTCTGTCCATAGGAACTGCTTTTAACTTGATTTAAAGTTCTTAAACATTCTGAATTGCTTCACCTAATCTTTTTATACTGAATGTACAATTTTCTGGCTCTTTTTTATTTTCAAATCCATAACTGACAGCTGCTCAACACCTCATTCAAATAGTTTTAAGAGTTTTAGAGAAAGTTGGGACAGACTGGATTTACTGACATCAGTTGGTTTGAGATAGTGTGGATTTAAGAAGATAGAGGAGAAAGAAAAATATGAAGAAATTATTGCATGTTCACTGCTTGCCCAGTGACAGTGATTTGAAGCCTAGTAACAAAACCAAGAGGTAGCAGAAGAACATGTAAACTAACTTTCAAATCTTTTTTTTTTTTTTTTTTTTCCTAGGTAACTCGGGGCCGGGGAATGAACCCAGGACCTCGTATGTGGGAAGCCTGCGCTCAACCATTGAGCCACATTGGCTTCCCTGAGTTGGTTTTTTCATTTGTTTTGCTTGTTGTTTTTGTTTTTTTCAGGAGGCACCCGGAACTGAGCCCGGGACCTCCCATGTGGGAGGGCAGGAGAACAACTGCTTGAGCCATATCTGCTCACAATTTTCAAATCTTTTTTTTTTTTTTAAGATTTTATTTATTTATTCATTTATCCCCCCCCTTGCTGCTTGTGCTCGCTGGGTCAGCTAACCACGCCGTGCAGGCGGGCTTGCCTTCACCAGGAGACCCCGGGAACCAAACCCAGGGCCTCCCATATGGTAAACGGGAGCCCTACTGATTGAGCCACAGCCGCTTCCCGATTTTCAAATCTTAATGTAAGGAATCAATATTCCTTTTGGGAACAAAATTTTCACATGATCCCTTTTGTTTTATAATTCAATAATATTAATACATAGAAATGCATATACACCCAAACTCACTAGCTTTTTCTTGATGTACATCTCAAAGATTCTATGAGAATGTAAGTTCCTGGAAGGACCTCTTTGTGGGTTCCATGATGTTTAGTACATAGCAAATATTTCTCCAGAGAAACAGCTCTATCATAAGGTCTTCTACCTTTTCTTCCAGTAACAAATGGCATTTTAGAGCTGTCTGCTGACCGTCCTTGGTCCTTGGATTTTCTGTGATATGGCAGTGTACGTGGTGGATTCTCCTGGCTTCTCTCCGTTCCATTACTTCCAGCTTCTTCCCATGGCTTTCTCTCTGTGTGTCTGGATTTCATTCTGCTTATAAAGGATTTCCATAATGGGATTAAGACCCATTCTCATTGAGCCACACCCTAACTGAAGTAACTTTACCAAAGGGTCCTATTTTTAATGAGCAGGAATGGATTAAGTTTAAGAACATGTTTTTTTTTGGGCTACATAGCTCCAGGCCATCATAGAGATAGCCAGAGCCGTTGTATTAGAGGAGTTCTTCCTGGTAGAGAGAGATAACATGGGGAAAGATAGGGAAGCATAAGAGGCATGGTGGATTCTGGAAACTTCAAATAGTTTGATATGACTGGGGAACAAGTCTTTGAGACAGCAGCAGAAGCTGGAGAAGGTATGAGGGAGTCAGATCACCAAAGACCAACTTGGTAACAATGAGGACATGGAAAGTGTTGTAGGGGATGGCGGGGGTGGGGTGGGGAGAATCTGATTGGCCATATGTGGAATGGATTGGGAGGAGTAGAGACCAGTCCAGGGGTAGGAAGAACACTTAGGTGAGATTCTGAGGGCCTTAGCTAAGGTACTGGCTATGCATTTTGAGAGTAAACTGGTTTCAAGGTTTATTTAAGAGGTAGAATTTCATGACAATGAAGGAGTGAAAAGAGAAGGATAGGTTTAGCTTAATGATCAGATCCTGGCTTGGCTAGCTAGGTTGGTGATAGGTCCATTAATGAGATAGGGAGTTTAGAAGATGAACAGGTATGGGATGATGGGCTTGGTTTTGGACATGTGGGTTTGAGACATATCCAGGTGGAGGTACCTAGCAGCACTTGACAGCACTTGTTTGGATCATAGTCATGGATGAGGCTCCTAAGGAGAGTGTATACAATCGGTAAGAGGACAAAGAGGGCCTAAGGACAGAGCCTCAGGGAACATCAGCATTTAAGGGTAGGCTGAAGAAGATGAATCAGGAATGAAGAAGGAGTTGTCAGAGATTTTGAAGAAAACCAGGAAAGTCTTTTGTCTTGGAAACTCTTTTAGTTTGCTAAAGCTACTGGGAGCAAAATAACAGAAATGAGTTGGTTTTTATAAAGGGAATTTATCGGGGTAAAAGCTTACAGTTCTGAGGCTGTGAAAATGTCCTAATCAAGATATCAGTCAAAGATGCTTTCTCCCCAAAGGTCGGCTGCTGGATCCTGGACTCCTGCCACGTGGTGAGGCAAAATGGTGGCTCTCTGTCTGGGTCTCTGTCTTTTCCTCCAGGCCACTTCTCCCCAAGCTCAGCTGTGGGCAATCAAGCACATGGCAAGGCTTGTCTCTTCAGCTTTGAGCTGTTCCATGGACCTAGCCTTTTAGAGTTTCTCTTGGCCTCAGCCTCTCAGGGCTTCTTTGTCTTTCTGGATTGCTGGTGATCCTGGAGTCCTTTTTCACAAGGCAGGGAAAAAATGACAGCTCCCTTTCTCTGTGTGTTTCTGCTTTCAGTTCTCAGTTTATGTAAGACTCCACAAGAGGGCGGAGATCTAACGTGGGTCATGCCCTCACTGACATAGTCCAATCGAAGGGCCTAAAGTTGTCTGCTCAAAAGTGATCTAATCAAAGGTCCCTTAACTGAATCTAATGCAACCAATGGGTCTCACAACCACAGGGATGGATTTGTTTTAAGAACATGATCTTTTCTGCGATTCATAAACACTTGTCACAGAAACCAAGAGAGAGAAGGGTTCCAAGAAGTGGAGTGAGCAACATTGTCAAGTGCTACAGAGGGATCAGAGAAGATAAAGGAGGCCCATGGATGTGTAGCACTTAGGCATTCATAGGTGAGCTCTGCCTAAGTGGTTTCAGTGTAGTGGTGAGTGTGGAAACAGGGGCAGTAGGTGGAGCAAATGAATAGGTGAAGTGTAGGAGATGGGAGTATAGACAGTATTTTTTAAGAGGCTTGGCTGGTGACGGTAAGGAGAAGGAAGTGGAGATAAAATATAGGACTGAGCAGAATTTAAAAAACCTGTATATATTTTATTTTATTATTTTTTTAAATTGACTTTTTTTCTTTTTTCTTTTTGGTGTACAGTTCTGAGTCATCCCCCGCCCCCTCCCCACCACTTGCTGTCTGTGTTCATTTGCTGGGTGATCTTCTGTGTCTGTTTCTTGCCTTCTTTTCTTATTTTTTTCCTCTAGGCTTCACCGGGATTCTATCCTAGGGACCTCCGATGTGGGAGAGAGGTACACTGTCACTTGTGCCACCTCGGTTCCTGGTTTCTGGTGTGTCTCTCCTTGGCTCTCCCCTGTGTCTCTCTTTTGTTACGCCATCATCTTGCTGCATGGCTCGGCTCGCCGTGCGCAGGCCTGTGGCTCACCTTGTGCTGACCTGGTTTGCCTCCTCACCTTTTTTTTTTTTTTTAATTTTACCAGGAGGTCCCAAGGATTGAACCCAGGTCCTTCCATATGTAGATGGATACCCATCCACTTGAGCCACATCCGCTTCCCTGTATATATTTTAAATTAGGAAGTGAGAAGACTTATATATACCATAAAATGATAGGTAGTACAGAGATTGAAATAAAGAAGTGAGCTAATCAGTGGTGGAGCAAGCGCCATGAAGAGGCTCTGGAGGAGGCATTTGCGTGGAGAGGAGGAGGGGAAGGAGACCAGTTTTTCTTCTAGATGGTGATAGGAGAGGCCTTGAGAGAAGGATAGAGGTAAGGCTGTATGTCGGAAGGTGAAGGAGAAGCTGCTTCGGAAAGCAGGAGCCCATGTCATGCGCACTGATGCTGAGATGGAATGATGCAGGGTAGGAAGCTGGAGGGAGAGGTGGAATTCCAGATCGCAGCGGTCACGTGGCTGAGTTTGGGAACCTGTGCTGTAGTGAGCCAGTCCCTGTGGTTGCTGATGGCCCCTCCTTGCCTGAGCAGCAGAGTCAGTGTTGCTCTTTCCCAGATGGAGAGTTAGGCAGTGAGGTATCCCTGATGGCTTCCTTCCCTTTCAGAGGGAGGGCCTTCAGAGAGCACCTAGACTAACCTCCTCATCTTGTAGTGAGGAAACAGACTGAGAAAGGTGAAGTGACTTAAGTAAGCACAAAGCCAAGACCAAGCTGCAGACCTTCTGACTTGCGACCCAAGACTCTCTTTTCTGTACTCTTCTTACCTCCTTTATATGCAGTATGAATAATCCCATTCATTATAAATGCTCTTAATTTCCTTTATTGGACATTGGGAATTTTATACCATTTTCTTTCTCTCCCAGTTTTTTCCCTCCTCTCTACCAGGTTCAAGGAGGTATAGCCATCCATATTCTAGGATGCTAAAAACAAGTAAGTTTATGTATTTTTTCCTAAATACAAGTGATATTTGGTTAGATGAGAATATTATTTGGGGCTTATAAAAGGTTGATCTTAAGTGGCAAAATATTTGGCATTTTTATTTTTATATACTATCTCATGTTAACGATGGATGGATTTATTTGTTCATGCATTTATTCCTTCTTTCTTCCATTCTGGATACTGAGAGTACCTACTAGGTGCCAGGCATTGTGATGTAGCAGTAGCAAAGAGTTCCCATATCGGTCTGGATTTCCTGTTGAATTGATGCTCATATTAATATTTTATCCATCTAGAATATCAAGTAATGTTAATATAGGTAACTTGTGAATGCCTCTTTGGGATCTGCCATCCACGTCCTTAGCCTACACAAGAATCAAGAAATAGACAAATAGCATGTCTATTGGATAAACAGATTTGTCAGGAGTGATCTAGTGTGGAGCAGGGGCCCCTTAATTAATTATCATTGTTTATAATGCATTTTTCTCCTTCATTTCCAAGAACAAGAATAATTCAGCAATATGATTGATAAATAAAACATAAAAGGTCAGTTATGGTTGCCCTGGTAACTATATTTCTTAGCAAGTATTTTATTTGCCATGAAATGTGTCCTGGGTGATTTACTGGAAGTCAGCCTCTGAATGTCATGACTTTTTGTATTTGAATTTCTTATGCAGTCATTTAGGAGTGGCAATTTTGTAGGCTTTTTTTTTTTGGGGGGGTTAGATTTTAAAGCTATATTTATGATGGATATCCTTGTGTTTTTTTTCTTTTTGGAAGACAAATATGAAACTGTGATTACAGTGAATCTATTTGAGTCTAAGAAGAACTTCTAAGTTTAATGTGGGATTTGAATGATTTTGGGGATACATGAAATTTCTTAACTGGAATGTTTTTATGTAGAATGTAGACAAAGCATATTTTCTAGTAAGTGATCAGGAATGCATTAAAACATACCTCTTTGATTCAATTCCTAAGCAATTAGTTTTGAGTAGAATAAATTATTCCCCCCAAAATATTAAAGATAAAAATTAGAACAACTAAGGAATAAGAGAGATTGTCACTTGCGCAAAACTCTTTGATAGTATGAATTAAAGTTAAGTGAGTAATTCAGAAAAAGTTTAGCATATTCTTTGATCTCAAGCAAAAACCCACTTCACAGAATTCAGCCTATAGAAAGAGTTTTACAAGTGTACAAATATATGTAGAAGGATGTAACTGCTGCATTGTTTTTAATAGCAAATAAGTGAAAACAATCCAAATGTCCATCAGTAAGAGACTGGTTAAATCAATTGCGGTCTGTCCATGTGATGGAATACTTTATAGCTATTAAATGAGTGATGTAGAGTTATGTCTACTGTCAGGAAAAGATTTCCACGATGCATCAGTATGTGAAAAAAAGTACATTACAGAGTACTGTATATGTGGAATGATCCCATTTTTCTTTAAAAATTGTATGAAAATTTTATATATAATCTGTAATGAATACTAAGTGGTATACTCATTTAAAACCCAAAGGATAAACAGTTATTAATAATCTTATCTCTGGGGAGTGGAACTATGAAGGACTTTTACTTCTTAAGTTATTTGGATATTGTCTGAAATTTCTCTAATGAATATATGATACCTTTGTAATTAGAGGGAAAAAAAGATCCAAAGTCTGCTATTTTTTAAAGGGTCTACAAAATCAATCGAAAGGGGTCCTGCACATAAATACATCAGGCTTTGTAGAAACTTTTTATTTACTGTACATTTTATCTAAATAACCTAGTAGTTTGAAGAGGTGTTTATATTTATTTCTCAAACACTTGCACTAACTTATTTTTAACTTTCCTAGATATCTGTCACCTGTTTTGTTTTCTCAGGTTTCAGTTGTTTTCCAAGCACGTGTTTTTCTTTAGATGATCACTTTGCAAGGTAACTTGTTTTATTGATATTATTTGGTTGCTGTTGAATGTTCTTTGATGGACTTGGCTTTCTGTTAACAGAATTATTGGTGTCCTGAATACTGGATGTCTTTTATTTGAAAATTATACAAACGCTCTGTACCAGGGAATTTAGGAATAATGGAATTTGTGGTCTTCAGGATTTCGTCTGGCTGCCAATTTCTGGATCCTGACTATGTTGTACTGAATTTGTGCGTTTCTTTACTCAGGTTCTCTTGTTTTTAGGTCCCCATCTGCCTGGACCCCAGCTACAGCAGCAATGTGGAGAAGAGGCTTCTCTGGGAGCAGTTTGTTTTTTTGGAGAGGAGCCATCAGTGAAAATAGGATTAGGAAGAAACATGAGCTGCCATATATTGCATTTTCATCATATAAGCTTAGTTTGTTAGCACTGGGAGTGGAGCAGAATAGAGTTACTATTTTGGACCCTTGCTCTGAAGTTCAGTGTTTCAGCACAGTGATATTATCAGTTTGGCAAAAGCTACATGGTGAGGTAGGTCTTGGTTCACATTGCTGGCATTGTGGATATATTTTGCGGGCCTATTTATTTAAAACAAATTTAGAGAACAGTCTTAATGCTTTTAATTTTTTTCCCATTCTGCCTTGGTCACATAAAGCTGGGTAGATAATTCCTTTTCTTGGAAATAGAAATTCTTGGACTTTCTTGGAAAGAAATTCTTGGAAAGAATGCCATTGCATTCTTGTCCTTGGGAAGAGTATGGAAACATGCTTTTTAAGTGGTTTTAGATAAGAGGTTACTATACCATAGGTTAAGATTCAAGGTAATGTTTTTCAAATAATTTTTTGCCTATGATCCACGCAATCATATACACAATAAATTTGTATGATATATTTACTTAACCTTTACTTTTCTCTGTGTGTCTTGCTTTTTTCTTCAGTGTGTGTTCCTATTTTCCTTTTCTTCCCTTTCCTAGCAATCTAAACCTATCTGCCTTATCCTGTCCATACATCTATCCATCATCCTGTCATATCCTATGTTACCCTACTGTACTCTCCTTTATTCTATTCTATTCTATTGTCCGTATCTCGTCTTTTTCATTTTAAAAAAACCTGCTGGATGAAACCCATTAGATTTATTTTAAGACCCACTGTTTTAGTTTCCTAGCTGCTAAAACAAATACCATACCTTGGATTGACTTAAACAATGAGAATTCATTGGCTCACGGTTTTGAGACTAGGAGATGTCCAAAATCCAGGCGTCAGCAAGATGATGCTTTGTCCCGGACACCTGTGGCATTCTGGGCTGGCTGCTGCTATCCTTGGTCCTTGGCTTTCTGTCACTTGGCAGTGTCTTCTCCTTTCTCTTCTGCTTCTAAATGTCTCTAGTAATCTGGTTTGAAGCCCAGCCTGATTCAGTTAAGGGTCACACCTTAAGTGAAGTAACACCTGAAGAGGTCTTATTTACATTAGTCCACACCACCAGAATGTGGATCAAGACAAGAGCATGTCCAAACTGGGGGATACAATTCAATCCATTACATCCACCAGTAAAAATCATTGATATGAAGAATGGCAGACTGTAGTAGAGTAGAATCACCAGAGGGTTTGGGTCTTTGATGTACTTGTTGAGTGTTGTCTTTTTTCTGTGGAAGTCGGTGTTGCTAACTATCAGTTATGCTATGGGTCCCATAGCTTGTTCCCCAGCATGGCAGGATTAGCTTGTTCCCCAGCATGGCAGGATGTCAAAATCAAGCTGCCTCATTATGAGATATATACAGTTGTTGATTTTGAAGCCATCTTTCTCCCGGTAGGGTTTTTAACCAGGAAGTCTTTAATACCCTGCTTCCCTTATCGCATCAGTGTTGAGTAGACTGCTGGAGTATTCAGTGGTACTAATAAAGTCTGCATTTTCTCAGTGTGGATTATGCATGACAGAATGTTTAATTCTAGGATTGCTTTCTCCTACCACCCGTCATGCTCCTGGGCCTCCTGCTGCCATCCACCGATGCATGAATAGGAAATACCAACCCATTTTAATATTGGTCTAAGCAGAAGCTAATGGGGAAGGTGATCTGCCTCTGATGAAAAACAAAAAACGAACATATCACCAATCATCCCAGTACACTTAACCACCACATGGAAATGATCTTGGATTATCTGCCTTGGTCATCTTTTAGTATTGATAATTTAGGGTTGACTTTACTCCTAAATAATTTATAACTGAATTTTAACATTCATTTTTAGATTATATAACCAGAACCATGTTATGTTCTTGAGACTCTTGAGAGTTGAGGCACTATATATGTCTTGTATTTACTGTAGAAGCTAACCCTGTGTCCCAAGGACATAATTGGTCCTTGATAAATGTATTGATTTGATTTCAGTGTGAATTGTATATTAAATACTGTGATCATAGTAATACCATAATAATTTAAAAAATTTACTGAGTGCTTACTCTGTGGGCTGAGCTGTGCCTGCTATATTCGTCATTTCATTGAGTCCTCACAATTCTGAGGTAAGTAATTTTTTTATAGTGATAATTTCATTTAATTGATAGTTCTTAAAATTTATTTTAAAATTTACATAAACATTTTTATGCAGAGTTTGTAACCAGGACTCCACTCAGTCTATAGAACACTTCCCTCACCCCTCCCAAAATCCTCTCATGCTGTCCTTTTGTAGTCAAACCTTACCCCCTACCCAACTTCTGGCAACTACTGATCTGTTCCCCATCCCTATAGTTTGGCTTTTTCAAGATTGTCATATAAATGGAATTATATTGCAGGTAAATTTTTGAATCTGGTTTCTTCCACTTAGAATAATGCATTTGGAATTCATCAATGTTGCATGTATCTGTAGTTCATTCCTTTATATTGCTAAGTAGTATTCCATTGTATGGATGCAACACAGTTTATCCATTCATCCATTGAAGGATATTTAGGCTATTTCCAATTTTTGGTGACATGTGTAATGTAACTTTAAATATTCATGTTTAGGTTTTTTGTGGGCATAGAGTGTATTTCTCTTGGGGGAACACTTAGGAGTTGGATTGACAGGTCATATAGTAAATATATGCTTAAACTTTTCCAGAGTAACTGTACAATTTTGCCTTTCCCAGCAGCAATGTGTGAGCATTTCAGTTGTTTTGCATCTTCATCAGCACTTACTATTGTTATGCATATGTGTGTTTGTTTTTTAATTTTTAGATTTTAGTCATTCTTATATATGTGTGTGTGTGTGTCTTACTGTGATTTTAATTTACATTTCTTTAATGACTAATGATGTTAATTATCTTTTTATGTACTTTTTGCCATTCGGTGAATAGTGTATTAAATCTTGCCCGTTTTTAAAAAAGTGGATCATTTTCTTATTTTCGAGGATTGAGAGTTATGTATTCTGGATATAAGTACTTTTTCAGATGTGTGATTTGTTAATATTTTCTCATAACCTATAGCTTGTCTTTTTATTCTTTTAATAGTGCCTTTTGCAGAGCAAACTTTTTTTTTTTTTTAGCTTTCATGAGGTCCAGTTTATCAATTTCATCTTTTATTGATGTTTTTGGTAAAGTAACTAAAAACTCATTGCCTAACCAAGGTCATGAAGATTTTCTCCTCTAAGTTTTCTTCTAAAAGTTTGATAGCTTTACATTTTACATTTTGTTCTATGATATATTTTGCTAATTTTTGTATAAGGTATTAGGTATAGATGGAAGCATTGTTTTTTCCATATAAATGTCTAGTTGTTTCAGAGTCATTTGTTGAAAAGACCATCCTTTCTCCTTTGAATTGCCTTTGCACCTTTGTCAAAAATCAGTTGACCATTTTTTTGTCTATTTTTTGGTCTCTTTCAGTTAAATTAATCTACCTGTCTATCCTTTTGACAATTGAGGTAGGTACTCAGATTACTTAGTCAAATTGAGTAACTTGTCTCAAGTGATTCATAAAAGAAATGGTACTCAAACCAGGACTCTCTCACTCCAAAACCCATCCTATGCTCTAAAGTTACATTAGCAGCTCTCCTCATCTTAGTTATTTTGTTCCTGGTTGACATTGTTAGTTTAAAGGAAATGTTTGGGCAGCAAGATTTTGAAGAGTTGATGTGTCAAGTAGATCTTACTGAGTTGTCTAAAATGTGAAACCAAATTTTTTTTCTACTTGTTAGGCTATTAATTATCAGACATAAGTGGTTTTCATTATTTTTAACAAGGTATAACACTTTTTTAAATCCAGGAAAGCCATATGTGTATGCCATTTTCTTTATTTTAAAGAGAGCAATAGAAATATGTATGTTCCTTGTGTAGCAAGAAAGAATGTTTCAGATTTGTGAATGTGAGAACACAGATGGGCTACCAGCGACTTGTGTCCAGATGGCTTATGCAAGGAACTTGGTAAAAGGTGAGAGAGTGTCGCTATGTGGCAGTGAATAATAAATTAACATTTCAATATTGGCAAACTGGGGAATTTTTAAGTATATGTCATATTAAGTTAACTTCTCATTGCTAAAAACTAAGGCTATGCATTGATCTGTTAATAACTAGACATATATACACACATATATATTTGAGAGTCTAATGACTTCAGCTTAGGCACCCTGTTTTTATGTATTTTATTCCTTCTGAGAACCCATTTTCTCACATAGTTTGAGCTTTCTTCAAAAGGCAAATGACTCTAAAATCCATATCTATGTTCTACTTGTAAACTTACTTTTGCTTTTATAGGCTGTGAGTCAACCTAACTATAGAATACAACTATTAGAATGATCTTTTGATACTGGAAACTTTATACACAAAACTGAACTCAGTTTCTCCTCACCCTTACAAATGAGCATACATTCCTAATTTCCCCTTTATTTTCTACAAGATGGAAATCAGTTTAGAGAAATCAGCATCTCATACATACTTGCTCTTCGGAACCTCAGTCATATTTCACCTCTCTCTCTCTGGCCCTGGTATGATAAAATCCATAGTCAGTTTCTGCTGATATTTGTCCACAGCAAGTTTGGATCCAGCTCCTCTTACCCTTTACTCCATCTCCCAGGTCCCCTGCCCTCTTTTCTCTCCCTTAACTTACGACCTTCACCTTAGTTCAGTGCCTCACTAGCTTCTGAACAGGAACCCAATTCATGCCAAACCAGATCTTTCATTTTATTACCATTGTTCAAGCTACTGATTCCACCCAGAATCTTTCCTTTCTCCCCCAGTATCTCTGCAGATGGAAAACCAGGACATAGCTCAACTACCATCTCATCATTGAAACCCTCTAGTCCACTCCAGCAGGCATGGATGACCACACCGCAGGCTTGGCACCCAGCCAGCAGTGTCAGTATCAGCTGGGACTCCTTAGAAATGCAAATTCTCACGCCCCCCCACCCCCATCAGAAACTCTAGGGGCGGGTCCCAGCAATCTGCTTAACAAGCCCTCCGGGTTATTTTGCTAATGTTTGAAAACCACTACCCTGCATAAACCCTTCTGTCCCAAGTGCTCAGTACTTACCTCTACTGTTTAGCCCACTTTCATTTCTTAGCGTCTGTCAGTCTTCTCATTTTGAATATATACTTCTCCCTCAGCCACTTCTAATTTCTCATTTTAAAAATCAGGCTCAAATTTGACTTCCTTGAGGAAGTCTCAGTTTACACTTTGAGCAATAGGTGTTCTGTTTACAGCTTTCTCCTGGTGGATCATGTTACTCTGTCAGGGCTTTGGTTGATGGCCAAATATATGCTCTGTCTTTTCAGTGGGTTGGATGGTGTAATGTATTCAAACTAGCACAGCATATATTTAGTACATATTTCTGGTATGTCAATTTCACTAGAAGATTTCAGAAAAAAAATGAATTATAAAAATAACAAAATAACAAATATGTTAACAGTAGAATGCAAAATGTGCATGAATTTTCAAGGTTTGAGGTGTCTCTATGCAGGCCTTTTGGCTATATTTTAGGCAGCCTGGGGTATTCATTAATTCCCTCTCCTCTGATCTTAGAGGGTTGGAAAGTTTGGGGCATTCTGGACGATGTGGGGAAAGAACATGTGCTGCAAGTAGGGGGGCCTGGTGTGGCTTCTGTCTCCTTCACTTCTTACAGTGATTGACTTACCTGTTTGCCCTTAGTTTCCTCATCTGAAAAATTGGGACAACACTGCCTGCTTCATATGATTATTGTATTGCAAGGATTAAGTGAGATTTGACAGGTAGTGTCCTTGTACAATGTCTGACCCACATTAGATGCTCTATAAATGGTACCTTTCATTATTAACCCCACTAGGACAGGGTGTTTTTTGTTTTTTTTTTTAAAAACCATTTCACAGAAGCACTTCTATTGTCTGCATAGTGGGCACTTATTACATGTATTGACTGATATATGTGGCATTTTATAGTTCTGTTCTATGCAGGCATCCTAATTTGTACAGGGCTTTATAATCATTCATCTTACCATTAATGAATGATAAGAAATATTACTTGACTTTTTGACAAATCTATTGCATTTCTGAAAATTTTTCTATTCAACTTTAGTTTTAATGGATGACAGCTTACTTTCAAATAGTATCTGAAAGGTTTTTATATATTTTTTCTAGTGGAATAAATTAGGCAAGCTAAATGGACTTTTTTGACACAATGCCCTACAAAAATGTGTTTCATTGTCAATGGCTAGTTTAATCAGTATTATGTGAAGACAATTTCAAACTACTCTGGTATTTGGTACTTTATTTAGGTTTTATTCTTTTCCTAACACATCTAATTAATGGAACTGTCCAGCACTCTAACACGGAGAAAGAGAGATTACATTATGAAAAGTCTGATCATTATAATAGCAACTAACATTTGTCTGGCCTGTTATAGTTTGCAAAGTACTTTGACATGCCTCGCATTATATCTCACAATATCGTGTGAAGAAGGCATTTATTTTTATTTTGCTGGTTAGAAAACTGATGCTCAGAGAAATTAATGCATTATCCATGATCACAAAAACAGAAAGGAAAATAAAAGCCTCAGGAGTTGAGAATGATAAAATTATGATTGAAAGTTCCACTTGCTCATGGTTTTACACATGGGCACAACTTACAGTTTCATGTCATTCCAAAAGCACTGCCTCCCACAATTTATTTATGTGGCTTATTTATATTGTACAGGAGTCAGACCATCTGGGTTCAAATCCTGGCTCTGCTTCTTCCTTCCTTTGTGGCCTTAGGCAAGTCAATCCGTAGAACTATTAGGATAGTGCTTGGGACACTTAAGTACTGCATAAGTGTTAGCTATTAGTGCTATAGCAGAGTGGTCAAAGAGGCTTATTTGAAAGGTAAGTGATTATACTTAGACATAGTTATAATTGTATAAGTAGAAATCAGGGCTGCCATAAGAGTTAGTTCTGATAGAAGTGTTTAATTCTTAAGTGGACCTTAATGTATATTTTGCCTTTTAGGTATGATGCCCTATTCTGGCTTTTCTCCTAGACTTGTATTCATTTACTAACCCTGGAATAAATAGAAATTTGGAGCACCTGCATGATTTCTGTTTCTAAAAACTCAAAACCCATAACATCTAAAATAAAATGCTCTGCCAGCTATACCTTTAGTCACTTTTTAAAAAAGATTTATCCCCACCCCCATTGTTTGCTCTCGCTGTCTGCTCTCTGTGTCTGCTCATCTTTTTTTTTAGGTGGAACTGGGAACCGAACCGGGACCTCCCATGTGGGAGGGAGGCGCCAGTAGCTTGAGTCCCTTTCGCTCCCTGCTTGTTGTGTCTCTCATTGTGTTTTCCTTGTGCGTCATCTTGTTGCGTCAGCTTGCCGCGCCAGCTCGCTGTCTTGCTTATCTTCTTTAGTAGGCACCAGGAACCGAACCCGGGACCTCCATGTTGTAGGCAGGCACTCAACTGCTTGAGCCACATCCACTTCCCCCTTTAGTCACTTTTGCCTCTCTGCAAGAACGCCCCCCCCAAAAAAAAAAAAATAAACGTAGCCATTTCCAATGATAACTGGAGCTGATAATTGCTTTCTTTAGAAATTGTAGTCTTTTTTTTGGATTTTCACAAGTGAAACAAAATATCCTATTCATAAATTTCATCTGTTCTTTTTTTTTGGATTTGGCAAATCACCTGTTCTAGGGGTACCTTCATTATTGTGGAGAAGACTCCAAATCTGGCAGTCTTAGAGCTTTTTCTTCCCAGTGTGCCTGTCTTCTCATCTCACATAGTGTGATTCTGGGATTGCAAGATGGACATTGTATTGCTTACAGTCTTTTTTGTAATTTTCTGTGTGGCTTGAATTTTTTTTTAGTATGTATTTGTTTTGCACAATGTGGACAAGCTATTAAAAAAAAAAAAGTTGTAAATTATTCTTAAAGTTTATATCTCTCTTTCTCGTAGATACCACATACAGAATGCTTTTGTATTATTGAGACTCTTTGTATAGGAAAGCCACAGGCTGAGAGTATATTACCTGATTATGAAATTAAATACTTATAGAAATAGAATCACTTGTGATTTATTAATGGCTATGATCAAGATGAAAAGCTTTCCTTAATAATTAATATTAAGAAGAGAAGTGTAAACTTAAGACGAGTGTATAACTTCTCTCTGGAGGATGTATGGATGTGACTGGTTTTGTGATTTTGAAATTTTTTAGATTCCTTTGATTTTCCTTTTCTTTTACTTGAAGGTCCTTTTGTGTTTGCTTTGCTTGCTCTGGAGTAAGGAGAAAACCCTAGTGTGCCTATAAACTCATTCATTCTTAGAAGGATGAGAGGATTTTACATTTCTTTCCCCGTTTGAGTAAATTTTAAAATTAGAATGCTCTTGGCCCAAGTGGTCCCTGTTAAGGCTCTTCTCTTTTCCTTGCCTCTTTTCCCTCCCCTTTGGGAGAGACTTGGTGACAAGCTGCCTATTTTAGAGTGTTTATTTCTTTAAGCCTTGATCTGCCCAGCAAATCTTAAAATGGAAATGTCCTAGAAATTGAGCTTCTTCATAGTTGGGTGGCCCCATGGGCCTTTAGGAAATGCTTCGTGGAGCCGTGGGCACCTTTTGTGCTAGTTTTGGTGCTGTGGTGGTCCATCCTTTTGGGATCATGGCTCTTGTAAGGAAAGAGCAGGCTTGTACCCTCACGCCTTTCTCCCTTCAGTAAGTTGGGTTTGTGAATTTGAGCTTATTCCATTCCGTGATTGGTAGCCTTTGTACTGGGAACCCACTCTGAAGTGTTCCGTATCGTTTAGAAGGTCGAAGTAGTCATCAGGGACTGAAGCCTAATTTATAGTCTTATTCAAAGCCGTTTATGAAGAATAGTGGTCCTTCACTACAGATGGCTTCTGAGTGTGTTCATCAGAGAACAAGCACTCACCTGGTCTCTCATTATATAAAAGCGTGGTTTTTTTTTTTTTTTTTTTTTTAAATCCCTCTTAACAGGTGCTGCTGCAGTTTATTTATAACCAATGCATTAAAATGAAAAATACTGAAAAGGTCCTAAGTGGAAGGTGGCTATTGAAATCTTGTCATATTTAAATTATAGAATTTTGCGGGGCTGATGTGTGGAAAGGGCGAGTCAGTGTTGGTTGGTAAGTGATGTACTCACAGGCCCCCTGCAAGTTGGGGAGGTGCTTTCTGGGGTACCTAAGTGCATTATGCAAAATCTGGGTCTTGCAGTGGAATTGATTGCTCCCTTGCATATTTGTGTTGAGTTTGGTATTCGGTCAGCTTTCATGCTCTTTGACATTTCTGATCTTTATAAAGCATGACATATGTTCGAACTCTTTTGGCCTTCTAGACTTACTGCAGCACAGACTTGAGATCCTCATGGAAAGAATTGTCAAGAGTGCTTCATTTAACCCCTTCCCAGTCTAAGTTTGATCTTACTCATAGGGAAAGTAAATATCCACCTTAATATTGGTGCAGGTGTGTTGGTACGAGGACATGTTAAGTATGTGAAACTCTTGTTGATTTATATTTCCAGTGCATTTTCTCTTCCTTGAAAAACCTTGCCAGAGACTGAAGTAGTTGGGCTGTGTTAGTGGATGTTTATGTTGTCCTGTGACAGCTGGTTTTGCTAATTTGTTTTTACAGGGCAGTTTATGGTAAATGAATGGCACGCTGAATATTTTACTGAGATTTCAGATTATCTAAAGAATATTTTCCGGTTTACTAATTGGTAGATAATGCTGAGTACATTGATGTTGACATGAGCAAATGGATTTAAAATGATTTGAAGTGAGCTTCATTAAAAGATGCTCTAATCACAGTCAGCAGGAAATGTCAAACTAGTGCTGCCTTCATTCATTCTGGTGGACCAGGAACCATTGCAGACTTAAGGTGCTACTAGTAATTGAGGTTCTGGTTTTGGGGGGTGCAACAGGATGGGGGATGGATGTTGGAGACATTTTCATAGCTTCTTTGGCGCTTAACACCTTTGTTAAAGAATATATAATAAATACTATATAAATCATTAATTCCTAGTGTGGTTAAATGAACGTTTTCTGAAAAGTGGACGTATTGCCATAATGCGTTATGGATTGGACACTACCCCCTTTGCATCGGAAGGCAATAAATTACTTGCTACCCATTCTAGCAGAAGCCTATTCTGGAATTAAGGCCCATCAAAACATCAAGAAAACCCTTGGCAAATGCACTTTTAAGTTCCCAGGTTAAAACTTAAAACACTGGCTATACTTTTCATTCTTCTAAAAAGTTAGAGAGGCTATTTGATCAAAATTAACCACTTAGACAAAAGAAAAATCTAAGGGTATCAAATACAGGAGGTAAATGTTACAGTGAAAAAAAAAAAAAAAAATGTTACAGTGAAGAAGGCAGATTCTCAAGTAAGACTTTTGGGGTTCAAATCTCTCTTGTTCCCATACCAACTGAGTGACTTTGAGCAAGTAACTTAACTTGGGCGAACCCTGGATTTCTTATCTGTAAATGGTGATAATATCCACATGAGGTTGTGGGAATATCTATTTATTTATGTGTATGTCTATAGCTATGTCTACAAAATGTTTAGTACGGTACCAGGCACTGCTCCGTAAATGTCAACTGTTGTAACCGAAGTAAACCTATTTCCTCCTGAACATCTTCTCTCTACTGATTTTAAGTTTTAGAAAAAACTTCTCATGTCACTCAGCACATAGCTGTCTAGAACCATTAAAAATTCCTGATGAGGATATGATCTTGGATATGATGAGGCCATCCCAAATTCATGCAGCAGGTTATTGGGGGAAGCTTGCTGCAGTAATCTTGTTTTTCTCTTCAACTCCCATCAAAGTGCCTTGTTCCTTCAAGCCCTGACACCGTATGCTGAGGAAGTAGCGCTCCCAGGCAGAGATGAAGGGCTCTAATTATTTCACAGTAAAAATATGATGCAGGCATTTGTATAATGCTAATGAAAGCTGGCTACATGGCAAGCAATCCGTTCTTTTCAGGTTCCTCATTAGCATGAGATTTGCCTAGATGCCCGCATAAGTGGCTGTACAGTGGCGCATATTTAAAACAGCATTTGAGTGGGTCAGCCTGACATCGTAACATTGTAAGTTCAATAGACAGGAGTGCCTCCTGGTAATCACCTTAAAGTATGGCACCAGATCAGGAGATTATTTATAAAGTATGCCGATATTGGCTTCGAATGTTCTGGACCATGCAGAGGACACCCCCACGTGACCTCGCACTGCTGGTTCTTAAGCTGGCAGTATTATGTGTGAAGTTGACCTATATGCTTGAGTAGAAATTGTCCTCATCTCTTTAGTCAGATTCTGCAAGCAGCTGTGAGTTTTGGGGGTTTCTCCCCCTTAATTCCATGGTGGATTTTGAAGAGGGGAGAGGGAAAAACAAAACAAAACTTCCCACTCGAATGACCCCATTAGCTTTTTTTTTTTTTTTTTTTAAAAAATATATATATATATATATATATATATATTTTAAACACAGATGAATAAATATATACATTTCTCAATTAAATGTAATGGATACATGTAAATATTTTTGTTGTTTTGTTTCTGTTTTTTTGTTTTTTTTTGTGTGTGTGAATCAAACAATATATTACACAATATATTTGGTTCATAGTAATGCATTCATACAGTATTTGTCCTTTTGTGTCTGGCTTGCTTCACTCAACATAATGTTCTCCAGGTTCATCCATGTTGCCATATGCTTTATGACTTCATTTCTTCTTACAGCTGCATAATATTCCATCGTGTGAATAGACCACAGTTTGTTTATCCATTCATTTGTTGATGGACACCTGGGTTGTTTCCACCTTTTGGGAAAGGTGAATAATGTGGCTATGAACATCGGTGTGCAGATGTCTGTTCGTGTCACTGCTCTCAGTTCTTCTGGCTATATACCCAGTAGTGGTATTGCAGGGTCACGTGGCAAGTCTATATTCAACTTCTTTAGGAATTGCCAAAAAGTCCTCCATAGTGGTTGTACCATCCTTCATTCCCACCAACAGTGAAGAAATGTGCCTATCTCTCCACATCCTCTCCAACACTTGTAGTTCTCTGTCTTTTTAATAGTGGCCATTCTGATAGGTGTGAAGTGATATCTCATTGTAGTTTTGATTTGCATTTCCCTAATCATGAGTGATGTTGAGCATTTCTTCATGTGTTTTTTTGCTATTTGTATTTCCTCTTTGGAGAAATGTCTATTCAAGTCTTTGGCCCATTTTTTAATTGGGTCATTTGTCTTTTTATTGTTGAGTTGTAACATCTCTTTATATATCCTGGATATTAAACCCTTATCAGATATGTGATTTCCAAATATTTTTTCCCATTGAGTTGGCTGCCTTTTCACCCTTCTGACGAATTCCTGTGAGGTGCAAAAGTGTTTAATTTTGAGGAGGTCCCATTTATCTACTTTTTCTTTTGTTGCACGTGCTTTGGGTGTGAGGTCCAAGAAACCACCACCTACTACAAGGTCTTGAAGGTGTTTACCTACCTTTTCTTCCAGTAGTTTTATGGTCCTGGCTTTTATATTTAGATCTTTGATCCATTTTGAGTTGATTCTTGTATAGGGGGTGAGATAGGGTTCCTCTTTCATTCTTTTGGTTATAGATATCCAGTTCTCCCAACACCATTTGTTGAAGACTGTTTTTTCCCATCAGCGTGGGTTTGGTAGGTTTGTCAAAAATCAGTTGACTGTATAGGTGAGGGTTTATTTCTGGATTCTCAATTCTATTCCACTGATCGATATGTCTATCTTTATGCCAGTACCATGCTGTTTTGACCACTGTAGCTCTGTAATATGTTTTAAGGTCAGGCAGCGAAATTCCTCCCACATTGCTCTTCTTTTTTAGAATACTTTTGGCTATTCGGGTGCACTTACCCGTCCAGATGAATTTGGTCTTTGCCTTCTCTAATTCTGTAAAGTAAGCTGTTGGGATTTTGATTGGTATTGCATTGAATCTATAAATCAGTTTGGGCAAGATTGACATCTTCACGATATTTATTCTTCAAATCCATGAACATGGAATGTCTTTCCATTTGTTTAGGTCTTTTTAAATCTCTTGTAGCATTGTTTTGTAGTTTTCTGCATATAGGTCCTGTACTTCTTTGGTTAAATTAACTCCTAGGTATTTGAGTCTTTTTGTTGCTATTGAAAATGGAATTTTCCTCCTGATTTCCTCCTCAGGTTGTTCAGTACTAGTGTACAAAAACATTACTGATTTTTGCGTGTTGATCTTATATCCTGCCACTTTGCTGGACTCATTTATTAGTTCAAGTAGCTTTGTTGTGGATACTTCAGGATTTTCTAAATACAGGATCATGTCATCCGCAAATAGTGAGAGTTTTACTTCCTCTTTTCCTATTTGGATGCCTTTAATTTTTTTGTCTTGTCTAATTGCCCTAGCTAGAACTTCTAGTACAATGTTGAATAACAATGGTGACAGTGGGCATCCTTGTCTTGTTCCTGATCTTAGGGGGAAAACTTTCAACCTTTCCCCATTGAGTATATTGTTGGCTGTGGGTTTTTCATATACGCCTTTTATATTGAGAAATTTTCCTTTTATTCCTATCTTTTGAAGTATTTTTATCAAAAAAGGATGTTGTATTTTGTCGAAAGCCGTTTCTGCATCTATTGAGATGATCATGTGGTTTTTTTCCTTCAATTTGTTAATGTGGTGTATTACATTGATTGATTTTCTTATGCTGAACCAGCCTTGCATACCAGGAATAAATCCCACTTGGTTGTGATGTATAAGTCTTTTGATATGCTGTTGGATTCGATTTGCAAGTATTTTGTTGAGAATTTTTGCATCTATGTTCATGAGAGCGATCGGTCTGTAATTTTCTTTTCTTGTGGAATCTTTATCTGGCTTTGGTATTAGGGCGATGTTGGCTTCATAAAATGTGTTGGGTAATTTTCCCTCCTCTTCGATTTTTTGGAAGAGTTTAAACAGGATTGGTGTTAATTGTTTTTGAAATGCTTGGTAGAATTCACCTGTGAAGCCATCTGGTCCTGGACTTTTCTTTGCTGGGAGATTTTTGATGACGTATTCAATCTCCTTAATTGTGATTGGTTTGTTAAGTTCTTGTATTTCTTGTAATGTCAGTGTAGGTTGGTTGTGCGTTTCTAGAAATTTGTCCGTTTCATCTAGGTTGTCTAGTTTGTTGGCATATAGTTTCTCATAATATTCTCTTATGATTCTTTTTATTTCTGTGAGGTCATTTGTAATTTCCCCCCTTTCATTTCTGATTATATTTATTTGCATCTTCTCTCTTTTCTTCTTTGTTAGTCTAGCAAGGGGTTTGTCAATTTTATTGATCTTCTCAAAGAACCAGCTTTTGATTTTGTTGATTTTCTCTATTATTTTTCTGTTCTCAATTTTTTTATTTCTGCTCTAATCTTTATTATTTCTTTCCTTCTTTTTGCTTTGGGATTGGTTTGCTGTTCTTTTCTAGTTTCTCAAGTTGTTCAGTTAAATCTTTGAGTTTAGCTCTTTCTTGTTTCTTAATATAGGCATTTAGGGCTATAAATTTCCCTCTCAAGACTGCCTTTGCTATATCCCATAAGTTTTGATATGTTGTGTTCTCATTTTCATTTGTCTCAATAAATTTACTGATTTCACTTGCAATTTCTTCTGACCTACCGAATATTTAGGAGTGTGTTGTTCAGTCTCCACACATTTGCAAATTTCCTTTTTTCCCGTTATTGATTTCTAGTTTCATTCCATTATGATCTGAGAAGGTGCTTTGTATAATTTCAATCTTTTTATATTTATTGAGAGCTGTATTGTGATCTAATATGTGGTCTATCCTGGAGAAAGATCCATGGGCACTTGAGAAGAATGTATAGCGTGCTGAGTTTGGATGCAGTGTTCTGTATATGTCTGTTAGGTCTAACTTGTTATCATATTGTTCAAGTTCTCTGTTTCCTTGTTGATCTTCTGTCTAGTTGTTCCATCTAATGATGTGAGAGGGGTGTTGAAGTCTCCAACGATTATTATAGATATGTCTATTTCTCCCTTCAGTTTTGCCAGAGTTTGTCTCATGTATTTTGGGGCACCCTAGTTAGGTGCATAGATGTTTATGACTGTTATATCTTCCTGGAAGATCATCCCTTTTATTAATATATAATGGCTTCCATATTTCTTATCACTTTTTTGCATTTAAAGTATGTTTTGTCTGATATTAGTATAGCTACCCCTGCTCTTTTCTGTTTACTATTCGCTTGGAGTATCTTTTTCCAACCTTTTACTGTAAGCCGATTTGTATCCTTGTGTCTGAGGTGCGTTTCTTGTAAGCAGCATATGGATGGCTCATGTTTTTTTTATCCATTCTGTCATCCTGTATCTTTTGATTGGGGAATTTAATCCATTCACATTCAATGATCTTACTGAAAATGCACTATTTATTTCCTTAATTTTATTCTTTGGTTTTCATATGTCATCTTGTTTTTGTCTCTCTTTTTACTCGTTTGGTTATCCTTTCTGCTTTTCTTTCTTCTATACTCTCCTCCAAGCCTCTCTCTCCTGTCTTTTTCTTTCAGGTTCTAAGGCTTCCTTAATATTTCCTGCAAAGGTGGATTCTTTTTTGCAAACTCTCTTAGTTTGTTTGTTTGTGAGTACTTTATATTCACCTTCATATTTGAAGGACAGTTTTGCTGGATAAAGAATTCTCGGCTGGCAGTTTTTCTCTTTCAGTTTCCTAATTGTATCATACCACTGTCTTCTCGTCTCCATGGTTTCTGAAGAGAAATCTGCACAAAGTTTTACTGGACGTCCTTTGTACGTGATCATTTGCTTCTCTCTTGCTGCTCTGAGAATTTTCTCTTTATCTTTTACATTTGACATTCTGAATAGTATGTGTCTTGGTGTAGGTCTATTTGGATTTATTCTCATTGGGGTACGGTGTGCTTCTTGGACATGTAAGTTCATTTCTTTCATGAGAGTTAGGATATTTTTAGCTATTATTTCCTCAAATACTCTTTCTGCCCCTTTTCCTTTCTCTTCCCCTTCTCGAACTCCCATGACACGTATGTTGTTGTGTTTTGTGTTGTCATTCATCTCCCTGAGCCCCTCTCAATTTTTTCCATTCTTTTCTCTCTCTGTTCTTTTCTCTCTTCAATTTTAGCTGCTCTGTCTTCAGTATCACTTATTCTTTCTTTTATCATTTCGAGTCTGCTGCAATGTGTTTTTGAGTTCACTTATTGTGTCTTTCATTCCCATGAACTCCGTTACTTTTTTGTTCAGGATTTCAAATTCTTCTTTGCGTTCTCTCAATGTCTTCTTGATGTCATTTATCTCTTTAACTATATTGTCTTTCATCTAATTAATTTGATTTTCGAACTGTGTGCTCATCTCACTGATTAGTTCTCTCAAATTCTGTATCTCTTCTAGGACTTTGCTGTATTCCTTTTCTTGGGCCATGTCTTCTATTTTCTTAGTATGGCTTGTAATTTTTTGCTGGTGCTTAGGCATCTGGTTAGTTTGTATTTAATTAGATGCTCTATCTCTTTCTCGTTTATAGGGTTTTAGTGGCAGGAGCCTGTGAGTTCCCAGAGCTCTTTGATTTTTGGGTCAACCTTGATTGTTAGGATTGTTCTGCTGTTTGCTCAAAACTGGGCACTGGACCCAGTAATTGGTTGTAGAGTCGTTTCCTAGGGCTTTGGGCAGGGAGGCTATAGAGGCCAGGAAAAGCCTCTCCTACTTATTAATTTTCTTATGTGCACTTCCTTGGTCTGCCAGGAGATGGCGCTCGTTGGCAGGTCTCAATTCAGTGCCTGGCGGGAGTGTATTTGTTGTGACACAGACCAGATCAATGTGCTAGAGCTTCCTGTCTGGGGGCTAAGAGCCTTGTCATTCAAACTTTCTGAGACAGTTCTCCAGACTTCTCTGGTAGCACCCCTCTTTTCCCAGCTAGGAAATATTTCCACTCCCTTCTGAATCCTCAACAATCAGTCCCTGTTAGTAGAGGAGGAGATTGGGAGGTTTGTATATCTTTAACCCCTTGCAGGCTCCAAGGCAAACAATGGTGCAGCCCCACCCGGCCTGGAGAGGCCCTAGGACAGGGCAGACCAAACCTGTGAGTCAAAAGCAGGGTCAGCCCCAGGCTCTCTCTCCCCTATCCTGTGTAGTCCTCAACAGTTAGTCCAGGTTAGAAGAGAGGGAGGTTGCAAGGGTCGGATTTGGATTTCTCCAGTCCTTTCTAGGCTCCCAGGGCAAACCGCCGTGTGGAAGGGTCTGTGGGGCTCCGCAGCTCAAATTTGCGGGTCAGAACCTGAGTCAGCCTAAGGCTGTGTCCCTCTCTCTCCCCTTTCCTGGGGTGGTAGATCCCTGGAGCCCCCTTTGTCTGTAGTCGCAGGCCCAGAGGCCTGAGAATTCTAAATGTGGGGGAGTGTGCCGGCGGCAGCAGCTGCTGCTGGTTCCAACTCAGGGTTCTGTCATCGTGATTTCCCTCTTCTGTCCCTCTCTCCTCTGGGTGGTGTGCAGTCTTCACCTGCTGTCCTAAACCCTAGAAGATCTTTTTTGGGGCTGTTTCAGCCTGTCCTCTAGCTATTTTTCTGGAGAAGAGATTCCCATGTCTTACTAGTCCGCCATCTTCCTGGAAGTCTCTCCTCAATCTCCTAAATTTTTTTTGAATCTTGTTTTTGTCTTATGGCATATTCAGTATCTCTATAAGCTTTTTCTGTTTTGTACTTGAATGGTTAAACCCTCAACTGAGGCACGAGTCATTACTTTCATTGATGTCTTCTATCCTTCCTGTAAGGTACAGCACATCCCACTCTTTTCATATAATGGGAGAAATCCTGAGCATGTACGTGATTCTTAGCCTACAGGGTCAGGTGTGAGGCATCAGGGCCTCACAGCTCTTTGAGGCCTCATCATTTGTTTTACTTTCTTTTTTTTTTTTTCAGAAGAGAAAAAGACACCATGTCACTATTTTTGAGAGCAGTGATTGCTAAGATCCTGAATTAAACTCGACCTAGGTTACTATACCTGAAAAATAAAAGGCAAAGGGCCACTGAGTATAGTTTTCTCAGAAGCTCTGAAGGAAAACTTCCAGTTCCAGGGTCAGTTGAATCATTATTCAAGCGGTGGCCTCCTGGTCTCGTTGACCTGCCACCTAATTCCGTGGACTAAGTGGTGTTTCCACCAAACTCCCCTTTGCTGTCTGTGCAGTCCCCACAGTGATACCTACGTGTGAGGAGGGAGGAGGAGGTCATGGCTCTGAAGTACTGAAGCATCCTGTTGTATTTATTTAATTATTGAAGATTTCCCTGATGGAGAGTACGCTTATCTTTTTGGTTGTTGTTGTCTTTGATTTATTATATTTTCTTTCTCATTTAAGATTTCAGGAAATATTTTTAAGCCTTTATTGTATGCCAGGCACCATGCTAGGTATTGGGAAATAATAGTCCACTAGACAGGTAGGATTCCTGCCCTCCAAGATCTTAGAGTCTAATGGGAATAAAGGTAAGTAAACAAACTGTCTGTTGTGCATGGGAAATGTAGGGACAGCTCCTGTCTAGAGGTGAAATGTTTGCTTGTTAGTGTATTGGTGCAATGATTATATATTCTTAACCAAAATTAGAGTGGGAAGGATTATGCCTAATTATTTTTTGGTGCCAAGACTGAATATGACTAGAAATCTTAAAGATGCAGTTTGGACATTAAAATATATGAAATTCTGGGATGTTTCAGTTATTTATGAGTTTAAAGGGGTAAAATATTTGAAATCAGCCTGTCCTGGCAAATCCAGAATAAATGTTTTTTATGCTTTCAAGTTTCTGCTCTTGTGGAGCTATTAATACAGGGAATAGTTTTTTGTTTTTTTAAAAATTTAAATTTACTAGCATATAATGAAGGCATAACAGAATTTATTAAAAGTCTGATTTACTTTAGAAATTCAGAACCTTACTCCAGGGTTTCGATGGGAAAAAATAAACCGGAAAAAATGAGCAACGGTTCATGTTCTCAGTGTAGATATCATTAAAAGACCTTCTGTGCTTCTGGAGTGTTATAGATTCCCTCTCTCAAAACACCACTTGGCCGTGCTTTGTCACCGAAGCTGATCTGGCCATTTCCCATAGTTAACTCTGAAATGGGTGTGCAGTCATGACTTTGCATAATAATTGTATGACTTTAATTTTGTTGAGTTCAGCATGTGGACATCTCTGCAAAACATTAGTTAAATACTTGGTCCTTTTAAGCTGCTGTCTGTCAGCAGACCACCTCCTTTGAGGCCCTGACTGGAAATGTGCAGTGTTTCAGTGCACTAATCTACACAAGTCAGTGAATCACAGGCCAAGAAGGGCAGTGTAGCAAGGGATGCTCGAAGGTAATGAAACCGTTCCTAGAAGGAGTCTGCTGTCTAGTCCACCTCCTTCCTGCAGTCATGCCTATTCCTAAACCATCCGAGATGGGTACCTGTCCAGGCTCTAACAAGAGAAAATGCTTAGGAGCAAGTTCTTCCTTATGCCCATAATATTATCTTTTCCTGCGTCCCATCTCTCTACCTCTTGGCCAGTTTCTCTCTTTGGCGGTAACGAACATCTGGTTAGCCTTCACTTACTGAAATCGTTTTGCTCAAAGTCCTTTGCACTGAGTAGTGCATGTTTGTAAAGCACTTTATGGCCGGGTAAAGTTTTGCAGCTGTTGTGCATGGCAGGAAGGAGAGCCACTGAGTCAACTCCCTGCCCTCCTCCTAGGGTGGGTTCTTTGACGATCGTGCTTCACCTTTAAGACTGCTTGATGTGACTGAACCACACATGCAACAAATCAATGCAGTCTAGAGCACAGATGAACTTGATCTATATTGTTTGTCTTCTTTTGACTGATGCAGGCAGAGGAGACCATCAGATAGCTTCGTGGTTAATATAGCTTTGTTCTAAAAAGGAGGCAGTGATAAATTTGGGCATGCATATGGCCAAGGCCTGAAATGAGGTGAGTAGTCACCAATCTGGGCAACAAATAATCAGTCGTAGCTAAACCGTGTTACAAAAGGAGCTTGGTTCTTTGGCACAAACCACATTATGTTACGGTTCTCTAATGCTTTACTAGTATCATTGAAAGACACTGAAAGTTCTAAATGATCATTTTAATGAAACTCTGCCATTTGTGAGTGGCACTTACCTATAAATTTTTCTAGAACTGTGAAAATAAGTCAGATATCAGGCTGATGGTTTGTTTTTTCTCCCCCACCTTTTTTTCCCTACCTCTCCCAATTCTCCCAAAGAGTTCTGACTGATTTGTTTCATCATTGCCTTCCACTGCCTGTAGAACATCTGTTGGAAAATAATGCTTGTCCTGTCAGTTTCCAGAATCAGCAGCAAACTGAAGTGTGTGCTCAAGGTAGATGTCAGCTTTGTACTGCTGTTGCCACCAGGCTATGGAAAGGCAGAATTAATCCCGCAGTGGTAAAAATTATTTTACAGCAAAAGTCTGAACACCCCTCTTCAGGAATGAGGTGCTCATCCCAAATGGACTAAGCAGAACACCAGCAAAGATAGGAATTTTGGACTAAAGGCACACATACAGGATGATTATTGCCTGTTATTTAGGAGGTGATTCTTTGTTCTGAGTCTAGGTTATACTGTTTTGCTGGAAGCTCACAACAGATCAATAGTAATTTTGTTATGGGCCAGATGTCAAAACAGGAATGTGCTCTCAAATCCCACTGACTTGCTCTGACAACTAGTATGCTAAAACACTTTCACTCAGCAGCCAGGCATTTCTCAGTGCTCCAGTAGTTCTGTTTTCTTTCATCTGGAGCTTTAAAGCTAGGCACTGTTAGCTGTGAGCCTCCTGTTTTTGTTTTCCTTTATTACATACTTCTTTTGATTGAGAGTCGAAAACCCTCCTGAAACTCTCCCCTTTTCTCCATCCTAATAATGAGTTGGGTGTAAGGTCTTTACCATAACTTATGGTTACAGGTATCATTTTGATATAATAAAATCTGTGGTAGGAGAATGGTTCTTGCAAGCTAGCAAGAAGCATGTACTTTTTTTAGTTCCTCTGTGATCCAATTTTGGAGTTTTAATTTTGGTCAGATTAGGATTTGGGATTTAAGCATTTGGTGATGAAAGGGAATTACAAGAGGGTGGATCTGCCCATTGCTTTGGTATGTTCCTGTTTGTCTCTTCTATGAAACTCTGGTTACCTGCTCTGGGGGTTTGGAACTGTATGGACCCCAGAAAAGCATGTTCTTAAAGTTAACCCTTTCCTGTGGATATGGACCCTTGGTAAGTAGGCTCTTTTGATGAGGCTTCTTCAGTTAAGATGTGACCACCTCATTCAGGATGGCTCTTAATCCTTTTACTGGAGTCCTTTATAAATGGGATGGGGAAAAAAAAAAAAAAAAAAATATATATATATATATATAGAGAGAGAGAGAGAGAGAGAGAGAGAGAGCGCGAGTGCGTGTGAGCATGTGCAACAGAAGCTAGAAGCAGCAATCAAGGAAACCTGGAAGAGAAGGGAGAGACCAACAGAGGCCCCCATGTACCTTGCCATGTGACAGAGGAGCCCAGGTATCATACAGCCAGACTTCAAGAAGAAAGCATCAACTTGATGATGCCTTGATTTGGACATTTTCTCAGCCTCAAACAGTAAGCTAATAAATCATCATTGTTTAAGCCAACCCATTTTATGGTATCTGCTTTGAGCTGCCCAGGAAACTAAAACACCTACTATCTCTGGATAAGACTAGGGCCTCATTCCTTTGGCAAGAAAACTTTTTCCCATGCTGAATTTTTTTTTGTTTTTTTGTAGAAATATTTTCAGAATAAATCAGATGGAAACATCTGGAACTTTTTGTCTCATGCAATTTGGAAGTATAATTTAAATTGGGGTTAGGTTCTTAAGTACAGAGAGAATTGGTCTTGGCCTTGTGTCTTGTCTATCTGTGTCCTTCTTCTCCCCCCACCCCAAAACAGGAAAAGAAAAAAGGAAAACCCCTTGCTTCTGAGGCCCATGAAAGATCAAACATGCTCAGAATTATGTATTTAATAATGGCATAGAGCCCTCCATTCTACCTTTGGGGCAGGTCTTGCATTTCTTGCTATTACCGTATCTTTTATAATAAAAATGTCTCAACATGGGAAAAAAACATTTTATTCAAGGATTTAAGTTCTCTTAGAGTTCTCTTATTACTTGGCCAGATTTTGTTTAATAGATATACAATCCTTGGTGCTGCTTAGCACGCTTCACCAAAAGACATTTTTACTTCCCTTCCAGGAGAATTACTTGGATTCTATTGTTCTTTCATATCTGTATTGCCAGTGCTTTTTCAAAGCATTGAAGCTCTTAGGAGTAAAATGAAGAAAACAAAGTTCAAATCACACTCTGGTATGTTCTGTAGTGGCCCTTCAGTTTGTTCACTAACCACTGAAAGAGGGTTTTTTTCTTTTTTTTTTCCTTCAGGTTTTCATCAACAATTAAGTACAGTACTGACTGCATCCAGCTCCTAGGTTAGAAGCAAGAGAGGACTGCTTGATGAATAGGTCAAAGCTCCTCCCTTTAAGAAACTTAGGACTGAGTTATTGTGCAGAGAGGCACTGCTCTCATACAGTTAGGATTCACTGGGGTGGATGTGCATGCACGCATTCTCTTACTTGACCCTCCTTATAGCTAAGTGCAGACCTTGCCAAATCATGGGACAGAGAAGGTAACTGGTCCACTGACAATTAAGTTCAAGACTTGGAATAATGGGACAGAGCTAACCGATTGCATTTATTGTCATTGTTACTACCTTAGTTGTATTTAATTCCAAAAGAGTCAAAATATATAACAAAGGAACTTAAGAAACAGATCAGAGAGTCAGAAAGAGAATGCCACAGGGGTCCCCAAAACACAAAATCCAATAAATAAGATGTGGGTACAATATGAGAGGTCCAGTCATTATCTGAGGGCAGAGCAGCAAAGAAAGCCAGGAAGATAAGTCATGTTTCCAGGAACACTTTTTGAAAACCCTCTAAAAATATTAAAAGCTATAAAGGAGTTTCCAGAATTAGAAAAAAAAGAGAAAGGAACATGGGACCCTCTTGGCCCTTTGCATCATACGATGCACATAAATCGAGCATTCTTTTATGAGGAATGACATGAGGAGGTTGGGTTGGTAAGGGAAGGACAACAGTAGGTTGCCAATTTCAGAGCTGCTCTATCGGTTACCACTCTTTGCAGGGTCTTTGTAGGGATATTCAAGTAGTATTGTATGTAATTTTCCAGGGGTTTTGTAAGGTTCGTACAAGTTTCCAATGTGCAAAGCTTTTCCCAAACCAAAAAACATTGGTCCAGACCAGGGGTCAGTAATTTTTTTCTGCAAAGGGCTAGATAGTAAATTTTTTAGGCTTTGTGGGCCATATACTCTATTGCAACTACCTGACTCTGCTGTTGTATTATGAAAATAGCCATTGTTAGTACCTAAAGAGTGAGGCTGTGTTCCCATAAAACTTTATTATGGACACTTAAATTTGAATTTCATGTAATTTTTCATGTCATGAAATATTATTCTTTTGATTTTTTTCGGCCATTTAGAAATGTAAAAACTATTCTGAGTTTTCCAACTGGATTTGGCGGGCAGGCTATAGTTTGTGACCCCTGCTCCAGACCCTTTAATGTTTATGCTTCCCAACCTGTGTTAATTTGAAGCTTTGCCATATTATAAGTTAATTTGTGAGCAATTGCATGAGAAAGAGAAACACATCATACTAATCCTCAGAGAACTGATACTCTAATCAGAACTCACCTTTTCAGAATTTAAGGAAAGTAGCTCATTCCATTTTAAAGGGCTGCAGAGGTAGGAATTCAGTGGCTTGAAGCATGGGAAGGGAGAGGTGAAAACCAGCAACGTAAGGGCAGTAGTGACCCAGCCCTTGCTGAATGCCTGCTGTGAACCAGCACCTCGTGAAGTGCTGTACTGGGATCATCTCATTAATCCTCACAAGACTTCTGAAGGTGAGACCTGTTCTCATCCCCACTTTATAGAGGAGGAAACCGGGCTGAAAGGATTAAAAAAACTTGTTGAAGATAGCACTGTAAGTGGTGGAGTCTGGGTTCCAACCTTATGCTTTCTGACTCTGGGTGGTAGTCGTGGTATGGAAACAAAAACCACCTGGCTGCCTTACCAGCACTAAACTAGCTCCTTGCCTGTGGTAGGTCCTCTCTACTTACTACTGGTTGTCTATAGCAAGGGGGACCGGTGGGATGATAAGGAAAGAAATAATAAGGCATTAGGGACTAAAGAAAATGATAACTTTGAGAAGGGTTCATTTGAACCTTGCAGTCAGCCTATGTCTCGTCAATTCAGAATATGCTTTTGGAAACCGAAGAGGAGTGATGATGATGATGATGATGATGATGATGATAATAATAATAATATAATAAAAGTTCAGAGAAACCCATGTATTTAAAAGAGTGGCGGATCATAGACATGAACAACCCAGTGTGAGGGTCTTTACTACTGGTTCATGAGCTCCCATTTGACAGCTAGAGTGTCATCCTTGAGAAAGCCGGAAGAGATTTTTTGACTCATTGCCAGTCATTTACTTAAACTTAAAAGATCTTAGCATTAAAATTACTTATTTGAAGTGCTGGCAGGCTAATATATTCAGGGGGCTATTTTAAACCTTGTCAATCTAGAATGTAATCCTATTAAAATAATTGAGTATTTTCTGAGTGGAGAATTCCCTGTCCTCCTGTCCACGGCTCACAAGAGAACAACATAAAAGGCATCCTAGAATGTCCTCTGAACAACATTGAGCCTACCGACATGTTTGTACAGTATAATTCACTCTGGTAAAGAATTTCCTTAGCTGTACCGCTTTAAAAGGCAAAAAGCCCAACATTAATGACAGGTTTATTCTAATAATGGGAAATGGAGATTATATTTGGAATGATACCTTATAGGTCCTGGGAACCTTCTGGGTTTGCTAATTTGTGCTCATTTCTGCAGGTGATTGAGGATCCTGTGCAACTTGAAACGTTTGCGTTTTCTTCCTTCTCTTCATTTTTGGGCTCCTTTTCATGCAGTGCCTTGGGTTACCTTGAATCAAATTGGCTTATGGCATGCCGTTTTCGGTAAAACTCTGCGACAGGAATGGTCACATAATTCCGAAAGGTTTGCCCTTGGAATGATTTAGTCATGCCGGATGATAGCTGAGGAGGCTTATTGACTTTGAGCTCCCTTTGGAACCAAATTCAGAAAGCTGTGCACTTCTGTAGCACCTGTGAGACACTCACTTGAATAGAGCTACTGAGAAAAGCATTTCAGTTATTGGCATTTTTCCTAATGCATTTTGTATGTGTCTATGCCACAGGGAGGGATATGTGGTTATTGTTGAAATATTATCTACATGGCTTTGCAGAAGCAGAGAAAAGACACTGTGCAGCCGTCATCAGATGAAGTGCCATGGTGTTTGTGAGGGCGTGGGTCTCCAGAGCACCAGAACAGATATATGGCTGTGCTATTTGGAGACCCGTGCTGGACTTACAGAGCCCATTGAAGGGATCTTGAGCTTGACAGGTTGGAGGTTGGTAACCATGATTCGGAATGCCAGTCAAATACTAGTGATCTTTTTGTTCACCTGGTTTTGGACAGGAAGAGAGGCCTTGATCATTCGAATAACTGTGCTGTGTGAATCCAAGATAGGAAATCAAAATCTCAGCAATCCACAGCAGTTAAATTTTTTTTTTTTTTTTACTCCTTCTGATCAGATACATTCGTAGTTTAAATAAAAATTTGTGTGGACACATTTTAGTTTGTCAGGTGTGATCTGGGAGAGTTGTGTTTGTCTAAAGAGAGCAGTTTTAAGTAGGTGGATGTGTAATACCTTTAGGCGAGCAGAGCCACCTTGTTCATTTCAACAAATCCCTTCTCATATAACAGCGTTGCATGAAGTTTGTGTAATTGATTCTCCTGAGCAATACACATATTGGAATCCTTAATCATGCCAAGAGATGGGCTTCTATGGAGAAGTCCTGCCTTTTGTGTTTTAAAAATATCTGTTTCATATTCTTAGACATTTATTAAACAATTATTGATCAAAAGTCTACCAAGTGTCAGGCTCTAGGCTAGATGCTCAGGATGCCAAGAGGAGAAAGGACAGAATCCCTTACCCTACAGTCCACTAAGGAAGGCAGAGCCTGAATGGATAATTGAAATGCGTACATTCATTAGTTACTGAGTATGCGCTAGGTGCTGGGGAGGCAGTCGTGAGCAAAAGCAGACTTGGTTTCTGTCCTGCTCTCATGCTTTTAATAGTCAAGTGGCAGAGCTGGACATTAACCAAATAAGCAGAGAGATGTACAATTATAAAGTGATATACAAGTGTCATGAAGAAGAGCTCCATGGTGCAATAAAATCATAAACTAAGAGCATTTGATCTGGTTAGGACGGTCAGGGAAGATTTCACCGACGAAGTGATGATTGATTTGCAGCCTGAAGTATCAGTGTGAGTTAACCAGGTTCAAAAGGGTAGGAAGAGCTTTCCAGGCCGAGAACAGCGTGGTGAGAGGGAACAAGGAGCATTCAAGGAACTGAAAGGCGGCTACTGTGGCTGGGTGCAGAGAGCTGGACAGTTATAAGAGGAGATTGGAGAGGTGGGTAGGGGTCAGACCGTGCAGGGCCCTGCAGGCTGTGTGAAGGAGCTGGGACTCTATTCTGACGAGTGGGGAGGCTTGGCAGGCTTTAAGCAGGCAGCGAGGGGTAACATATCCTACTTGTTCTTTGGAAAAGGTCCACAGTATGGAAGGCAAAAGTGGACACAGATAGGTAGGAGGCTGTTGCCTTTGTGGGGTGCCAAGAAGTGGCCTTGGCTTGTATCAGGGTAGTGGTGGGAGCAGGGTAGGGGCGGGACTTATTTAGGACAGGGGTTCTTAACCTTTTTTGTTCCACGGACCCCTTTGCTAGTCACGTGAAAACCAGAGACCCCTTTTCAGAATGTAGCGGCAGATAGTTTTATGTTACTCAACATTGGCATGTCTTTAAATTAAATTTTAAGATTATTCAAAATTCCATTTAGAACTTTACCATAATTTCAATACCTGATAACTTAACATGGTTCAACATCTGTTCAAACTGTCATTTTCGGCAAACATTTAGAAATTTGAGTTTTCCCATGGCGTCATGAAACCATCTCCTCTATCCTCACCAACCGTTTTGTAGGCAGTTATCCACTGTACTCAGAACATGCGACATCAAAATAAAAATCGTACTAAGTCCACACTGTACTGTGTACTATTTAATAAATATATCACATCTGCACCAACACGTCCCCACAAGAATAATGTTTGTAAATGCATAAAATAAAAATGCAAAGGAAATCAGTTACATTATTGAAATATAATTACTAAAATAAAAAACATTATATAATACTATACACATGTGCTTCTTTTTTAACACATTAATAATCCATCAAAAATATAGTAAAGTTAAATTTTATTTTTTAAAGACGTCATTGTGCAGACTGTTGTTGTTTATCTTGAATAAGAACATAAAACTGGTGTAGTATTTGACAAGGCAACACGCATATCATGCTGGACATCTGATCCAGTTGATTTTTTCAGTTCAAGCTAATGGACTCCCGGAAACCTTTCCATGGACCCCTGGTTAAGAACCCCTGATTTCGGAGGTAAAATCCACTAACTTGATGATGGGTTGGATATGGCCTACAAGGAAGAAGGATGGTCCAAGGATAATATCTCAGAGGCCATGCCATGTCATGACATTTTATACTGAGATTGTAAATGACATGAAATAAACCCTTATTTTGCTTCCTTAAGATTAAACGTGGCATATATTTTTTGTAGTAATTAACTTACTTTTTAATTTTCTGGTTCTTTTTTGTGTCTTTCGGAAAGGAAATTGTACTTCTTATTCCTTCTGCTCCTTTTAACGTAATTAAGGTGGTGGAATCACTCAGTTATGATTTCAAAAAGAAGCAGGCCCCCCTCCCCCCAAAGTCCATGGAACTGCACAACACAGTGTTAAACCATGGACTATAGTTAATAGTACAATTATAGCAATGTGCTTTCATCAGTTTTAACAAATGTACCACACCAATGCAAGGTGTTAACAATAGGGTGATATATGGGAAGCCTGTATTTCATGCATGATTATTCTGTAAACCCACACCTTCTCTAACAGAAAAATAAATTAATAAAAATTAAAAAAAGAGGGACGCGGCTGTGGCTCAATCAGTGGGGCTCCCGTTTACCATATGGGAGGCCCCGGGTTCGGTTCCCGGGGCCTCCTGGTGAAGGCGGGCCTGCCGGCGCGGCATGATTGGCTGACCCGGCGAGTGCAGGCAGTGGGGGGGGGGGGATAAATGAATAAATAAATAAAAATCTTAAAAAAAAAATACACCAACCCAAGCCAGAAGATAATATCAAAGTAAAGTGTTTCCAGCCATGTCAGTGAAACGTAAAGATCCCATCACAAACAAACATTTGCTGCCTCCTACTTTTCCCTGCCGATTTTAATTCAGAAAATTTAAGTGATTTTTCTTATATTAAAATGAGTTAAAATACTAGGGAGTCTTTTATTCTTCATAAACTGAAGTTGGAGTAATTTATTTTATCTGGAGGAGAGTATTAAATTAGCTGTCAACTGTGCTACCCAGGTGGATGGCAACTTCTGAATGAAATGACCAAATCTCCAGTCCCGAGGCATTCATTTTCATCTCCGCTTTCCACTGAAAGAGAGAAAACATGAAATGTTGAGATAATAGTACTAAAATTCCAAGTAATTGCTTTTGTGAGCTCAACTCATGTTTACTCATATTAATTACTGAAATTTGATAACCCCTTTGTTTTCTGCTTAGCATGATTCTGAATGCAGTGGACAGAGCTATAAATCAGGTAGGTGGTTCTCTCTCAAGGCAGGACTCCTTTGCTTTGATATGGCAGCTTAAGGCTAATTCCTCAAGCTTGATGGGTTTATAATTCAAGAAGATGTGATTTAATGTTGATGGAATTTATTTTTGAAACACGTTATAGGAAGAAATCCTTTCGAAGCAAAAAAATGGAGTTTTGAGATAAATCTGAAGTAACAAAAAAAAGACTGTCAGGGTCTCTAAACCCTCAACTTTAAAGACTTCTCTAGGATAGGTGTACCTGTGCCCTGCATCTCCACCCATGGCTAGTGGCCTGGAGGGGAATGACAAAGTGAAGCAAGGGAAGGAGGAGCGCCACAGTTTTTGTGAATAAGTTATGTGATTAAAGACGTTGAGGTAGCTTCTCCCTTTCTCTCTCAATTATTTTTCATTCATGGTATTCCCTACCAGTTATTTTTCCAAAGGTTACTCTGTTAGGTATCAAAAATTTTTTAATATATAATTTGAACTATAGAATGGTAGAGTTTGGGAGGAACCTGGGTCCATTTTATCAAACCTACTGATGCATGAATTTCTTTAGCTTTTCACTCCTTCATCATGTTCATACATTCATACCTTCAGTAAGTACGTATTGCCATGTCAGGCACTGCTCTAGGGATTAGGGATTAAGCAGGGAACAAACTGGCCAGTGCTTGTGTTCATGGGCATCTTTGTTCTGGATACTACTACTGTTAGTACCAGCTAAAGTCAAATTCTCTCTCTCTCCCTCTTTCCCTCTCCCCCTTACTCCCCTTACTCCTCCTCTCACCCTCTTGTCCCCCTCTCTCCTCCTCTCCCTCTCCCCACTCCCCCTCTCTTCCTCTCTCCCTTCCTCTCTCCCTTTCTCTCTCTCTTTGTAACCTCATGGCACTGTTAACGCAGTTGTGCTCAATAGACACACTTAATGAGTGCTTTTTGATGACAATTGTTCTAAAATACAGTATACAATTCTATGCTTTTTAAAGAAATTAGTATTTTGAATTCAGTTTTACTTAAAAAATGATGTGAGATCTTTTAGAATACTAATTAGTATATTTTGCTTAGCAGTTTTAATATGGATTGGTGATTTTGAGCATTCTAGAGCCAGAGAGATAGATTGCTATGCTTTTTGAGTCTCAAGGATTTCTCTTATTTTTCCTTTTTCTTCCTTTGCTTCCTTTGTTTTGATTCTACTGTGGACTGGAAAACAAGATAACTAAGATGATTGGAAGTTTACAGTTACTAGAGGTGAAGGCCCATTGTCCTCCCATGACTCAAGCAAGGGAAGAGGTGTGACATTTACGTGACTTAGATGTTTCTCTATGGATTCTCTGACACTCTGGAGTATGGGCTTGCTGAATACCTGTCTGATACATGAGCTAGTACTAAAACTCTCTTGTCTAAGACATGTTCCTCTGAAAATGCTTTGAGGCAAGAACTTCTTTATTTCAATGTAGTACAGTGTTTTATAATTTCATCCTTTCTGGGTTTCCTAGTGTGTGCTCATGCACACACACACATACACCAGTGCTAGTTGTTTTTTCTGTACAGCTGAACGTTAGTGAGTGAAATCTTGAAAAGGACATTTCTACATTCTGTCAGTTGTATATTAAGAATTATAAGAAAGCAAGGAGTAGTGAAAATAAAAATTGAGCTTACAGACAATTGCAAGGCTTCTAGACTGGATATTAGATTACATGAACACACAGCATATTGATTTGGGGAATAAGAGCTATATATAGTTTAGATTCAAGCTATGACAGATGGGAGTTCACTAGCAACAAATCTGATGACTTCTAGGCACAATTCCAAACCCTTAAAAAAATCACCAGATGCAAGGACTTGCCATTCTTAATGGATTTGCTTTTCTATATTTTTTCCCAGGCCAATAATCCTGAAGGCATTATGTGAATTATTATTTTATTTTATTTTTTCAGTTAATGGATGTACTGCCATGTGATAGTAGGTTATATTAGTAAAGGAACTCATAAATGAGTATTTTAAATGCCTAGATGTTTTAAACTTAAGCATAAAGTTCACAATCCTCTGAGAACTTTTTTTTTCTTAAATATTTTGTACCCTTTCCTTGGAATTCTTTCCAAAATTATCTCTTTTCAATGAGGTAGAGCAAGTTCATTTACCAGTTCGTTGATATAATCAGGAAGACTCAACATAGTCCTTTTATTCTTCATATAATCTCTTTTCAGTCCACTCCAGTTCATTATAAATAAATTTCCTTTTTCTTTAATTTCTGATTAATCAAGTAAAATAAAAATATATTTCCCTTTGAAAAATGTTTTTAAAATGTTAATGTTCCCACTGCTGACCCCCTTAACCTAGTCTTCTTTCATTCTTCATAGCTAAGTTCTCTTTCTGTCTATACTTTCCATCTGTCCATCTATCCATCTATCCATCCACCTATCTACCTATTATCTACAATCTCTATCATCTATCTATCTATCTGTCTGTCTATCTATCTTCTTTTCCCTCCCTCCCTCCCATGTAGATGTAAATATTGATATAGATAGGTATTTTATATCCATAGAAACTGTGTGGTGTAGCATAAGTGACATCACCCTGTAGCCATCATTGTGCAGCTTGCTTTCTTACATCAACAGAGTTCTAGAAGCCTGGCCATGTTGTTACATGTATATTTTGCTTGATCCACTTAAGTGCTGCATTGTATTCCATAGCATGCATGGAGCTCTGTTTTTCCAGCCAGTCATCTATTGATGGACATTAGGTTGTTTCCAGATTCTTCTTACTGTCAACTGTGCTTCAATGAAGATTCTTGTACATATGTCCACATGCACATATATGAGCCTTCCTTGAAGATATGCACTGTAAAATGGCATTGCTGGACCAGAGAGTATGCACATTTTAAATTGTAATTGTTATCTTTTATACCTGGCTACTGTCATTTTAAACTTTCTGTCAGGACCTAGGCAACTTAAAAAAAGAAGTCAGTCTAGAGCTGAGCCAAGTGATGGAACAAGCAGAGATCGTTTAATTATACCCTCCTTTGTTCCCATGCCCTTCCTATCTGCAGCTTTCATGGAGTTTTAGAACAGGTTAAGTGAAATTCATTAACATCCATGCCTTGGAAAACACAACAGTGTTTGCCTGCCGGGCCTTATGCTGGCTCTCGCTTTATCCATCCGATTTTTCACCCTGTTTCATCTTAGTCTATCTCTGTAAAAGGTAGGGACCCAGTCCTACTATTCCAACTATAATTATCCAAATTTTAAAAAGAACCAAAATAGGTCAAACCATCCAGCCTGTGTTAGAGTCCCAGAGGGAGCAAAGGAAAGGCGGGCAGGGTGTGTGAGGAAAAGAGTTTTATGGATGAAACCAAACCTGGTGCAGCAGAGGCAGTAGAGACCTGTCCTGACAGAAACAGCAAAGGGCTCACTCTCCTGCCATAGATGCTTCCGGACCAAGTACCGCTAAGAGAAGAGGAGATGGAGGCACAACCCTTTACTCTTCTGCTTCTCATAGCACTGGGGGGAAAATAAGGGGAGAGAGGACTGCTTAGCCAGCCAGGATTTAAGCTGGGGCGTGAAGCTGCAGTGTGAACCCCTCCTCTCCTTGCCTCTGAGGAGGGAGGGGAGGCGTACTTGGTTGACATCAAAACTATAGAAAACAAAGGGCTGGGCCAAAAAGAGGCTGAGAGGCAGACTCTGGTTTTGTGTCTTGGTACTTCTCTTAATTATGGTTCGTTTTCTTTCAGTTTTATATGTGAGAGAGACTGTTTCAGCCCCACGGGCAAGTTGAAATGATATAACATTTTTCTAGCCTCCTCTAATCACGTAGGATAAAATAGTCCTGGAGCGCAAAAGAAAATTCATGCTTGGAAGATGCCTAGTGCTGCTTGATGAGATTTATTTTCTTTTTCAAATGTCAATGTCTGCTGCCTTTCCTGCAGGTAGCCCTCCTGCCTCCTTGTCGCCTGAGTCCTTCGGTATCTTAGGTCGGGCGGCATCTGTTCCCGCAGAGCTTCCCCTTTCTCCAGCAGAAAGCGGGTTTGTTTGGCTGACAGATGGGGTTCCTGCTTTGGCCTAGATGTGCCTAGTTAAAGGGTTTCTGTTTGAAGCCTGCAGGTGAAGCCCAACTCCACGCAGACCCCTGCTTACAAAGTTCCCTTCATGGCCACGTAAAGCAGTAAGGAAGTTTTTAATTGACATTGTCTACTGTTAGGAGGGCATAGTGTGGACATCTTTTCAGAGGGTTTACTCTATATGAAGTGTCAGGCCTTCAACTCATTGGATAGTGTAGAAGATTTGCTTTGGGGAAGAGAGGTACATACTATCATAGTTTATCTTTTAGAATCTCTGTACATCAAAATCCCCTCCGAAACCACAATCCTCCAAACCTACGTTGCAATCTAAGCCAAAGCTTAAACCTTTTGAGTGATAGCTATGGTTAAAATAACAGTATTTAATGCCCAAAGCACAGCAGATTTGGGAGAAGAGGATGCATTCTGCATAATGCCGGGAGATGTCTCGTTATGGTGTGGTTACCTAGCAACAAGTGGAAACTGTATGAAAATGAGGTGCTTATCTGTTGTTGAAGTGGGTGCAATGAAACTTATTACGCTAGCCTCTTTTGCTTGGCATGTTATTAAAATCACAGCTAATGTGGAAAGAACTTGAGCCTGTTCCCATTTGATACAGCAGCAGTGTCAAATGCAGCTTCTGTAAAATGCTAGTACTTTGTTCAGGAAAATAGAAACTGGCAGCCTCCTGTGACATCCAACATTGATATGTTACAATTTGATTTATATTATCAAAGATTTATTAATAAGACAACAGACAGAATCTGTCATGGAGACTTAAGAAGTAGCTGGCTATTTAGATTTTTTAGAAAGTTCAGTGAGCCATTTATAGTTTCGTCTATAATAATAGCTGGGTACAGCTCTGTTTCTCATCACCAAATTGTATTTGTCTGCTGAGCTTATTGATGAATTCTAACCACGGCCGTCTCGTTTGCCCAATTTATAGAAAGGTGATTCATTGTCACAATCCTTAAAGATTCAATTTTATTTAGTCACTTTAAAACAAGTTGCAAATCTTTCACACTATATACTGTTATATATTTTAATGGAAACTGAAAAGCTTCTTACGTGGTATCGTCGAGTTTTATTGTTTATGTTTTAGCAAAGTGTGTTTTACTATAGGTCTGTCCTCTGAGTTCTTTGTGTTTAGTACAGGTAGCATCATATTGATGTCTTGTTTCATATATATATATATATACATATTTATATATAATTAAAAAAAAATCAGTCCGAGAATACCTGCCTCTTCTGGGTGGTGGCTTGTGATCCTAACAAGTTATTGCACCCGTTAACCCAGAGATGAAGGAAAGTTCAAGTACTTTTTGTGCTCATCAAACACCTGTGATGACACATAGAAATCTGGCATACAGGACCAACTCTGTTAGTTGTAGTCTGACATTACTTCTGGGGCTTTGGAATGTGTTTATGTGTAGCAGATGGAGCTATTAGTTAGCTGTGCTATCTTGAAGAATTGCTTTCCCAGGTAATCAGCTTTGCTCATTTAGGATGTCGTTTCCCCACCTCGATATGTCAGCTCAAGAAGCAGGAATGATTAATCGCTGCGACTGGACAGTGCACCAGAATAACTCTGTGAGGGGAACCATCCCCTGGTGCTCCAATACAACAGGGAGTTTGGAGTGCTATGATGCAGAGCAAACAAGATGGAAACGATGACCAAGATGCTTCCTGAAGCTTACCTGTCAGTATATAGAGTTGCTGTGGCAACCTGAAGATTAGCAATTCATAGGAAGAGTAGAGCGAGACAAAACCTTAAGTCATGGCTGTCATTACAGTGGAATGGGTGCCACCAACACCTGGCAACCTCTATTACTTCAACTTGTTTCTTTTCACGCTTGGAGGAATAAAATGCATAAAAGATTAATATGCAGAGTAAACCTTTTGGTAAAATAGGTATGTGTTCTGAATTTCAGATGAGTAAGAACTTTGTTTCCTTCTACTTAAATCAATTTTAGTTAATGTTCAAAGTGAGGTTGCCATCATACTCTTGATAGAGTAAGAACTATGATGCAAGGATAAAGATAACATACAGCATTCATTTCCAAATTAAGAAAGGCATAGGTTGTTGTGCATTTTTAAAAATTGTGGTCCCTGTGGACAAGGCTCTTGATGTATCAGTTGAAGGCTTGTGCCTTCCCTCTACTCCATATCCCTCTCTTTCACCTTGCATGGCAACAAGTTCTGAATTCTGTTAGCTCCTAAATGGAAGTTCTTTGCACCACCACCCCCTTGTTAAGTGATGAGTATTTTAAGCTTATCCAGGTGCATGTACAATGCATAGACGTGAATGTTAAGAGCACACCATTGAAGATTTCTTTCCTGGGTCTGGGGAAGGGGATGGTTACTCTGGTTTCTAAATATGGTCACATAATTTACACATAGTCTATACTTCAGTCATTTCATGGACATGTAGGATTTCCAACATCAAAATATCATTATAGTCTTCCTCCTTAGGTATTCACTTAGGAATGTTGGAGATTGATGGCTGCATAAACCAAAAAAGTATTTAACTTTTACCCACTTGTCACTAAGGCTTAGCTTTTGTCTCAGCTGTATTAAAAAAGCACAAACATTAAAAACAAAAATAGCTATGCAGCAATTTCTAGATTTATCTTTTAGAGTGTTTAATAACCTGTTTACATTTTTTGCTGTGGGAGAAAATGTTTTTCCAAGTTTGTGTTTTGAAAATAGTTCAAACTGAACTTTGCTTGGGATTTTCTGGAGTACAAGATCTTTTGAAAATCTTCTGTTTCTGAATGTCACAAAAATGTACAGTTGCAGTAAAACCATAGCAATCAGTTTCTGACAGGTGCATAGAGTCTGAAATTAAATCTAAAGGACTGATATAACACATTAAATACTTAATATCAAAGATCAGCCTATGATTTTTCCCTCATCTTTCTGAAGGGCACAGTAAACTATCCATGGTGTTTTTAAAGAGTTGTACTTTTAAAAGGGTCTATTCAATTTAAACCAGGATGCAGAAATCTAGGTTATGGCTAAGAGGATGAAGACAAATAATGTGCTCAGCTTTCTACAACTGATTTGATAGCTTAGTTGCCATGTTGTCCCTGTTGAGATGAGAAAGCTTTTTGATTGGTATGTTGCAGCTCACTGCTGCATTGGGCATTTCTTCAAACCAGTTTAGTGTTGTAATTGGAGATCATCTTCTTGAAGATGGAGTCTTTTATTTTTGTGGCTTTCCAGGGAGTTGTAATGCCTGCCCGCTTTCCCTTCTGATCAGATATTTGAGAGCTACGGCTTTGGGTCAAACGAGCATTTTCATACCTGAATTTTACACTGTTGAGGTAACGTGAGTATTATGTTTAAATGGAAAACTTTCCTGAATAGTCTGCTTTTAGGAAATAGTCTGCCTGAAAACAACAGACTATTCCAGCATTTTCCAGTATTTGCTGGATTTGAGAGAAGGCACTGACATCTATAATTTGTAATCCAGTTCAAGTTGTTTTCCTTGTCTGGACATGCTTTATATTAAGTTTAGTTGTGTAATTTTATTTGTATGCCCAGATGTCCTTTAATTTATTTTCTAGTGCACTAATAACAGGAGCAAGATTTTAAAGTTAACTGCCAGCAGAGACTAGTAAGGATTCCCAGGACTGGTCTGGGCATAAGCCTGCATGTGGATAAGTGACCAAGCCCTCATTCTGATTTCAGAAAATCATTTTACAGAAATATTTAAGATGGGGGGCTATCAGGTCTTATCTGTTGAAACGTGATCCCCTTTGTATCTGGCAGGCCTCATGCAACAATTTTTTTTCCCTCTCTCTTTGAAGTGATCTCTGAAGCTGTCAAGTTCGTTCGAGTGAACCGTGCTTGAGGGAAACAGGCACACTTTTCTCTGCCAATGCATGCTGCTCATGACATTTTTAGAATTAGCTTTTTCTCTTCCCCCACCCTTCTAGAAACTGAACTTTTATTTAAGCTCCCTGCTGTTAACATTGGAAAGAAAGTTTCCTGTGCCAATGTTTGCCCAAATGGAAGAAAATGTTTGCATTTTGTATGCAGTGTTCATAAACTTGATGAGTCTAACAGTTTGGCACCGCTGGCGAGCACGTCTGCTTGGAGTTCTGAAGGGCAGGCAGAAGGGGTGTAGGGAAGCACTGTGGGGCCTGTTAAAAGGCGCGGCTGAGAAGCTCCACCTAGAGGTGTGAGGTCAGGAATTCAGAGTCCACTTTGCCAAAGGCTTTGAGGGTCTGTACTTAGAACAGACATTTCCAGTTTTGCCAGGCAGTTGTGAGTAAAATAATCTTCTTTCTCTTCATTCATTTGGTTGCTGCTAGCTGAAGGACAGAATTAACTCAATTTCTCCAGGCAGGACTGTTTTTATTAAAGCCATTTGGCCCTCCTTTTCTGTGGTTTCAGTTTTAATTGTGAAGATCTTGTCAAAGTTTGCCAGGGTGCACTAAGCTTTTCAAATTCTTTGCTCTGGAAACTGGCTCCACTGTGTTATATATCTGTATCGCATTATAGACACATTGTAAAAAACCATTGCAGTTTGATTTAACATAAAGTCAAAAAATTTTATGTGCGATTGTGCGATGCAGCGGTCAAGAAACAAGGAATTAAAAAAAATATTTCTGTACAAGTGAGTCATTTGCATAGAAAATAGGCCATTGCGTGATAAAAGGGTGTGAAACCAGTAGGGAATTAACTGATAAGTGTATGGCAAATGACCTAGACAAGGATCCAAGCAAGAATGATGTGTTCCAAGAACCTGTGTAAGACGATTTAGGAAGATGCGCTTTTCTTTGGCCCCCATCCTCTAGCAGCGTTGAATCAGGTAAATGAAACTGCTTTGGCTTTGCTTGCCACCAGTAAGCCAAGATGAACACGGCATGGGTCATTAAGATTTACAGCTTAAATGTAAATAATTCAGAACCCACAAACAATAATTAAAAAACCAACTGTGGCACTGTGTGGAGTCAGGTCCTCTGGGCCTCTTTGAGTGGGGAACCTCTCTGGTTTTGGCTGGAGACCTGTCCATCTGGGTACAGATGGTTCTAAGAGCTTTTTAATGACCTTTTCTAATGCTGGTGAATGTGTCTTTGGACATCGTAACCAATGGATGAGGAGGGTGGAAACAGCAGGATGGTGGCAGCTGAGGAATTAAATGTCCCGAATTTGTTAGACATCTGCAGAAACATGCAATTTGTTGGGCAGGAAATTGTAAACAAAACAGACTGAGTCAATTATCAATACACCTGTGACACCCCAGGATGCCAGCTCTAGTGGTGTAATGGCAACTTGAAAAGTCCATACCCCCCGGAGCAACCTGTTGAATATTTCAAGGGAGTGCCAGGACTTTTGGACGCATCCTTTGCCCATGGGGCCACAGCCTGGCTGACAGCTTTCCACCAGCAGAGGAGCAGGAGGATGTTCAGAATCCTCTGAAAGAAGTCAGTTCCAAATGTTCTGCTGTTAAGTGTCTCCTTGCTTATGTGGCAGCCTCCTGTGTGGCTGTGTCTTTCCTTGTTACATTATACCCGTTGTTCTAAATTTGAGGTTGGTGGCTCTTAACCAGTAGTATGTATCAGAGGAGCTTTCGATGCTGAGAATCTTAAAAAAGGCACCTGCTTAGGGACTTGTCCCTGGAGAGTCAAATTCAGCAGTTGTGGTGTGGGACCCTGGGCGCATAAACTTTTAAAAAATAATTCCGAGAAATAGTTTCATGAGTTCCTTGAGATAATGCTGGGGAGTGAGGTTCTGGGCCAGGTCATGGGATCTCTCAAACTGAATTCATTGGTCAAGAAAATCAACTCATTATAAAGATAACAAAATATATCACTCAAAGCTTGGGCACAGATGAGATGAAAATGGCAAAGGCCATAAATGTGCTTCTCTGCCTATTCTCTACAGAAGAGCCAACTGACTGACTTTTAGTTTGGAAGGAAGCCACTTCCTGAACCAAGCATCTGTTCCCAGCCCTGGGTCTTCCCATTTAAGGTCTTTCTTGTCATCATGTTCACCCAGTTTAACTAATCAGATTATTGAATCTCAGGGGCTCATTTTCAGGTTCATGGTCAAAGATTTCTTAATCCTCTAGAGTATTCAGTTAATTTCCTACTTAGAAGACCAGATGGGGTATTGGTTTTTATGAACCTGAAAACAGAGTTTTCATTAACTGGGAGATTTTTGCAAACTGGAAATCTCAGATGATTACAATTTGTAATAATTATTATGAATTGTTTGATTCAAAAAAATCTGAAAGGAATATGTCTCTTTATGGAGTGTTTCTCAAAGGCAGGAGATGGGCATCAGGGAATCCCCAACAAACTTTCTTTTACCTTCTACTGGGATTGATGAAAGAGGGGACAGGGTAGAAATATTTAAATTGCTTGTGTGATATCATGTAGAATGAAATAAGCTAGGCAGAAAAGGACAGATATTGTATGATCTCACTTATATGAAATAACTAGAATATGCAATTTCATAGAGGCAGAAAATAGATTATAGGCTACCAGTGAGGTGTGGAGGTGGGGTATGGAGAGCTAATGCTTAGTGGGTATAGTGTCTCTGCTTGGGATGAGGGAAAATGGCTGGTGGTGATGGTAGTACAACATTGTGAATGCAATTGACACCACTTAATTGGGAATGGTTAAAATGGGAAATTTTATGTTGTATATATGTTGCCACAATACAAATTAAAAAAAAAAATTACTTGTGTGCTTCGGAATATGAGGGATTAAATACTCTTGTGAGAAGGGAGGGTGGTAGAGGGACAGTCTATGAGGGAAGAGGCCAATGGCTGGAAAGTATTTAGTAACTGGAGGAAGTCAAATGTGTATAACTGTGAATAGTATAAGGGTAAGATGAATGAGGAAGAGATTTCTAAGCATAAAACTTCAAAGGGAGGGGGTGCATTTAATATGCTCTCAGCCACAGACCACAGTAAAATGAAAGACCCCTTTTGGTTTTTGTTAACACATTTACATTTTCACCCTTCCGTGATCTTGTCTCTTGTCTTCAAAAGAATCTTCCATCGTTGTGCATTCATTTACAGGACCCAGTTAACAGTACAGTCTTCTTTTCTTCCCTTATGCAGTATTTGTATTCTAAATTGTGATTTAATGGGTTCCTGAATCTTTTATCTTTAGTAGATTACGATGTTGTATAGTTTATGTAAATATTTGTCTTGAGGTGCTATAAGTACTGTTCTGTAAAGGCTCACATTTGAATTGTTCTATTGCAGTCCTTCTGTTTAAATTAAGCCCTAATCTCTGCAGTCCTCTTGTGAAGGCCTCACTCTTGGCTTGGGCTTATTGGAGATGGAATTTGGTTGGTTGCTTAATGTGGTATATTTAATTTAATTTTCAGATGATGATAAACATTGGGGTTTGGGCTGTAGGCTCTTTGACATTAATATGTATAAACCCTGATCTCAAGTATGGAACAATTTCTAGTGGTACCCTCAATGCAATTTGCAGCAGGATTTTTTTTTCTTTTCTTTTTAAAGGAAGACTTTCTGGTTCAGATTCGGCTGTGGATCTTAGTTGAAGCAAACTCCCAATGGCTCATGCTTTCCTGAGGCTAATAGAATTTTTTGGAAGCCTGGAAGGGTAGTAGTTTGATATTTTTTCTCTAAGTTCTCATGTACTGTAGGCTTTTTCTAAATATAGCCATCTTGAGTGTAAATAGATCACATGAAGCAGTGGGCTAGTAGACTGCCTGTTCCTATTAAGGGTAATCATCTAAACCACTTGAGTGTTCCACTCCCCTTTTACCCCCAGGCTATACTATTAAAGAAGTTTCATTTTCTTCTGTGGATTTATCAGAAATATACAGAGCGTAAGCATTGAGCTGCAAGTGACCTTTGCATTCCAGGGAAGGGTAAGGCAAATGTTTTTCTTTTAGTGTCTTCATAAGATCTTACTTTGTTGAAGAAAGGCTCTTTTTCATATGTGAAGGGTAGGAGGGGAGGGTGAGCAAATTTTTCTTCATCCCAAGTTGAACTCCTTTCCTGCTCACCGTATTGCTTCTTATCCACTTCTGAGTTAAGTATTAATGATTCAGAGTCCCACCATAAGTTGAATTAGGTAGGTATAGTTAAAGCATCTTTTCACTCCAGGAGTCCTCTGCTTAAAGAAGACCTATGCTAAAATCTGAGTTATGCATTTCAGGGGTGATATAGTTACTTTAGCACGGTAATGAATTACTTTGTAAAGGTTCACCACCAGTTTCCTATAAACAGTGAGTCCCTTCGTCATATAATGCATGATTCAATTAAAAATGTTCTGAGTTGCATTTAAGTTTTTAGGAATTGACTGTCAAGGTGATATAACAGTTTAACGAGCTACTGGGAGAAATTGCAGTCTCTAGCTAGACAGTTTTCAAAGGAATTGAAATCTCTTTTTCCTTGATGGTTAAAGAAAGACATGTACTGGACCATATTTTTTCCTAAATGTTTTCTCCTCTCCTGTCTTTCTACAAACACACCTACACTTATATATCCAATAATTTCAGAATCTCTTTATATTTAATAAATGTCCACCTCGAAAGCCACTGAATTAATTAAAAATGCTTTTTGCTCTATTGTTTTAGAAACTTCCCCCCTTCTCATCTCTACCTGCACATTAAATGCAGTGCCCTTTGGCTGATAAGATTAAATCCAAACAATAATTATTAAGTGGTTTGAAAAGTCAAAATGCTATATAGCATATTTTATAATTTCATTTGTTTACTAGCTGATCATATCTCATTGCTTGCTTGAATTTTCAGATGGTTGAGTAAAAATCTACTGGATTTTTCTGTTTGTTGATAATCCTTTTAATTAACTGGCATGAAGGGAGTCAGTGGCTGCAGTCTCTAACTGTAGGACTCACCAAGTTAGGACTGTGGCTACACATTGAATCTGAAACTCAGCTGTCTATGTTTGTGTAGGACAGAGTGCTAGGATACCGTACATCAGTTGAATCTAAATAGTGTAGTATGTGTTATCTCTGGTTGTTGGTTCTGACTGTCTTTGCTTTTTAAATACTGATAAGGAGAGTCTACAAGAATACTAGATGTGATTTGTGCTACTTGAGTTTACTGTTACCCAGCAGACTTATTCATTGCATGTTTACAATCTGAGCAGTTCGTTTCATATCAGGGTTTAGTGATTCTGATGGGCAAAAATAGAAATATATTGTTTCCTATTTTTTCACTCTGGAGATTTAATACAGGAAAGCAGCAGACAATTGGCCAAAGGTGCCCGGCTTTGAGTATGATTCTTGCTCCTCACAAAAATGTGTCTTTGATTATCTCTTCATAAATGCATGACCTAGAGCTAAAATTTTCTGTCAGTGTCTTCAGTGAAGTTGTGTATTAATGGTTTGACTTGGCATTATCAGTAGAAGAGCTACAATGCTACAGTATTTAAGCCACATGCCAGACATGGCAGGTGCTGCAACAGATAATAACAAATTGAAGGTCTTTGTAAGCAAGCCCCATATTGCTTTCTAACCATCGTTTGTGTCTTGGGGCTTCTTTTGCATGGATACATAAAGAGTAGGATAAGGCAAATACAGTGAGGCGGATACAAGATCTTTCAACCCTAAAATCCCCTTGGTTTGTCTCTCTTTCATGTAGCTTCTTCCAGGAAGCCTACCATGAGTATCCCAGTTGGAATCAAACTTTTTTTTTTTTAGAGTTGCCATTGTTCCTTCTTTTTACAACTATTGTGACATATTACTTATTTGCCTTGTATACTAATTTGTTTCACATATGCCTTCTCTTCTAGTCTTTGAAAACTCACAACTCAAGCAGACTCCAAAACATAACTTTTTATTTTTTTATTTTTTAGCTACTTCCCACAGTACCTAACAGATACAGCACACAGGTACTTAATGCTGAATGTATGAATGACTGAATGCTTGGTGAAATTAACTGTCCACTCATGGAGAGGGAGAATGAAGAGTATAACAATAGCCATCATTTAGTTAGCCATTTACAGATTAAAAATTGCTCTCATGGGTTGTCTTTGCTCTTCATAATAGCACCATCAGGTAGGAAATGTTCCATTTTCCAGATGTGACAATTGTCATGAGGTTAAAAGATTTGCCCAAAGTCACTGCAGCTACTGTGTGATTCAACTGAGATTTGAATCCAGTTTTTTTACAACACAACTTTTTCCCATATTAGATGGCACTGCTGGAAGATATTCTAGTACGCTGACGCCCAAGTCTGAAGTTGTGAGTTCCTTTTAACGTGCAGATCATGTAGAGGAGATCCTCCTTATTAGAGGATAATTGATGCCTGGAAAAGGTCACCAAAGTGAATCCACTTAAAGCAGGGACCGGAGTTTCATCGTAAATAGTGATAAAGAGATTTGATTAAACTTTATTGTGGATAATGAAACCAGAAAGTAAGAATATTATTTTATCTTCTATTTAACAATATTTAAGCTATCATTGTTAACCCTGTGCTAACTCTTAAAACTAGTAAACAAAAAATCATGTGTTGATTGCTTTCCAATGTTACTTTTCTGACAAAGTTGGATGACAATTCTACAATGACATTCTCTTCACTTTAAGTACTTAGCCTGTCTTCATTCTTGTGGATTTCCCCTTCTGGTTGTTATTTGGTCTAATTTTGCCAGATGCTTATTGGTTAGCAATTTTTGCTTGTGATTCAAGCAATCTTTATCATCACTTTAATTGATTTCATGAAATTCTACAGCTTAGTGTTTCAATTGTATGCAGCAGCCTGTGTTCTTTGTATATGCATTGTAAAATCTTCCAGGGACCTTTAAAGAATATATTTCTATGGATGGGGATACACTGTAATGTTAATTTAGTGGGATTAGTCTGGGTATTAGTATATTAATGTTATGATAACTTTTGCCTCCTTACCAACTATGGGGTCTGCAATGATTGATGATTATTAAGGTAACTAGTACTCCCTGAACTAATGAAAATACTACATAACTGAATGTCATAAAGATGTCCTCCTTAACGTAGTAGAGGTTTTCTTTTCCTATTCCCCAGTCACATATTTTTATGAAAATCAAAGTCCATCGGGTTAAATATAATTGAAGCCAGGAAAAATAAGCAAATGGTTCTGGAATAAGACTTTATTTTGCGTGTGTGTGATCTTTTCTCTTTCCTTATTGTTATTGTTAGACACAATGTATAAATACGTAAAACAAAAAAATATGGAACATGTCACGATGTGTGTCATCCTTGAACAGGGACCATGCTAATATTTCTATCATTCCAATTTTAGTATATTTGCTGCCAAAGCGAGTCCGAGAACTTCATTTTAATGAAATATTTGCGTTATTTAATGGATTAATAATTACCTGCTCTAGGTATATACGTGCATTTTTTTGAGCAGCATTTATATAAGAAATTACTCTTTCTGAGTGTGGTGTCATAAGACTGGTGGCTGGAGTTAAGAAGTGACCTCTGGAGCCACACTGCCTGGGCTCCTGTCCCGCCTCTGTCATTTACTAGCTGTGTGAGCATGTTCAAGTTAGGTGTGTGTATCAGTCAGCCAAAGGGGTGCTGATGCAAAGTACCAGAACTCTGTGGGCTTTTATCAAGGGTATTTATTTGGGCCAAAAACTTACAGTTACAAGGCCCTAAAGAGTCCGATTCAAGGTTACTTCCTTACCAAACTCTGTGGCCACATGTTGAAGCAAGATGGCGGGTATCATCTGCTAGGGTTCAGCCTTCTTCTTCCCTCTTAAGGCTCTGTGGGTCCAGCTTCTTTCCATCTCAGCTGTAGACTGGCATAGGGCTCGTCTCTCTTCCCGGGGCTCGTTTTTTTTCTGGGCTCAGCTGCTCTGTTCTCTTCACAGGGTCAACTGTAAACTATCAGGCAAATGGCTGTCTCTCTTCTTCTGTGTATCTTTTCTCTGTTCTCGATTGAGTGTCTGTTTATATAGCCCACCAAGGGGGTGGGGACTCAAACTGAGTCGCTCTAATGACCCTGATCTTAATATAATTTAATCAAAGCCATCTCAGGTGAATCTAATACAGTCAAAGGGTATCATGACCAGAGGAACAGACCAATTTACAAACATAATCTAAATCTCTTTTTGGAATTCATAAATAATATCAAACTGCCACAGTATGTAATCTCTCTCTGCCAAAATTTCCTTGTCTGCATAAGGGGAACACTTATTATCTCTTCCCTCCCTGTCTCCCTGTTCTCTACTCCTCACCCCCAACCCCTCCTGCACCCCCAGGCATTTCTTCAGGTTTTTACCAAGAAACTTTAAAGTGACTAATTTAATGGCTGAATGAAATGGTAATTTTTGTTCTTTTCTCATGTGTAAATACAGCAAAAGTGCTGTGAGAATTTACCTTTCAGCTGATTTGTTTTTGGTTTTAGGAGGAATGATGACAGATATGAATTGAGGTGTGAATGCAATTTTGGAAAAGATAAATGATACCATTTCTTGTGTAGAATGTTGCATTCTTCCATTATGGTGTGTGGCTGTTTATTAGCTATATTTAGTGGGTCAGGGCTCTTGCTCCTTATAAAATAGCTGTGGTTTTGAGTTGTTCCAGGATATGCTAATTGTAAATTACGTTGTCTAAGTAAGGACCTCACTAGATTGACAATCAGGTTGCATCTGTAACTCTAGTGAAGTAGACAGCATGTCAGTGACACAAAGTGCCTGTGAATCATTACCACTCAGGGAAAGAGAGAAGCAGTTTTGTTGCTAAAATATGTCCTGCACAAGCACTGTGCTTTAGAATTAGTTGGAAGATTGCATTTTTCTGCCTTGTATAGACATGGAATCTATAATCACTTTTAAAAAGCAAATTCAGCATGACTTTTAAAAAATTACTTGTTTGTATCACAAAGCATTTTATAAAAGCAGATTCAGTATTAATTTTTGTCGTTGGTTAAGTCTGCTTCATAGAGCTGTTTATTTGATTTTTTCACATCAACTCGATTTAGTTGTAAACCAACAATGGCTTATATTGCTAGAGTGAAAACTAGAATATTTCTAAGATTTATGTTAACAAAATATTTTGAAATCTGTCATTTAGGATTTTGTAAAAATGTTTGTTTTTGGACTGGCAAAGAGGTTCTTCATAGAAATGAGATAACAGAATAAAGGGACTTAATTTCAGTCTTAAGTTATTATTTGAATTCAAAACATTTGCTGTGTTTTCATTGACTTTGTATTTGTTTTTGTCAAACTCTGCTCCCCATTTGGAGAAATGAAACTTTAGCAGCTTAGGAAGTCCACATTTGCCAATGAGAGTATATAAAAATTATAGGCAGTGAATGAACGATGATTAACTTAGCTTCTGTGAAACTCTCCTAAAACCGGATTTCTATGTTCTTTGGCCACAAGGATTTGCACTTTTCTTAATTGTTTATTTTAAGGGTGAAATTAGGTCAGAGACTGCATGGGGCAGTTTGTGAGTAGACTTAGTTTGTTGTTTCAATACCACATGGCAATTGGTAGTGAGGATTTCCTAATTCTTAGCATATTCCAGTCTTAAGTTTAAAAATGGAAGCCATTTCCTATCATTCCAAAACTAAATATAGTAATGAAATTTTATCTGAAGTTACGAACATTATCCAAATCTGATTTGATGTGTGTAGGATAGTGCACATTCATTGAGTGGTACAGATTGTGTTAAATGGGCCTGAAATAATGTTCAGGAAATAAAATCACTTTCTATTCTTCTTGACACAAACAGTTTGTCACAGATATGCATTCCTATCCCTATCTTGTTAGTGGAGTCGTTATATTTTTCATTACAAGTTGTATGCAAATCTCTAGTTTTCCTTGATTAGGTTTACATGAATACATTGCAATTATAGACTAGGTGTTATTAATATATGGTGATTAAACATGTAATTAATATGTGTAATTACATAGTGAGAGGTGTGCCAGAGCTGGGCTCTATGCTGATTTATCGTATAGGTGCTGCATGCACAAAGACACAGTTAGGATTTTATGCCAAACACTTATTCCCACTGTAAATCTGCAGTGGTTTGTCGTCAGGGTGTATGCTTTTTCATTTGAGTGCAGGAGAAGCATTTTTATGGTTGTGGAAGCAACTGGATGATACTTTTGGCTGTAACAGATATCCTACCTAGAAAACACACAGCAGAAAGCCTTGGTGTGAAATCATGGTCCTGATGCAAGCCATGCTCTGGAATTCAGAGGTTGTAGATATATATTAATATGTGAAGCTCTATGTTAAACTCATCTGTTAAAGAACATGTTATTTTCTCTTTGGTATCCTCTTACATGGTGGATTAGTTTGCCTCCTAGCTAAAGCACCCCTTTTATACATATCTAGCAGCACCTTTCTGCTTTGTTTGCTCCCATCTGTATCCACTTTTTTCTTGCCCATTCCATCATCATTGCATTTTTTTTTTTAAAGTTCTATCAGCAGGCAAAATGTCTTCTCTGCTTTCTTTTTGGCATTTATTCTATTGCCACTCCCTCATTCTCCCCCCATCCCCACCCCCAGTCCCTCTCTTCACTGTATGTTTCTTTTCTTTAGAAAAGAATTCTGAATTAAACTATGCCAAGAAACGAAAAATTGGCAGTGGTACAGCATTTGGCTTAAGGGGAATAGAAGCAGCAGGTTAGATTATTGAAATCTTTCGGACCTGAGAAAGTAACAAGAGTAACTGAGGTTGATCTGGGATATGTTCTTTCTCCAAATAGTTGTCCTGGACAGAGACATTAGCAGAGTGAAGCTAAGGAGCATAGTTTTAAGAGTCTTCTAATAGACACGGCATCATTGATGGGCAAAGGATTTCAGGTCCTAGTTGATCTGGCGTCTGCTCAAAACATTGTGCAGCATTTTGTTTTCATTGTTTTGGTCAGGATGTTGGGGATGGCCCAAGGGCTCAGTAACAACCAGCATATAATTTTGATTTTAGTGCTTTAGTAGATATGTTTTTCTGAAAAAAAAAACATGAGCATTAAAGGTTGACTTGGATTCGGATGCGGCATGTTTCCAAGGGGGACCTGGGAACAGATGTGTTGTCTGCTCCGAATGCATTGGGATCCATCCATGTTTTGCTTACAGACCTCCTTCTGTCTGGTGCACTCTGCCCTCTAAAAGCTTCCTGAATTGCTTTGTAAACAAGGCAGCTACTACAGCTGCAACTGTTGGATTTGGACTTTTGCCAGCTTGAAATTTATCCCTGCCCTAATGCTATATATCTGGGAGCAGGCAAAGTGGATATTTTTTTTTTTTTTTTTTTTTAAGCATATGGAAGCATTCTCTGAGGAAGATTGCATTGAGGGTAAAGGAGCTCAGAATCCTTGAAACTGCATGCAAACGCCATGGATGTAAGTGGACTTTTTTCTTTGCGACCTGGTCAGATTTTAGCGCCTTTGGCTTACTTTTCCCTAGTTACATAGCTGGGCTATTGCTTCATTAAAATCCCATAATTCGAATGCCCTTCATCTTGGTGGGCTCCTGGGCTTCAGGAGGACTTGGTTCAGCCTCTTGAGTAGATGAAGATTGTTTTTCAGATTCCTTTCTTTGGTATGCTAATATTTAACAATGTAAGAAAGACAAGACAAAACAAAACAAAAGCCAAGCAGAGAAACATAAAAGGGATAAAGTGGAGAATGGGATTTCTTAGGAAATCTGGTTTGGGGATTAGCCCCACCTGGCATTGGCTTCAGTGACTATATGCTGCATGGCTTTCACATTTTCTTTGTATACAGGGAGGTGTTCTTTGAGTGCTGAAATGCCAGTGTTTTTGCAAAAATTGAAGTTTAGTATAGCTTTATTATATTTGTGGCTTGTTGATGAGTTTGCCATTTAAGCCTCTTTCTTCCTCCTCCCTTATCTGGCGTTTGAAGTCTTCTGCTCAGGTGGACTCCTTTATGCCTTCTCACTAGATCAGGATTAAAAATATGTTCATTGTTCACCTCTTCATACACTTTATAGCTATCTGGGTTTCTGTTTTGACCTCTTTGGGTTGATGATGTGTGACACTTTGAGTCTAGAGTTGGTATTTGCTAGTCTGTATGCTTTTGGTTTGTTTCATATTAACGGATTAGACTGAAAATCTCTTTCATTTTAGTAGCAGCAGAAAGCACAAAATCTGAAGGTTCCTGCCAATACTGTCTTCTTGTAACAAATCAAAATGTAACTTTTCTATCGGAATAACTATTTTCTGGCCACCATGCCCCTCCCCTTCACCCCAACCCCCAGCTTCTGTGTAATGTAAAAATGATGATATAATGATGATTTCTTTTATCTCAGTTTTGATCATTTAGTAGTACTTCCATGTAAGAGGGATGTCTTAAGTAACTTTCTTAGCTAGACTTGATTATGAATAAGTGCCAGAAGGAGGAGCTATATAGAACCTTTGTGGTGTAATATGGAATAGTAAAAGGAGGATTAAGTGCGATTTCCCAGTATTTTGATGGGGGCACATCCTTCCTATGTCATGTAATTTTGGATCAGTGAGCAGCACAGTTGTGAGCTTCCCTGCTGATTGTGGCCGCTCGCTCCTCGTCTTAGAAGAGTGCTGGCTTTGCATAGTGGGATAGAAATCCAGGCCTTCATTGATTTATTCCTTTTGGTTTCAGTCCCAGATCTTGAACTGTGCAGGGATTTCAACTGATCAGGGAGAGCCAACGAGCCATAGTATGAAGAAATGAGCTATTGTGCTCCTGCAAAATTTGTTATTGGAGGAACTAAAATCGACACATTTTCTTTAGGCAGAGGAAGGTTAATATATATGTGTTATTTTTTTTAGGGGACAGCATTCCTTCATCCCATTCCCAAGGTTCACATGTAAAAATAAGAAACACTGTGGCTTTTGTTTACGCTGTTGCCAATACCAACATTTACCACCTCCTTCAAAGTTGTTTTTTTTTTTTTTTTTTTTTTTTAAAGGGCTCTGACTAAAAATTTGCTTGGGGTTGAAACTTGTCATTTAGTTTCTGAGCCCACTAGCAAGTACTTCCTTCCTGCCCCCTGCCCCTTTAAAGCAACAATATCCAAAAAAAAAAAAAACAAAAAAACAAAAAACTAATTCAGGGGCTTATTTAGCATTTCAAATAGTTTGCTCTTGTTCAATATACAAAAACTAAAACTCTGGCTTTGGTTGACAGCCCTTCCTTTCAAAGATAAGTGTGAAATAAAAGTAGTCCTTTTTGACATAGGGTCAGATAGTTGGGTGCTTGCTGAATTTAAGGCTATCAGAATGGGAAGGTCTATATATCTAGTCATTTTGGTAGCAATTAATGAAGACTAGTGTTCCAGCCTTCCTCCATGGATATGCTTCTGGCCCACACTTAGTGCCTGTGCTGTGGTTCATTGTCCTTAAAGTGATGGCAGATTTGCATGGAACTTGTGTCTTGAACTTGAAAGACAGTAAAGCCAAGGCGAGGGAACCAGAGAACTGAACTTTTTCCTATGTGAGAGAAATGGACCTCCTTGTTACATTATTGTCCAGTAGAGCATGCCATTTTGGAAAAAAGTGCAGCGAATAGGTGAATGGGTCCTTTAAGCCTTCACCCATATCTCTGTAGCACTTCTAAGGCTGGAGTGTGTTGACCTTCCGAATGGTGAATCACTACAGTTACTCGTGGTGAAATCCAGCAGCAACAGAACACAGTACTTTAGTGTGATAATGGAAACTGCCTCTCTCTCTTTCTCTCTCTCTGTCTCTCTATATATACCTGAAACTAGATTATTAAATTTTTATCATGCTTCCTCATCTGTGTGGTATTTCACAATTATATATCACTTTTCAACATATGAATGGCTTAGTAATGTATAAACTGACATTTATTATGGAAAATATGATTTTATTTGGTTATTTAATCTTCATTAAAGTCATCGTAAATTATCTGATTTAAAAAAAAAAATCACACCTCTTTAAAATATCTCTTCTTCTTAAATATATTCTGGGGTCTTGCATACTCCAGAGGGATTTGGTTAAATTTTTTCTGAATAGGTATCCTAAAGAAGCAACTGAATATATGAATAATGAGGGAGGAAGTATTTGGGTAAATTTTTTTAAGGAAACAAAAAGGCAGCACTATTTTTAGAATACTTAGGGTCTAAAAATAGTCATATTTTTTCATACCAGTATAAAATCAAGGAAAAAAGAAATACCATGATAAAACTGCAAAAACAAAAAAAACCCACAAAAAAACAACAAATTAAACTCCAATTGAAGAGTCATTTATAGTAAATACCTTTATTTTATTATGCGTATTCTCTTTGAAATGAAATATTTCAAATTTATAGAAAAGTGTATAGAGTATGGGAAATACTCATATCACCACCGTACCATAACACTTTCTCCTGTCTTAACCCTTTACCATGTTTACAAATCATCTCTTTCACTTGCCCCCTCCTCTCTCACCTCATTTTCCATCCTCTCCTGAGGATTAGAGTCCTGAATTTAGCGTTTTTCACTTGCATATCTGTTTTCATCATTTTCCTACAAATCTATGTGCCTATATATACTATGTAGTATTTTTGCATGTTTTCAATAAAAGAATAAACGTAGTGATATCAATATTATCGTGCTTCCATATTCTGAAATTTGCTTTTCACCTCCATCCTTACTTGTGAAATTTATTCATCTTGATGTGTTTTTCTCCAGTTCATTTATCTCCACTGCTGTATATTATTCTCTTTTGGGAATATACCACTATTTGTTTGTTTATTCTCCTGTTGATGGGCTTCAAGTTTGCTTCTAGTTTTTAACTCTTACGTCCAGTGCTGCAGTGAGCATTCTTGTACTTGTCATCCTTTTTATGTCTTCTGCTTTTGAACATGTGTAGGGATTTCTCTAGGGTCTCACCTAGAAGGGGCGTTGCTTTGGACATCTACTTTACTCGATAAAGTTATTCCTCTCCAACCTGGTGGGGCTTGTTGGTGCTCCCACAGGCCAGGCGTGAGAACCCCCATTGCTTCCTTTCTTCTCCCACGCTATAGTATCAGATAATAGAATTTTGGTCAATTTGATGGTAGTGAAAAGATATCTCCTTGTTTTAATCTGCATTTCCTGGACTAGTGAGGTTGAGTATCATTTCATATTTATTGGTCATTTGGTTTTTCTCTTCTGTCCGTTGCCTGATCATATCCATCCTCTGTTTTTCTATTGGATTGTTTGTCTTGGTTTTTGATATGTAGAAATTCTTTGTGTTCTGAATACTAGTCCTTTGTTGTTTATATGCATTTCAAGTCAGTGGCTTTTCATTTTACTTTGTTTGTGCTATCTTTTGTTGTATAAAAGTTTTTAATTTTAATGTAGGCAAACTCAATCTTTTCCTTTATGGCTTGTGCTTTTTCTATCTCTTTTCAAAAGCCTTCCCTACCTCCAAGGTCATAAAGATGTCCCAAATGTCCCCTCTCTTTCTTTTTTTTTCCTAAAAGTTTCAGAGTTTTGCTTTTTACTTCCAGTTAACTTATCAGGAATTTTTTTATATGGCATGAAGTAAGGATCTAAATTAATTAATTAAGTAATTAATATTAGGAGGTACCGGGGATTGAACCTGGGTCCTTGTACATGGGAAGCAGGCACTCAACCAACTGAGCTACACCCACTCCCCACTAATTTTATTTTTCCATGTGGATATATGATTATCTCAGCGCTACTTTTTTTTAAAAGCATTTTTAAAAGAAATGTCTTTTATTTTGAAACTTTAAAACAAATTTTAACAGTAAAAAAAAAAGTTGCAAAAAAAAAAAAAAAAAAAAAATCACATATGCCTTTCATCCAGGTTCCCCAAATGATAGCATCTTACATAACCGAGGTAAAGTCACCAAAATCAGAAAGTTAACATGGGTACAATACTATTACCTAATCTCCAGACTTTGAGCAAATTTCACCATTCGTCCCACTAAATGACCTCTGGCTGCTCCAGGATTACACATTGAATTTACTTGTCATGTCCCTAATCTCCTCCAACCCATGACAGTTTTTCAGTGTCTTTTGTCTTAAGACCTTGATGTATTGAAGAGTACTGACCAGACATTTTTGAAAAATATCCCTCAATTTGAATTTTTTTTGATGTTTCTTCATGATTAAACTTAAATTATGCTTTTTTCTTTTCTTTTATTCCCCAAGAAAGTGATGTGTTCTTCTCAGTGCATCATATCCAGAAGTCCAGAATGTTGATTTGTCCCATTTACGGTGATATTAACTTTGATCATTTGTTGAAGGTGGTGTCTGCCAGCTTTCTCCACAGTAAAGTCACTGCTTTTTCTCTTTGTACTTCCAGCATCCATTTTTCACTGTGGTGGTTGTCAAATAGTGATTTTTCTATTTCCATAATTCTTTTAACATTTATTAGAATTCTACCAGCACCATTTAGTGAAGAGCCCATCTTTTCTCCACGGATTTGTAATTCTACCTCTATTTCTTGGCTAGAAACCGTCAAATCCCCTTTTATTGCTGTTTGTACCATCTTGCTTCCTCACTTGCAATCTACAGAGGGGCTGGTTCTCTTTGGCCTCACTAACAGAATGCATTGTCAAGCTTTTGGTGTTTGGCAGTCTGATCAGTGAGAAATCAAAGTGTAGCCCTTATTATGAGTAATATGTTTGGGCCATTTTCATTTACTCTTCTGTATACTCCCTGATACCTTTTTGCCTGTTGTACTTTGGAGTTGTTGGTATTTTTCTTTTAGATTTTTGAGGAAATCTTTGTATGTTAGGCCATCCTTTTTTGATGTAAGTTGCAAATATTTTTTCCAAGTATGTCATTTGTCTTTTTTGCTCATAGAAGATCTTGCTATGCAAAAGGTTTTATTTTTATTTTTAAAGAAAATTTTTAAAGACAATTTATTAAAGTATATCATTTGTACATGAACATACATAAACAATAAGTGTTGAGTAAACATTGTGAACTTATAAAACAAACATGCATAATATCATACAAGGCTCCTACACATCACCCCACCACAAATACTTTGCATTGTTGTGAGACATTTGTTAACAAATTATGAAAGAGCTTCGTCAAAGTATTACTACTAACTATAGTCTGTATCTTACTCCCCTATACTTTTTAAAAAAGGATTTACTTATTTATTTACTTTTATCCATTTTTACCCCCATTCCCCCCACCCCCATTTTTGCTTTTTTTGTGTCCATTCTCTGAGCAACTCACTCTGTGTCTGTTTCCTGCACTCTTTTCTCTTCCTTCTCCTCCTGTCTTCACTGGGATTCAATCCTCGGAAGTGCCGATGTGGGAGAGAGGCATCCTACCGCCTGCACCACCTTAGTTCCTGGTTTTTCGGCACGTGCCGTCTTCGCTCTCCTTTGTGTCACTCTCCTGTTACATCATCATCTTGCTGCATGGCTCGTGGGGCCTGTGGGGCCTGTGGGGCTCACACGCTCGTGGGCCCTGGCGGTGCACCCGCGTACAGGGCCTGGGGGTCTCACCTGCTCACAGGGCCTGGCGACGCACCGGCGCACGGCGCCTGACGGGCGCACCCATGCACGGGGCCTGGTGGTGCACCTGCTCGTGGGGCCTGGGGTGGCTCACCCATGCGCAGGGCTTGACGGCGCACCTGTGCACAGGGCCTGGTGGCCCATGCGCCTTTTACATTTTTCTATTTTTAAAATTTTTATCGGGACGTCCCAGGGATCGAATCCAGGTCCCTCCACGTGGGAGACGGACGCCCAACCATTTGACCACATCTGTCCTCCTGCTATATATCTCTTTAAGGTTGTCCAAAGATACCTAGAGTTACAGTCATTTCCCATACAGGATGGTCATATAATAAATCAGGCTTAGTTTATCACCAGCATTCTAAAAACCAGACCTAGGGAGAAAAACTAGGTCTGGGGACACATGCGTAGTTTGTAATATGGTGAATGTTTAGCCTACCCTGATTATCACAAAATCAGGCCAGCGAGAATATTTGCATAAAGAAATTTTTATGGAGAAAAATTTACTAGTCTTTGATTTTATCATTTCTGGATCTGTTCTGTCAGTTTATAATGGAATTCACTCAAATTCTCTTTCAGTACTTACATGGTTTCATTTTTAATACTTAGATCAGTACTACATTTGAAGTGCATTCTTGGTATAGAATGAGGGATATGGATGCAATTTAGTCTTTTTTTCCGTGGCTTTCCAGTTGTTCCAACAGCATTTATTTAAATGTTCATATTTTTCCTCCACTGATTTGAGATGTTACCTTGATCATATATACTAACTTTCCATGTATACTTGCGTCAGTTTCTGCACTTTTTGCTTGGTCTCATTGGTTTATATGTTTATTCGTGTAACAAAACCACACTGTTTTACTTTATAATATGCTTTGCTCTTTGGTCGGGCTAGCTCCATCCCCACACCAACATATGCACACACATATACACATACACACACTGCTTTTCTTTTCTTTTTCAGTTTTCCCTGGGAAATCTGTTTGGCTAGTTTGTTTTAAATTTATTTAAATTTTGACGTTTATAACCACCATATCTGGCTACAAAGAATTGTCATTTCTTTGCTATTTCTAGAGATTTTCTTTGCTGTCTAGTGTTGACCAACTTTTTGTTTATGTGTCACATATGCTTAAAAAGGATGTGCATCATCTGTTTGCTAGGTGCCAAATTTTGTGCATGTATCACTCATTTTTAGGTATTTAAAGTGGGATTCTAAAGCAATTTGAAGCATGTTTAAGGTTCAGAGTTCTCCTATAGTTTGGTCCCATATCAGGGGTTCCTCATAAAAGGTCAGGGGGTCAAGTGCAGGGGGCTGTGAACTGTCCAAAGCTATATGAAAAAGGTTCCTATGTCCCATTTTCTGGAGAGAGGAACCATCTGTTCTATCTCAAAAAGATAAAGAATGACCTTACTAGGTTAAGGTAGGAAAAATATTGGACTTTAAATATTCAGTAATAAAGATAAGGGGTAGGTTTGAAAATTTGAGAGAGATGACGAAATAACTATTATACTATTGTGTTTGCACAATATAATCAATATAGATTATAAAACAAATATGTTTTAGTGTTTCAATAGATAAACTTTCTAAGAGGCAAATGTCTGTATTTATAGTAATGCCGTCTCCTCTCCTTTTTCTTTTAGGTAAGTGAGAGTCTTGTGCTTGGATACCTCTGTTCCTGAATGGATGGGCGTTTAAGGTTCCATCCCTCGTCTCCGAGGCTGTGGTAGTAAGTTATAGCTGATGTGTATGCTCTGGGCTGCTTTGGGCAAGGGGGTTGGCTTGGCCGAAGAAAATAGATCACTTCCTGTGAATGCTTTGCCACTTGTTTGTTATAAGTGTTTTGTTAAGAACTCTGTGTATGTGTGGTCTCTGAGATTACACAGTAGAATAAAAAGAGAGGATTCCCACTTTCCGGAAGACTGGTCTTCAGTAAGGATCTCCCAGACAGACCTGAGGTTTTAGAATTGTATTGGGTTTGAATTCCGCTTTCCCATTACTAATTGTATGGTAGCCCAGTTGAGTGGCCTTATTCTCCCTCAGTTTCCTCATTTACTAAGTGGGCATAATAATGCCTACCTCATCCAGGTTGTTGGAAGGGTTAAATCAGGAGATAGCTGTCCTTGTCATAGTCTTCTTTTTTTTTTTTTTTTTTTTTTTTTGGGGGCAGCGGTGGGATAGTCTTCTCCTTTATATAGATTTCGTTTCTCATTTCTTCTTTCTAGTTCCAGGTCCCTACCCAGAGTCTCAAAACAAAACTAAAGCAAACAAAGCAAAGCAACCTAGCAAGGTCCAGAGACCAGCTCTCCTCTTAACTGAAGTGTTTTTGGCTGTGGTTCAGGGAGTCTTGGTGACACAATGCCACAGGATTTTGTGAAGGAATCTGTAGTGGGTCTAAAAGGCATTTCCCAAAGCAGCAAACATCCCTTTGAACTTCACAGTCATGTAGTTAAGTACGGCTTAGGTAGTGCAGCTCAGGTGGCCTTGGTTGCATTTGTGTCACTGTGTTAGAACATTATGTTAGGAAAATATTCCTTTGTTTAATCTAAAATGAAATTCAAACAATGACTAAAGAATGTAAGCTGACATCTTTTGATCTCATGTGATACTTTAAAAATTCCCACATTGTTGTGTTAGGAATTATCTAGCTATCTGCCCTAGTAAACAGATGAGGGATATTCATTGAGAAGGGGAAGTATATACTATCTGGTTTGGAAAGTGGAAGAGAACTGTGCTTAAGTTGGAAAGACATAAATCAGAAAAGGCAGGGGGCAATGCAGGCCTGGGCAATTTAGTTTGTATGGCTCAAACACCTCTTACCAATGGCAAAAGGCCTAACTAGAAATGTCCCTCTCTAAGGAAAGGCTAGGGGCCAAAGGAGATTACAGTTCATTGCGTATTCAGAGATTAAAATATCTCCAAATTAGTCCCAGTGAATCGTTTTAAATTATTTTAAAAGCTCTTTATATTTTAATCAGAGCCTATTCACGACCAGTTAATTTGGATGGCACGTTCTAAAATTACTTTCCTCCAATGATGTGTTGTGCCAGTGCCATAAGAATGCAGAAAACCCAGGGAAGAAGGGCATTGGGAAGTCTGAAAGTACCAAGGAGCTGTCAGTCAAGTGTTTATTGGTTTAAGAGAAGATTAATATTTAGTTCTTGCCATCTGATTGAGATGGGATAATGGTAAAATTGCCACTCTCGTAGAGAGAAAAGGTGGCTCTGTGAGATGCAGAAGTCTGGCATTTTCCCAAATGTTCAGGGAAGACTTGATGCTATGGCATTGGCAATGCTCTGTACTTGATTCTCTATTTGATGTAGTGTTTGCTTAAGAGAAGTATTGCTTTTGCAGTCTTTGGTAACCTCAAAATTTTAAGTTGACCATTAGCTCATCTTTCCTACAGGTAGTAAGGTTGCAGATCTTGTTAAGGAAAGTTGTAACTGCATGGAGAGCTTCCTTAGACACTAATGTAAACATCATAGCATACTGTATCTCTTATTGACACTTTAGAAGAAAAAGTAAATATAGAGCTAGTTGGATACCATATTGGTCCCCCAGTTAGACTTTGTTTTGTTCTTCCCACTTCAAAGATAATGAAACTGAAGCTCAAAGAAGGAAGACTTGCCTGAGGTCATATATCAATTTAGTGACAGAATTGAAACCAGAACTCTAGGCCAGTGCTTTAACTGATAGCATTCTTCATCCTAAGATCCTCTTTGACTGGGGAGGAGACTTGTGCTTAAAAGTATCATTATGCATCTAGTCATGTAGACTCTACCTTGTGGGGGTGGGCAGCATCATCTCCCTGGGAACAAGGTAGAGGGCCAGTGATGTTCAGTATTTCCATGCCCTTCCCCCCTCATCCCCCCCAAAATTGGCTGAAGTTACCAGAATCCATCTTGGAATGTTGTGTATTACATGTTAGTTACCAGTCTTGTGTGCATGGGAAGAACTAAAATAGGAGAGAGAGAGATGTACAGGATGTGTTTTTAAATTATAGCACTGACTAGCAACTGCTAGTTAAGAATTTGTTGGCAGTTTGTTAGCAGTGCATTTGAAAGCAATAACAGTTGTATTCAAACACTGAGATAAATACATCAACCTAAATTCATGGTTTTGTTTTTTTTCCCATGTAGCTGCTAATTATTGAACATAACGAGGCTTATTCATAATTTCTTTTCTCCTGCTTGATAGCCGTAATCCTGTATTTGTGCTGCTGTCATTCCCATGGTAACAGACTAATGTCTGAAGCATAAGATTATTAAATACAGAACAGTGTATTAAAATAACGCTAAGGTTCGGACTTACAGAGAGACTTTCACACTGGGGCAAACTTTAAAAAAGAGAACACTTATACAAAAAAGCAATTTACTTGGCCAGTAATGTTTAGTATTCCCATAGCCATTATGGAAGAGATTTGTTTGAATTATAGCCTCTTCCTTCCCAGCCCATCATTTCCTTTGGCTTTGCAGCCAAGTCTTAATCTGGTTTTTATGATGTCAGTCTGTTGCCATGGGAGTTTTTCTGTCACAGATGCATTGTGACTTCACTGCAGGCTGGACGCAGAAGAAAATTTTAGGACAGGAGACAGCAACTCTAAAGTTAATCTCTAGCATATCTGTTCCACAAAGAAGTGTTCCCTTCACCTTTATGTGCAGTAAAAAAAATAAAATAAAATTAGGTGATACTTTGTTGAAGGCTGGCCCATCATAAATGTCATTGAAATCACCAAAATGCCAAAAGCAAGTGCTGAGGAAAACAATGTTATGCAGCTCGACCTTAGGTCTTTGAAGAGTAGTCAAGATTTATATTTTTAATCTTATGCTGCAGTAACAAAGTACAACCATGTTTGTAGCACATAAATTGATACACTAGTTTTTCTGGTTTTCTTGTATGACAGTTTCTTATCTCTTAAATCTAATGTTGTTGCATGCACAAGGACAGGCTTCCTGCCTAACGCCTTTCGCTTCCACCACCGCTAGCAACTGCTTCTTTACTATTCACAGAGGTATGTGGGAGCTCTGCCAATCTGAGAGGTGTATTTGAAGCCAAATTTTGTAGTGCTCATAGCGTGTTAGTATTATGGTCCCTCAGGGGCCCCTTCATCATCTGGTATCTGGGACATTCTCCCATTTGGATGGCATAAACGTCATCTATACTGTTCCTAGGGATGAGAGATTTCCACAGATTTAAGCTAAGTACACAGGTGGTGCTATGTACACGCTGAACTCTTTGAATGTCATGAACCAATAGTACAAATAGAACACCTGTCCTTAAACCATTTTTTTTTTTTTTTCCACAACACAGGGAACAGAAGGAGTTAGAAAGGAAGAATATGCTATATAATGAATAAAATCTTTTGGATCATGTTTAAATAATATGTACAATCAGAAAATTTACTAGAATGAGCCTTTTTAAAATTGGAATTACAGGGTTTAGGATTTTCTTCTCTCTCTACTTCTTTGTCTTAGAATTTAATGGAGCATATTCAAAAAAGCACTAAGGGAGGTGGGCTGAGCAAGATTACGGTCTTCAGGCTACTCTAATACTACCACTTTGTCACTGGAAAACTGTGGTCGTCACCTTAGAATCTGCATGACTTCATTTTGAGTTGGTAGTAAGACCCTCTCTTTCTTGTGCTCTCTCACCTGAATCAGCATCCTTCTTAAAGGAAATGATGCTGTGCGGTAGAAACTAGTGTCAGCATAATGTGCCATGTGCCCTTATAGTGATTTTTTTTTCAGCATTTTGTTGAGCCAGCTTTGGTAACAGCAATGAGTATGTGTCTGAATGATTTTCTTTAAACTGCAGGCATAGATTAAAATGCATTGGTTCAGTGATTTTTTTTTTTTTTTTTCTTTTTCCCTTTCTTTTCTTTTTTGAATTCCCTAGGATGACACCTGTGGAGGTGAAAGAGTTGGTTTGGTTTCTATACTTTATGTCAGTGTTTTCAAACTTGGGGAGCTTCAGCAAATCCTGATGCCCGATTTTACCCCCCGGAAATAAGTCTGAGGTACAGCCTGGGCTTTGGAATTTTTAAAAGTTCTTCAGTTACTCTAATATACAGACAAGTTTGGCAAATCACTGCTTTATGTGTAGTAATGCCTGAGAACTGAAATATCAAGGGCAAGCCTAAATATCGCTTAGTTTTTGATGTTTATAAATGGCTTTGTCATTCTATATTATGCCGAGTCTCCCTGGCACTCTTATTTCCTCTCTCATAAACACATACCATTGAAACAAGCAGAAAGTTGTTTCCCACCATTAAAATAAGCAAAAAGTTCTGACCCACTAATTTTTCCCTTTCTGAAATGAGAACGATTGATGAGCACTAATTACCTCTGATGTTTTCTTTGACATTTTGCTTTTGTCTTTTTAAAAACTGACTCCAAGTTTTAGAAGATTTTGAATTGATTATTAAACAAACAAACAAACAAACAAAAATCATGCAGCTAGTAGGGACAAATAACATAACTCCCATTTTAGAAATTTGATTAGCCCTAGAAATTGAACTTTAGTTTTTGACATTGGGTTCCACACTGTGCACAATCTCTATAGTGTGTTCAGACTGCAAGCAAATTGTTTTCCTTAAGCTCTTTATAAATGATGAGATGACATTAAAAGAATAGTTTAATCATGTTTTTGTTTTTCAATATGTAACGCTAGAGGAGACGAAGGAAAGTAGATTTCTTCATCTCATAAAACAAAGTACCTCTGCAATAAAGTTCTTACTAAAACTTATCCCAGCATTTTTCATTTATCTTGGTTATTGCTTTTCACATGTCTCATGCTTCTTGTAAACATGATTTTCCCTCTGGAGCTAGATACAAAGCAAAGGTTATAAAGGGAAGCATTGGTATCCAAGCATCTTGCTTCTGATGTTTAGTCTTAAGAAATATATTTGAGCTTAAAAGAAAAGTAATAGGCTTCCTTGAATTTTCTTTCTTTTCCATCACATTCTCTTTCGTGGAGTCTATGGATAGCCCTAAAACTTGGTTTAGATAGAGATTCTGATGTAATTTCATGAAGCAGTACTGCCAGATGACTGCCAGGGATGTTCATATGCCTATTGTCGCAGTCTTTTAGATTTCCAAGGAACATGTGCAGATGTTATACCTGTAGATCGATATCTGGAAGCTACACCATCATCTTTGTTTTAAATGTTTGAATTTGTTTTAGAATAGTCTAATTGATTATTCTACCTGGAAAGATGAAGAAAAAGGCCTCCCCTAAGAGCTTGAGTAGTTTTATCTTCTGACCATCCTTACAGGTAGTGCTGTTTTTATAAACTCAGCTTTTTCCCGAGGAGATAATTCATCACTGTGAACAGTGACTCTCTATTTGGCTGATAGATCGAAAAGTCCATTTATTATCAATACTTTTCATTTATATTCATGAGGAAAGATAGTCCTAATGCCATAAATACTTTGTATTTCTCTTTTCTTCAGGTTTTGTTCCTCTTTCAAAGCTGTGTGGGTTGGGAAGTAATACATATAAGATTCCCTGTCTAAAGATCCCAAGATTCCCTGTCAAATTCATATTGAATTTTAAAAGAAAAATCCTAAGAATTTAATTTTAGAATGAAAGGACCTTCTAGAATTTATTCAGAGTTATGGTTTATTATTTGTTGTTTTACATTTAGAGGGGAAGAGGGGTGTCCTGTTTCTTAAAAATGCTACCTCTATGTTTTTTTCAGATACTGCTCACATTTGCAGCTTTTCCCCAAGACTTTATTTTCCAAGACTATTTTTCTTCTTGCTGATCATGACCTCCTTAAGAAGCATATTTTGTCCTTTAGAAGCAATATTTTGTCTCAGCTCTTCTGTGAAATCCTTCTTTCCTTTACTCTTCTATGGGATATTTCTTTCATTAATTTTTTCCTTATGATTATGAAAGTAGACCATGACCATTTTAATAAATAAGAAAATAAAACCCATAAAGGTATAAGTTAGGGAATAAAATTCATCTGTAATCATAGCTACCACTCAGAGATAAATACTCTTGATATTAATATATATATATATAGATAGATAGATATATATATTTTTTTTGCATTCTAGACATATTGCTGTGCATGGTTCAGATCAGACTGGGCTTGCTTCTATTCATTTGACATTATGTTACTCCCAGTCTTTCATCTTTGTAAAAAATTTTCAAGCATACATTTTAAAGACTGTAATAATTAATTTTGCGGCTGTATCATAATCTACTGAACTGTTTATCTGTTGTTTTTCTTCTACATTTTTTCCTGAATTTTGCAATTGTAAATAATGCTTTGATGAACATCTTTGTATTTGATTTTAATCTATATTTCAAAGTATTTATTTGGAATAGGGTTTTACAGTTCAAATGCCTGGGTCAGAGACGTGGACAGTTTTAAGGTCTTAAGTTCTTATTTCCAAATCGCTTTCTTGAATGGTTTGTATTTCACTCGCACTGGCTGGGAATGACCATTTTACTGCATTGTCCTCCATGTTGGGAATCTCAGTTTTTAAAATCTTTGCTAATTATGTAGAGGGAAAAATAAATCATTTCAATTTGTTTATTTGATATTGATGAGGTTATTTTCCCCCAAATATTTATTCTTACTGGTGATATTGTCCTGCGGGCCTACTGTTTTGCCTTTTAATAAATCAGATTTAATTTCATGCAATGCAGGTTGTCTCTTTTTCAGAATAGCCTTGGTCCAGAACCCTCCGTTTACATTGCTGGAGGTTTTTGGAAGTATGTCTTCTGTCTGGATGCTTCAGTGTTGCATCTGGCTTTGCTGGCTGTAATAGCAGAGCTTTGACTTTGTGGCTTTCATATGTCAGAATGTGCATAGCCGGAAAAAGAAGTTTTGTAAATGTGAGTTGGAGGTGGAGAGGCAAGAGATAAGAGTAGAATAACCCTCAGTCACCATTTAAGTGTACTGGTGAGGAATAATTGAATGGTCCTGCACTAAACCCTAGTGTTAGGATTTGTTTAGGGAGAAAACAGAAAGAATAGTGAGAGGAGTGAGTTTTCTGTTTTTTACTTGGTTAGGTGCTGAAATTGCTGGGTTGTTTTCCATCTTCTTTTTCTTTTTTGTCTTCTGCTCCTATTTTCTACTCCTCCTTTTTCTTGCTTAATTTTACAATTTGATAATGTTGCCGGGAGTTCTTTATTCTCTGGCATAACCATTGGTATAGGTTTTTGGAACTGTGTTCCAAGGCCATTCATATTTTAGAATGGAACTGTGTTGTTTTGCCATTTATCACTGAAGTCTGAAAGACCATTGCAATTGTTTTGCTGATAAGGAACAAGAATGCAGAGAAAAAATAGTGGTAAACTAGTCAGCTGGGAGAGTTGTGTTGCCTTGAAAAGGAAGCTGGAATCATAGAAAAGTTCTTTATTTTTATTCATTCTATTTGATAAATTCTTTAACTTGTATGTCTAATTGTGCTCATATTTTTAGTTTTGTGCAGATAGATTATAAGATTCTAGACACTAATGTACATTGATTTCTTTCACAAGTTCGAGACAATTGTTAATTCATAAAACATGACAGGAACTTTGGGTAATTGTCAATTGTATGACTGTTTTTCTTCTTTGCATTCCTATTGCTTTGCTATCGGCAGTCATTAAATTGATTCAATTTGAAATCTGAATGAGAAATTAGTGTATTCTTATGAATGTGCCTTGCATAAATTTTAAATGAAGTGTTTGACTTTTTCATCCAAATCAAGTTGGCAAAAGAATTTTAATTATTTCATTGGCTGCTTTTATGAGATTTTGTTGAAGTTCAAGATTACTCAAACCAGAGTACAGTAAGAAATAAATATAATTAAATGCTTACAAATGTGTGTATCTTAAACAGGAATCGAGCTATAATAATTGTTTAATCAAGAAACTTCCTTTTTTGTTTTGTTACACACAGTTCCCTTAATACCTCTTAAAAAAAAAAATAGCCTGACCTTTTGGCAGTGATTATGGGAGAATTGTGGGCTATTAGAGAATGAATTGTGGCACTGCTTCAGTTTTCCTTTCACCTTTTCAATTAAGTAAACATTTATGTCTGATGATTGTTGCCTCCTTTTTTAAAATCACGGGTTCTCTCCCTCTCTCTATCCTTCCTCTCAATCTCTTCTCTTGGAGTCAGGTTCTCTGAACAGCATAATTGGGCTTGTCCAATTGGCCTATGGAATTGACCTATGGAATACCAAGATCATAGACTGTGACTGAACTGAAGACTCAGCTTGAATATATGCTCCTGAACAGCTGAACAGGAGTGGTAAGAAATGAGACTGCTGAGCCCAGCAACTATAGTGTGCTGTGGTTGTGAAGCCACTGTTACGTGTTGTGTTCTGTCCTTGCAAGCACCGTTATTTTTCTTTTTCCCTCTTGCCAGATGGGGTGGGATGGTATAAAGTGATCTCACTGTCCTATTAATGCCTCGGAATCAGGAGGAAGGAGACATCAGTGGATTATGAATGCAAAAAAATCACAACTTCAGATAAGTTCCACTTGAAAGTTATAGAACCTTATTTTTATTTCCCCTTCCTCTATTTTATTTTTTTGAGACTAAGAATAGCTCAGATAGGGTTTGGATAGCTGAACACCCACAGTATCATTTACTTTATATAACGGGTATTTCTGACAGACTTCAAGTAAACGAAACTTACCTCTATTAACTTATTATTTTAAGAATAAAGCTTATTTTTAAAAAATATATTTTTATTACTGAAGTTGTGAACTTACAAAACAGTCATGCACATGTGTGGAATTCCCATACAACACCCCTTCCCCAACACACCACACCACGGTGGAACATTTGTTATAAATTATGAGAGATGATCGTCAGACTATTACCGCTAACTATGGTCCATAGCACACTTTGGCATACTTTTTCCATACCCCCTATTATTAACAAAGTACATCTTTGGCATCGCTGCAAGAATATTATGGTATTGCTGTTAACTATAGTCCATAGGTTACATTAATTGTATTTTTCCCATAAGAATAAAGCTTATTTTTACCATAACATTATATATAAATGTTATAAATTAAGAATGTACAGAAAGTAAAAGGAAGAAAATCATCCCTACCTCATCACCTAGAGACAGATGACTAGTTTTTAGCATATTCTTAGTTTTCTTTCCATAGCTCTTTTTCTATGGTTTTTTTTTCCTTTTAGGTATCTGTTTTACATAGTTGTTATACTTCTATCATCTTTTATCCTGCTGTTTTCACTTAATATTATATCCTGTGATTCCCCATGTTATTATAAAAGTTCTGTAAACACATTTAAACTCATTTAGTCTTTTGAATTTGCATAGATAACATAATTAACCAGTATTTTAAAATATTTTGCCTTTATAAATAATGCTGTGACAAACATCTTTGTGCACAACACTTTTTCCACATTTAGGAGATAGTTCCAGAAATAAGGTTATGGGATTAGAAACACTGTGTATCTCATTTTGAATTCACTGGGGCTATTTGGAAGAGGAGATTGGTCTCTTTTTAAAAATCTTTTATTTGGAAAAAATTTAGTTTTAAACTTACTGAGAAGTTGCCAGAATAGTACAAAGAGCACCCATATGCCCTTTACACAGATTCATCTATTATTGACTTTTTGCTCCACTTACTTTGTCATTTATGTGTGGGAATACTCTCTTCTTTTTCTCTTCCTTTCCATCTTTCTTTCTCTGTGCAGTTTTTCCTGAACTATTAAAGTAGGTTGCATGCATCATGTCTCTTTACCCTCAAAAATTTCAGTGTGTGTATAAGAGCATTTTTTTAATGGTAACTACAGTACAACTATTAACTTCAGGATATTTAGCATTGATATAATGCTTTTATCTGATCTTCCATAGCATTTACTCTTCCCCCAGTGCCAGACCCAGTCTAGGATACCGTATTTTTACTTGTTAGTTCCTCAGTCTTTAATGGGCAACTGTTCTTCAGACTCTCTTTGTCTTTTATGACATTGGCAGATTTGAAAAATAGTCCTTTCCCCATTCTCCTCTTTTTTTAAAAAAAAAAAAACATAAAAACAAAAAGGTCCTCTTGGGTTTGTCTCATGTTTCCTCAAGAATAGATTCTGGGGGAGCGGATGTGGCTCAAGTGGTTGAATGCCTGCTTCCCACATGGGAGGTCCTGGGTTTGGTTCCCAGTGCTTCCTAAAAACAAACAACAAGCAAACAAACAAACAAAAATCCAACTCAGGGGAGCCGATGTGGCTCAGTGGTTGAGTGCTGGCTTCCCTCATACGAGGTACCTGGTTCAATTCCTGCCCTGGTACCTTTAAAAAAAAAAAAAAAAAAAGAGAGAGAGAGAGAGATAATAGAGAGAGAATAGAGAATAGATTCAGGTTGTATGTTTCCAGGTAGAATAATACTTAAGGGACCTGTCCTTCTCAGGGTATTACATTTAGAGGCACCCAGTGTTCTCCCACCCCTCATTGGTGATATTAATTTTGATTATCTGGTGTTATCTGATTTTTCCACTATATTGTTAGTATATTTTTCTTGCAACTAATAATCGGTGGGTAATGCTATAAGATCATGCAAATAGCTTATTCCTAATCAAAAATTTCCCCTCAGATCCACTGATGATTCTTATTTGAACCAGTCTTTTCTGTGATGATTTTCCAACTGTTGCGTTGTGTCAACATTCACCAGTCAGCAGCAGTCAACATTCTCCTGTAAATAAGAACCCGTCCACCCATCTTATATAGAGATGGAACTCTCTTATCTCTACCGACCGACCTACCTACCTGCCTACCTACTTACCTATCACTGACTTGTAGCTCCCCTGCTCATCTGGACCTTCCCTGCCATAGCCCTGTAATCAACCACTTCCTCTGAAGAAATCTGGTTCCTTTTCATAAGGAATGGTATTAGAAATTAATGTTGGGGAGCTTGGTATGCTACTCACTGCTGGAGTAGAATCCCTTTTAGGCCTATTTTTAAGCGACAGAGTTAGGAAAAATAAAATGCACAAATACACACCCATACATGTGTACATATTTTAGAAGCCATGAGTTTACACTGGTACTTTCAGTTCCAGACCATTTCCATAGGGATGCCTAACTGCATTCTATATATGATTCCCTTTCTTCCACTGTGAAAACCCTGGATCCTAACACATTTACTCATATACTCAGTCTTATTACACATCTAAAAATAATTTTAGAATTGCTTCACCCATAACACCATAGGAAACAACCTACTAAAAAATGCTTAGGATGTGTTTGCTGTTCTCCCTGGATGCCTTCTTACAATAGGGTATATAGTAAAATAGTGAGGTCTTACCATGGGTTATTCTTTTCCTCCCTTTCTTTATAGTTGTTTTGTTATTAATTTGATTTGCATTTGACTTCCTTTGCTCTAGTTTGATTTCAGTTTTAGGTTTCTGTTTCTTTCTATCCTCGTTTATTTAATTTTATATTTTTGAATGTAGAAAATCAACATGCTCCCCAAATTCAAAACTCTGTATAAAGCTATATTCACAGATGTGCCGCTGCCAAAAAGTTAGGCATTTATTTAATGGAAATTTGGGTTTAGAATGGTTGCAATATTTATTCTTCTAAATTCTTTTTTTAAATCAAGCATAATTTTCTAGAATTCAAAGAGAGCAAAAATAAATCTTGATTTTTGCAGCCAGCCTTAGTTTTTTTGGGTAGTAGAAAATAAATGTTTGAAATGTTTGGTTCATAGGTGGGGCAAATACTGCATGCTTGAACATACTGAGTCCTTTTCTGTGTATCTTGTTGACTAAGTTCCCTGATTCCATACACTTTTGCTACCCTTTTTGTTTGTTTGTTTCACTCTGACTCCTTTGTAAGCTTACCAATGACAAATTTCTTCTAGTTTAACTTTAAGAACATCTTTGAGTGGTGGGTCTATCAAGTGTGCATATTTTTAAAAAGTTCTAGATTAAATTACTTTTTTCTTTTAAACATGCTTAAACTATATTTAATATAAAAAGCTGACATATATTGCATCTCTACATGGGATATAACTTTTTTCCTCCCACTTTGGGTTGCAGTGAGATTTATAGGATTTCCTTGTTAAATTTTTGGAAATTGTGGATTTTGTCCCTGCAATATTCTTATATCCTCCCTCTTTTCAAAATTACGTTTGGGGCTTGTGTGAGACAGGCTCACCACAGTTAATCCTGAATGACTTAATGAGCTGCCAGATAGCTGATGGTGAAACGGTGTTCTAGGACAGACCTAATTTGTAGAGTTAAGGGCAGCAACAAACTTTGCAATTGTTACTTTCATTCCAGCAGGTGATTTTGCTAGAGGTAACCCATGTAATCTTTTTTTTTTTTTTTTTTTAAGGATTTATTTATTAGCTGCCCCCCTCCCCCATTTTTTCTGTTTCTGTGTCCATTCACTGGGCAACTCTCTGTGTCCATTTCCTGCCCTCTCTTCTCATCCTTCTCCTGTCTTCACGGGGATTCGAGCCTCAGAATCTCCAATGTGAGAGAGAGGTGTCCTACTGCCAGTGCCACCTTAGTTCCTGGTTTTTCAATGCGTCTCATCTTGGCTATCCCTTGTGTCACTCTCCTGTTACGTGATTATCTTGCTGCATGGATCGTGGGGCCTGACAGTGCACCAGTGTACAGGGCCTGGAGGTGCACCTGCGCACAGGGCCTGGAGGCGCACCTATGCACAGGACCTCGTGGCCCACGGGCCTTCTGTGTTTTCCTTTTTTTAAAATTTTTACCGGGAGGTCCCAGGGATTGAACCCAGGTCACTCCATATGGGAGACAGACGCCAAACCACCCGAGTCACATCGTTCCCACTGCTATATTTCTTAAGGTTGACCAAAGATACCCAAAGTCACAGTCTTTTCCCATACAGGATGATCACATAATAAATCAGGCTTAGTTTATCACCAGCATTCTAAAAACCAGACCTAGGGAGAAAAACTAGGTCTGGGGACACATGCATGGTTTCTAATATAGCGAATGTTTAGCCTACCCATGTAATCTTAATATCTAAATGTGTCTAGTTTTATACTGTTCTTAAATCCACCTATAGAGAAAGAAAGAAAGTAGCTTGTACCCCAAACACAGTATAGAATCATGGTCTGGGGGACTGTCAGCAAGCTTTTTTGTATTTTTGATACTGGTCCGTTTTGACATCTGTAAATTAAAGAAATTAGAGATGGCTATAAAGGGGGGTTGCCTTTGTGCGGCCGATTAGCTGTTCTGGAGACCTCTTTAAATGGTGAAATTAAGGCTTTACCTACTTGTGTTTGGGAGGGAGTTTTCTGGCAAACAGGTTATGATCTAGTTAGCCACTAGTTTAATATGTACCTAAGGGGATTTTTTTTTTTCTTCAGTCCTTCAAATTTAGCTAGCTATAAGCAGTTGAAAAATGGTCAACCTCCTTTTAGATAGCCTTTCCATACATTACAAGACAAACATAAAATAAAAGCCGTTCTTGAATGCAATATATTAAAATAAGTAAGGTGATCATCAGAAGACATATGTCCCCAAGTAGAGTCACATGAATGACATTGGCTGACTGGGTGGAGGCACTTTTTAAATGCCTGCTTCAACTTTAAGAGAAATTAACAGATGGAGACCTGTATTAAAAATACTTGTGCATAGGCAAAGTTCTGGAGTATCTATAGCATTTTACTCCAGAGTACCAAATCCTATTTCCACAATATTATATTCTCTAACGTGCCATGTTTTTGAGACTTTTCTCTCACCTGCATTTAATGTATGTTGTTTTTATCTTGTTCCTTTGAATTTTTTAACTGAAAAATAGATTCATTTAAAACGACTAAAAAAATAAATGTATGCTGTTCAGATAGGTGGTAAAAGCTAAAATGAGTATGAATGTATGTTTTCTGTAAGGGTTCTGAAAGCAATAATAGGGTCTCTTTTAGCTCTGCTGTATAGAAAGGAGAACAATCCATTAAAAGCACATTCTAAAATCTGGGTCTTCCTTTTAGATTAGGAATGTTAAGAAAGATGGAAGGTAAATGTCTTTTAGCTGCATTGTCCCCGAAACATGAAATGAAATCTAAAGACTCTCAAAAAAGGTTTCAATTACACTAGCAAATGACTTGAGCAGCAAGGGTTGGGTAAAGGGAGGTCATAGGCCAATGGAATGCCAGTTGTGGGTTTTTATTGTTTAAAATGAAAACATTATTTCCAGTAACCCCTTTCCACTAACACCTCAACCAGAGTTATTTTTGGATTGTACGTTTGTAGGTGTTAGTCACACTTGATAGAAATACCTTATCATGACTGAATTGCACAGTATTTCTATGGGTGTATTTTTGCCCCTATTCAATACACAATCCAGGGTTTCCTTTGGCTAATCCTCTAGAGAGGAACTGGCATCCCTGTGTTCTCTGACTTGATTTTTAAATATATCAGCAAGCTATGCAGTTGCAAAGAAGCATTTCTAAATGCTTTAATTAAAAACAGAATAAATGAAATTTTTTGTGGTGGTTTTTCCTAACAACTAATCGACTGCCAAATCACACTGTGTACTTGAGCTTAGCGTGGGAAAATTCTAGGTTTAAGGGTGACTCTCAGTGGATTTTCCTTCACTTGTCTGTGTGGGTTTGAGTGTAGTTTTTTGCCCTCTCACTGCAAATGGAGAAAAAGAGTTGGTAAGAGAAGCCGAAGCATCCTTTTAATGAGTTGGCTGTAGCGTTCACTCAGGGCAGACACTTTAAAAGAACACCATTAATTTGAATAAAACAGGGGAAGGTAGGTACTTTGCACATCCATAAAGCACTGAAGGGGATAAATCCAATTATCTGTTCAATATTTAATGGCCATAAAGTTAAAAATTTTAAAGGCAGTACCTTGGAGACTGCTTAGTCAATTCTGTCCATATTATTTTTGACATTCAAAAGTCAAGGTAGAATAGCCCTATTGATGGCAGCACTCATCACATGGGTCTGCCCGTTTAGTGGCAATGACCCTGGGATTGGTTTCTCCACACAGAAGATCAGGTGCACTTTCTTCGGGAGCTCTTGCAGAATCTTCAGGGGCCTCCTGAGCTTCTGAGGTGTTTGTTTCAGGCCCTTTCTGGTGGCCCTTAGTGTAAAAGGTAACTAAGGATGATTGACTAAGAACACAGAAAATAAAAGAACCAGAGTCAAGACCAGTTGTTCACACTAAATTACTGCTTTTAAAGGAAACGTAGGGTGGCTTTTTATGTTTCAAAAATTCCTCTCTAAGAAATTCTATTAAATCCCAGCCCTGATTTTACAGATTTTTTTTTTTTTTTGCGCTGTGCATATTTCCTAAGCAAGTTGTGAAGAACAATGATAATTTATGAATTCTGCCACCTTGCTCCATTCTTTCTCTTCTACAGCCTTATGTAGCCAGTGGTGCAGGTGGGCATTGCTCTAACTGCTTCAGAGGCAGCGGAATCATACGGCTTCTAAGAAAATCGATGCAGTTAGCGACAGTTGGAGTAAATGTCAATATGACAGAGTAATTTTGTGATATGGCAAAGCTTTATTCTTCTTGCCTATTTGCTAATACAGGATCCTAATTAGCCATTAACATGTTCTCCCTTGTATGGTCCAAACTATAGAAGCATATCTTATTGTATTTTAGAGAATGTCACTGTTAGTTATCTTTTTACTTATTCTCTTTTGTATGTTTCCTTTTGCATTGCATATTCCCCTTTCGTACATGTCTCCTATAGACCTGTATGTTCTTTGAGTGTTGAATCACTTTCAGTGTGGCTTCAGTTGCCCGTAGCTTTTTATTTTTATTTTCTTAAATGAATATTCTGTATAGCCAATTATGACATGGTGCTGGTTTCCTGTTAAAATGTTGTAGGGGGATAAAGCAGGAAGAAAAAGAGGTTAAACAAGCAAAAGTTAATACATTGAATAAATTATGAGATGATTATAGCATTTTAAAGAAGATATGTAAGAGTTTTAAGAAGGACTCATTTGCTGAGTGCTTTCAGGGAGTCTGTGGTTTTCCTTAGGAATACGTTTTCTTTCCTACTTTGCTAGCTATTTCTCTCGAAAGGGAGACTTGGTTTATTTTACTCTATACTCAAATGCAAATTCAGCTTATTCCTGCCACATTTATGATACTTGCTAAAATCTAAAACCACTTAAGAGTTTCTGGAACTTACAGTTTTAAGTACACTGTTTTTTTGTTTTGCTCTGTGTGTCTTGAGTGATTTGCCTGGTAAACCAGGAGAGATGTTTGTGTTCTCAGTTTTCTTATAAAGAAATAAAGGTGATAAAATAATGAATTCTAGATAATTCAAAGAACAGATTTAATATGTAAGTTGCTAACATGATTCTATGCAAGAACTTCCAGATCAGCTTATGTTGCAACTCAGGATGGCAATTATTAAACTCATTTATTTTTAAGGAGCTTTTAAATGTGGTGCATGTTAAAAAATCTGTGAAGAGAGGGACTTGGAACACCAAACTTCCCTAATATAATGTATACATCTCTGAACACTTGTGATATTTCATTTGTTTTGCTCATTTTTGGTTCACACAGCCCTTAAACTGTATGCTTCTTGAAGACAGGGACCCTTTATATGTATGTTTGTGTGTGTGTATATGTACAACGTAAAATTTCCCATTTTTGCCACTTCCAAGTATACAATTCAGTGGTAATAATCACATTTGCAACATCGTTACCTAAACTTTGTATCCTTTACCTAAACTCTGTATCCATTAAGCAATAACTCTTCATACTCGACCCCACCCGACCCTGACCCTGGCAATTTGTAATCTATTTTCTGTCTCTATCAATTTGCATATTCTAAGTATTTCATATAAGCAGAATTACACAATATTTGTCCTTTTGTGTCAGGCTTATTTCACTCAACACAGTGTTTTCAAGTCCATCTATGTTGTAGCATGTATCAGAATGTCATTCCTTTGTATGGCTGAATAATATTCCATTCTTTATATATTCTATATTTTGTTTATTCATTCATCTGTTGATGGCACTTGGGTTGTTTTCAGTGTTTGGTTTTGTGAATAATGCTGCTATGAACCTCTATGAATTTTTTTTACCATATCATTAAATTGCTAGTATTATTATTTACATAATATTTTTCTTTAAGTTGATTTTTTTTTTCACCCAGTCTCACTCAAATCATGATTAGTTGTGGAATTACTGTTTTGTTGAGCTTTATTTTCTTCTAATACACATTTAATAAAAATTTTAAAAAATTGTTTTATTTATGTACCTCATAAAATCACCTCATGTATCACATTTTGAGCAAAAGTATGCTAGCATTGCCTTCCACATTCTCTAATTTAGTGAATATTTGTTTAGTTGTGGAGGGGAGAGTATGAAATTTATTATGTTTTTCGTGTGTCATGTATTATCGCCAGTAGCTTAGAAATGCTTTCTCATTTAATCCTTATAACAACCCAGTGAAGTAGATGCTCCCTCCCATTTTACAAAACAGAAAACTGACATTCGCAAGCTCAAACAGCTTGGTAAAAATCAGCACTGAGATATGAGCCCAGATCCATCAGAACAAGTCTGTGCTGTTTTTTTCCTACTCTTGCTGACTCCTGGTAATTAATTAACTTTGTGCGTTAATATAATGACCTGCTTTCTGATTGTTACTCCCGCATGGTTGGAAGAGAGTTTCCACTGAATGGTATTTATAGGTCATGATTTTCCTCTTGGAAATGTATTTGTATGGTTTGGAAAGTTGTTATCACCCTCCTTTTAAGGCTTGTGTAAAAGGGAGCCTCTCAGCGCTTCTGAGAGGTATATGTTCATTTTTTATTTTTTAAAAGTATCACCAATTAAGAGTTTAACAGATAGTAAGCTCCTGTTTTTAAAGTTAAAGCTAGCCTCTTAGTAGCTGTTTTTCCTTTTATGTGGCCTAACTCATGTTATACTTTTTCGATATGAAAGCTTGGAGACAATCTGTTCCAGTTTACCATGTTGAATGTTTGAATCCCCTTTTCAACACACGCACATGATCATCTAGCTTCTGCTTGAGTACCTCTGATTATGGAGTCTCACTATCTTCTTTTTAATTACTATATAGTTTAAGAGGGAAGAGGCAACCATGGCTTTTCAAGACTAATTTTCTAGTACTTAAAATTTGCAAGGTGGACTAATGTTTGCTTATTCAATTTACTTATTTTGGTAGTGGAAAATAGAAGCTTTAAAATTATTTGCCTTTTGATAAATTCAGAAAAACATTGTGTGTATTTCCCTTTAAATCATTTGGTTTCCGTTTCAGATAATCATTAGGGTTTCATTTTCATTCAGCTGGATGGCGTACACAGATTGTTTAATGGAATCACTTACATTGATGGATGGTTTGATATTTTGAAGATAGCACACAGTAACACTTTTAAGAGAATAATCAGGACTGGCATGTGAGGGATGTGAATTGTTTGCTTTCAACATCAGAGCTAGTATAAGTGCAGTTTTGTGTAACTTCTGTCCAGTGGCAGACAGACCATTTTATACCTCGTAGTTGTTTTTTTCTCTCTCCAGATTGTACTCTTCTTGGTGTCTTCCAAATTATGGGATATGGGGAAATAAGGGAAATGCACACCTTCCTTTCTGAATATATGGCCACTCTGGCTTTTTGGGTGAGGTGGGGCTATTGAGCCCTAGGAATCAATGTCTTTTGAGGGTTGGAACTCATACATCTTCATAGCAGACTTAATAAATTATTTTCACCCCATTGATCTGGCCTATATCTGTTGACTTTACTATATAGTCTATACTGTCTGTGTGTGTGGCGAGGGGAGGCTGCTGTTTTATTCTTCCGTTGTGAAATGAACTGGTGCCTAAAACAAACAATATTAAAGATGCTGGATTTTATAGCATACCAAGATGAGTGATATAGTTTCAGTATGGAGTATATGTTCTACATGTTTGTCAATAAACTCATAAAATCTGGAGTATGAAATGAGCTGTAATCTCATTTTTAGTCTCAAAAGATGAAGTTGGTCAGAGCTGGTGACCACATAGTTCCCCCAATGGCTTGTACAAGTAGATAATTTAACATACCCACACAGGGCTTTGCTCATTTCAAGAAACTCGGACAGCATCCCTTCCCTACTTGACATAGGAAATTTTAGCTTTATTGAAGCCAAAAATCTGGTGCAGTGTTTTGTCAGTTAGAGAATATTTTGAGCGTCTGTGTTTTGCCTGTTGTTTTTTTTCCCACAAATGTGTGAAATGTTGGTATCACAAGAAAACCAGGCTATTTTTGGTCTTCTAAAATGTAACTCCACGGTCCCCATGCTGGACTGAATTTCTTTTTAATGTGCTGTTTTCTTCAATCTAACCTTTCTGTGGGGAGGAGCAATAAGTTTATTGTCAGTATTGTGGATATTTTAATTGAAGATAAACGAGTTTTCTTTTTAAATGTCTTCAGTATTACATATCTTCAGTTTTATTATCCTAATTTCAGTAGATTGGCAAAGCCAGATAAGCTTAACAACCCTAACCTGATTCAGCATTCATTACTGCTGCTAAATCAAATAAGACCTGGCTAATAGAAACATGGCTTGTGCAGCCATTCTTCAATTTAATTAGAATATTGTACATTGTATTGCAGTTATATGTGTATACCAGAGACAGAACTTTATAATCAATTTGGCAATCCTCATGCTATACCCTCTAGCTAGAGATATTTATCAGTAAGTGAAGTTTCCTCTTTTGGGGGAAGTCTTTATTAAATATATCAGGATTGCTTGAAGAGGTGGTGATGGAGTTGTTGCCATCCAAAGTTAGGATTTTAGGTCTCATTTTTCTATAACAGAGGCAAACTTTTTCTGTAAAGGGCCAGAGAGTAAACATTTCAGACTTTGTGGGCCACACAGTCAAAATTACTCAGCTCTGCCATTGTAGTGTGAAAGCATCGGCAGGCAACATCGCTTTGTCCCAATAAAACTTTATTATTTATGGATACTGATATTTGAATTTCATATAATTTTCACATTATGATATATTCTTTAACAAACTTTTTTTCAATCATTTAAAAATGTGAAATCTATTCTTAGCTCACAGGCCATAGAAAAGCAGATGGTGGGCTGCATTTGGTTGTGAACCTGCTTGTTGATCCCTAGGCAATAGGTACCCGTTTATTACTATATTTTTATTTTACTGGTTATTTATTTATTTACTTGTATTTCTTGGGTGAGTTACTCTTTATCCTTGCATGGTCATTTTTCTGTAATGTAGAAAATGTTGGTAGAATAAATTTTTCCTTTCATTCTATTATCTGTCAGTCTCTGCTTGATTGTGGCAAAGGAGAATCGGGTGTTCAACCTCCAATGAGAGTTATTTCCATTATCATTTGGTAGGTGCTGTTTAATTCTTGAGATGCAGGCAATGCAGCAGAATTGACTTATCTCATTTTCACATTCTGGGAGATGATCTGTTAGTCCTGAGGATGCTGTCACTTTTCCAGTGTTACCCTCCCTGCATGGTCATTAGCAACAGCAGTGTCCATAAATTGATCCCAGGTTTAAATTGTATGTTGTTGGCCCTGAAAACTTTATGGACAAACTTGCTGCCAGTGTTTTTATTGATGGGAATAGTCTGGAACTGCTTCATTACTGCACCAGCACAGTCTAATATGTGTGTCAGTTGATTTTTAGGTTGTGTTGTAAGAAGGTTCTTATTTCAGAAACTTGCTACCAGATATATTCACCTCTAATTTTTTTGAGGCAATGAATCATTCAAACTTAAGGTTGGAAGTGGCTTTTTCAAATGGTGTTCACTAAGGGCTGGATTAATTCATAAGATCCAGATTTGAAGAAATTCTTTCCTCTTTTTGTGAAAGTTCAGTTTGCTAATTAATCAATGGGAACTCTGTCTTCTGACATGGATGCATGTCTCTTTATAAATATAGAATTTGTCATTTAAACTTGCCATTGATGTCTTTCGCAGGAGTGGACATATACTTTCTTTCTCCAAGGATTTTTCCATATTCATTGAGAAAAACAAAAAAGGTGAGAACACTAGTTTCTCTCTTGAATGATGGTATTTAAAGATTCATTTTGGTATATGAGTTATTACTTTTGCCTGTTGTGATTGCAGTCAGCTTATTTCTAGAATTATTTTTTGAATATGGAATTTTACTAGCTATCTCCTTCCTAACTTTAGACTAAATCCTGATAAGATTGCCCTGTGGTTTTCTACAAAAATTTTTCATCTTTTTTTCCCCATCATCATGGAAGGAAATTTAATAAAAAGATGCGTTCTTGCTCAGACTCCTGGATGTTTTTACTTGTTCACCTATTTTTTGACCTGAGGTTTCTTGGTATGAGATGATCTATCATTTTCCTCCCCTGGTAAGCAAATTGTTTGCAAATGACTTGAAAATAATCCCAAGTATCAGAGAGCTTTCTTCATAAACACCTCTGCCAGTTTTTTAGGTGGTACACAAAGTTCCATAGGTCAGCTTGAAATCATAGCACTTGCAAGGAACAAAAAAAGAAAACTGACTTCAAAGGACAACTCTGACACGGTCAATTAATAATTAAAACAGTTTTTAATGAGCTATGCAATTACCTGTATGTCCCTGGAGATGATGGTTTATGGTATTATTGCAGTGCCCTTTCTTTAGTCACGGCGCATGACATTTGTAATTTAAAGCCGGCTAGACATTAAAGTGACAGAACTTTCATTAACCTTGTCTAAAGTTTGCTGATGACAAATGACTTCTAAAACATGCTGTTGTCAAAATATACCACATACTTAAGTACTGTAAAAGTCCTATGAGCTCCGAGAAACTACGGAGGCTCAGAGAGAGAGAGAGAGAGAGAGAGAGAGAGAAAGACACCAGGGCCACCAGTGTCCCCAGGAGTTACCCAACGAGATCCCCGTGTCTGGCACTATTGCTTCGTACTCAGGTAAGCGGTACTTGCTTTTCAGACCAGAGCTAACGTACTTCTGCTCAGGGGGGTTTCCTGTGGGTTTTCGTACTACATGACCTGATTCTCTCAACCAGTGGTTTATAACTATTGAATACCTTCTTCTAAATCTGCCTTAGTATGTAAACTTTCAAGCTAGAAGCAGTTTTATTTTTTCAACTTGAAACCATTACAGCAATTATGTTTAGATTTTATTAGCCTTTCTAATATCATGCTTTTACATTTTTAGCCATCACCATGTGCTAGGCTATATACCTCTGTCATGTATCTTTTCCCTCTTATTTGCAATGTCTCACATCATTCAGAGGAATAATTTGAAATTCTACCTAGGGGGATGTTTCTGAGAAATTTCCTTTGATAATTATAACAGTAATAAATATGTAGTAATTAATATTTACTGAGCAGGTATTATATGCTAAGCACTGAGCCAAGAATTCTATCTCGGTGAATTCTCACAATAGTGATAGTACTATTACCCCATTTACAAATGTGGAAGCTAAGGCACCAAATGATTAAGTATTTGGTCAACATCACATAACTTGCAGATAAGCCAGGATTCAAATCCAAGACTGATTATACCAAAGATCTTGCTCCTAACTACTGAGCAACATGGCCTCTCAAGTAATTTTGCCTTTCTTCAAAATAAATTGCATGCATTAATTAGTAAGACAATAATTTCCTCGTTGTACTATATACCAATAAATAAATGTCTGTTTCCTAACATGTTGGCAAATATGAATGTAACATTTTAAGCGAAAGTTTAATATTTGTATCTTATTTCATAGAATAGTTAAAAGCATTTATGACCACCTTTGAACCCAACTAGCATATGATAGGTACTTCATAAGTATCTGCTATTATTAATATTATCAGCATATTGCCTGTGTTTAATATGTCCTCTTCTCTTCTGGGACTGTATGTCATATGATTTGTTACCACAAGATTAAAGGCTCCAAAATAACTTTCACAACCTTTGCCTTTTGCTTAATGCCCATACATTTCTTAAACATTATTTAAGTATTAAATACTTCCATCCTGTCGAGTACATTTCCTTTGTTCATATTTCTGAATAGTGGTCTAGATTTCCGCATATCAACCTTAACTATTCTTTGGTTGACGTATAACACCAGACAGGTGCACACAATATAAATACAACTCCAAGAGTTATCTTAAAATAAACACTCGAATAACCGTTCCACAGGTCAAGAAATAGAATTTTGCTAGCATCCCAGATGTCTCTCTCACCCTATCCATCGTACTACTCGTCCTTCCTCCTTGGAGATAACACAGGTCTGTACGTTAACACCATCATTTTGTGGGTTTTTTTGTTTGTTTGTTTGTTTGTTTTGGTATGTGTTTGCTTTTTACACTTTTATTTTTTATTTTTTTTTTAAATTTTACCGGGAGGTCCTGGGGATCGAACACAGGTCCCTCCATATGGCCGACGGACGCCCAACCATTTGAGCCATATCCGCCCCCCTTTTTACACTTTTTAAAGTGAAATTTTTATTGTGGAAAATGTCAAACAGCAGGAATATGATATGGAACCCTCATGCTCCTATCACTCATCTTCAACAATTAGCAACTCATGGCCAATGTTATTTCATCTCTAATCCCCCCATTCCTCCCACTGTATATCATTTTTTTTTTTTTTTTTTTTTTTTAATTTTACCGGGAGGTCCTGGAGATCGCACCCAGGTCCCTCCATATGGGAGACGGACGCCCAACCATCTGAGCCACACCCATCCCCCTGTATATCATTTTAAAACAGTTGCAGCCATTATAAAATCTCATCTATAAAAATTCAGAATATATCCCTAAAAGACAGGAACTCCTTTTAAAAAAGATACCACAATACCATTTTCATACCCCAATAAGTTAACAATAATTCCTTAGAATCAATACCCGGTCAGTATTCAAATTCTGTAATTATCTTATGTTATTATTTCTTTAAAAAAAACGTTTTTCATTTGAATCAAGAGCCAGATAAAACTTATGAATTACAGCTGGTCAATAAGTTCGTCGAGTATCTCTTAATTTATAGCATCTCCCTTCATCTCTTCTTTTATCTGTTGAAGAAACTGGTTTGTTTGTCCTGTAGCAGTTTCTAAATCTGGTTTTGCTTATTACATGCTCATGAGGTTAGTTCAACATGTTTTTATGTCTTTTTGAGAAGGAAAATAATGTTTGATTTTCTTCTCTTTGGGGAGTAGGTGGGTGAGGGGCAAGAATACTTCATGGCAGGTACATAATGTCTGTACCTTTTGTGTGTGTGTGTGATGTTAGTAACCAGTGATCATTGCTCCAATCCATTATTTAAATGGGGGCTGCAAAATGGTGATCTTACTCTGTAATTCTTTCTTCCCTTATTATTTGGAGTAGAAGAGATACTCCCCCTCATTATTTACATTGAAGTGCAGTACATATAGGAAGGACAAGGTAAAAGATTGATTCTTTACCTTTATTTACTGATTTTCAAAATAATTAATTAGTTCTCTAGCACCCTTCAAAGGTAACCACTGAGGTTTTCTTTTTTCTTTTGTTTTTAGTGTTATTATGAACTCATAGTTTTAAACATGCTTATGCTTCACTCCATTGTAGTAATTATTCTTATTGATGCATAGCTTATCCTGTTTTTGGCCAGGGGGGTTCTCTTCATCTTCATTCCTAAAACCTTTTAACATGAATCCAGAGTTTTTGTTAACATCCTTCTTTTCTGGTATGATAACATATTCCAGATTTATCTCATAACCTTTTTTTTCCCCCTCAGACCTGGAATTAGCTATTTCTTATAGGAGCTTATTCCTTTTTAATGGAAAATGGTGTTTAGAGACCATAATTTGGTCACTAGTGGGTTCATATTGCTATTGGGTGTCATTGTTTTTAGATCTTCTCAGTGCACAGAGCTAGGACATGCAGTGTTGTTGTCCTAAAGATAAAATTCATGATGATTTCATCTTGATTCTTCCAATTCAAATTCATGTTTTCACTTAAATTTATGCTTTTACTTTAATTACGTATTTGTATTTCTACTCCTTTGTGCCAAAAATCCTGGTTCCTAATGACATCAGTATAATTACTCATTTGCATTATCTGCTTTATGCACATACAACAGTCTCAGAATAACAATAACAACATTATAGCTAACAATATGATTACTCAAAAGAGATTAAGATTTTATTTTTTTGACAGTTCTTCTTGCTCTTAGATTTCATATCTCTGAAGGAATGTACTCTTTAATTGCTTTGTTAGGAAGTCATTTGAAATTGTTTTTCTGTATGTGTGTTTATCCTACCAACTGAATATACAGTTTTGGGTTTTAGAGTTTTAAAAATTTTAATTTTGTTTTGGGGTTATATAAAATATTTATTTAATCTCCAAATCTACCAAGTAAGATATATTCTGATAAGTCTAACTTCTATTCTTGTGACCACACCCTTAGTATTCTCTGTCCACCCCCACCCCCCATAGGTAATCATGATATTTTTTTTTTTTTTTTTTTTTTTAGTTTTTAATTTTTAGCTTAGCCTTATCTTACATCTTTTAAACATATAAACAGAATTGTGGGTGTATATCTATATTTGCATCCTCTACTTCTTAGATAAATGGTAGCATTTATATATACTTTTTTCCACTTAAAAATTAAAAATATATTTTGGAGACCACTCCATAGTGGTTTTAAATTTATTCTTTATTCCTTTTTACAGTTTCATAGTATTCCATTTTCAGAACACATTCTTAATCAATCAATCATTTTCTCATACAACCTTCTTCTTCCACTTTCTCTTTTTTTGTGTGTGTGTGGAAATATCTCAATCTCAGCTACCAAAAACACCGTAAATTTCATTTCTCTAGATTAGGCAGGAAGGTAGGAATTTCTCAAGGCTTGGTACTGGCCAGCCAGTAACTAGAGAAACTGAGAAGCAGGTGGGGAGTCATTCCTTTTATTTCTAGGAAGATTCAGAAACTCTGAACTGGAGTCTTGTTCTCTTGACAACATAAAGTCTTCTTTCTACAAATATAATGGTTCTCAAACATGAATTTTGTATCATCAGAGCTGCTTGTTTAAAATACATATTCTAGGCCCCTCTTCCAGACCTTCTGATGCAGAAGGTTTAGAGTGGAGTGAAGAATCCACATTTTTAACCAGCACCCCTGTTATTCAAATGCAGGTGGTATAACCACACCAAGAACTAACAAAGGGTGACTTGGAGGGGCTATAAGTATTAAATATTTTTAGAAAATACTTTTGCTATTCAGTGGAAGCCTCAAAACACCTTTGCCTGCCCCTACTCTTGTTTTTCCAACCAGACTGTACGAAGCCCTAAGTCCTTCTACTTGTAGTTCTGGATCAGTCACTGGATGACATTCTGTGAATCCCTTACAGGGAGAAATGTAAGTCATTGGAGGTCTCAAACTGGGATGCATCAAACACACCTATTTGGTGTCTAGGAAGTAAAGCTTGGCATCTGCATTTTTAACAAGTTCCACAGGTGATTCTTACATACTCCAAAGTATAAGGACTACTGATATAAAAGAGTTACAGATATTTAAGCTGTACCTCTCATTTTCTCCTAAGAATGCTTCTCTTCTTTCTTGATTGACCATATTGTTAATGAGTCACCTGTTTACCATCTGGATTTTTTTTTTTTTTTTTTTCCCTTGTTTAAATCAGTCCTTTACCCATCTAATAGAAAAGACTACTGTTATTTCACTCCTGTGCAAACCAGGCTGCAATTTATGTTTGGCCACTTAACATGCTAAAATACAGGTGAACCTCACAACTAAGGCTCTGCCTGAGGCCAGAAGGAGAATACTTTTTGCTTTGAGCAAAATGCCTGGTGCTGGAGTAGATTTGCTTAAGGGCAACTCTGCATTTGATAAAATATCAGAGCGATTTATGCCCTTATATCCTTGTTCCCTTGCTTTCCTCTTATGCAGAAATGTTAATTCACAATCAAAGGAGTAACAAGTGCATACCTGAACTCACAAGCCTGTGGGGGCCCATCTTCATCCTTTTGCAGATCCAGACCTGGTTTAAGGTTATGCCTTCTTTCATCCATGCTCACCTGAGAGTGCAAGTGTTTTCCTTATTCTTGCTTCTACATATAGAGTACTGAAATCTAACTCTAGCTGGTCATTTTATTGCTTCTCTCTAAAAAACAGATTGTATGTCTATATGAGAGTATCTAGATTTTAACTGATTTAGTGTTGTTGAATACAGGGGGAAAATTGGAGTTAGTTAACCTCGTTAAAAATCTAACTACATCAATTCTGATAATCCTTTAACCTCAATTAATATTAACTTAGCTTTGTTTTGTGTTTAAATTTGCAAACTTTCACATTCTAGCACCATTCTTGAGAGGAAGGTGAAGTGACTGCTGTTAATTTTGACTTTATGGTGCAAAATGGCACTCCAGAGCAGTTACTCAACCCCCTCTGATTTAGATCACACAGCTAATAAGTGGGCGAGTAAATACTCCTGTTTGATTCCTGGTATTCTTTCCATTATAAAACAACTCTAAAAAAGAGAATTCAAAGAAGCTTCCAATGTTACAATGCAAGTAAAATAATTTTAAGAAAGGTCAAAAACCAATTAAAAGACAGTGAGAATACAGCTAAATGCCTGGGATGGATTTATTTTTAGAGTTTGGCACTAATTTTAGCTTTGAGCTTTGTTAGCTGAGACAAAAAGGAAACCTTTGGCTCATATAGTACTTATCTTATTAATGATAAGATAATTTTCCTGGTGCACTAAGTTCTGTGAAGAATATATAGTATGGGGGACGGATGTGGCACAAATGGTTGGGCGTCCGTCTCCCATATGGAGGGACCCGGGTTCAATACCCGGGACTTCCCAGTAAAAAAAAAAAAAAAAAAGAATATATAGTATGAATCCTACAAAGGGATATTTGTAGCAAGGTCCCTTCAGAAAGTTTATTTGTATATCTTGTAAAGTTTATTTGTATATCTTTTAAAACAGTTCTCATACTCTCCTTAACCAATGTTATGTGAATTCATTGTCAGAGTTTCACACTTGAGGATACCAGACACCAAATGTACAATATATATGCTTAAAGGAAGCATTTTCACTAGGTTTTAGGTTGACATGATACATCTTTTCCATACTCTTACTTTTAACCTATTTGTAGCTTATGGTTAAAGTGCCTTTCTCATTGGCAATTATAGTTGAGTTTTGCTTTTTTTAAATCTAGTCTGACAATCTTTGTCATTTAATCAGGGTGTTTAGACCATTAACTTCTAATGTGATTATTGATGTGGTTAAGTTAAATCAGCGTGCTATTTGTTTTTCACTTGTGCCATCTGTTCTTTGTTCTCCTTTTCTTCTTTTGTATTGAGCATTTTTTTATTCCAGTTTATGTCTTTTGTTGGCTTATTAATAAGACTTTTAAAAAACAATTTATATGGTTGTTTTAGAGTTTATATTATACATCTTTTTTTTTTTTTCCTTAGGTACCTAGGGCTGGGGAATAAACCTGGGACCTTGTATGTGGGGAGCCTGGCGCTCAACCGCGGAGCCAAATTGACCTCCCTGAGTTGGTTTTTCCATTTGTTTTGCTTATTGTTCATTTTTGGTTTTTTTTAGGAGGCACTGGGAATCAGACCCGGGATACCCAATGTGGGAGGTGGGAGTTCAAATGCTTGAGACACATCTGCTCCCTATTATGCATCTTTTAATTCATCAAAGTTCTCAAGTGATATTATATCTCTTCATATATATGAACCTTACATATGTATACTTCTATTTCTCCTCTCCCAGCCTATATATTCTGTTTTTTTTTTTTTTTTTTTTTTAATTAAGGTACCGGGGGCCGGGATTGAACCCGGGACATCATATGTGGGAAGCTGGCACTGAACCACCGAGCTACATCAACTTCCCTGAGTTGTTGTTTTTTTTGTTTGTTTATTTTGCTCGTTGTTTGTTTTTCCAGAGTCACTGGGAACCGAACCTGGAACCTCCCGTGTGGGAGGCAGGTGCTCAACCACTTGAGCCACATCTCTTCCTCTTATATATTCTTTTTGTTATACCTTTTATTCTTACATGTTATAAACCCTACAATACATTTTTTTTTTGTTTAAAGACTGAGTTGTCTTTTTAAAAACTTAAATAATAAAAAAAAACTTCTTACATATTTACCCTTGTAGTTATCATTTTCTAATCTACTTCATTCCTCTCTGTAGATCCATATTTCTATCTAGTAGCATTCTCCTTCTGCCTGCTAAGTTCCTTTAACATTTCTTGTAATACAGATCTATTGTTGATGAATTCTTTCAGCTTTTGTATGTCTGAAAAAGACTTTATTTCATCTTTGTTTTGGGAAGAGAAGTTCACTAGGTATTTAATTCTAGGTTGACGGTGTCTTTTTTTTTTCTTCTTTCTTCCCATGTTGTTCCACTGTCTTATTGCTTGCTTATTCCTAATGAGAAATCCGATGTCATCCTTACCTTTTTCCTCTTGTACATAATGTGTCATTTTCCTCTGGTTGCTTTTAAGATTTTCTTTATCACTGGTTTTGAGCAATTTAATAATGGCATGATATAGTGCAGATTTTTTTTCCTCCATATTTGTTGTGCTTGGAGTTTGTTAAACTTCTCATGTCTGTGGTTGTCCCACACCTTAATACTGTTTGTGGCAATTTGAGATTATTTTACAAATTCCAAAAAGAGAAAGATTAGTTCATAAACTAATCTATTCCTCTGGGTGTGAGACCCTTTGATTGCATTAAATTCAGCTGAGGGGGCTTTGATTAGATTACTTGATAAGATCCCTTTAGGGCTTTGATTTGACTACATCAGTAAGGCATGACTCAGGTTGAGTCCCCACCCTCTTGCTGGGTCTGATAGAAACAGACTTACACAGACCAGGCACACAGGAAGAGAGAGCTCCGACATTTTTTATCCTGCCATGTGACAGAAAGGAGCCAGCTCAAACAGCTGAGACCCTGGGGAGAGATGAGCCATTTGCCTGATAGCTTATAGCTGAGATTGGGAAGAGAGTAGAACAGCTGAGGCTGATAGAGGACGCCTGGAAACAAGCCCTGTGCCAGGAGAGAGAGGACTATAGGACCGCTTAAGCACAAAGCCTTAAGCGGCTGGGCCTACATTGCTCAGGAGGAAAGGATAAGCCCCTAGGGGAAGGGAGAGACCAATAAGAGATTGCCCTCCATATTGCTTCAGCATGTGGCAACTGACTAGTGAGAAAGCACTTCATATGGTGCCTTGAGTTGGACTTTCTATAGCCTTGAAACTGTAAGCCTTTACCCCAAATAAATACCCTAATTTATAAAAACCAACAGATTTCTGGCACTTTGCATCTTTGGCAGATTAATGCAGCTTCTATGTCTTGGGTGTCTCTAATCTTTTGAACATACAGAATGCAGTTATATTAATCTTTTAATGTTCTTTTCTATCAATTCTATCATTTGTGTCAGTCTGGGTCAGTTTTTTTTGTTTGTTTTTTTAAAGATTTATTTACTTAATTTTTATCTCTCTCCCTACCCTCACGCCAGATGTTTTTCTTGTCTGTCTGCTCATTGTTTGCTCGCCTTCTCCAGGAGGCACTGGGAACCGAACCTGGGGCCTCCCACATGAGAGGCAAGTGCCCAACAGCCTGAGCCACATCTGCTCACCATGGGCTGCGGTGTCTGCTGGCTGGTGGCATCTGCTTGTTATGGCGGGGGCAGTGCCTAGCTCTTTGTGGTGGGAGGCAGTGTCTTGCTTGTCTTCTTTTAGGAGGCACCAGGCCTCAAACCCAATACCTCCTGTGTGTTAGGCAGGCACCCAACTGGTTGAGCTACATCTGCTTCCTAGTCTGGGTCAGTTTTGATTGAACTTTTCACAATGTGGATCATTTTTTCCTGCTTCTCTATGGGCCTGTTAATCTTTGACTGGATGCCAATTTTATCTTGTTGGGTGCTAGATATTTTTGTATATATTCTTGAGCTTTGTTCTTGGATGCAGTTAAGTTACTTGGATACAGTTTAATAGGTGGACTTAGAGCAGTCTTTAGTCTAGGGCTAATCGTTCCCCACTACTGAGGGAATACCTTTCTGAGTACCCTATCCAGTGCCTAGAAATTATGCGGTTTTCCAGTCTGTCTGGAGAAAACTGGTACTGTTCTCAACCCTATGTGAGAATTGGGCATTATTCCATCTGATCATTGCAGTTGGTTCTTTTCCCATTCCTGAGTAGTTTCATCACATATATGTACTCTTCAGTGTTCTGTTAAATATTTGAGAGGGACCCTCCGCAGATCTCTGGGGCTCTCTCTGTGCAGCTCTCTCCTGCAAACTGCACAGGCCTCAGTCTTTCTGAGCTCTCAGCTCCAACTCTTCAACTCAAGAAGTTAGCCAGGCTGTGCCTCAATTCCCCTCCCTAGGCCACATCCTGAGACCTCTCTCTTGGCAGTAAGCTGGGGGCAATCACAGGTCTCATCTCATTTGTTTTTTATATCTCAGAAATCACTGTCCTTCATTGCCTGATGTCCAATGTATGAAAAACATTGTTTCTATATTTTGGCTTTTTTGCTCTTGTTTTTTCAAGTGGGATGGTAATTGGCAAGAGGCAGAAGTTTTTATTATTTTTAAATGTAGATTAAATGGCCAGTAGTTAATGGTGAATTATTTAATAGCTGATCTGTGGTGTCATTATGTATTCACTGTGGGTAATTTTGACTCTTTCCTTCAGAGTTTGGTATAAGGATCAGGGCAGTCAACTATAAAACCCAAGTTGAGTGTGCAGCCTTAAGTGAAGTGTAGTGTTCTGTGAAACTGAATCTTTCTGTGTATAACTTGGGCACTTAACTTGTGGTTAAGGCCCCAGAACCATGCATCTGCTCTGATCTTTTTCTTACTGCTCTAGGAGGCTCCGTGGTAGTATAAGGAACACTTTATCCATTAATAGACAAGAATCTTACCTTTGCTTGTTTGGCAAGTGAATTTTTGTTCTCATAATTCTTTTTGAAGTGCCAAAAATGTATTCAGTTCCACTGGATTAAAGAGTGTAAAATTATCTGCTTGAATCAGGAGCAACTTGCAGGAAGAGATCAGTGCTATGAAGCCTGTTGGGAGATCTGCATTTATAAGGCGATGGCTTCAGCAAGGATAAGTCATATCTTAACATCTTAGTCTTAAATGACAGATTTGTTGCGAAGAAAATGGAAGTGGATGGAATCAGTGCTAAGTCTTTTTTCCTGTGGCAGCATTTCAGAATAATGTATTGTAGCTTGATTTTTGCTTGTGCCTCTCTTTTTGGTTAATATTAGAATCAGAAGCCTGAACAGACACAGGGCTGTTTTTTCTTCTTAATCAATGCTTGTGGACAGGGGGAAATCTGTAAGGATATTAATGAAATCAGAAACCTCATGTGAGTGTGGTGGTTGAATTGTATTTGTATTGTTAATGAGGTATGATTACAGATATATTTCTTCTGTAACAGAGTTTCTGGGATGCTAATGTGCCCTTACATTTGTTTGGAACTTTATGTGAGACTAGAATTTTATATTTTTTATTCCATTAACTTATTAGCTGTCTTTTCTCTGAATATCTAAGAAATATTTTTATTTCCAGTTTTTAAAAGTAATTGTAAAAGAAAGCAAATACTATGCTGTGAGTTGGGCTTTAAAAAATGGGAATTTATTGGCTCACAGTTTTTAGAAATCCAAATCAAGGCATCATCAGGGCAATGCTTTCTTCCCAAAGACTGGGGTTCCAGGGCAGGCTGCTGGTGATCCTTGGTCCTTGGCTCCACTTTCACGTGGCAAGGCACATGGCAACCTCTCCTGATCTCTTCCTTGTCTTCTGGTTTCCATTGACTTTGTGCTTCTTGCTTCTGATGGCTGTCTCTCTGTCTGAATTTCATTCTACTTATAAAGGAACTCCAGTAATGGGGTTAAGACCCATCCTGATTGAGTTGGACAACAATTAAGAAGTAATCTCATCAAAAGATCTTACAATGGGTTTGTACCCACGGGAATGGATTAAGTTTAAGAACATGTTTGTCTAGGTGTATAAATCTTCAAACTACCATGAAAATTGTGACTATGTTTTGTTAAGTTAACCAGTGCATCTTCTGCCAGGCTTCTTACGGCAAATAGTATTATAAAATCTCGTATGTCTACTTTATGTTACTGGCTCTGAGCAAGAGATTAACCACTCCCATAGAATTCTACTGTAGTTTGAAAAATCAAATAGTAGTCTCCCTAATGTGTTTTAGGTTTGCCCAAGGATTTCAATGAAGGTACCATAGGAAATAAATAAATACTCGGATCATGGATATTACCTTTCCTTTAGTGGTAGTTGCAGTGAGATTGAGTTGTTAGAGGCATTTTAGTCTTCCCTTAACACAGGATAAGTTCTGCTTCTTACAGTGATTTCTTCACTGCCCTTATTATGGAAGAGAGGCCTCCCTCATTAGATTCATTTAACAAATGGTTATTGCTTGCCTAAATTAAAAACAAAAAAGTTCTAGTCAGTCTGCTAAGGCTTTGGGGAGCTGTAGGAGGACTAAGATATACCCCTTGCCCTCTGGAGCTGCACTATCAAATAGGATAGCCAGTAGCCTTATTTGGTGATTTAAATTTAAAGTTAACTGATGAGTCACCTTAGTCACATTACAAGTGCTCAGTAGCCACACGTGTCTAGTGGCCACCATAGTGGCTATTACAGATAGAGAACATTTATTAGCTATCACTGCTCTAGAGGCTGTTATACAGATGTCTTTACCCCAGACATAGTGGTTGTCATGGTGTGTTCATTCGTAGCGTCAGGTTAACCAAGGGATATCCAGGAAAAAAGAAACAGAAGCAAAAACCTGCTACCAGTAAAAGTACCTTGGGCTGTTGATGTGTTCTTGTCACTATATGTGCCCTTAATAGTGGGATTTCCCCCCAAAAAAATTATCCCTCAAGAAATTGTCTTTATATTCAAGTTCTTAAAAGGCTGTCATGATACTGATCAATTTTTCAGCTTTATTTTGAACATGAAAATATCCTTCACGAACGCTTGTTTATGATGCTTAAAGAAATTGCTTGGCAGGATTAGTTTAAAAAAAAAAAAAACAGGAAAAGAAATGTAACACAAATTTAATAATTTGCGTATGACTTCACAATTACAAGTATTGGAAATTGTTATAAACAAGCCTTTTAAAGAAAGGTAAAACAACTAAAGCCCATTTTTTTTGTTCCAAGATCCCCATGATATTTATTTATTTATTTATTTATTTATTTATTATTTTTTTTTTTACCGGGAGGTCCCAGGGATCGAACCCGGGTCCCTCCGTATGGGAGACGGATGCCCAACCAGTTGAGCCACATCCGACCCCCCCCATGATATTTAGTTGTTCTCCTTAGTCTCTTGCAATCTAACAATTCCTTAGTTTTTCCTTGTCTTTCATGTTCTTTTGAAATAACAAGTATTGGTTAGTTAGTTTGTCCAATATCACTCATTTTGGATTTGTCTGGTGTTTTCTCATGATTGGACTTAGCTCATATATTTTTAGCAAGAATATCAAGGAAATTATATTTTATCCTTGTCAGCGTATCATATCACAGGGGTCATGAGGTCAATGTTTTATCCCTGGTAAGTTGGTCTTGATCACTTTTTTATGGTTGTTTCTACCAGCTTTCTCTTCTGTAAAGTTACTAACTTTTCCTTTGTAATAAATAAATATCATTTCAAAAAAGAAAGGTGAAACAAAACTCTTTAAGTGGAGATCACAACAATATGCATGCAGGAGAAATGAAAAAAATATCCTGTTTAACAAATGGGTACTTGGGTAACTATGTCATCTATATATATATTTAAAATATATTTATATGTCATAGCAACCTGGAAGGGAAGATGATTTGCTAAGGAAAATATCACTAAAAAAGTGATAATAAAGTGATAATAAAGATTATTTTGTCATAAGCGACACTTATGTGCACAGGGAGAGTTTGAGTAAAATTCTTAATGAAACGTAAGACAGGAGAAAACAAAGCACTTGTCTAAATGTAATATGCTCTATAACATGCCATGTGATTTTTAAACATGTACACATAACTGAATAAAAGAAATGTTATACCTAGACATTTAACCATTTCAATTTCAGTCCTAAAAAGCTAATATATTCAAGTTGTTAAAAAATGCCTTATTTTCTTGAAAGGAATTGTCTCATTTAGAAAATGGAACATTTTCTTATATTCAGGGTTTCTTTATATATATATTCAGGGTTCACTTATATTTGGGCATATAAAGTACCTATTTCTGGAGGTAATCTTATTATTTTTGCCCCCAAGACTTTGAAGAGGAAAGATGATTAAAATTTATTATGCCACTGAAAGTAAAATCAGAAGACAGCGGAATAACCCTTTTAAAATGGATTTTAAAATGTAGAAAATTTATGTGCATATAAATATGTGAAAAGTACACAGAAAAAATCCTGGAAGGAAATACATGAAAATGTTAATAGTGGTCATCTCTGGACCTTGTGATTAGGGTGACTTGTATTTGCTCCTGTATTCTTTTTTGAATCTAAATTTTCTATAATGAATATGCATTATTTTTATAATCATCAAAAATAAAAGAAAACATATATGATCACTTAAAAAATATGCTAAAGAAAACTCTTCATTTGATTTTATAGATACATACTTTCTACGTTAGTCAAGTAAATGGAAAGAGTATTCTTTGGACAAAGACTAATTTCATGTGGGTGTTGGATGCTTTCCTAAGAGAAAATGTATTATCTAGCCAGAGCTTCTGTTTTGTTTGTTTTTCATCTTTAAGATATTCAGAATATATAGTAAATCTTCACAATTCTTATACAAATTATTAAAACTTGTTTTTCTTCAGCATATATGGAAAACATTGCATGGCCAATCCAAGGTCTGAAAGAAACATCCAAATGCCAACTGCGAGAATGCTAGGATTCTCACAGGAAGGATTGATTGTATATAAAATAATTTTAAAGTTCTCAGCATTTTCCAGCCCATTTCATACCATGTTTTGAGGAAATAATGTAGAAAGATTGCTTTGGGGGTGAAGGTAATTTAGGTCCTTTTTTTGGTCATTGACTTACTGTGACCTTGAGTAAGTCAAGTTGTACCTTTCTAATTTCTTCTGTTTTACTCCTTATTTGATACTCCAGGAAAGCTTTTTTTTTTTTTTTTTTTATTGCTTTGACCTATTTGGAAGAAATGCATGTTTGAAGAAATTTGAATACAAATCTATTCTTGGTATGCTATTTCTCTTCTTTTTCTACTTCAGTGCCACTTGTTACATCATACACACTCAGTAACAAAGGGGCTTGTTTCTTTGCATGTTTTTGTGATAAGTGGAAGAAAGGAAAAGATTAGGAAGTGTCTGCATTTAGAATGGGACTTTTTGAGATCTCCCAGAGGATGTGAACTGCCAGGTACGAGAACACTAACCCTCTTTACTGCCTTACAAAACGCAGTGCAGATGACCTGCATGTAAAATGCCCTGCCTGTTGCTTTGGACATCACTTGACACTAAAAAGCTATGCATTTTGTATTTTTGCATGTCAGAATCTTAGCCAGAGGAATTAAAAATAAATATTTAAGTAGGTTCCTGACTTTTCCTATCAAGGAGGCACTGAGACAGGCAATTTGCTTAGCGAGTCTTTTTGTTCGCCTGTTTTTATGCTGCAGAGAAATGTGATGTTTGCTTCTGATGATTCCAAATGTGCATGCATTATATGATCAGAGCAGAGTATAGAAAATGCCAGTGCTATCTGTGGAGCGCTGTGTGATAACATGTGACCCTCCTGACAGAAATAAATGTGTCCTGGCTAAAAGGAGCCATTAATCTGGATGAAAATATTACCACACAATGTGCAGATTAATCCTGGCAGTTTAATGGCAGCCACCCTCATATATAAAACCTACTCTGTGCTCTCACAAATGCCTGATCAGTAGACAGCGGAAGTGATGCTAACTGTGACTGTTGCCGGGCACTTGGTTAAAATCTTCCCATATTAGTCATATTGGATTCCCCCCCCCCTTTTTAAACTTTATTTTGTACATTTAATAATTGAAAATATAAAGAATATTAAAAAATAAAACAAAAATACAGTTGAATGAAAAACATCCATTTCTCAATTAAATATACTGGATACATATAAATTTTTTTTTAATCATACAAGATATTATACAACCTATTTGGTTCATAGTAACGCAGTTAATACAGCATTTGTTCTTTTGTGTCTGGCTTGCTTTGCTCAACATAATGTCCTCCAGGTTCATCCATGTTGTCATATACTTTATGACTTCATTTCTTCTTACAGCTGCATAAATGCTCTTGTCCTGAAATAGAACATTGATTCTTTGCGTAAGCAAGATAAGTTAATATGGGCATTTTAGCATTTTTCATTTGATATTTTGAAAAAAATTCATAAATATGAGTCCAAAACAAAAGGATTTTTTTTGCTGCACCCAGAACTCTTTCACTAACATAAGATGTGATTAAAAAGTCTTCTTTTTAATTAACGTGATTAAGAGGACTTCTTGTCCAGTTTGATTGACAGTTTGTTTTGGTTAATCAAAAAAAGGCATAACAAATTATAAATACATGCCTTTAATTTTAAATTTTAACCTTTATACCTATATCTTGATCTGTCTGTATGTGTAGTCTGTCCGTCCTTCCTTCCTCCCTATGTAAAGCCAAGCCATTTTCTTCACTGATTGGAGTTCCCTGGCATGGAGTTCTTGCATAAACCACACCATGATGCAATCTCTATGATTATTAATCTTGTCTCTCTAAAGTAGAGTTGTAATTTAAGGACTTTGTGAAACAATGTAAATGCAGAATCTTACTGGAATTTTATTAAATCCCCTCTCACTCTTTTCTGTTATATAACCTATACCTGGTAATTTAATAATTTTTTAAATGACTCATCTTTAGCAAGTCCTTCAAGCATTTGTCTTAATTTCGATGGAAACAAATAGTTTTCTCTTTTCACTCACATTTCATTGATATTTATGGTATCATCTGTTCATATACCTTGTATTAAAGTATGAAATTATATTACCAAACACAATTAGAATCAACAGGTTTGGGAACAAGCCCAGTGAACTCTAGTGGTAAATGTGCAACTCATCTGGTAAGACTAGACTAGAGAAGCCTACTAATGTGAGTATTCAGAATAGCCTGAGCATCACCGGAAAAGCAGGCTGTTGTTTAATCAAGCCTTTTTTTTTTTTTCTGTAAATGTCTACAAACAGCTATAGCTAAAAACTGATAAAGAATTTCATTTTTGCCTTTGTTACTCCTTTTCTTCTCTAAATTAAAAGCCATATATAGTTAAGGAAATACTAATGAAGCTGTTGTTAAATAATGTACATGCTCACATTATATTATAGGTTCTTAATTGACTATTTTACTATTTTGTGTACTTATTATGTATGCAATATATTTATTGATTGGTTTGTGATGCTATTTTAAATTTTTTTTAAGGTTGATATGCGGCCGAATGTGAAATAAAATTGGAAAGGTGAGGTTGTAAAGGACTTAAATTTACTACTGACAGGGTTTTTGGAATGTCACGTGCCCCATATACTATGTCAGAGGTATAGTTGTACAGGAGTGGATCTGATCCTTATCAAAAACTTAAATAAAAGAGAAGTTATTTTTTGCTTATTCATAGTATTTTATATTTTTTCCTTGCTATAGAAAACGCATGAGGACTTTTTAAATGGTGACATTTATGGACATGATGAATAAATGCTTCCAACAGACCAACTCTAGGTATTTTCACTGGGAATATGAGGAAGTTGATTTAAGCAAAAATTTACTTAGAAAGGGAAGGGAAAAAAAGGAATGAAAGAAGGATACAATAGAATTTAATTGGGTGGACTTCAAGTACAAAAAAAGACTTAATGATGGCATAAATGTAAATGTTAGGAATATGTGTGAAAGGAAAACTTGGCCTTAGAAAAGAGTCTGTAGAAGCAAATAATTCAAGGACTGTAGGTTTTGAGACTGAGATACACTCATTGCCAGAATAAGAATGAACAGCCCATAAATTTCACTGACAAGAATCATAGGTATATTCAAAATTATAAGAAGAAGCAATTCTGATGTCACTGGATTCGGGTTCCAATGACAGCACTAGAATAGGCCAGGAATTTTCCCCATTAGGAAACAAGGAACATTATTCAGCCTTCCTAGTTGAACTGATGCGAGGATCAGTGGACCTTGAGTCTAAGGGAACGCATTTCTGTTTATCTTAAACCTCTATTGTGTTTTTGCATGCATTCATCTTATTCTTTCCATTATTCTTAACAAAGTCATTCAGATTGCTGCTTAGAAAGGAAAATTACCCTAAAACAGACTTTGCAAATAACTATCAATGCCCAGGTTTTCTGAATCCTTCTTAAAACACATTTCTTATAGGAAGAGAAGGGACTGTTCTCTTTCATATTGAAAACACGTTAATTAGAGAAGTTGTAAGGTTTATGGAAAAATCATGCAGGAAATAGAGTTCCAATATAACCACCAATATACACAGTGCTTCCCTATTATCAACACTGTGCATGCACGTGGAAACTTTGATCATTTGTTCAATAAAGTCTTTTGCCCATTTAAAAAAAAAAAAGAAAAGAAAAGAAAACACGTTACTGGGAGCACCCCTAATTAACTTAGTTCCCAAGTTGAATGATTTGGTAGAATTTAGAGGGTTCTGACATTCAGAGAACAGCCACCTACTGTCAAAAAACAGCAGGACAGGGTGATAGTGACCTCTATCTAAGGTCACTGGTACTTGAATGCTTGTGGTATTTTGGCACTAGTTCTGCTGTGTCGTGCTGATCGTGGAACTGGTGCCAAAGTTTACTCTGTGGGGCCAAAATAACTTTGAGTGTAGGCACAAGAGGCAAAAGAGCCTGAGCTTCTAGGCTTGTCTGACTGATCCTTAATGGAAGATCTACCTGGACACTGGGTGGTCGGGTTGATTTTTCTGTTGGTAGAGACTTAAAGAAATCACTGAATGACATAAACATTTTCCTTTTAATAGATAATGGCAGCTCTCCTCTGTGTTCCTGTCACCTAGCACCTAGTAGGTGCTTGATGGCTAAATGAAGGGTCTGCTGAAGTACGTTTTCTGGGTATGAAACATTGTGTGGACATCTAACAGAATTGATACCTGCATTGGCTTTGTAAAAGTAATGAAGTTATTGGTACACATTTAAGCAATGAGGAGTACTTTCTTTGGGGTTATAAGCAGAAACATATTTAGTGATCTCATAGTTTTATTGGTGTGTATTTGTGAAGAAGGACTAAATAGTTCTTACTTTGCTCTTAGTCCTTCATTGTTAAATAGTGGCTTAGGCTGTTTTTGCCAAAATCTGCCTAGAAATGGAAGTCTGTATAATAGAGATACTAAAAAAATTCTTTGTTTATAGTATTACTCCCCAGTCTTCTCCCTAAAGCAGTTTTAAGTAAATTCTCTACCAACTAAACTGCAAATTTATCTGTTAATTAAAACTATTTTTGTTGACTAGCTCTCAATGCTCTTGGTGCCTGTGGGAATTGTACTTAGCTGTCTTTCCTCTTGCAGATAAGATAGAAAACAGGAAACCTTGTCAGGTTAAAAGGTGAAATACAAAACTGTCAGTTTTCTGATATCAAGGTGCATTCTTTTGAGAATCAACATTCCAAATGGCTAATCTAGTTAATTCTTAGTGGTACAAGATAGGGCAAAGGGGTTTGACCGTGTTTTGGCACTTGATTTCATTTTATTTTATACCAAGTGCTTCTTAGGCAATTCTGCCTCATCAATATTCCATAGGTATAGGCATCATTAACCTCAGTGAAGAGTTTATTACAAGCCATTGTTAGAACTTGTTTTTGAATAATATTACTCCATTATTTAAATGAGACAAACTGCCTATATCCAAACTCAGGCAACACAGTTTACTATTGTTCAGACTACGGGAGGAAAGCTTGGGTGTATGATCTGGGGGCAGTTTTGTATATGTGTGTGCCTGTGTTTCTGTGTGCACACACAATGTGAACATACAGTAGGAATTTTCCTTGAAATAGATTTTGTTCTTAGAATTGCTTCCTTCCCAGTCAGATGCAAAATATGGTGAGGAACCATAAGCAATCATAAATAATGGCTTGTATACACCATTCAGGGTCAACTTCAACAAGGCACAGGTCACTCAAATATTCATGGGCTACAGAGTTGAATCTACTCTGGGACTCTTAAAATGTTTCAAGTGAGAGCTGGTTAGTCTTAGGTAGAACCTGAGTTATACATTCTGATTTCTTTTATGGACTACAGATTAACTGCAGCACTGCCTACCACTTCATTATAATCCTACCAACTTCTTTCTGGAGAGAGCATTGCCAGGTACCCGGCTTCGCATGTCTGGAAACCTGTCAGTAGCTCTAGTTAAAAAAGGATTATTTGTTAATGAGATTGAACAGACAAGCACTAGATATTGATGGTGATCCAATGCTGTATGCTGTATGGATGGTTGTTTTACTTGCTTAAAGGTACTTTTGCATCCACCTCCCTCTTTTTTTCTTTTTAGCAGAATTTGAGGTCCATTAAATGGGGCATTCTCAATTACCTATAGAAATTATAGAGTATTTTAGATCATTTGTATTCAAAATGTAAATTATAGGTTAAAAGATAGTTTTGAATATCTTGTACATTTGTACTCAGTAAATATTAGTAATTGCCTTGAGGACCACAAATTTATCAAGGAGGCTTCCTCTTATTGTGGTATTAAAATCCTAAAAGAAATACAATCTTGTTGGACTAGTTTTCAAGAGCCCAGTAAGCACCTTGAGAAGGGGCTCAAGGTCACAGGTGACACTCTTTCTTTGAAAACGTGTAATTTGCCTTCCAGATACTTCTATTTCACCTTAAGACTGCAACCATGTTCCATCTAGGGGTTCTGCTGACAGCATGGCCATGCTAGTAGTTTCCTTACTGTGCATCAGCACAATCTGAGATTGCAATGCTGTGTGTGGCCTTTAGGGTTTAGTCATGGAATGTAAGTGATTTTCAACAGGAAATATATCTGGCTTTGAAATATTTTCATGTGCTGTCGTCGCATAACCTACATGCCTGCATGCCTTTTGGGTGTCAGTATTTGAGTCTAGGTTTCCATCTGGAAGGTGTCTGCATATGGTTTTCTCTCTTTAGTTACTTCTCTGATGCATTCATGCTCAGGTTTTGTTACCATTAATAATCATGTAAGCAGTGTTAGCAGGTTTTGGCAAATACTGCATTTCATCGATGCTTAAGAACGTAAAACCTTTATCAGCAATATAATTTAATTTCACTGTAGGTTTTTGGTTAGGATGCAACCACAGAGTCAGCAAAAAGTACAAGATGCTTTGAGGTGGGTCGTTTGTATTGTAGTCCTACTTACATTATTTTGCTGCTTTTTTGAATCTTTAATAACAAGTACATTATCAATGTCAACCTGGAGATGTGTGATTTAAATGAAAGTCAAAATCACAGATGTATTATTTTATTTCCAAAGAAAGCCTTATTTATTTTCTTCTCTATGTTATTTATGTTCTTAGCCAGTTGACTGCAGGATTTTACATAGTAGGTGAACAGTGAATGAATATCATCTTTATTGTGCTTGTTATTCAAGGCCTTCAAGGTATGTTTGACTGAAAGACACCTAGAAATTGGAATATCAAGGCTATTGGGAGGATAACTGAGGAACATCGAGTGAAGTCTGTGAAATGTTACATTCTGCTTTATGCTTTATTATTTTCATGAGTCTCAAACTTAACCTTATGGGTAATAAATTGCACTTGGAACAGTACAAAGCTAGTGTGTAAGTGTTTACATGTGCTTACATTTAAGCTAAAAAAACTTTGAACATTCAACAAAGATTGAGTCAGGATCTTATCCATCCTTCAAATAACCTTGTTCAATGTTAGGCATGTAGTAGAGACCCAGTAAATAGTTGTTGGCCAGCTAACTCAGTGCTATATACATAGGAAATGTACTTTTGTTGGATGATTGATTTGAAAATGCAGGATTCACTGTAATCAAGAGAGGGACCCATTTCTCTAAAGAAATTTGTAATATGGCTGTCTTGTCTTTGCCTTGGGCTCATCTTCTACCAGGGATGTTACCATAATGGCTCTGCTTTATTGAGGTACTTTTATTATATGCCAACCACTGTACGTGGGGTTAGAGATAGAGCTCATTTTTATTATTACAATAGTTAGAAATATAAGAAATTTGATAGTGAAATGAAAGAGAATGTTTGATCCAATTTTTATTTATGAAATTACCCAATATGTAGTCTTTTGAAGGGAATTGCTTGCCTTGTGCATCTGCCCAGATTCTCTACCAGAAGCTTATGCCTTTGAGCGTTGTACTTGGCCACTCAGCTGGAAAATCACTAGTCTTCATAGGAACAAAATTTTAGATCCTAGAACATCTGTAGAACAATTTCTCAAAAGTTTCCACCATCTTCTGACAAGGCACACAGTTTTGCCTTTCATTTTGCAGTATGTGAAAAAAAATTGATTACATACATACACACATACACACACAAAACTATCCTGAGAGTCTGATTTGCTGATTGAGTCAAGATTACTCATCTTGGTTTTGTTTGCTTGATGGAAAATGCACAAAACATTTATTTTATGTTCTGACAATAAAAATAATGGTTGATATGAAATACTCAATACAAATGCGAATGATAGGGAAATAGTATTTAGCGTATTGCCTTTGGGAAGCAAACTCTTGAAAAAATGATCAACTATAGATTTAGTTGTACTTCCCAGGGTTTATAGGGATGAGGTTAGCTAGAAGGATGATATTCAAAGCAAAGGTACAAGTTTGTATGCAGTGGACTAGAGTAGGTCATCCTATTATCCAGTTGTTTTTTAAACTATTGATACAACATGACTGCATTTCAAGATAATTATGCTGAATTAAATAAGCCAGATAAAAAGAGTATATACTATATGATTCCTTTTATATAAACTTCTAGAAATGCAAAATAAACAATAGTAAGAGAAAGCAAATCAGTAGTTCTTGAGGTAGTGGGAGGTAGTAGTACAGGAAGTAGGGACTACAGATGGGCAGAAGAAAACTATTGGGGATGATCGATATGTTCGTTGTCTCAACTTTTCAAATTGTACACTTTATATATGTACAGTTTAGTGTGTGTCACTTACACCTCAATAAAGCTGCTAGGAAAAAAATCATATTTTTATGGCACCACAGTTTAGTTGACTATTTGTTTAATGTCTGTCTTTTATACTAGACTATAAGCTCCATGAAGGCAGACTTTGTTGTTTTGTTTTTGCCTGTGTTCTCAGTGTTTAACCTGTGGGATAGACATACTAAGTACTCATTAAATGTGCTGAAGGAATAAATATATTTGTTATTTAGCCAGTCTACAGAAAGTGATCATTTACTGAGCACTTATTGTGTGCCAAATACTATGCTAAAAATATATTATTTTATTAATCTTCACAACATATTTTTGAGGGAAACAGTTTTATTCCCATTTTATAGAAAAAGAAACAGAACCATTAAGTAACATGGCCTAGACCACTGGCAAGTATATGAAGAGAAAGCTAAAATCGAGGCTGCCTGGCTTAAAGTCTGTACTAGTAACCTGTGCCCTTGGACCCAAGGGCATTTCTTCATGGTTTATGTGGATTTAAATGAAGCTGTGACAGGGAAATTGGCAAGGATATAAGACTCAGTTCCTAGAACTGTACCTTCAACATAATAGGAACTCAGTAAACATTTAAAAATGAAGGAATTAGCCCAGTGTTGAAAGGTCTTCTTAAAGGAAAATCTTTTTCCTTTTGTTTATTTTTCTGCTATGAAGAGCGAAGTTGTCGAACTATATGTGGCTCTGTTTATACTGCCTGAAACCCGAATGCGGTACAGAATAGGGCAAAGCAGAAGAAAACACTTGTGGGGGGGGCATGGTTTTTGCCAGCACATCTAGCCAGGAGCCCCTGGAGGGCCTGAACATGTCTTCTCCATTGTCACATTTGAAATTTTATGCCAGGAGGGGGAGGAAAAGAGCATATGTTTAAATTTTCTTTACACTTTTTTGTTAGGTTCCTCTAAAAGCTAGTTGATTTTTGTAGGCCAATATTAAAATGCCAAAAAGGGATTACAAAGTAATGTTTGCATTGTAATGTTTTAACATGGTTCGAATGCACCTTTTTTCTCCCTTGTTTTCAGTTATAATACTGTCTCCTAAGAATTGTAGACTACAAAGAATGTTTTACATTTGTGAAAATAATTTTTTTTAGGTAAATGAATCTTTAAAAAACTGTTAAAACATCAATTTGTCTTCAGGTTTTTTTTTATTTTTTATTTTTTATTTTTTTTTATGGTAGTGCATTAAACTTACAAACACTTGCAAAAACATTTTTTTTTTTTTCCCAACTTAGCTTAAAAGTAGTAGTTCCCAAACAGTGGTATTATTTCTCTGTGCTACTAGGTAGAGGTCACATAGGGATTTCCATGGACTGTTACTTTCCCTTTAGATGCTACCTTTAAAAAGTATTTGGAATGTCTTATAGCTCCATTATACAAAAAATCCCTTGTAAGGAAATAGAATATACCACTTATTTCCTTAGACTATGCTTCATTGACATCCCCCTAGTTCATTTATTCACTCAGAAAATTTTAACAATGTTGTACTATTGTGCCAAGGTCTGTGTTAGGTGCTTAATGATAAATGAAAAACATTCTGCTTTAGGGGAGGAAATTTGTCATTTCCTCCTTTATTTTTGCTTTGGGAGATATTAGATATATCAGAATTGTTAATACTTTTATTTTTACTTGTCAGCTATGCCAAAATCACAGGTTATTTAGGTCAAGTTGCTTGACCTTACTGCCCTTGTTCCTTATTTTATAAAAAGAGAATACCAACTGCTTATCCCATGTGGGTTATAGTAAAAATAATGTACCTTAGGAAAAGAGTAATAAAAAATAATAATAATACCTATTTCATATAGCAATTGTGAGAATTAAACAAGTTAATTAGTGTAAAATACTTACAACAGTACCTAGCATTGAGAAAATGCTATATGTTTGCTTTATCATCACTATCATCATTTGTTTGTCTTCTTATCAACAAGCACATCTTCCTTGTATGTGGAAAAGAAAGGAATTTACTTTGTTCCTGGACATGAGTTTTTAGCTGGCTTCTGGGCGGAAAAAAAAGTTCTCAGTCTGAGCCAGCACTCTTCATAGCTCATGCCAATTAAATAAAAATGTCAGTTTAGATGCGTTACAGGCTGTTTTGGAAGACTATTCTATATGACTCATTCATTTGTTCATTCACTCAACAAGTGTGCAGGATTGCCTCCTAAGTGCAGGGCACAGCAGTCAGTGTTGAAAAGCCCCATGCCAAAGTGATCGGTGCTCTTTACTTCTGTGCAAAGCCAGGACAGACTTTCCTTCACAGATTTATCGAAGGACTGCCAGGTGAGATTTACACCGAATTCCCTTTTGTAGATTTCTAGTATTTTGGATATTATGTATGATAACTTGGGGCTTTTAATTTGTTTTTATTGGATTCTTTTTTTAGAGTCTTAAGGCAGTGGCCTTTTCGTCACTACATGGGCACAATTTGTTATTGGTGTTATTGGGAATTGCTGATGTAAAGTGTTCCGTGACTTTGGGGAATATTAATAAGCCTTTTAAAGTACTTGTTCAATTAGATTCCCTGACCTGCTGTCCAGAGGTTGAGCTATCATTAACTGAGGAAGTTTTCCTATGGTTTACGTGGTAGGGGAGAAAACCATTGTCTTTTTCCTCATCTTTGTCTTTCCTGTTTTCATTCACTTTTCTCTGGGAACAGTGGGAGAACAGGGAGGCCTACTCTGGAGCCCCAGAGGAGCTTTTGTGCCTTGGACAACGAGAAAGAACAATCTGGTTAGGTTTTATATTCCTATTGTTCCTATTTTTGATTTTTAAAAAGTTTACTGTACCTAAAGGTTTGAAAGATTAATAATTTATTTATGTCAAGAATTGCTTCTTTCTGCTTCAAGCGGTAGGGCCAGAGTGCCATATTTTGTTTGCCTAAATTTTAAGGTCTTTTTTTAAATCGTTTTTTTATTTTTTAGATCTTATAGGGGTGAATCTGAAGACTTTTAATTGTTCACTGGTTTCAGCCTTACTGATATTGGGCCCTTAGATTGGCTTACCTGAGATAGAAAAGCCGTCCTTTTCAGTGATACCAAATACTGTACTTTGGGACTCTTAAGTGCTCATGAAATGCTTGGGTTTGATGTTGGTGCCTCATGCTATCAAGCACTGATCTGTTGTGAAATTCTTTTGTTGTCAGATTTGTAGTTTCCTTTTCATGTAATAGATCATCTGATTTAGAGCATGAAGGCACATCTTCCCAAGTTTCTGTGACAGGAAGATATGGAAGAGGAGGGAGAATAGCCGAACACCAGAAACCAGACAAGCTCGCAGGAAATTGCAAACATGGTGGAATTTCCAGTGCTTTCCATTACTTCAAGTCATGGATAATTTAAAAAGTACTTGGTTTTATTTTTGTTTGTTTCTTTGCTTGCAACCACGTCTATCTGCCAACCTTTCTAAAATGTCATGATGTAATTATTTTAACAGGCACTGTATGCTCCTTTATTTGGGGGATATTAACCTTTCTAAACAAAAGGAATGTTAATATACACTGGAGACACAACTAATGGGATTTCATTTTTCTTGTTAGGCAAGAAGCTTGATTTTTTTTTTTAAATTTCTCGTAAAAGAATGCAGCAAGTGAAATAATTGCCTTAAGCTAATCCATGATAGCGATTTTAAACGTGACTTTCCAGATCACTTTTATATGGCTTAGAAAGAATAACGTGATTTTCTTGTTTTTGTTTGCTTTAGCTAAACAGTGTTGAAGGATGATATAAATTCAATGAATTCAAAACAAAGAAAATGCTAATTGCTAATGCACTGAGTTCTTTTAAGGCATGGAATATAGTGTTTAATTCATAAGCATTGTTTAATTGTATATAGCTTTAGTTAATTTTTTTAAAGTTAGTATAGGACAAGCTCAATCAATTAGCTAGCCGTTTTCTTAATCACTCTATACTCCTATTTGATGTTTGAATATATGTGAACTGAATATGTTGTCCTTTTTATAAAAATAAAATTAAAAGATAGTGGTCATAGGTGCTCAGACAGTGAGGCAAAGCACTTTTAGGATTTTTAGAGTCCTTTCTCTCTCCTTCTTTCCTTCCCTCTCTTTTATGAGGGGTATCCACTGACCCATGTACACCGACTTCCTCAATTGCCCTTTTGACCAATAGCATGCATTTGCAACAGGATGGCTAATGTTAGAGATGGTAAGGCAGTGAAACAGATTAAACTAATTGGCCCAAGTGGGCATCAAGCCCATGATTTGGGCCTCATTATTATGGGCTCTTGGTCACAGAACTGCCCAGCCCCACAGATCTGTAGACATATACAGTCTCAATGAAATCTGAATCACTAATCCCTGTGCTGATGGAGAACCCTAGAACAATGGGGGTGAGTGTTGGGGACAGGGAGATGAAGGCTGCTGAAATAACTGTGGTCTCCTTCCCTGCCAAGCCCTTGAACAGCTCTCCCCCTAAGCAACAACAATGACAAGTTTTTGCTATTTTGGATTAGTGAGAGTATGAAATGGTTTCCCTTTCCTTCCAGGCAAAAATACCAATAGAATCTGCCTCTGGAACGAAAGTGCTAATTTCATTTGGTGACTTTCAGACTTGAAATATGGGCTCGAACAGGAATTGTGCATTAGTCAGCTGAGGCAGTAGAGGCTATTTTTACAATGCTAATCATTATTTCATGACAATGATTTACTTTATGTTGTCTGTCGTTTACACCCCCAAACTAGCCGTTGTTTTGGGAACAGAAGTGGTTGGGCTGTCAGGCTCTTTTTCAAAGACAAATCTTACCATTTTATGGATGTAGATGCTTTCCTGCAATAAAGAAGAGAGCTTTAGGGAAGAGAATCTTGCATATGAAACATAATCTGGATAAATATTCAGAACTAATAGGTTTATGTTTTAGTCTTGATTTTAAAAGTATATTTATTTTTCTGACACCCTAGTCGCTTTGCTTTATCTGCATTAAACTTTATCTCTTTGACTGAGATGCAACTAAATTTTTGTTATTCACACTGAACTTAGAAAGGAGCCACACATGTAGTTAAAAAGTAAATACAAAATGAAATTTAATATAACCCTTTGATGCGTAAAGGAAGATGAGTGGAAGACGGAGTTGATTGCATGTCTGGAAGCATATCTTCCTGATTTATGCTCTAATTTTAGTACTGAGTTTCCTTTGTAATAGTAAAATGTCACATTAGCATGTCCCTTTTAATAATCTAATATGCTACCAGTGACAGTAAATACATGCACTGAGTCTAGCCCAGGGTTTCTCAAACTTCACAGGCCTGTGACCCTTCCTGATGTAGTTAGATTGCCCAGATGACCCTCCTGTCATATATTTTTAATTGTAAAGCACTTGAAATTAATCATGTTTTATTTCTTTTTAAATAAGCACCTCAAGAGCAGTGGTGAGCAGTTTTGCTCCCGGCACTTATCCACTCTTAAAGAAAATTAAAGATTGGAAAGGGCCTCGCGTCTCAGTGGCAGCACAGCCATCTACATGGGGGAAAATATAGCAGACAAGGACTGCATTTAGTACTTCTCTGCACAGTCTCTTGCCTGTGCACTTATTGAAAATTGGCATTGGTGAGTATAACAAAGTAAAAGCATTTTGAATTATTACCGCAAATCTTCAAGTGGTCATAACCCGGGATTTCAAGCACCTCAGTGAAGGCTGAGGTTTTCTACAATTTGCTTGGTAACTGAGTGCCTTTAATTTAAACTACACTGAGCTAATCTTTAGGAGAATTGGGATCTGCCTCTGAACTAATTATGATTTACAGAAATTGATAATTCGTCTTCTGCATGTGTCTGCAGGAAGAAATTACTATTAAATTTGATTAACAAATGACAGATTTCAGCCTGGTAATTTACCATCTTTATTAACAAACTTAGAAAACTTCTAATCATAGTCTTTTCCCTCATATCAACTCTATCCTGGTAGTTAACCTTTATCTACACCTAACAGAGATGTATATAGCTTTAGTACGCTCCTACCTTACCGTGAGCAAATAAATCTTGGTGTAGTTTGCCTTTTCAATGCCCAAGCACAACTTAAGTGCTTGAACTGATTTCCCATGTTACTTGGAACTTAATAATATGTAATTAACTTCCAAAAATGAATGATCTGTTCTTTTGAATACATTTCTGTAAAACTCCCTCAAACTACAATTGCATAAAAGGAAGCAGAGCATTATATTAACCTTATTTTTTGTGCACCGCTTTGTCAAATGTTTTTCTTTCTTTTTAAACAGATTGTAGTTGTGTGTAATGGACAATACCATTGGTTACAGCTAAGACATAATATATGATTGACATTGTGAATCATTCTGAAACCCACTTTGGATGAACATAACTGAGATGTAAAACTGTTGTAGCATGGCGGTAAAGTGAGGGCATTAAACTTTCTTTACATGAATAACGTGGTATGGATTTTTAAAGTGCATTAATGTAGATGTTTTTATGCAGTTGAAAAATATTCCATTGAACTATAGCAGCCTAGGAGAATTGTCATGGTGGTTAAGAATGCCCTTTAATATTTTTATGTCAGGAGACTCTTCTTGCATGTCAAAAAGGGAAGTTGAACTATTAGTCTTTTAGACACCAGAGGTAAAGTTTAATTTTATAATGACATGAAATAAATGCTCTATTATCTAAGTAATAGTTCACCAGAAAAGTCTGAAATGGCCTCCTTTCTCAAGGATGCAGCTTGTGTGTGATGCTAATATTAAAACAGACCTGCCAAATTGAGTGATGGGAGGTGCTAATAACTCCAAGTGGGGAGATGGAAACAACATATTGCACACACCTGTTCTCAGTTTTATGTTAGTCTCATTAAGTTATTCAATGGGGGAGTATAATGGTGAAGGAGGGGAGCTAGATGTATGTCAAGAAGAAATTATATGTAGGGCTAGTGCCACAAAACATTATGAATAAGATGGGTGTCTTTGCTTAGGAATGTGACTCTTAGGTGTTTCATCCTTGACTTTTGACTTGAGAATGCAAAAGAAGGTTAGATTCCTAATAACAGCCTGTCTTGGGAGAGCTGTATTGGCCTTGAGAATTGTTTTATTCACCTATACCCCCACTTTTCCTTTATTCCCTTTTTGGGTAGTTTATTGGTTTTGCATTGAGAATGTATGTTTATACATTCATTTTGCTTAGGTACCCTAAATTTTGTTGTATCTCTGGCTTTTTAAATGAATCAATAGCTTTTTTTTCTGACAATGTATGGTGCTGCTGTTGTTTTTAGAATAGGGTTATAAATAATTGGATCAGGTAGTTGGAGTTACATCAGGCAGTTGTTTAAACAGTTGTTGTTAGCAGTGGTTGGTATTCTGTACTGGAACAACATCACAACAAATAAACACCTAGGATCCAATAGTGGGGCAAGTCCTCATAAGCTAGGATGGATTCTGTGGGACTCCAGAGGTTAGTCCATCTCCCTGTGGTCCCTCTAGGCCTCTCTGTGACAGCTCCTGTTAAGCCCCAAAAAGCCAGGTAAAAGTTGAGTTCTAAAAAGGATTTTGGTCAGCTCTGCATTATTCACCTCAATAGAAGGTAAATTTCATGAATCATCTTTCAACAATAGGTTGCTGAAATTATTTCGACTTGATTTGGTATAATGTATTATAAAATTTGACCCTCGTAGGTTAATCTACTTCTGCTTTGCTTATTCTCACGTTGACATTTACTTGCAATCCCTAAGCAAGTATCTTTTGAATACAAGCCAAGCCATGTATTGGGTGGCCAGGGAAGTGGATTTGGGATTAAAAGGCTGCCAGGGAAAATGCTAAACCGAATGTGGATATTTGGGAGGTAACTGCCTCTGCTGTGTTCCCTGTCCAGCCCGCAAAATGAAGATCCCTGGGAAGAGGGGCTTTTTAAAATAATAGGATTCACACGAGCAGAAGGGTCCGTAAGTGGTGGTCTGTTTCAGTGGAGATGAGCAACAGTTAACTTACTGACTCATTAGGCATAATGTGGGATGGAGAAAAGGGACATCTGGAAAACCTAATGAAGACAATTTCACTTTATTCTGTTTTCAGAGGAGCAGTTACATGCATGTACATTTTCTTTTCTAAATCTGAATGGACAAAAAGTCAAGCTGAAACACAAAAATAATTTGTTTTGAGTGAAGAAATGTGCGAGATGAAGAAGAGGGTTCCTGGTAGGGTAGGGGCAGCACCGTTAAGCTCTGACACATGGCACCCCTGCCATTGGCCTCTATCGGCCAAAAGTGTTTCTTGGAAACGAATAATAAAACAAGCAGGATGTAAACATCAACAACTTCAGTACTTGCCAGCTCAGTTGTTAGGAGTGGAGGTAAAGCTAAAGATTAAAGACAGCTTGACAAAATCCTACAGACCATCCAGCTGGGCTTTAAACGTTATGAGATGTGGTAGGACAGAATGAGGGTGTTTAAAAAAAATTATTGCTGTTATGCAGCTGGAGGGCAATGGGCTGAGTTGGGAATATGCCAGGAGAACTTGTGCTGCTCGTGTAGATAAACTTGCAGGACTTCAGCTTTCAACTCCATCCAGTCCTTTCTGTCAGTTTCTCTTAACCTTGTCCTGTCCCTTGCCGAGCACTGACATTTTCAGAGCAGAAGAAAATCATGTTAAATTTATGGATGAGGAGGGGTATGTCTGTGTGTATTACTTGGCTCTGGTTTCAAGTGTTTGGGCTCTTTTGATTAGCTCTGTTCTTGGTTTATTTTGTAGTCTCAGAAGAGCTTATAAACCAAGACCAGTTAAGATTCTAGTCTAGGAGCTCGTGTTCTTTGGTCAGCATGGGGCCAGCCCTTTGTGGTGGTTCCGCAGGAGAGCCTCAGCCCCGGCCGAGGAGATGAAGGGGGCCCGAGTGGTTCATTGCCACTGACGGCCTAGGCCTGTTTCAATCAAGACAGCACTGTTTTTAATCAGTTTAATTTATTGGACTTTGCCTAAGATTTTGTTTGATGAAAGTTTTTAAAACTGAAAAAATATTTGAAAACCTCTGATGTTGGAGAATAGTAAGAAAGAGTCCTGGAAAGGAAGACTCTGAACACATTGTTGAGCATCTTGAACATCTGACAAAGGAGAATATATTTTCCTTTTGCCTGAAGACAGGCAGCAGGGAGCTACTGGGGATGACTGGGCAGGATAGAGACAATGTGCGGATGGACTGGAGGGAGAGTCTGGCAGAAGGGCTGTTGTATTAACCCAGTCAGGGTACAGTAAGAGGTTTGTATTAGGGTGGCAGGAGTAGCCATGGAAAAAATTGTATAGACCAGGGATGAGAGATGGGCTTCATCTCATATCCAAACTCCAGTCAATGGCTGTGGTTCCTGGAGTGGTATGATGAAACAAATTGTAAAGTCATGCCTGGGATCAGTGGGAGAGAGTTCTATGATCAGCTATTGATGTCTGTCATGGGCAAGCAAATAGGGAATGGTAGCACCTGTTCTGTGCATATGTTACCCCTGGTAGACATAAGCCACAAGGCAATGGGAGAGGTATTAGGAATTAGTGACAACCGGTTAAAGGGAAGCAGGATTTGGAGGAGTAAACGATGGCCAAAAATTAAACCTGATTTGAAAAAATGCCAATTAAAGGAGAAATATCCAGCAAACAGAGATAAGGGATTGCAGTTTGGGATTGAGATCAGTGCTAGAGCTTTAGACTAGAGGTGATCTGCTTAGAAGTGATATTTGAATTTGCTCTTGCTATTTAGTTGGAGGTAGGAAGCTCACAGAGGGCTGGGGATGATAGTAGAGATAAACTACTTGAGAGTTGATATGTCCATACTGGTACTGAATTCTGAATGTGGACATTTCCACATCTTCAATCACATATTAGAAAGAAACCAAGAAGTGAATTTGGCATAGTAAGCATTGGGAAGCATGTGAAGATTTAGGGGGCTTTTTCTGGACAACTCTTAAAGTTTGTCTGGCACAAATTAAACTCTATGTGTTAGAGAATAGATTTTGGAGTTAGACCATTTGGGTTCAAATTCTCGCTTTCCTTTTTACTGGTTGTTTGACCTTGGATGATTACCTTTACTTTACTGGGCTTAGATAATAATGTCTACCTTATAAAGCTGCTATGAGAATTAAGTGAGGTTAGACAGGTAAAGTGTTTTAACCATGCTTGATTTAAAATAAGGACACAATACCTAATAATTGTTTTCATTATTACCGTCATAATCATAATTATGAATAATGCTGTAATGAACATTCATGCACATAAAACTTTATGCATCTTCCTGAATGTTTTCTTAGGGTAAATTCATAGAAGAAGTGGAATTGCTGTACTCCTCTTGACTTTCTAAAAGGTCTTTTAATCTTTATTAAGTTTTGTATTTTAAAAAATAAGAGACATTTACTGGGTACATATTACATGCAGTTTACCAACCTAGGCATTGTGAATTATATTGGTAATACCTGGGATGAACATATTCTTAGGCATGGCAGGTTATACAAGGATGAAAATCTCCTTATTTCCATATCTGTATTGACTTTAAAATAGAGTGTGAGAATTAAGAAATAAAACGAAATCACTGTGTTTCATAATACAAGGTGTTGGTGATGGGGTGATGTATGGGACCCTTGTATGATGTTATGCATGTTTGTTTTGTAAGTTCACAACTTTTACTATACCCTTATTGTTTATGTATGTTTATGTATGAATGATATAATTCAAGAAAATTTTTAAAAAAAGGAAAAAAAGAGAACTAAATCACTGTGCTAAATAAAGTGTGCAACCTGGCACGTCTTTGAAAGGGGAGAAGTGCTGTAGAAACCTATCAGTTGGAGGGATTAATTTTGGCTGAGGGAAATCAGGAAAGGCTTCATGCAAGAGATGACAAAATTGGATATTGATAATGCATAGAATTAATTTTTAAAATTTTATTGACATATATCATTCATACATAAACATACATAAACAGTAAGTATATAGTAAAAGTTGTGAACTTGAAAAACAAACATGCATAACATTATACAGGGCTCCCATACATCACCCTACTACCAACACCTTGCATTGTTGTGAAACATTTGTTACAAATTATGAAAGAATATTGTCATAATATTATTACTAACTATAGTCCCTATCTTACATTTGGTGTATTCCCCCCCCCCCCCAACCCACCCTATTGTTATTACAATGCATAGAATTTTGACAGGGATAGAGAAGATATTCTTTGGTGTAGCCAGGCCTGTCATATGGCCGTTTCTGTCTCTGGGCCAGGGTTTAAGTGCACAAACTAGCCATTGGCTTTGGAGACTTAGAGACTGGTAAGGAGCTTATCTTCTCTCCACTCACTCATCCTCCACCTACATTCTCTTTATCGTGCCTCCATCTCCTACAGGAAACAGGCAATTTTTGGATTTCCTAGTTTCTCTTAGAAACATGACATGACATCGTGTATTGCTTAAGACTGATTCAGGCAAGGGTACACATGCAACTCTTCGGTTTGTAAAATCGGAATTCAGTTTCTAGGTTCTCTATGATTACTTTAATCTGATTTCTCTGAAGAAAAGTTAATCTGCTGTTATAGCCTGATGGGAAGGCCTTGCAAGTATAGGTATTTTAATGTAGTCACAGTTCTTAAAGTAAGTCAGAACCTTTCCAGTTGTTACTTATGTTTTAGTGACAGTTATGACAAATGGCTGGCATAATTTGTTTTTGCTTTGTTGATGGGTATAACTGGAGAGCTTATATATTGGGTATGCATTTTTTAATGAATTCATAGAATTTTAACCTAGAACATTGGATTAGATGTTAAAGTATTTCTGTTGACAAGCATGAAGTAAATTTTGTTCTGATCCATTTTATATAATAATGTACAACCCAATTCACTAAGTTGATATTGGTAATTTTGCATTGCTATGAGACTTAAGTTACATGTATAAGAGTTGACAGTATTTTCAGCCTGTGTTAGTCTTGAACTGCAGAAGGTAAAGGAGAAGTTTTGCTACTTATTTTCTGTTGAAAAGCAGTCAAAAACAGTGAAAGGAGGACCTAATATTATTCTCTGCCACACACTGGTAAATACACAGTCTTCCTGAATCCACCATTAACCATTGCTGTGAGCAACTTAGGTTCCTTGTTTCCTTAAAGCTTTCTTGTGACAAATTTATAATTTTATATGTTATTTCGAGGTCAATGGTTAGATTAATGTTTTATCTCCTGAGCAAAAACACAGTGCTTCTTTGTAAACTTTATCTTACTCACACTGAAAATTGCAAAACAAAGAATTTTCTAGTTCTCTCATTCCTCAGTGGAAAGCAGTGTTTTTATATAAAGGTTATCTTGTAGTTTATTTTATATTCTCCCTAACTCTGCATTTTCTGCAGGTGGAATATCCCATTTAAAGCTTTCAGATCTTATTAATTGAGGTCAGTTAGTTGTCATTACTGATCATTTACTAACTTTTACTTATTTTTGCTTTGTCATAGCCCAGCAGGAGGCCATTTCAATTGCTTAGATTCTAAGCCTGTCCTGCTTACTATAATATGCCTAGTGCCTGACCACAGAAAATACTACACAAGAAATAGATGTTGAGTGAAAAAACTGATTATGTCTCTCATCTAGGTGGGTACAAATCTAAAAAATTAATTCAGAATATGCAGATTTCTCCATCAGTCTAAGAGCTGGTAACTTGGGACAATTTTCTTTTTCCATTTGAGCAAGTATGAAGTTAATATATATATATTTTTAAAGGTACCAGGGCTGGGGATTGAACCCTGAACCTTGTATGTGGGAAGCTGGTGCTCAACCACTGAGCCACATCAGCTCCCCTGCGTTGGTTTTTTTCAATTGTTTGCTTCTTCTTGTTGTTGGGTTCTTTTTTTTTTTTGGAGGCACTGGGGACCGAACCCGGGACCTCCAATGTGGAAAGCAGATGCTCAACCGCTTGAGCCACATCTACTTCCTGAATTTAAATTTTTTGAAGTATTATATGTCTCCAGTTCTTAGGTAGGCATGGGAACTCAATAATATTATTTTTGATATTTATTACATTTTAGAGACTCTATACTAGTATTTTCTTCCATTTTCATGGAAGAAAATTTATTATGTTCTGTGATCCTCTGAGTATGGAAAATTTTATTTTAAATAGATAGCATTATACCACATGCATTTTGATAGGACTTCTTTTTTTTTTTTTTCTTTCCACAACCCCACTCCAAAATTCGACCACATTTCAGCAACTGTATAAGCCTTAAAAACTCTCTTCAGTACCACCAATTCTGGCTCTTTGTTGTAGTATTCCTAGAGAGACACATAAAAGAGATTGTCATAAATCTTTTTTTTTTTTCCCCATAAATCATTTCCTCACAGGAACAATGGAGCTTGCATTTATGAACAAAGATGTAACTAAGGTAATCTTGGAAGTGACCCAAATGCCTTGAAGGCAAAAATACAACCATAAACCTATATAATATTTTATTTTTATTTAATAAACATCTTAGGTATATGCAAATAATGCCATCTGTATGCTTAAAAGAACTTTTAATCGTTGAGGGAGAAAAACATGATCAGAGTAGACTCAGGAAGAACCATGTATGAAGTTGGCCAGTGTCCAGGATCCACACTGGAGCTGGTAGGTTTGTGACAGCTGGGTAATTTGGAATCCCATCTTTACAGCATGGATGCCTGGACTGGGAATGGTAATGCAGACCTGATAAACAGGCTAATTTAAAATAATTTGATCCCAGGTAGTTTGGTGACCTTACTGGGAAAACACAGTTCAGAATACCTAGGGAGATCGATACTTTCTTCACTATCTCTTTTTAATTAAAATAACTTGAATCTCAGTTGAGCTTTAGAGAGCTAGTGGATTGAAGATAACTCATGCCTATGCTCTCTGGTAAAAGCTTTAATGTACTTCTTCTGTGTTATAGATTGAAAGGAGATTCGTTCTCTGTGTTTAAGAGACTTACTGAAAGGTGCCCAACTGGTAATTAAACTTCGGATCTAATTCTTTTTCTTGCAGTTCCTCCTTCCTTTGGCATTAGATAGCTGCATATATGTCTATAAATTATGTAATAATTGGCTAAATGTTGAAAATAAAAATTAAAGCCTTCAGTAAAATTAGTGAAGAGGCAAAAGGTATGGGTGGCTTCTATGAAGCAGATATGGGAAGAGCTCCATGAAAATATGATTAGATTTGCTTGCTTTTTAAAATCTTACCAACTTTAGATGGTAAAAAAGAAGGACCAAACCTCTTTAAAGTAGAAGGTACAGGATCTTACAAAGAGTATAGCACTTCAGTCTTTTCCCCTGTCTTCATCAGTTTTACACCAGGGAAGACAGGAATCTGGATACTTGGAGAGAAAGCAGGGTGAGATGTGGCTGCTCAGTGTTTAGAGAGAATTGAGCAGTGGCAGAGACTAGAGTAGGGACTCTGTGACCAATTAGGGAAGTGGCTACGGCATGGTTCCTATTGCAGGCCATTGGTCACCTGCAGATTTGATTATGGTAATTGATTCCAAGTATATACAGTCTTCTTTAAAAGGACAATAAATCCAAGGTTAATTAAAGAGAGAATGTACTAGTGTGTAAATAGGTATCAGTAGTCCTTTAAACCATTCTCCAACTGGTAATTTTTCTAAAATTTGACATATAACCTGGGAAATTTAGTGTTAGGCAAATATTTAAATATTTCAAATGAGTTTATTGTACCCACCTCTACTACTCACTAGCTGTGTGACCTTGGGCAAATTACTTAACTTTTTTTCCTGACTCAATTTTCTCATCTATAAAAGTCAGTTAATAGTTCTTACCTCTTAAGAGTTTTTGTGAATATTAAATGAGTTAACGTATGTTGAATGCTTAGAATTGTCTAGCACATAGAAACATTGTACGTAAGTTTAGCTTTCATCATCATCATTTTCTTCTCCTTCTCAGGAGGAAAGCATTGGTAGAAGCATGAGCTTTCTCTCTGTTCAGTCATTCACTCCTTGAGAAGAACCAAGCTTCCAGACCTGTATTTTATAATCCAAGATATTGCAGTCCACCAGCTTTGTGCTTAGGTTGTTTCCAGTCAATATCTTGGAAGCATGTTTTGCAAATTCAACCCTAGTGCAGTAGGGCAATTGTTTCTCTTCAGTTGTGCCTGCGGTGATTTACTACCAGAAGCACCAGGATGGCCCTCTTATAACTATTTTTACCTAATTTAAGGTTCCTGAAAAATGGATTTTTAATAAACCATTATCTGAACAGCATTATTATCACAACCCCATTGAATATTAATCAACAAGTGTTTGTAGGTATATTTTTTATTGTGATAGAAAGTTGTGGGGAATACAAAGAGAACAAAAGCAAATGACGTAGTTTGGGAAGATAGAACAAATGCATATAAAAGATTAAGAGGCTCGAAGAAAGAACAAGAGGAAAGAACCAGGGGAGATTAGAGTGAGGAGCCAGAAGGAGAACGCTGCACCTCAAGTCCTAGGGGACGGCTTCATAGAATGAGGGAAGGCAGGATCTCAGTCGGCAGCAAGGAAGGGGTGCAGGCTAAATAGTAGAGGATGAATATCTGTGATGAATTCAAAGAAATCATGAGTTAACTAGTTTTGCTGGAAAAGAGAACTCATGTTGAGAAATTATTGAACGGGCAGGTTGGTAAGCTTGGAAGACGTATCGTTATGTGAAAGGAATGATGTAGTGTCAATAGCATGTCAAATTAGCACATGTATTAAGCACTGGCTATGCCAGCTAAACTTTCATAGGAAACTAACCGGTGACCATCAAGGATCTGTTTGCAGGTGGGTATTCAGAGATGCCTTCCCGAGAATCTCTGAAGAGAGGCAGGAATTAAGAGCTTCATCTTTGAAGTTAACCAAGCTTAGACTGAGTTGGTATTAAAGTCAGCTCAGCTAACTTACTAATTGCATTAGTGGACAGGTTAATTCCTTGAGCCTCAATTTCCTCATCAGTAAAATAAACAAAATGAGCCTGTCATTTTAAGAGAAACGTCAGACAGTGTTGTTAATGATAAAATTTAAACTTTCAAGTGAAAATAAGAATTTTAGAAAACATATATATCCTCCACTCTGAGCTTAACAGCTTCTTAATAGAAGGCTTCTCTGATGAGATTGCTGGTGGTATTAGTGAATGAGGTGGTGGTGTTTTTTTTTGTTTTTGTTTTTTTGATACTGAATAATAAAATATTTCAACATTTAGAAGATCTACATTACTCAGTGAACCAAGATTTTCCAAATAACCAATGCCTGATCTTAAAAATCGTGCATGGAGAGCGGGTGTAGTTCAGTGGTTGAGCACTTGCTTCCCATGGACAAGTCCCTGGTTCAATCCCCAGTACCTCCTAAAAAAAAATCATGCGTGGGTAAAAGATCCATTCAAAGTGCAAGACAGACAATGGATTTTAATGTAAGTGAATATGAAAAATTTTTTGATAATGGTTTCAGATGCTGTGCTGCAACTTAACCATTGAGAAACTGCCACTTGTTGAATTTTGGTATAATATCAAAGACAAATATGTATAACTATCTGAAAAGGCCATTATAATATGGTTCCCTTTTCCAACTACATATCTGGAAGAGGCCAAATTTTCTTCATGCGCTTCGACCAAAGCAACATATCACAACAGATTGAATGAAGAAGCAAACAAGAGGATCCAGGTTTCTTCTATTAAGGCAGACACTAAAGTTATTTGCAAAAATCTTCTCTTGCTAATCTTTTTCCTTTGGAAAATGTAGTTATTTTCATAAAATTATTATGATGGCATGTAATGGGTTTATTATTTTTTTGAGGATTAATAAAAATCTTTAACATTTTTCTGTTTGAATTTCTGGTGTGGTAAATATAGATGGATATCACCCATGTAGACAAAAGCTCTTTGGGGACCTCAATAATTGTGAAGAGTTTAAAGGGACCTTGACATCATAAAGTTTGAGAACCACACCTCTAAACTGATAAATTAGACTTGCTTATGATTATGATTTACCAATGCATGAGATCGCCATCTCGTGACAAAATAGGGAAATGCGGGTGTTTTGAGGAAGCTCAGCTTTCATGACTGCTTCTTGGAAAAGAAAGGCGTAAGTTCAGATTTCCAAGAGTTATATCTTAAGAAATACGTGCCAAAAATATTAATTTTCTGAAGGCAAGAAAAGAATAATTGCATATTTATTTTTAAAGGCTGACATTGGTTTTAGGCCAGTTTTATAAGAATACATTTACTTTTTGAGTTCAATATGTATATTTTATAGTGTGCAGAGCCCCCTTGTATGTGATGTTATGTGAACTGTATATTTACTGTTTGAAATACTGACAAATGTTTATGGTGGTGGTTTACTTTTGTGGCGCATCATCACCTGTGATTGACTTAAGCATCAGTCATTGGTCAGTAACACAAACTTCAATGATAATATTCTCCTTAAGGCAAATGTGATCAATATTTTACAATGTGGATTTTAAGTCCACACTGTGGTGAAGAATTTGAATTTGCTGCCATTAAATACTGTATCCCTGTAGTTCTGTATGATGTGTCCTGTACAAACATGCAGAGTAAACATTGTTCCTTACTTCCTAGTTTCTTGAGAACTAAAATATACAGTGTAAATATACACAAACATGTAGAAGGACATACAGACAAATAGAGCCAAAAACCAAACTGTGTAAGATATAGCTGCAAGAAACAGGCTCATGAATAATGAACATTTATGTTATGGGAGAAGCTTCAGTGTGTCTGTTTTTGCATCAACGAGCTATGTGAAAAGGAAAGAATCTCACTTCATTTTCATTCAGGTAGAGGAAGGCCCACTGGCTGGTTATTTTTTTTTTACTGAATCCAGCTGGTTGTTTTTAAAATAACCTGTTCTTTTCAAACATTAGGGTGTGTAGAGACAGCTGTGCTAAGATCAAATGACTGTAGCCCTATACAGTAACTACTGTAGTAATTTTCTGCCTGTGTTCACTATGTGCCTACTGATCCTACTCTTGCATATTTTAGACATCTGCATGAATAATCAGACTGCCCACTGGAGAGCCACTCACTTGTTTGTAAGGCTGGAAATGCTGTTGAGAGGATGCTGATTCTAACTCTGAGAACCAATGTGAAAATAATAAATACGATAACTTAGGCTATTAATCTGGATTGTCTTTAAGCATCCGTGCATGCTCTGAAATTGGATGCTAGATTTTATGTGTAGGTGGATGTGTGTGTTCATGTTTTTGAGAAAAATCCAGAGCTTTCATCAGATTCTCCAAAGGGACTGTGACTCCCATAAAGGCAAAGACCACTAGATAATGCTTTACCATTTTGAAGTGCTTCTACATGCATTTTTGTTTGGTCCTCTCAACATATCTGGGAGAGACATGACAGGCATTATTTCTTTTTTTGTTTGTTTGTTTATTTGTTTTATAGAAGAGAGTACCTTGGAGCTTATGTTGTTTCGAATCTCATCTTGTAGGCACAGGGGGCCATTGAAAGTTCTAAGTGAGGAAGAGATCTGCTCAGATTTTTTTTTTTTTTTAAGATTTATTTATTTACTTTATCCATTTTATTCTCCCCACCCACCACCCCGTTTTGCTGTTTTGTGTCCATTCACTGGGCAAGTCTCTGTGTCTGTTTCCTGCCCTCTCTTCTCATCCTTCTCCTTTTGTCTTCACCAGGATTCGATCCTGGGGACCTCCGATGTGGGAAAGAGGCATTCTGCCACCTGCGCCACCTCAGTTCCTGGTTTTTCGGCGCATCTTGTCTTGGCTCTCCCTTGAGTCTCTCTCCTGTTACCTCATCATCTTGCTGCGTGGCTCGGCAGGGACTGGCACGACCGCATGCCTTCTATATTTTTATTTTTCTGGGAGGTTCCGGGGATCGAACCAAGATCCTTCCATATGGGAGATAGATGCCCAACCATTTGAACCACATCTGCCCCCTGCTTAGATTTTTGTTTAGAGAGATTGACGTAGTGGTAGCATAGAGGATGTTTTCAAGGCCTGAGAAATTAATTAGGAGGCCTTGGTAGATCAGGTGAGAAAAGATGGCTGGTCCTAAGTTTGTGGCAGTTAGATTGGAAAAGAGCAGATGGATTTGTAAAATCAGTAGCTGGAATCCTTGGGATTCATTTACCGCTTGATATTAGAGAGTGGAAAGGGTAAAGGAAAAGAGTTTTTGAAGATGACTTTCTGGCTTGATTGTCCATGTGAATAGAAGTGGAGGGAAACAGGAAGATTATAAGCCTGGGTTTAGCCATGTTGATTTTAAGGGACACCCAGAGAGAAAAGATCAGTAGATAATTGAAAATGCTGGCCTGGAACTGGTGGGGTAAGTTTGACAGTGCTTAGGGTATGTAGACTGAGAAGTGAAGAACACAAGAGTAATGGTCTTAGGGAAGCTCTAAGACACTCCAAAAGTGGCCAAATTCCCCATTCTCTCTATTCTGGAGTTGAGAACAAGGGATTGAATATATTCCTTGACTCTCTCTGTTTGCTACCAGATTATTCCATTATTATTTCCCAATGACCTTAAAAGCATGAAATTTACATGTATCACTTTGTAATGCAACTGTAATCTACCTTCAAGTCAGTGGGGGCATCAAGCACAGGGGAAAGCTTGGGGTATTCCCCCATAATCTCTATAATCTTCTCCTTTCTTAAATATGGACAATGGACACTTTACCAAGTGTATGTAAATGCCCTACCAACCCAACTTTAAATACCTCTCTAATACTTGTGCCCCACCCCATTTCCCCAATAAAAATTCTGGAGCCACAATTGCTTCAAGATAGCTTCATGTTTTCCTCAGTGATTTCAACTCAGGATCCTTGGTAAGTATATTGTTCATTTTGATGACTTTTCTCATACCCAGATGTTGTAGTTCTCCAAATCCCTCAGTTCAAATGGCCATCTTCAGTCCACCTCAGCTCTGCACACACATGCCACATCTAATAGATCTGCTCTGCTTTCACTATTTCAAACTCTATTAGTCTCCTCTTTAAAACAGCCTTCTGACTTACATCTGCCTCATCCCATCTTTTCTCCTGAACCTGCTCTTTTCTCTCTTCCCCAATCCCATCCCTTGCTTTGTCCTTGTTTTGCAGTGGAGCGGGGAAAGAAGGGAGATGGCAACTCCCTTCAAATCTTCTGCTTCTGTACCCAACCCAGAAATAACCAGATGGTTCAAGAATGATTGTATTTGTCCTATAGATTTCCTCACACACTGTACTTTCAACATTTCCATCTCAGGTTCTTTCCCTATCATCTTATTTTCCCCTTCTACTTTCAGGCAGCTAGTATTGTTAGAAAACCTCAGCAAACCGGGGCAATTGGATCAATAAATGTATTTGAATAAAGGAATCTATCTAATACTCCCTACATACCCCTGCCCTTGGAGGGAGTAACCTGAGAACAGTGCTGAAGAAAAAAAGGCCTGTGGCTCATTTTAGTTACATTTTACTGTCTTAACTAGCTTTGCTTATGTGAATACTTGTGTGTCAACTGATAGGGGTCAGAAATTTGGGACCTTCTTACTCTATGTTTTTATTAGAAAGTCAGCTTCCCCCCCCCCCCCTTTTTTTTCTTGCTAGTGTAGATTTGATAAAATCTTGACACAAATTTCCCCCAGATATCTTTCCTTTGTGAGTTAGGAATTGGACTGTGCAAGTGCTTTTTCTTATTTCCAAGTGTGAATGATATTTATTTATTTTCTGTCAGTTGGTTCCATGGTTCATGAATTCTTTATTATAGTAGGAGTCATCAGTTGGGTGGGGAGTCATTGAAATTGTATGTTTAGAATGACATTAGTTGGAATAACCTTAACAATGTGCTTACCTTTTGGGCCCTTAATTTAATTTAAAATTAAATGAGTCTTACGATAGCAAGCTTCATAGATCTGCCTATAGGACTTTCAGGATGGAAAATTTAGTTGGATAAAGTAGGAAACCTCTGCGTAAAAACACTCATTGTTTAGAGAGCACAAATAACTGAACATGATGTTAGTGAGAAGTTTCATTTGAGATTGAACCATTGACTTCCAAGAATACAGCACGGTGAAAGGGTTATGAACATCTTATTTCCTTCAAAATACCCATGAAATTGTCTGAAAAGGAAACAAATCCCCCGAAGTAACCACAACAGGTATCAGGCATTGAGCCCATTCTAGTTTCTGGAAGGAATTTTTACATTATTCCCTGTCCTTGAAATCAGATCAAGAGTTGCCCCTTGTTAACTCCTTCCCACTCAGCCATTTTTGGCCTCTAGTTATGGACTCTGTTCTGCATGTCCTGGCCAGTTTTTCCTTTTGTTCATCTTTAGTGCTGCCAATTGTTTTCATTGGTTCTAGTAAATAGCAGCCAGCCTGCTCCTCCTTTGACCTGCTCAGCTTCCTCGTGTGATACAGGAGAGGGAGGGCCACTGTTTTCTGTGAACTGACTGCTGGCTCCCACCCAGGTTCTAAGGGTTGGTTGGTGACCATTGGTGCTTGGAAGTCAAGAACTAGGACGTGTACTTGCCAGCAATCATCCACTGGCCCCACTTTGAACACTCAGGCTTCTGTAAATGCCTGTTTATGGTTGGTTATTAGTGTGAGTTTTGGTTTGAGTCTCTCCTATTAGACTGTTAAGTTCCATGAGGGCAAGGAAGGAAGAGTGAGGGGAGAATGGATTCCTTCCCATGAATCCCCAGCACTTTGCACAGTGGCTAGCACGTGGTTAAGTGCTGAAGAGGTTTGTGAAACTCATTAATGAAAGTCAATTGTTAGGAAAGACTTGAAAACAGTCTTCAATGTGGTAAACATTGAAGACCAAGGTCAACAAACCAACCTTAAGGATTAAAAAAGAAACAAAACCACATATTATAGATGAATAATAAAAACAAAAATCTATAGTCCCAAAGCAATGAAGCCCCAAAGAATCTGCTTTCTGAAACAGATTTGCTTTATGAAATAAGAAACTGCTTGAAAAGCTCTGTTTTGTAAACTCAGTAAGATACATAAAGAGGTTAGGTCTAGTAAATGAGAAATTTTAAAATGCTATAAAGAAATGAAAAATATAATAGCTAAAATAAATCTTTATTGTAAATAAATAATAAAAGAGTAGACTTTTCTTAGAATACCCAGCCAGTGGTAGAGGATAAAATTTAGGAAAATGTCCAAAATACAAAAGAGAAGGCTAGTAAGACAAATCCAACTTAGAAATTACAGGGATTATTGAGGAAGACAGAGCAAAATAAATCGATCAACTGTGCTAATTATTGGAGGGACATTTGACAGATCTAAAAAAGACCTGAATCTTGGGTATTGATATGCCGTATCACATTCTGGGCAGAGTTTCTAATTACAAATCAACACTGAAAAATAGTTGGATGATTTTTTTTTTTCAACTTTAAAACTGGAAGTCAAAGTAGGTAGTATAAGGGTAGTAAAAGTGTTAAATTCTTAGTCTTCCATTAAAAGGAAGCCAAAAAGATTTTTGGGTTACAGTACAGCACAGATAAATAGTGAAGATTTATCTGTGCTGTGAAGATTTAGTCAAAGGTTTGGTAATTAATACAAGTGAAAAAGCACGTGCCTATAAAAACCATTCTAGAAAACAGAATCAAATAAAACACCCGAATCTCATCCAGCTACAGAGAAACAGAATTGTTCCAAATCTCTTGCAGACTCACATTTATATCTCATTAAACACTTCTCATAAAATAATACTGGCGACTTTCATAAGGACTTTTTAGTCCACTGTGGTTTTGTTTTGTGTTTTTCCAAAGACAGATTGGATTTGGAAAATAACTTATAATTTTACTTTAAAAAAAATCATAATACTCCTTTCAGACAACTTGTGTGATCCAGGCATACAGCCAAATATAAAACATAAGGCATTTCCAAAGCAGAAGAGAAGGCACTGGCACCTAGTAGGCAGTAAAGAAATATTTGTTGAATGAATGAACGAAGACATATATTAACTAGCTATAGACTTGGAAAATATAACTCTATCCACAAACAATAACTTTATGCGTAATTGCACTCTTTCTCCCCTATAAGAGAGAGGAAGAAAATAATTTGCTCTGAGATCTAGACAAAACATCTGCCATGATGTAAGACATGGAGGAAATGTGGAGATTAGCATGCAGTAATGAACACGCTGGTGTGTGCTGGGGGAGGCAGAAATCAGAAAGAACTTAAATAAGTCCTAATTTTTAGGCTCTCAAAAGGTTAATTCAGATTGTTCATCTGGGTGTCATCGTATCGGAAAGATTGGCCAATCTTGTAGAAAAATCAGAGGTCAACAGAAGCGATTAAGCAGCTAGGAAACTCAACTCAGAAAGAAGATCTTAGTATATAATTTGGAAAAAGAATTTGAATCTCTCAAAGCTCAGAGAAATAGAAGGATAATTTAGAATGATTTGGAGAGCTGTGGAGCTGATGGCATAAAATTGAGCAGAAAAAATACTTATTGAGTGTAAGACAGTCCTTAATAGAAAGACAAATTAAAGGACCATATAGCATCCAAGGAAAGCAGTAAAGACATGTTGATAAAATCTGGCACCCCAAAAAAAGACAACAGCAAATACTTACTAAGAACGTCAAGCACTCTAAATGTACCGTTTCTTTTGATCTCAACCCTCTATGAAATAGGTACTAACATTATCTTTATTTTATACATGAGGATGTTGAGACTTGATCACGTGGCTGGTAGGAAGCAGGGCTGTATTTTGAACTCCTGGAGAATACAGGCCCAATCACTGTATTCTCCTGCCTTCCAAGCGAGAAGGAGTTGACAGAATAGCCCAGCTGTTTTGTGTGTGTGTGTGTATGCTAAATAGGCAATCCAAACAAGTTATTTTTAATTAAGTAAAAGAAAAAGTACTAATGCTCTCATGTATTCATTCAAAGGTGCACTTTTGCTCAGTCTTCTGGTTGAATGAATTGGTGCAGAACAAGATTTGTATATGAGAAGCCTTTCTTAAGGCAAATTTTAAAGAAATAGGTGTTAAGCTACTGGAGCACATAGAGTGAGCAGTATCCACAAAGCATCAGCCCTTCAGAAGGTTCTGTAGGCAAGAGTAGCATGAAGGGGGATTGGAGAGAGACCTGGGTTGGGATTCCTGTTCTGCCAGTCAGTTGTTTATGACCTGGAATAAGTCACCTGACTTTGCTGGGGCAGAGAATTTGATAGGAGCATGCATGCATGCAAATAAGATAGTATTATGTAAAGAGAGCATGTATATGTGTAAACTGCTTAGCTCAGTGCCTGGCACATAATGAATATTCTATTAACAGTAGCTGGCCAATTTTATTCATTGTTCAGGTGCGATCCTCAAGTAAATACTTTAGAATGTATGCCAAGTGGCACTATAAGGTGGAAAGTTTTAAACAAGATTTTAATTTTGTGCAATACTCTCAGCTGATGTATTTAATAGTAAAATTTCACCCTCTGTGTACCCTTTCCACAATTTGGGAATTTACAGAATGCTTTGGTGTTTTAAAGGCAGTAGTTTGTTCACTGAAAATGCAGCTTATGACAAATTCAATGGTTGCCGAGCTCTAATATGTTAGCAGGCAGAAGCATGCTTTTAATATTCATCATCTTTAAGTGTTACTAACTGACATTCAGTACTAAATGTGCAGATATGGGTGCTGAGCAAAACAGAGCTAGGAAGAGGACTTGCTAATTTGTATTCTAGATGGAAATCTTAAATTAGTTTCCAAGATTTTTAAATGGATTTTTAAATGCTGGGCACATAGGAGATTGAGTTCATATTAATATTTATAAGGTTTGAGAAGATATTTAGTGAAATATTTGTGTAATTTAATTTTGGTCATAATCAAGTGGGCAACTAACAAGCAGGACATTGTACTTTAGTTTGGTGACTGTTTTGTGACTCTTAGTTAGGATTATCCTTCTGGAAGAGTTCCGAATGACATACACATATGCTTAAAAAACCTTCCTTTATTAAACCCCAGAAGTCAGAAGTTACTTGTGTATAAATTCCCGAGGTTGGATTGTTTTATGTTAATTTGGTTTATGTTAATTAATTGAAATCAGTACTGGTAATAATTTTTTAAAGCATTTATTGACAGTTCTGCAGAACTCTGTAATCTAGCTGCTTTTATATTCTTTATTATACAGAACGGCTTCGTGATTCACAGAAAACCAACTTCCTTTAGTTTTGCTTAGGGCTAATTGAGTTTAATGTAGTTTTGTGTGCAGAAGGTATTGACTTGTACATAGGATTTAATTTGTGTAAATATGTGTGTATGTAATGTTTTGCCCCTCTGAGTTTTATTTTAAATGTAATCCTTGAAACTGAGATAATAGAAATTCTTAACTTAGGCCTGCTAGCAATCGCAGGTGCCAGTAGTTTAAAATGTTGTAGAAATACAATTATGAGCAGCCAAGAGCAAATCTTGTTTTAAGGTCCATGTGTAATGAATGCCTGTTAGTATCATAAAATACAATTAAAAAGAGGTTTACCTCTCCTAGGCGGTGATTGGTCCTTTCTGATGTATGTGTAGAATCCCATGTGTTCAGCCCTCAGTGATTTAGGCACCAGAGAGCCTGGCATCCTGAACATTTGGATAAACTCAGGGCAGTTTAAGTCAGACAGAGATGGGAAAAGACTGAAAGATTAATGAGGGAGCTCAAAACAAAACCCTCAAAAATGAGAGCAGTGCACTGCTTGGCCTTATGTAATTGTGCTGAATGGAAGTCAGTCTTGGCTGCTACTGTTTAAAATTTTTAGGAGGTTGGCAGGAAAGTTTGCTTGTTATAAAAATCGAATCCAGAGAATGATAGTGAACAACCTGGGACATCCTCCGTTTATTCTGACTTGACCAACCCTTCCACCTCCCCACCTTTTGGCAAGGATCCTTACTGAGACTCGTTTAGGTATGCCACGACTCCCACGAGAACATGGCCACCAGGAGGTTCCTGTCGGGATGAGCTCCTGGAGGTCATCTTGACGTGCTTTCCCACCGTGGCCTGAAAGGTCTGGAGCATCGAGGGATGGGAGAGCCCTCAAGAAGGTCACCCAAGTTATCGCTGGTACCTGTGGCTACTGTGGTACTAGAAACAACCCTGCTTGGAAACAACAATTGTGGAACATTTCTTCCTAAAGAACTTAATGTAAGAGATCCTACTGGCTTTAAAATACTATTTTACCTTTGAAAATCCTTTCACTAGATGCTCTAACAAACCTTCATTTATCAGGGGTTCTTAACCTTGTTTGTTCCACCTTTGCCTGTCAGGTGAAAACCATGGACCCCTTACTAAGTCCACACTATACTGTGTATTATTTAATAAATGTATCACACCCGCACCACCACGTCCCCACAAGAGTAATGGTTTTTTTTTTTATTTCAATTCAAGCTCTCGGACTCCTTGTTAAGAAGCCCTGATTTACCTGATGGACACAGTTGAGCTCTGCATTGAAGCTGGTCACACTGTTGAAGTGAGGCTGGCCACTTAAAGGAGAAAAACAAAACCCAGCTTGTAAATAACATGGTGTAGGTGAATCACTTTTGAAATCGAGAGCTTGCCAGTACCAGTGAAGAAAAGCTGCCTTGAAAGAGAAATTGCCAGATCACAAGCAAATTCTTTAGCACTTCAATCTAGACCTCCACCAGCCTTTATCGGTTTCTGTTTCCTCTTCAGGGAGTTTGGCGCCACCTACAGGAAGCAGGGAGCACACAAACCAGTTCAGCCTCTCTCTACTACACCTGGGTTCTCCCTTTGGTCATTCCTCATCTTTAGTTTATATAAATGTGATCACTTGCTCATCATATAGTATTTATCAAGCTGCTTCTTGGCCATAGTATGCGGCTAAGCTCTGTGGGAAAAAAAGCTTCCATCTGTACTGGCTGTTTAGCAGGGAGATTCCTCACCCTTAATTGCTTTTTTAAGGTCTTTGTCTGTTTCTGCTGTTGTGTACCTTTCCATGGACACACCGAGAGAGAACAGAGTTATGGATTGGGTACTTTGCATGTAAAGGCATTGCTTACTCCTTTGCAGTTTTACCTTTTATTTCTTGTAGAGCATGTGGAATCCAAGTCATCATTTTTATTGTTGATGTTATTTGTTTTGTTTTCTCGGTCTTATTTGGAGAGAAATGTTAGGTAGCTTAAAAACCTACACCACAAAGAAAGTTTAAGATGCATGAATCATTTCAAAGAAGTCAAAAGGGAATGTGTGATTACTTTTATGCGTGCATTAAGGTTGTTGAAGAGATAATGAGGATCAATTATTTTCATTCATCAGTATCTCATAACTATAGCACTGATTAAGTTCCCCCTTGTTTCTAACTAGAATGATTTGGTTTGAAAGGAGTTAAGAACAAAGTAGGGTTTTTCTCTTTGCTTTATGAACTGACTGCAGCGATTTCTTTTCCGAGGAACATCCCTAACCCAGCGCTCTCTCCTGTGCTCCACATTTGTGGATCCTGCTGGGTTCTGCCCATGGGTCTTCCCTCCCCTTTATTAGAATGCCAACTCGCATATTCCAAACCAAATCCATTGTGGCTCAAATTGGATTCCATTGTGTTTGCCTTTCTCTATAGCTTCTCCTTTAAAAGAGCAACAAAAACCACCACCACATAACTGGTCCTCCTTCAGTGTGGTTTGCGTTTTGTTTTCTTCCCCTCTACCTCCTCCCTCTTCTTCTGGACTAATGACAGTGTAATTTATCCAGTGTCCTAGAAAATAACTTAGTTATCTTCAACACCTATCTACTAGTAAAGCCCAAATCCGTCAAGTTCTGCTGCTGCTTTTGCTTCTAAAACTCTCCCCCCCCCCCCCCATTTTCTTGTTCTGGAACAAAATTCATCCTCTTGAATTTTCTGTAACTCAGCCACTTCTAAGTCACTTATCTTCTTCAGAAACTCTTATCAGTTAACTTCCAGTAGATTTGGCTAGCAAGAGTTAAATAGTCAAGTGAAATTCATCTTTCCCCATTTAAGTTATGCTACGGAATTTCAAGACTTCTCTGTTTCGGGACATTAGCATTAGTGCTTCTATTTAAACATGCAAAGAAACTTTAGGGTTCCAAAATGTGTAAGTGGTTTGGTGGCAAATGTCACACATTGGTGCTAGAGGATTGCTAAATATAATATTTCATGTATTCCCACCAAATGATTGGTTAAAAGTTGCTCAAAATGTATAGTGCATTTATCCAAAGAAGACATATAAATTGCTAATAAGCACATGAAAAGATGCTCAACATCATTCACCATTAGAGAAATACAAATCATAATCCTAATAAGGTACCACTTCACATTCACTAGGATGGCTAAATTACAGGCAGACAGTAATAAGTGTTGACGAGGATGTGGAAAAATTTGAATTCCCATACATTGCTGGTGGTAATATAAAATGGTACAAACAATTTGGAAAACAGTTTGGCAGTTCCTCAAATCGTTAAACATAGAGTTACCACATGACCCAGCAATTCCGCTGCCAAAATACTGAAAATATGTGTCCATGTAAAAACATGTACATGGCTGTTCATAGCAGTGTTATTCATAATAACCCAAAAATGGAAATGACCCAAATGTCCATCAACTGATGTATGGATAAGCAAAATATAGTAATCCATATAGTGGAACATTATTTACCAATAAAAAGGAATGAAGTACTGATACATGTTATAACATGGATGAACCTTGAAAATATTATGCTAATTGAAAGAAGCCTGCCATAAAGGCCACATATTGTGTGATTCTGTCTATTTGAAATGTCCGAAATAGGCAAATCCATAGAGACAGAAAGTAGATTTGTGGTTGCCAGAGCCTGAGGGGAGGGGAGAACAGAGAATGACTGCTAATGGTACGGGGTTTCTTTTTAGGAGTGATGAAAATGTTCTGAATTAGGTAGCAGTTATAGTTTTATAACTGTGAAAATACTAATAACCATTGAATTGTACCTTTAAATTGAATGGTATATGAATAAAGCTGTTATTTTTTAAAATACACATATATGTTGGGGTCATTGGCAGTTGTACATACTTAGCATCTCATCTGATTCATCTTTGTATCTTCTAAAGTACTAAACAGAGTGCCTTTGCATATGTAAGTCTTTAATAAGTGGTTGAAGAATGAATGAATGAGTGAATGAGCAAACAAATTCATGAGTTGTTATAATATGTGGAAGAACTTTTGGAAAGAGGGAGATAAATGAACAATGGTCTATAATTGAACCTTCTGTTCACTCAGCCATTGATCTGATGTCAGACTGATAAAACCATGCTATACTTTGATGTCAGCTAGATGGTGTATTTCATTTTTCTTTTGAATGATGGGTTGGCAAAATATATTTTAGCAACTGTATGTTATGTGGCTGATACACAATGCCAATGCTCTGTTGTGACCTTTATTTTTATGAGCTGTGAGAATTAAGAACTTACCCGTTTTAGTTTAATTAAGAAGTAAGACACAGCAGATGGTGCATTTGTGGGTGATGATTGCATACCTCTGGTTCCCTCAAGCAGCGCTATAACCCTATGGAATGCTTTGCCTAGAGTGTCGCATCCCTGTTGTAGAATTACTAGGAAGACAAGCATGTGGTATTAATGTAGTCAGAAAATGTTGGAGGACAGTATGCAACAGGACCTGAATACCACATGAAATTCTAGCTATTGGAATTAGGATGCTAGGAAGAGAAATCCATGGCATATTATGGTTGTGGTAGTTTCCTGCCCATCTTTACTCTGCCTCAATTGCAAATAAAGTATATGAAGATTTTTATTACCCTAGTATTCTTTTGTGTCATCTGGGTCAAACATTAAGCATCCATTGGAATATGATTTGCATGTTTTAAAGTGCTCAGAGAAGATTCAGTAAATGGAGATGCACTGACTTTATGGCAGGTTGTTGTATTATGTTTTCTTTTAGTCACTGCGGCGCGCCTAGAGAGTATCCTACAATGTGCATTTTTCCCCCCAAGTATTATGTGCTTAACTCTAGCACATTTACTCCAGAGGATGTTAAAAACATACATAAGCAGAGAGAATATGGAATTAATCCAGTGCTTCTCACCAACCACTCAACTCTTCCAGGAGAAAACTAAATTGTTAAGTTGAATTATTTTCTCTCATTGGTAAGGGAGAGACTATCTAGATAGCTTGGATTCTTTTGCCCTTTGCTATTGTCTTTGAAAAACTGAATTACTGCAAAACTGGCATAAGTCTTGTAATTGTATAATATTTTAGACCCTAAGATAATATGCCTTGATTTTTCTTATTAATGCGATTTATGAAATTATCAAAATGGAATACATTCACTTACAGGCTGTAATGTTGTTAAAAGTATGAACTACGTAGGTTTTTAAAAATAAAATAGCTATTGTTTTAGACAGAATAATCCATTTGTCTCATTGCTGAAAAGGCTAGAGTTGGAATTCTAGTTGTCATGAACATCAAAAAATATATATTCTAACAAGAGAGCATAAGTTTTTCTTTGGAAAAGCCCACATTTTGTATAGAATTTTTTTCTAAATTATGTAATGAAACCTTTTTCTTTGATTTTTAAGAGTGTTGTTACCACGAAGCGTGTGATCACATCATCCTTCCAGATATTCTGCTTGGAGATCTAACATCTACATTTAGTTAAATGAAGCATTTTTTTTCCCCTCGATTCCCACCAACTCCAGGACACTCGGGTACTGAAGATATAAAACTTAAGGTGTAAATACTAGTTTTGTAATTCTTCTTGTAGCAATCAAAGATTATTAACATGTAGTTAATGATCTTCACCAGTGTGTAATAAAGGGAAATACAATAAGTAAGCAAATATCTACCTGCAAGGGGAATGTGGTATAATAAGTGATTTCAGCCTATAAATTTTTAAAGATTTTGATAGGGAATATTGCACATTATTTTTTGTGAAAATATACCTTATTGGGAAAACCTTTTATTTCTTTACAGAACAAGGTTTTTTTTAAAATCTCATTAAAATTTAGAAAAGAAGGAACTAGATTATTTTCCATTTACCCGGTATCCAGGTAACTTGTTAATTCTTTCATAGCCCTGCTTAATAAATACATTCTACAGGATCCCCAAATGGGACCTTGACAGGAAGATAAAATTATGCCTGATAATTTTAGGGATATTAGAAATAGTCATTTTAGTTTTCAAAAATTGATACTATATTAATTCTATATGATTTGGATTATTCATTAAATGATAATATTTCTGTTTTACAATGATGCTATGTATTTTGTTTTATTTTTATACTACAGTAAAGAAATTGTCTAGATAGGTGCATAGAACCAATAATTGGCAATCTGCTCTCATAGCCTCAACCTCTCTCTGGAGCAGTCTAGCCCATTAAGAGCACAGGATTTAGAATCAGGAAGTCTTGGCTTCAAATCCTGGCTATGCCACTTATTAGCTAGCTGCTTGACTAGATCCAGTAGGAATTCTTTTTGGTGGTAAAAGAGACTATCAAAATAGTGGTTTAAACTCCAGTTTATTTTTCACCTAAGGGAAGTCAGGAGATGGGCCATGTGGGTTGGTATGGTGCCTTCACCCAGTCTTCAGGAACTCTGCCTCCTCCTTTCTGCTTCACCGTCTTCAGTTGGTAGCTTTTATCCTGGGAATCGTCTCATGGTCTATCATGACTGTGACACTTTAGCCAGTGTGGCTGCATCCCAGGGAGCAGGGAGGACAAAGAAGAGCTCCTCCCAGCAGAACCAGTTTCTTTTCCAACCCACAGGTGTGCGGGAGGTAGGAAATGTAATCTTTACTGTGGACAGCAACAAAAAGAGCCGTCTGTTATCAAGGATGAAGGGAAGAGTGGTTATTCACTATGCAACTGGTGTTCTGCCATAGTGACCTTGGGCACTCTCATCTCACTGAGCCTCTGCTTCCTCATCTTTAAAAATAATTGTGAAAATAGATCCCATTGTTCTGAGTATCAAGTTATTTCACTAATGCATTTAGCACAGCACCTGCCATACAATAAGTAAGCAATTAATGTTCATTATTCTTTTGTCTAGCCACTTCCTTAACATATGTAGGTTAATGTCTTGTAGACACTTAAAACTTAAAGTGTTCAAATATATTACCTATCATTATTGTACTCCGTAGCTCACCACCTACCTATTCTTACAAGCTAGACACCACAGAGCAGTCTTTGACTACCTCTTAGAGCTCTCTGCACCAACAGTCACCAAGTATAATTCTGTCTGCAAAATGGATCATGAATTTCTCAGCTGTCCCTCACTATTCTCCAGAAAGGTTGTTTTGACTCTAGTTTCATATTCAAGGTAAATTTTGATGAATTTTGAAGTTAGAACTTGGGAAAACTAAGCATAAATGTATTTCAGGCTGTAATTTCAGCAATCAAGATATGATTTCTGGAAACTCCTTTGTGGTTTTATTTAGGAGGCCAACAGATAGATAGGTGGACAGCAATCCTCATCATAGCTGGTGTATCTAAATGTATAAATATGAAAGAACAAAGGCCTCTTGAGTAAAAGGAATGGATAAGGGAGTTGATGTCTTCCTACAGGATGGGTTAGGTCAGCAAATCTCAAAGAGGTATTTTAGATCTAGAAACTCATTTTTATTTTACTAGATAATAGCATTAGTTTAGGTACTTAATGTGAATGTTATGAATGCATTCTGCTTTCAAATTAAAATAAGAAGTAGGGAAGGTTAGCTTTATTTTTATTGGGGTGTGTGTGTGTGTGTGTGTGTGGTATAATGGGATGTATAATGTAATTTCAAAGCCCTCTGATGCAATATTTTGAAACTAAGTTTGTATAGTACAATTAAAACATATCTTTGGTCATAGATTATTTGGCCTTATGTCTTTTTCATAGGCAGTGTCCCATTTAAATACCCTGGATTGGCTGAGAAAAATAATTGCTGCTATGAAATAATTTTGCAATTACCTCTGTAATTAAGGGCAGTTTGTTAATGAAAGTGCTTGGTGAATAATGACTGCAGGGCACTCCATCTTGCAGCTTCCTGCCAGATGATTGGTTCATGTCGTGGAGGCAGTTAGGGAATTAGTGACACAGCTGTCATGGTTACAGGATGGATGTAAATATCCTTTGCAGTTGATGATGAAGAACAGTCATTAGCCTCCTGCCCCTTGGGAACTGGTCAGAAGAACAAAAATAAACTTAACACATGATGGTAAAAGCCATTCCTTATGTCTCCTTTTCTTCAGTACGAACAATTAACATTCTAATGGAAACTGCAGAGAGCATGTGGATGAGCCCTCTCCACTTTAAAGGCATGTTAGTGTGATAAATGTTCTTCCTGGTAGGGCATTGGTTGTTCACAGTTTATTACTGCTCTTATTAGCTTATGGGCCAGTTAGAAACTGCTCTTTAGAGACCCATGGACCCCATTTAAATTTTTCTTGTTCATCTCCAGGTGTTGTGTATTCAATTCGATCCTTTGAAGAGTGCCCCCGGATGGATTTTGGCATGCTGTCTGTATGGCTGCAGGGGCAACTGAGGGTCAGTTTTCTGTGGTTGGCGTTATTTGCTAGTGTAAAAAATATATATTGCTATGAAGAAGATCTGGATGCTTATCTGATCTTGATTTTTAGTTCGAAAAAGGCATTGTTGCTGTTTGAGGATTCTTCTTAAAATAAGATGTCCTGGTGTGCTTCATATTCACATTCATTCCACTTCCTTGGTGTTTTGATGTTGTTTTTCATTGTAAATGTGCTTAAGCAATCTTTTGTAGAGAATTTCATAACGTGCACACACTGTGGTTTTACATGGAGATGCTCTTGATCCGCAACTCATTAACTTCTGCTGACTGGTTAGTCAGTATAGCTTGTTGCATTTTCTCTCGCTTTCTCTTGCTTTATTTTTTCTTGTTTTTAATTCTTGTGAACAATTTTAGTAGAACACTTCCAAGGCACTGAAATATGGCTTCTCTTGATGTCCATTATGCTAACTCTTCTCTCCTAGGCCTGAAGGAGAGGTGGTTGGAGTTTGTATATTACATTGGAGTCAACCTCTCACTAAAGGGACATAATAGCTCTCTGGGTTTCAGTTCAAAATGGCTTTCATGTCAACACTCCATTTTAAGGATGGATTTGGTGCTGCATATACCTGGATAAGATTCCTTGCATTTGCTTAATACTGCTTCTAATGCCTGTCTCCTCTTGGCTTTCTTTAGTAAGAGGAGGTGCCAGATGGAAGGGATAGGAATTCTGTCTCAGAACTATCACACATCATGGCCCAAACCGCTGCCTCTTCCTTTTCTTTTCTTTGGCTGTCACAGAGAAAATGAAAAGTATCAACAAGCTTAGGTGTAAGCAGAGCTTGTTCTGAGGTTTAAATGCCTCATTTGCTACTGAGTCATTGACTTTTCCCAAGATAAACTCCTTTTCTCATTTTCCATGATAAAGTCACTATAGAGATTTTTCTAGGTGATTTAACTGGGATCAGGCATTCCTGGGATACAAGTTAGCTTGCTGGTCCCCAAATGGTAGGTGTGAGTCCCTAAAATCCCAATAACTTGAAAAACCCTACACGCTGAGCATTTAAAAAACATATATCTTAGTCCAATAAATGGCAGCAATACATATTTAGAAGATGAAGGTTATTCTCAGGCGTGGACATGGCTGGCAAAATTATTTAATTTCTGGTGGGATGTGACTTTCCAGGCATTGGCTACAGAATGCCTGGGTAAAAAAGGAGCCTGTATGGTTTTTTATGAAAACAACAAATAGGAAGCAAGTGCTAGAAAATACCTTCCCAGCCCAATGAAAATTGCATTGTATTACTAGTTCTGTTTTTAGCAAGAGTATGGACTTTTATTGTAAGTCAAGATAACTAAAATAGGAAAAAAAAAAAAAAAAAGGTGTTTTTAATTGGTGTTGCTCAAGGAAGGGAGACTGGGAAACTATTTCCTCACTTCCAGAGAGATGTAACATGCTACAATATTTAGATATTCAGTGCATGTTCCCATTTTTTGTTTTGCTTCCGGGGTGTTTTGATTTTTTGTTTCTGTTGTTAAACATAGGAGATTTGAGTTTTAATTTAATTTCCAAACTGACTATACAGGCACCCTTCATAAAGTATATTTAAAATGCTCTGCAGGCTCTTAGGAACATGTGAATTTAACAATCTGCAAGGAGAGAGAGAAAGAAAAAATAACAACAGTTTCTGAATTTGGATAAGTAGTTGAAACTCCCAGGTAGAACAGAATCTGTTCTCGTGCAGTTTTCTGATGTAGTTGGTACTAGACTTGGAGTCTCACATCTTCATATCACAACCCATGTCAGGATTTCTCTCATTTCCCCACGACAAGTCAAAAACTTCGTATTTCTCCACACGGAAAATGTATTGTGTGCCATCCTGTCCTCATGCCTTCCTGGTAAAGCAGCACTAACTATAGACATTGTTTAGAAGTGTGGTGTTTACTTGGTTTTGGCTTAATTTTTACCTCAGAAGGCATTCGATTAAAAGAATCCTTTTTTCTCCTCCTCCCCCCTTCTTCTTTTGGTAGAACAGCGAGTAAAGGCGTAGGAAATTGATTTTAGTGCCACAAAGGGTATCTCTGACAGGAATGTACTTTGAAATGATTCAAGGCATCTGTTTCTCTTGCATATGCCCAGTGCTGCCGAGAGCTGTGCCTGAATTAAACTGTTGGTAATGTGTCAGCTCCGAATCTGATCACAATTTACATCCCAGTTGCTTGGTTGGAATTTCTAACATTTCATGAACTTCCTTCCCTAATTTACAAAAGGAGTTCTCACTCAAAGTGACCATTTGTTCTAGATGCCAATATGTCATGGTCAAAATTGATTTAGCTTGAGAAGTTATTTGTTTTTCTATGGTCACTTTGCCTACAAAACAAAATCGTCTTTGCAGTTTTTATTTCTCCTGCTTGGTGGGTGCTTTTGGTTTTGTCTGTCTTCCACTGCTACTAAGTCAATCATACAAGCTGGCTCCAGGAATTCAATTTTTAATAGTTTCTGAGCACACCATGGCATCCAGAATGGTACCTGGGAGGCACTTAAAAGAAATCTTTAATAAATAAATAAATGGCAAATGGACACTTTCCACATGATCATAGACCCTTGACATTGAGGGCTTACTTGGCTACCCTGCTCACGTTTCTTAGAAATTAGTAAGGCTCATTTGTATCAGTTACAGTGAGGCATGTCCTTGAAAGTTGATGGGCAGAGCCAATTTTTTTGCGTGTGAACTTTTTTACATTCATAGAAAAAGTAATGTACTGAGGATGAGAAGAAAAAGTGACTATGTTGATGTGTAATAGGGACCTGAGCTCATTTGCTTAATTGCTTAATGTCTCCTAAAAATTCTCTCCCCCAGTGTCTCCCACTTACCCGTACCAATGGGGTTTGATTAGAGCAGGGGTTCTTAACCTTTTTTATTCCATGGATCCCTTACTAAGTTCACACTGTACTGTGTATTATTTAATAAATAGACACACCCGCACCAACATGTCCCCACAAGAATGTTTTTTGAATTTCAGTTCAAGCTCATGGACCCCTGGTTAAGAACCCCTGGATTAGAGAATCCTGATGACAATGACTTCTACTCCTATCCTTCTCTATCCTTACATGTCTTTGACCAGTTGAAGTAGCAGCAGTGTTTGCACAGGGATACCCCAGGGAACTAGTGCACCAGTGGACTCCTTGACCTTGAAGATTTACTGGCCAATCATGATTGGTCAGTTGATAACTCTATCTGTGATGTCCTTATCAATACTCTGGCATCATATCAGCAGCCCTCTGGGACTGTATTAGTGAGGATAAAAGCTTATCTATTGTAACAAAAAATATTTATGCAGTGGCTCAAATAGTTAGGACTTCTATTTATTTTCCCTGTCAGCCCAAGGTGGGTGTTCCAGGCCAAGGGGTGGCTCAGCTCCACCCAGTCTTTCAGTGACCTAATGGCTAATGGTGACTCTGCCACCTCTACATGTAGTTTCTGGAGTCACGTTGGTCATACCATTTCAGCAACTAGGAAAGGGGAAAGAAAAAGGAGAGGATCAGTAGCATGGTTTTTAGGCACCACGTAGGGAATGGCACATATCACTTCTGCTCACATTGGAAGGAGTTTAGTCACCTGGCCACCCTCACCGCAGAGAAGGCAGGACAATGTAGAGTAGCAGGCCAGCCTTGTGCCAGGCTGCGAGGAAGCAGGGGAGAATGGATTAGTGGGTAGTGAGCAGTCTTTACCACTTGGGTTTAGGCTTTTCCTAACAGCAGCTTTGTTTTGTAGAGTCCCGCAGTTGATTTTAGACTTTAAACAGCAGCTAATAGGATCTACAGTGTCATTCCCCACTTCAGTTTCTTTGGGCCCAAACTGTTTCTAAAAACCATTGTAATAATGGGCAGAGCATCTAGCTCACCTCCTTCTGGTTGGTATCAAGGGCTCAGTACTTTACACACACATATTTTTACATTCTGAAATTTTAATCCATCTTCCTGACAATCAGTACTCGCTATTATACAACATTCAAATGCTTGCTTCATTTTCTTCTGCTCTTTTTGACTCTGGGAAGCACAGTAGAATAGGAATGTTTAAGTAGGTTTGTCATTTCTTTTTTTCATTTGAGAAGATGTTTTATGTCCTGTTGGTATGCTAGTCATTATGCAGGAAAACCCAGAAGACTTAGTCAGTACTGCCTACAAATATTATTGTACAGTATATACAGATGGTCACTGCCTAATGTAAAATTATGTTTCCATTCAGGATTTTGTCAGAAACTGTTCTCGAGGTGACATGAGAAATTGCTGCCCATATTAGTGCATTTTGCTTTTCTAGCTTATTTCCTCCAAGGATCTCAAAAATCATCTACAGCACTTTCTTCTACCTTGATTAGATTTTAAGGATAATGTCTGATTTTCTGCTCCCATTGTTCAGAAAAAGTAAACTCCCAACCATCTTCTAGGTGCTTTAGCACGATATATGTCAAGATCTTTGAGAAATGTAAAACTGCGTTTAGTTTGGCTCTAGTGTTTTAGTTTGCTACTGTTCTGCAAACAAGAGAGTCTCAGAGTTCATGCTGTGCAATAAATGTTATTAGTATTATATTTTTTAAGAGATACCAGGGATTTGAACCTGGGACTCATGTGCGCAGCAGGTGCTCAACCACTGAGCTACACCCGCTCTACTAAATGTTATTTTTAAGATAGAATTTAGATGACAGTCATCTGACTTTCTAAAGTATTAGCACAACCAGACACTTAATTTTGGTTTCATGCAGACACAAATCACTTTTGAGTTTTGATTTATTTTTTGTTAGTGAGAGGCAAGAAATGGGTAAGATATATTTTAAGCCAGGATTAATGTATAATATATGCTCTTTATTTTATGAAGAAGGTAGTTTCATTTTAAATATACTCTTTCCTGATATATCTTGTTGCTCTAGTATTGATACTGCATAAACTACGAGTAGATACTTTTTGAAGTGTTTTCTAAATATGATTCCCTGTAAGCTCACAGTCCTGTGATTTCAGCTACATTGAGGCTGCTATTAATGGATTAGTACCTTTCAGCAGTATATTTATATAGCATCCTACCCTCCAGTGAGCAAAACATGAGATACTTCAGTGTAGAACTGCTTGCTAAAGGTGATGGGAAGAAAACACCTATCTAGTGGTGATATTAATCTGTTTTCCATGTCTTGTGAATGTGCTTAATGTCTAGGGTGTTTTAAATTGGAGTTAACCAAAAATAGAGTCTCTGAAATTTAAATTAAAAAGTGGCATGGATCAAGAAACAAATCCTTTTCTGTTAGTTAACCAATTGCCACCTGTCCTTGCTCACTTTTAGCATCTCATGTGACTGTCACTGCACTGTCACATGGCTTTATATTTCTCAGTGTACATTTCTGTCTTCTCTACTAGACTATGAGCTTCTTGTAGGAAGGGAACATATTTTATTCATGTTTGCATAGCATATCTAGTCTCAATACATAGTTGATGAATGAATAAATATCTTAAAGTAGGGAAGCGGCTGTGGCTCAATCAGTAGGGCTCCCGTTTACCATATGGGAGGCCCCGGGTTCGGTTCCCGGGGCCTCCTGGTGAAGGCAAGCCCGCCCGCATGGCGTGGTTAGCTGACCCAGCGAGCACAAGCAGCAAGGGGGGGATAAATGAATAAATAAATAAAATCTTTAAAAAAAAATATATATATATATATCTTAAAGTAGGAAAACCTTATTCCTACTAACCTAAAGAAATTCCCTCAATGTTTGGAAAAACTGGTATCTATGTTTTCTGTTTATAAGGAATCTTTGTTGCCTTTCTCTGCCCATTATTTGATTTTACTTTTCTTAAAAATCAAGAAAAAATACACACCAGGTATAACTGGACTAAAACGATTACAGTGTTGTTTCATTCACCTCGTTGTACAATAAAAAATTTCATGAGAAAAGTGAGGGATTTGTGAGATGTGTCTGACCTCACATACAAGCTCCTTGGCCAGTCTGAGCCTGTTTACCCACCTGTTGTGAGGCCTGATGGAGATGTTTTGAATGAAGTGCATAGCCTGGTGCCTCGTGGCACATAGTAAGCTCCCAACAAATGTGAGCCCTGGATAAGATGGTGACTACTGCAGCTTGTTCTTTTCCTCAGAGGTCTTCTTTGAAGACTAAACCTTTAAAATTTCTAATAGTTACTGAGAGTTTTTTTGGCCTGTTTTACTTCATTTGACTCTTAACTGTTTCCACAAAAGCCATCAAATGGCATCCTCCATCACAACCAATGGGGAGATAGGACAAGTTTGGGTGGAGGTGTAGTTCTACACAGTCATGGGGAACAGGTGGTGAGAAGACCGTCCCCCTCCTTCCTTTATAAGGATGTCATATTGTGAATTGGTTGAGCTTGTGTAAAGTGGCATTTGTTTGTTTTTTCAGCTTATAATGCATGTAACTAATAGAATCCCTTGCTATCGGATGGTTCTGAAAGCTCACTCAAAGCACAGGGAAATAAGATGCCGCAGACTTTAGTGTTACCTGCAAATATTACCCTTCTTTTTTCTTCATTTTGAGAGTAGATTTATAGGTCAGAAACTGCAGTGTTTCTGAACATTTTATTGAAGAGAGAGTATTTATTTTCTGTGCTTTCTAGGATCTAGTAATGTGGTACAGTGCTACATCACTTATCTGGATCCCATGTATTAGATAACCTCAGCTATCTGGAACACAGTTGAAAGATCAGGAAAGAACCAGAAAGACCTCTTGAGCTGCTATAAAAGGTGTCACAAAGTCTTTGCATTAATAAAGCTTGTGTAGATTAATCAACAGAAAGCCCTTGGGGTTTCACTCAGGCCAAATTATTTCTTAATTTTATAATACTAAGAACTTACACAAAATCTTATCTTAGTTATCTTTTCTCTAACTCCCACACACTGGAGCTAGAAAGTTTGGGATTTGAGAGGTATAGAGTGAGGGGATACTGTTAGATAAAAGTCTTCTCAAGTAGCATGAGGAGTTTATTGATAATACTGAGCTGGATTCAAATGTTGACCTGAACCAGAAATGAAAGGTGAAATTCTTTTTCTTTCACTCTGTTTAGGAAGGCAGGCATGCTTTTAGAACATGTATATCAATATAATTAAAGTTCAAAAAAAGAAAAAAGAAACTTGTTATACAGAAAACTACATAACAATTCCGGATAAATTGAGAATTCCTCCTTTTCTGTGGCATTTTCAACTAGCCAGGGAGTTTTTTGGGCATAATCTTAGCTTTTATTTTCAAATGTTTCCTTTTTTGCTTTTTTTCACACTGTGCATATGCGATTCTCCTCTACCTTATTTTTCCTCTTGACGGAACTTAAAATAAACATTTAGATAGTAGAGACACTTAAGGTGTCTTGAATATTGAATTTGCCAACTTCTGTATTTTTAGTTTTTAACGTCCCACCATGCATCAACCCCTTCACCCCAAATTACTAAATCCCACCAAACACAACTAACAACTGTATCATCATCTATATCCCCTCCAGCACTAGGTTTATAAGCTTGAGAATGGGGCTAGCTCTGCAGCACACCACTGGAGTTTAGCACAATGCCATGCACGTAAAAAGGGCTCAGGAATCCTCACAACAGTTGTTTGAAATTGATGCTACTTTCACCTCCATGTTACAGGTGAGGGTGTGGAGCTGCCAAGCAGTTGAGTGCTTTCCCTCAAGTCACCCTGCCAGAGGGTAGAGCCAGAGTCCACATCCGGCCCACCTGACCCATTGCCCATGTTGCTAACTCCATGTTAGCCACAAGGCTTGCTGCAGAGCTTCTCTTTGGCTTGGTATTCCTGGACTTCCCAATTGAAGCTTACAGAATTTATAAGAACTGAGATTGTGTTTTCTAATTGACAAAAAGTAAAAAAATGATTGAAATCCGTTATTAAACTTCTCTGGGTAATTGAATTGTCATAACTACCTCCCTCAAAGAAAATCAACTATTCACTTGCTCTTTTTCTTTTTCTTTTTTACTTTGACAGAATACTTGGGTTGTATGCTGAAAGCCCGTGGCTTAAAGCTAATCAGTATGTTTAAAATTATTCATTGACAATCCTTCTTTTGGTTTCTTTAAAAAAAAAAAAAATTGTTCAGAGCGTTGGGTTGACAACTTTTTAAAACAGTGGCATGTTCTTTTACCCAGGAACATTTTATTTAACTTAGTCACTGGTTTGGAGAAAGAATAAACAGAACCTTCTGTTCCCATGTCTTAGAAGAATGAATGGGTAGTGCTATGACTTATAGCTAGTATATGGATAAAGAAGATAAAAGAAAATGGAAACCCCAAATTATTGGTTTCAGCAGAGCATTTCTGATTTAATTCTAAATTGCAAATATAGTTTATGCCCTGCTTAAATGTGTCTTTCTGGTTTGTGGAAGCAAATCTCTACCTTTTGTGTGACATGTAGCTTAATTGCTTGCTCATTGTCTCATATAGATAATTTAAAGTGATAAGAGGTAATTCATCATATCTAGGACAGTGCCTCAATAAATATTTGTTGACAGAATGAATGAATGGATTCCCTTCAAAAAGGAAAAGGCCAATGTGTTAGCATTTCTAGTCTGTGTAACAGTTGTATTTTATCAAAGTTAGGGACAAAAGGAATAGTGCATACCCCAGAAATTTTTGGTATCATTGACACTTGTGTCTTGCTCCAAGAAAACCCAAATGTGAAAAATGAAAGAGGCCACTTTGTGGACAAGTACATGCCAAGCTTCTGTTGTTTTCCATGAGGGCCCTAAAGATCAGCTTTGTGCTGAATGAAAGTTATCTTGCACGGTTTCTAATGAAATGTTTTCTAATATATTTAGTGAGTAAAAAGACAGATTTAGAGTTGACGGTTATAATGAAGGATCTTCCACTATTTATGACTTAACCCTTCTTATGTTTGATTTTGGGTTTCCCAAAAATTATTTCTAGAAAATAGAGCTGGATTCTTTCTTCCGATAGCATAGAATGTTTTGCTTCAGGGTTTTGAAACCTTCTGATGTTATGTTTAAAAGTTTCACCTAAGGACAAAAATCTTCTCATAGGTTTTTAACAAATGTATATATAATCTTGTAAATATGTAAATATATATGTATATGCCTTTAAAGTGTTTTAGAAGGTCACATAGACTTATTTCACTGAGGCTGTCAGGGCAAAAAAATTTTTTTTACCTCTTTATGAATTTTATTCAGATATTATTTGAATATTCTCTATGTAGCATCTCTTTATCTTTTAGAGTAACTTGATTTGTTTAGAACCTGCCCAAAGTCATTTGGAGTCATATTAATGAGGTAGGTACTAGAGTGGTGCATTTTAAAAAGAGAGAGAGCACGCCTAGGTGTAGCTATAAAACACAAGGAGGTAGGTGTTGACATACCATCTTTGAAGGGAAGGGTTAAAAAAGGTAGTTCAGAATATTTGGGGGCAATGGCAGCATTATTTGCATAAGCGTATGGCCTTTCAAGGTGACTAATTTGAAGGATTCATTTAAATCTAGAAATTCCATTGGTTTTTGTGAAAAGTTTCAGTCTTATGAATTTGAAACCTTGCTCAGGCTTAAAGACTGATGTACAGCCCTAGGACTGGAAGATGCCAGATACTTAGATTCTAATACCAGTGAGTCCTAAAGAGTCGTAGCAGAATGGCAGGATCCTGCCAGGGTCCACGTCAGCCTTGGCATTACGTGATCTTAACGTTTGGGCCTCAGCATATTTCTTTCTGGCTTAAGTCATTGAAAATCCATTTTAGAAGTTTTTCCTCACCTTATTCTTCTATGTTTATATTTCTTGTCTTCTTGTCTCATTGAAAACACAGTAACTGCTGTTTGGTGTTCCTCCTGATAGAGAGCAGGGCCCTTAGAAGAACTATTTTCTGAGTTGCAGAATCTGGCTACCTGGGGCGTTTCACCTTCTCAAGTTACTATTTGCAAAGAGAAATGAGGTTATCAAAAATTATTTAGGCTCTACTTATTATAAATGCTTACTTCTACTTGAAGTTTTTGCCAGGCATAGTGACCAAATACTTTCAATAGATTGGAGGCATATCTGTAACAAATCTCTCTGAAATGTGGAGAATTCAAATTTGACCTCAAATATGGAAATCCAGGTAAACAGAAATGAAAGCATATAAAATATATATTATAAATATCTGTAATAAGTCTGATAAACTGGAATGCTTTCTTTAACTTCTAATGCAGTAGCATGATGCCAACTGTATTTGACATTCTGACTGCGTTACTCATTCACTTGCTCGCTTGCTCACTCACTCACTCACTCAATCGATCAATCCTGCTTGCTACCCTGCATGAAGTATTGATGGACAACTTAAATGCTTCTCATTTTGCAAAGTGAAGCATGGGTAATTAAGCAATGCATCCATAAGTTGGATACCAGGTTTTTACTGTGGCCCAATAATGAATGAAAAGTGCATTAACCAAATTAAAGCACTCGTATGTCTGTATGATTGGCTATTGACATGTCTTTGTGAATGTCATTACCGTATAGTGGAGTTAAGTTCATCAAAAATCTTCCCAGAAACTCCCCTTGTGTCTCCTTTAACTTGGTTACGGCAGCTAATCCTGTGTCAACAGTTCATCTTGCTCACTAATTTGTGTAAGATAATCCTAGTTCTCAATGACTCAGAAATTTACATCACATGCAACAGGGCTTTTCTCTCATGCTGTGTTCAGCAAACAGATAAATGTCTTCTCAAATTTTATTCTTTATCAATGACTATTGGAATATTTAACATGTTGGCCTGCTCATTGTGAGTGGATCACCATTAATTAATCTTGGTAGGTGACACATGTCTGTTTCTATGCCTGTGTGTTCCACCCCTTAAAGAGATCTTTAATGAAATATTGAGCCTAAATAGTGCTTATTGCTACAAGTGGTTTGACACATAGAAAAATGTGTGGGAACTGTGTTTAATTGGAAGTCGATCTTACACTGCCTGAAACTTTACATTGCATATTCTTTTATTTTGCTTGGAAGAGTATTTGATCAGAAATAAATATCCTGAAAAGAAATGCCTGGTCTGTTTCCAGCTTTAACATGAGTCACTAATAAAAAACACTTGGTATACCCTTGGTCTTTTGGTCTTTGAATGCTTTAGAATTGAGTCGTGGCCCACCCCCCAAAAAATCTGAAGTCAAGATGCCAGTTCCCTATTAGCTGCAGAAAATACAAAAGGAAGTGAGCTAGTGGTGGTGGCAGAACTAGGTTTTAATAGAACTTTAAAGAATCCCTCTTCCATTGTGGCCAACCAATGCTCTATTTATCCTTTATCTCATTGTGCTGTGACTCTCCAAGGTAGAGAGGGGAGAAAAGATTGAGAATCAAAGTGCCTATAAGAAGTAGAGAGCAAAAGGAAAAAAAAAAAAACCAAAAAAGAAAAACTGACTAGAGGAAGCAGAAGACTGAAAACACAGAAAATGAGAGGAATTTCAAAGACAGAATGGGAAGGATATACATTGAAACCAGTGAGAGAAGATAGTTCTTTTTGATAATGCAAACTGTGTTGAGGTCCGTGTCCGTGATCAGAGACTTGTCTGAGCTGGAAAGAGCCCATAAGCAGGAGTCTTCTAGATACTCTCTGGCCCTCTGGGGGTTGGATGGCAGGTGAGGCAAGAATAATTTTTTTTTTTCAATCACGACATCATCTCCATTAAGCACTTGTCACACAGTGACTTGGGGGCTCCAAGTGATTTGGATTCTAGTATCTCTCTCAGAAGTTGGTTTTCTCACTTAGTTGAATGAGTTCTCATTTCTCCATCTGAGCCTCCATGTCTCCTCTCTAGCTTTCTGTTTCTTGCATGGTGAGACAGTCTATGTGGTCTCAGATCACAGGGCTGAGTAACAGGTATAGCCGTCCCTTTACCCTTCATCTCTCTGATCAGAGATGGGAGGTTGATATGATTTTTCATTGTTTGCATATTGATTATGTACAGCCATAAATACAAAGGAATAATCTCATATTACCAAGCCAACTTGATTACTTCAAATGCAAGACCAAAAACTGAGGGTCTTTGAAAATAAGGACTTAATAAAAGCAAAGCTGGTTAATTTGTTTTGTTTTCCTAATTTGAGTTGTGATTTAAATGTATTTATCATCCCTTTTATTAATACTTTAAGTGCATATGAGTATATATGTATATGAAACAAGGTTTTATCTTGGGCACTTTTAATTCTTTGTACGTATACACACCTGTTTGAGGTATGATATCCAATCACATTATTTCTTTGATAACTCGCCGATGATATACATAGGCAAGGAAGTGTCATTTTTAGCATGCCTCTATTTATGTTGCTTTGAGGCCACAAAGTTTGGACATATGCTGTTTATTATGCCATACTTACATCTCGTCCTCCAGAAAACCACCATTGAATTAACTTTTGCATAGTGTATTTCTATCAAAGCATTTGATCCTTGTTTCTGCAAGATAATCCTAAGAACTTTTTATTTTGAGAATAGAAGACCATGATGGATTTAATTCATAAAGGGAAGCTGCTGCAAGGAATGTAAATGTAAGCGCTTGATAAGGTAGGATTTCCTAGTTGCTATGGCAACCTTTGGGTCATGAGCCTGGGAAAATATAAAGTAAGTCCTGAAGCTGTGAAGATGATTATAAAATTTAACTGTCATTCTTCATTTAGAATTGATGGCAAACATTATTTACTTAAGTTTATCTCAAGGCAAGCTGAGGATCTGTTTTTAAAAATCTGAGACTCAGATCACAAATGAATCCATGTTGCACATGTCTGACAATATAAAGCACATGCAGCATTTATTATTCTAACCAGACTATTTGTACCTAATATCCCTGTAGATTTGGTCACCTTCCTATGGAAGCCAACAGTTTTCGTCTCTTGGATTCTTAATGAAAACTGTAGAATGCAGCTGTATACATTGAGTAATTTTGCAAGAATGTGTGTGCTTTCCATGCCAAAAAGAAGGCCTGTGGGATTGTATGGGAAGGAGGCCTTTGTACCTTCCTTTCAGGTTCAAATATAAATAGTAAACTGGTTAGGGTGGACAGCTGCCAGGAAGGGATGTTAATACAGTCGTGTATTTTCAAAATGTGTCACAACCTGGAGCTAAAGAGAGGTTGGTTGGAATCTTTCATTATATACTCCTCTCCAACTGGGGGGCATGTTAGGGGCGGAGGAGGATGAAATCTACCTTTTCACTATGGAAGAATAAATATGGAGTATCAAATTCCTAAGTTGAAATATGATGCTTAACCATGCACTATGACAAAGTATAGTTTTTCTTGCTTTATCTTTTACAGAATGCTGTTAATTTGCACTAATGACCTATGAGACCCATTGCAAATTACCCAATCTTTCAAATTAGTGCGTATGTGAACAAACACTATAAAGCTATCAGATACCACATCAAACAAATGTAGTTTATTGCAGGAAGAAAAATAGACTTGCATATTGAGAAGGAACACATTTTCACAAAGAGATAAGTGCTTTCCTGTCTCTGCTTGCCCATCAGGGAGCATCAACACATTATATGGTCTATGGCAGCCAATGGCTTACTGGCTCTTGAGCAAAAACATCATTTTTTAAATGGAGGCAAAGGAAATAACAGTGCATAGTAGAATCTGGTATTGCTCTTTTCCCCCTATATCCTTAAAAAAAAAAAAAAAAAAAAAAATCCCTCTTTACAGCTTTGAATGTTGGTCCTTTAGACCAGAAAGGAGAACAGAATTTAAGGCTATCAAAAATAGAACGTACACTTGGCTGTTTTTGTTTGTTTTTGTTTTTTTGTTTTTTTTTTTTGGACAGCACCCATCTGAGTCTGAACCTGCAGGATTATTCATCCCTCCATTTTGGAGGATGAGGTAAAATCCAGCCCACACACCCAGCAGCACACACTCTGCTCATCAAAGCACTTTTCTCAGTTGGTTTGTTTTCATGTCTAACAGCAGAAATAACTGCTCTTTTTCTTTCCTTTTTTCTTCTGACATCTTGTTATTGCAACTGGTAATGAGTCTTCCTAACCTGGGAGCTGCACAGAGATGGCCACATTCTCCCGTTCATACACCATCTAGCTCCCAGCTGGAACCGAGCTAGGCACCACTGACTTTTCCAGCACTCCTTCAGGGAGCCTCAGCTGGGCCAACCAGTCACCACTTTATTTTGTCACCCTGGTTACATGTATTCTACCTGGCTTGTTAATAGCAGTAGCAGCAGCCCTAGCAGCGAAAAGACCATCAGTAATGAACATTTTTGAGTGCTTTCATGTGCTAGGCACAGTGTTAAGCAGTGTGTTGATTAATTGCTTTACCCAATGTAAGTTATATGTATATAAATACACACACATACATATATATACATGTATGTATATGTATGTAAATATGTATATATACACAATTTTATTTCAGTTTTAGAATGATCACACAGTAAAGTTTATCTTTTTTGCATAAATTTTAACACGTATATATTATCAAGATACAAATAGTTCCATCTTCCCCCCAAACTCACTCATGCTATGTGATAAACATTTTGAATGCATTTGCTTTTTAGTTCTCATAATGTTATGAAGTATTCATGATTATTATCTCTCATTTTTTGTTTGTTTGTTTGATTTTTATTTTTTGATGAAGAACGTGAAACTCAGAGAGATAAAATAACTTAGTCAAGGTTGCATACCTAATAAACAGTGAAGCCAGGATTGGAACCCAGTTCTGCCCGGGTCCAGAACTCAAGCTCTCAAGTACTCTGCTGAATCACTACTCGTGGAAATGGCTTAGGGCTAAATTATCAGTAAAGCATAAAAGTCCATGTGCCAGTTTGCTATAAATGTGATTTGCATCTTTTGGCAGATCACAAGCTATTTCTGTGTGAGGCAGTCCCAAAAGACTAGTAGACTAGGGGTTTTTGTGGGTATATGGTTTGGCTTGGTCTGACTTCAGGTAAGAGGACTGACGGGAACCTCTTCTTGATTCAGCTGGAAACCATTAATGCTGTTCAGGCTAAACTTTCCAATGCCTCAGACTAATTAGTGCCATGCTTATTTCCCCCTCAAGCTGTGTCAAACAAACTGAAGTTGGTGCTGCAAGCTGGAACACTAGGGCTTTTCGATTTGCCATGGCCAACACACTATCCTGTCTCTCCTTTGAAAAATCAAACCCTTTTCAGTAGCTGTAGGCTCTTCTGAGAATGTGAGTCAGCTTTAGGAATAATAATCAGAATTTTTCATCCACACTTTCACTCTAACGTGCCGATGCTCAAATCACCCTAAATATCAATACAGAATTTTGCTTTTAGACGAGGGATTCTTCTGCCATCATTCAGTATAAATCCCCTGAAGTACAAAAGAATCTATGAGCAATAAAGGAAATGTTATTTGGGCCAAATGCTTTGTTCTAGTGCTTCCCAGCTAGTTAGAGAAGCTCGAAGCTCCCTTGTCCTGAGAACTTCTGCAGTCTAGAGCACCACCTTAAATTGAGCTTGATGAGGGTGAATATGATTTCATGATCAGAGCCAACATGCATGTTTAAAAGTTTTAAATAATCTCTTCTCCCCTCCAGGATGACCATAATCAATGATGACCACAGAGAAGCCATGAGGAGGCAGCCCTCTACATTCTCATTTTCTTTTCCTCTCCCCTCCTTGTAGTTTTTCCCTCTTAATTTCATTGCTACTAGAGCTAGGTTAAAATACATTTCAAACATGAGATATTAGCATTCCCTCTGTACAAATCCAGAAATCTCACTCCTGAAAAAAATTGGTTTCAAAAATTCTTCTTCAGAAGAACAGAATTTGTGTAGTACTTGTTTTGTGTGATGTATTTATATGTGCTTAAGAAATAAGATAGGGAAGTGGCTGTGGCTCAATCAGTAGGGCTCCCGTTTACCATATGGGAGGCCCCAGGTTCGGTTCTCGGGGCCTCCTGGTGAAGGCAAGCCCGCCCGCACGGCATGGTTAGCTGACCCAGCGAGCACAAGCAGCAAGGGGGGGATAAATGAATAAATAAATAAAATCTTAAAAAAAAAAAAAAAAAAAAGAAAAGAAATAAGATAAACCTTGTATGGTATGAAAGAAAGGAAGGGAGCCAGATATTAATATGAGATTATAGTTTGGAGTCTTTGATCCCTTAATTTGGTCCTTCTCAAAGGAGCATCTTAGACCTTCCCTTCTGTTAGAGAAGACATTCCTGTCTAAGGAATGATGATGGGGTCGGTTTTTAAAGTAAGGGCATGAGTGTTAAAAACCTAAAAGTCAGGAAAGGAATTTCTTCTATTTGTAACATCGTTCATGATGAAGAGGGTAGGAATTATTGTCATAATTTAGATGTGGGAAGCCCTTGAAAATTCTTATCTTGCAATAACTTGTCTCTAGGTACATTATTCATGATCATCAATGAGCAGTGATAGTTCTGAGAGTTCGATATACCTGTTTCGGTAGGGTTTTTTTTTTTGTTGTTTGTTTGTTATTTAATGTTTCATGTCCCTGTTTGTAGCCTAATTTAAGTGAATCAACTGAAAACTCTGCTACGTTTACCTTTTTAATACATTTAGAGCAGATAATCAAAATCACAGTTTTCAATCAGAAAGGAATTTTGGATGCCTTTATGGAAGGATTACTACAAAGTTAAGTTTTCTTTCTTTTTTTCCTGATTTAAATTCCTTGAATGCACTTTGTTAATGTTTGAACATTGAATCAAATGGTGTATTTCTCCCATTTTTAAACATTGCAAACAAGGCAGGGGCCTCTGCTTCTGTCTTCAAATGAATGAGAATACCATTTTAAAGGAAAATGGCGGCTGAAGTGTCATTGCTCCGTGTCACCTCTATCAAAGAGACTGATTACAATGTTGATGGTGATTTTCAAGGCCATCTCTGTCTTGCTTCTGCTTCTTAAGAATGTATAATGCAGTCCAACCTTAAGACAAATAGGTCAAACTGCAAAACTCTGCAGGAATATAAGAATGAATTTCAAAATAATAAAGCAGTCCAACTTTGAGATTCTATACACTGTATAAATATCTCCCAACTTAGAGGAAATACTTTTTTAAAAGGCTGTCCGTCATGATGCATATTGGTGTCTAGCCTTGCCATTCTCACTCATTTTCAGATGTTGTTTCTAGACTCTGTTAAGAGCTGCTGATATTTAGTCTTTAATGATGGTTGAAGAGGAAAAAATGTATGCACACAGCATGCACCAATTTTTGCTGCTGCTGAACTCCCAATGAAATTTATTCTCCTGTAGAGAGGAAAAAATATTTTTGAGAATATCCCATCTGCAGATAAAGTCAGTGGCCATTTCTGGTCCTGTCAAAGATAAAAATAAATACAGTATTCAACTATATTAAATACCATACTTGAGCATAAGGGAGAGAGCATTTGTCTTATTTCATTTGTCTTCCCAGTCTGTGCCCATTTAGCACTGCTATAGCCGCGAACTTCATGGGCAGTCAGGCCCCCTCTTTCATGTTTCCTTCAGTTATAAATTGAAAATATTTTTTTTTTGGAAAAGAACTCTTGACAAAAGCAATTTGAGTTAGTAATATCTTGGAAGAAAACCCAATTTAAGATTACCTTTATGATTGGTTATTGTTAGCTACAGTAGGCAGATGTCATGGTGATCTTCTTGATATTAGTATTCTGCAAGAGTCCGACCTGACAGTGCTCAGGTAACCTCACAGACTGGGCGATAACATTGCAGTTTCCAGGGGGGGTGCCAAGAACTGCTCATGGAACCCTAGAGTAAGGAGAACCACTGTGACCAAGGGTGAGTTCACCCTTTTCTCCTCATTTGGTTTGTGCTCAGTGTGACATAGCTCTTCTGCATTTAGCAAAAGCCACGTGTTTAGTGAGTGGCTAATTACAGTGTATTGAGAATGGGCTTTGTGACTGTAAAATGTAGAGAAGGAAATAGGAAAGCAGCGATGTCTTAGCTGAGTTTCCGACCTGTGACTTATCATGTTGTATCTTTTCATTTCCTAATCAAAGACCCACCATGCTGGTATAGTGGAGTCAGATTTTTCAGAGCTGTGCCATTGCAATTGTAACAGGATCAATGATTCATGAACATATGGAGCTAAAATCTTTCACAAGATGAAGTGATGACTCTAGAAGGAGAAATTGCTGTTAAAGAGGACCATCTGTCTCTGAAAGTGTGATTTACTGGGGCATTCACCTCTGCCCCAAGCCATAAAAATAGGATCTAGTGACTAGATCACTTCCTCTTTTTCTCCCTGCTCTCTTCCCTTTCTCTTCCTCCTCACTCTAACCCCAGAGCCAGAATCAGTCAACAGATACTGCAAGAAATGATGCTGCCATGAGTCATATATCTTCTTCCAAAAAGAAGAATGCAATATACAGGCATCTGGCATCTTATTTACACTCCTAGAATCCCTGCCAGACAAATAACAAGTATTATAATTGTCTCTGTGTTTCAGATGAGGAACCTGAGACAAGGAGATGAATTGGTAAGCCCAACACTGAAGGGTGTCAGTAACGGTGCTGAGAGCTGTGCTCACATTTCTACTTGGTGGATTATTCACAGCAACGATTCTTCCCAAGAGAATCCCTAATTACCACCTACATCCTTGTCAGTTAGTGGGTGATTGGGGAATCCACTCTCATTTTAAACTGTGCAGAAATGAAACAAGAAGCCAACTCTACTTTTGGGCGACTAGGCAATGCATTCCAGTGGCAAATATGAATGACATTTAGCTCTGCTGTTTTGACTGATCCACATAAGTGCAGCTCCCCACTCTTGTAAATATCCAAGAGTTACTTATTCTGCAGCCTCAGTGTTCTGACTACTAGTTCACAATTTACCTTCATTTTCCAAATTCACTGTACTGTAGTTTGTTTGCCTTTCAAATCCGTTTTGGTGCCTACAGTCTGTGTCATGTTCTAGGCCCTTGGGGATGTTTTGGATCACATGGGATACTCTACTGAACATATATTAGCGTCTTAATCTCTGCAGAGTAATGAATGCTGAAATATTTCAGAAAGATATATTCTGTAAGGATTCACGAGCTGCATACTCTGCCTGTGTCTGAAGCACAACATGTATGATTTTATTTGTGGCTTAATCAACAGGAAAAAATGCCAAGCAGCTTTGACTAGCTGGCAGTAGATCTGTTTGTGTTTGCCTTATTTTCTCTATAAGACACCTGCTGGAGATGAGCGCAGCAGAAACACTGAGTAGGTGTCCAGGGCTTCATTTTAGCGATATCTCTAATGATCAAAGAAGCCTTTTCATGCAGTCTTCTTCCTGATCATGCAGCTGAACATCTGTCTACCTGTCTGTCCACCTTTTAATTGCATCATCCAGGTTTCTCTGATCTGAGATGGTTCTGTTGATGCAGCTCTGCTTTCTACCATTCTGAGCGTAGTTAACAAAAATTTTCTAAAAAGCATCCAGTAAGGTTTAATAAACTTGAATTAAACCACTTTATGAGAAGTTAATTTTCGATTGCATATCCAGTGAAGTAACAGCCCTTTTGCTAATTTATTTTTTCAAAGCCAAATACTGTATAGAAAAGAGGGGAGTGTGCTTTAGGAATATTTGAAGCATTACATTTATTGGATACAAAAGGAGCTTGTTCTACCTAGATACTGCAGTCTACTTAGTAGTGATCAGAGGGGGGTAGCATTAGTAAATCAGAAATTTAATTTGCTGACTTATTAATTCATTTGTCAAATACTTAGGATGACAAATCCATTATGTGTTGGATCCTGTGTGTGATTTGAAAGTGAGATACTGTTCCCACTCTAAAAAGGTGATATATATATAAAACTAATTATGAGAGAAACATTATATATTAGTTTCTACAAGAACATTCTCAGCAAGTGCTATGGCACTCCAGGGGAAGGAGAACTCACTTCCAGTTGGACTGATCAAAAGGCATTTTAGGGAAGCTGATGTGGCTCAAGTGCTTGGGCTCCTGTCTACCATATAGGAGGTCAAGGGTTCGATTCCCGAGGGCTCCTGGTGAAAAGCAAGCTGGCCTGCACGGCAAGCTGGCCCAAGCGGAGAGCTGGCCCACACAGTAGTGCTGGCCCACGCAGAGTGCTGGCCTGCGTGGAGAGCTGGCGCAGCAAGATGACGCAACAAAAAGAGACACAGAAGAGAGACCCAGCAAATCAGGGAGCTGAGGTGGCGCAAGAGATTGAGCAGCCTCTCTCCACTCCCAGTGCCTCCTAAAGAGAAGACAAGCAGACACAGAAAGAACACACAGAGAGCAGACAGCAAGCGCAAAACAATGGGGGGGGGTGGAATAAATAATAAATCTTTTTTTTTTTTTAAGTGATTTTATGAAAGGAGAGACCCTTGAGTTGGGCTCTGACAGATGAGGAAGGTTTGCAGCAAGCAGGAATATAATAGTTGAAGGTGTTGTAAGTGGCGGCATCATTATGAGATAAAGCATGGAAGCAGGAAGCCCCAAATCATGTGGAGAGCATGGTGTATTGTAGGCCAGTTTGACTGAACACTGGAGGGAGTACTGAGAAATAATGCTGGTAAGATGGGTTTTAGTAGATCATTTAGAGATCTTAGTGTCATGTTAGGAACTTTGGATTTCCTTCAGTGGAAAGCAAGAAGTCATTGACTTTTAAGAGGGGGAACTAGCAGAGCTTTGTGTTCTCTCTCTCTCTCTCTCACTCTTGTGCTCATATTTACTGATCAAAGGATGCTGTAGAGATTGCAGAAGGGAGAGTCTGGCAACTGGGAGATGACAATAGTCTAGGCAAGGCGTATTGAGAGCTTTGACCAGGGCAGAAGCAGTGGGGGTGAATATGAAGACCTCAAGGATGTAGAATGTACGAAGGCGGGACAATCAATGGCAAATGAGAGGAGTCAGAACGACTGGAAAGGATGCCCACAGCTGTGAGTGGAAGGAGGCCCTTAGCTGTGATGGAAGAGACAGGAGGAAGGGCAGGTGGGCTCATTGATGTGATCGTTTTTGTTGTGGACTCAAGTGCCCATTGATCCAAGTGGAAATGTCCAGCATTCTGTGTTCTAGATGTATCATTCAACGTTCTCCAGAGAAACAAAACCAACAGGTTATGTGTATATGTGTATGTATATACATATACATATAAGAAACTAATTATAAGGAATTGACTCACGTGTTTGTGGGGGCTGGCAAGTCTGAATTCTGTAGGGCAGGCCGGAAACTGTAAATTCCAGTAAGAGTGATGTTGAAGTCTTGAGGCAGAATTCCTTCTTCTGGAATAATCATTTCTTTTCCAGCTGATAGGATGATGCCCACCCACATTTTTGAGGTTCATCTCATTTACTAAAAGCCAACTGATTATAGATGCTTAATCCCATCTACAAAATATCTCCATGACACCATCAAGGCCAGTGTTCGACCAAACAACTGGCCACCATAACCTAGCCAAGTTGACAAATAAAATTAACCATCACAGTATAGACATGGGAAAGTAGATGAAGTGTGGCCAGCATGTTGGAGAGAGATTTGGGAGTCTTCTATATGCAATTAACAGTTGAACTGATAGTAGACTTGTGATACAATGTCTACTAAGTGAACTAGGTTTATTAAGTAATAAGCATTGTTGCTTCATTGAGCTGATGTAATTCCATTAGGAAGCTTATTACAGGTAGGCGTCCAATTTCTGTTTAGCTTTTTTGAAATTTTTACAGTAGCCTGAGACTCTCCTCTCCCCTTTATTACCTGTAAGGATATTCAGAGGAATAACCACATTCATGGGCAGGAAGAGGAAGAGAAGAGGGAGGGAGGGCACAGAGCCCATAGGTAGGGGAGGGCCAGATAATAGAAGGCTCCCAGAGTTGAAGGAAGAGTGAGGTGGGAGTGGCTCAGCATCCATGTTTGATATTAAAAAGAGATTGAGGTAGATGAGTACAGGCTTTTGGATGGAAGTTGTTACAAGAGAGTATTTTCATCCCAATAGGCTGGTTGCAGTGAAATCCAGACTTGCTGAAGAAAGGAGTGTTTGGTGAGGAAGTGGGGGCAGTAAGTATAGACGACACTAATGGAGAAAAGGCCTCATTTCTCCCTGGTACAAGCTGAGGCTCCCCTTGCAAATGCTTGACTTGAGCTGGCAGCCCGGATTCCTGTGAGGTGCTCTGCCTGCAGGCTGCTTCTCTAAAGGCAGGCTCACTCTGTGTCCTTGCACACACACGTAGGGACACAGTCTCAAGGACTGCTCAGAGCCCTCATTCGTGCCTGCGCAGTAACTTAAGATCTGCCATTTTCATCTTCCTTATTTCTCTCTCCTTACTCTAGAGTCTGATCACAGACATTATTTAGGCCCTAATGGTTCAGAAGAAAGGTCTGCTTTTTTTCTGTCCCCCCCCCCCCCATTTCTATACCTGAAAGGAGGACTTTAAAATCGGAGAATGCTGATCAAAACTTGCAAATCTTGGGGTGTTTCTTAGTGTAAGCAGAATATTAACAGAACTGATCATAGCCAGTAATATAAGTATTATTAAGTGATGCTGAGCCAAAAGCTACTGTGGTTGTCCCATCCAGCAGTACTGGCTCCCGAGCACTGCAGTGTAACATTTGCTTTGTTTGCTTCAAACTAATGGTTTGGGGTTAGATGAAACTAGGGTAGAAACTTTTAAGTACAGGTTGGTTTTTGTTCTTGTGATGTGGAATAAGGGAGAAGAACCCCTGAGATCTTTAAAGGATTCTGTGGATTCTATGTCGGGCAAGATAGTTATATTTAATCTTTTAGCAAAAAAGAAGTCACTGAAATTTTTGGTTTTCTGTTTATTTCATCACAGTAGTTTAATGATGGCTCATTGTGCTGCAGCATTTGGTAAATGTCATGCATCTATTTTTTCTAAAAGCAGTGAAGTAGTGTAAACATATGGCTTCTTTTTTTAAAAAGATCTATCCAATAATTATCCTAAGGGCTATTACAATATGCAAATAGCAAGGCATATCCTTGTCTCCTAAATTAGAATATCAATATTATTTCAACATGTGTAAAAAGAAAATATTTCTGACCTAATGTTAATCCTGGTTCAGGATAGTGGAAATAACACTGGATTTCAAGGTTTGATCAGGGTTTGAGTGCTAGCTCCCCCATTGTGTGATCTTTTGTGTGTCCTTGCTGTACAGCCCCTAGTTTCATTTTCCTCATCTACAAAATGGGCCTTCTCTTGTCTGTTCTGCCTAACACATAGGTCCCTGGGGGGATCAAACGTGGCAATGTAGTCAGAACACCATAATGCACTACACAAGCGCAGAGTACTTTTATTTCAGAAGAAACTGTCGTCTCTGAATTATTAATTATTACTAATTTAAAATGTATTAAACATCTGATTTGTTCTGGCTTCCATGTAGAATTTAAATTGTTCTGGGATAGGAAAGTGATGTAGTCCCACTCTTTTATATTAGGGAAATTGAGACACAGAGAAATGAAATGGATGGCTTTTTGTTTTCCACTTAAATCCTTTTTGTCTTTCAGATTATTAATGAATTTAGTATAAATTAAATTGAGACTGCCTGAAATTACTGCATGAAGGTACAAAAAAGAATTTCCTCTGACAGTTAAATGCTGTCCTCTTCCAAGTCCCAGATGCCTGCACATGTTCTGCTTAGTTCTCCGATCTTGGTGTATACATATGGATTTAGAGTCTTTTGACTTCAGACTTGAACAATGTTGTCAGTGACTGTTTGGAAGTAAGTGTTTTTGCCATCACACCAAGTCACTAACCCCTCCAGCTGTTGTTTCAGTGGATGGTAAGGAACAGAAGACAAGCTTCTAGTTATTACTCTTAGAGGTGAAATTCTTCTCCCACTTGTGTTTTCCATAGGTTCCCAATGTATGGATTACTTATAACGTCACTCAGACGCTTATATTCTCAGAAATGCCAGAAAATGGCTGCTCAGTAGTGCTTCATAATTATTTTCCCAAATGAATTTGTCAGGCCACACTTAAAAGAGCAACATGCAATTAAATATTCATTTTTAATTTTTTTTATTCACTCACTGCTCTAGGTCACAGGTTTTATAAGATTTCTCTGGCTCTGTAGTACTGAATGCCAAACTGGTTTTTTTAAATTTTTTAAAATTAATTAATATTCCTTTTCAGGCCCAAGTGATTGTGAGGTACATTTGGCTGGACAGTTTGGCAAAGTAATGCTAAATTATAGGTATTTTCATTGGAATATTATGGAAGCGTGTAATGATAATATCAAAACTGCATTTAATTCCTGAAGAGGAAGGAAGGATAGCACACAAGAGACAGAAATCTGCTGTTCTCTTTGTAAGTGAAAGGTCATGTTACTGAGCGCTGCAGGGTGGATTGGTGAGAAATGAGCTCCCGTTTGCTAGGAATTAGAATGAGTCTATCTGATTTTCCTTCACTTGTGACCTTTAAAGATGCAGCTTTTAGATTGATAAGCAGGTGGATGCTTTTAGTAACCCAATGCAGAATTTGTTTCATATAAAAAGACTATCTTTCAGACACCGAAGATACTGCTTCCACAAAGGGTTTTTTTCCAACAAGCCTCTGGAGAAAGAAATTCAATGATTATATCTTATCTGTCACACAAAAAGAAAACTCAGAATTACTGTATGTTCAATTAGAACATTTTTTTCCTCAAAGCATTAATCATTTTCTGGGACACACATCCTCCAGTTAAGAATCTCGCGGAAGGTTTGACAGTGGGCTCTTCTCGTTGCTCTGCCCTCTGGATATACCTGCTCCACTCCATAGAACCTCCTCCACACTGATAAAAGAGCTTCCCGTGTTGCTATAGTGATCCTTTCATGTTGGGCACGGCGCTATCTTGAAGGCAATCAGCTGAGAACAAGGAGTGGGGAACAGGATAGAGTTAATGTCAGGCAGCTGAAGGTGAGCTGGGCTATTATATCTGAAGATGTTTGGGTATTCCGGAGACGGGTGCAAGTCAATGGCAAACCCTTAGCCCACCGCTGGCCCAGTTTGATCTTTGGGTATTTAAATATAGATTCCTTATGATATATCAAACTCTAATCTAAACAGGCCTCGCTTAGTATTCAGAAAGGTTGAAATAGCTTCTTGCCATGGCCAGCAAGCTCAAATTTCTTTTCCTCTCTACTTGTTTTCAGTTCTTAATTACTTCATCCATCTTATTTGTTCTCATTTCCTCCTTTTATTTTCCTTATCCCCTCTGCCATCAATAGCTCAAGCCCATCGGCGTCTGTTTTATTTTGTCAAATGCTAGTGTTTTACTGGCGCTTCTGTGCCATTTCTGTTTCTTATTTGATATTCCTGCCTGATAATAAATTCTTCATAAAGCACCCCTGATCAAATCCATCAAGGCTTCTTTCTTTTTCTGTGTACAGGTTTTAATTTCCTACTCAAAATCACAAATGAGTTTAAAAAATTCATCCCTCCTGTACTGTATGCCCGACTCTTGAAATGTTTCTGGAAAGCAGAGGAATTAGCTGAGTGACTTCCAGCCTGTCAGAGTTCCTGCAGCAGTCGGTAGTGCGAAGAATGATCAGCTCTGTAAAGTCAGCCTTCACGTAACAAGAATTCTTCCTGATATAAAAAGATTCTGTTAAAAAAAAAAAGTATGTCTTATAGACTGCATAGAAGAACGATTCTACCAGGAGGGTCTTCAGATCTGCCATGTGTAGGAAATGCCAGCTTCTCCGTGGTCAGGACAGCCAGGGCCTTGCACTCCTGACTCGCCATCTTTCCATTCATGGGTACCTGTGCAATCCCACAGACCCTCCCTGCACTCCTCCCAGGCAGGTGTCAGGCACTGTGCCAGGCTCTGAGCATCCCAGGCGATCCTGGCAAACAAGGCTTCTGTTCTCATGGAACTTACCTGGGAACCCCTTTCGACCTGTCTGAAAGGGAGGACACCATTAGAGGAGGCTTTGGACCTGTGCCGGGCATTACCAAAGCCATTAGCCCCAGGTGGCTTTTTGTTGACTTTAGTCAACCAATGTTAAATACAATTAAAAATTCAAGTCCTCAGTCACTCTGGACACATTCCAAGGGCTCAATAGCCATATGTGTCCCGTGGCCACCATATTGGACTGTGCAGCTATGAGATACTGCCATTATCACAGGAAGTTCTATTGGTCAGTGCTGTTCTAGAACCTTCGCCTCTTAAAAGCTGACTAATTAAAGAGGCAAATATGTAAACGAGTAACACTCTTTATCTTCTATCTCTAGAACTTTTTAAGCTGCTTTGGTTTTCTCAATTCTTCCTGAGAACAGTCAGTATGAAAAGACATTTTTAAGTAGAATCAGCATATTGCTCATCCTAGAATGGGGGTGGGGGGGGTGGGTAATGTGAGTGAACAGGCACAGAGCAGGGAGGAGGAGGGCTGCCTGGAGGGGCTCTGAGTCCTGTACCTCATTGTGGAGGTAGAGGTAAGGCCAAGATGAGAGGCTGAGCATCTATCCAGGTTTCCAGGCATTTGTTCCTCAAACTTAGTCACTGTGACCCATTGCAGTGAAGTGAGCAAAACCTTTTTATCTCTGGCAGAAGGAGCCAAGTGTCAAACAGTGACAGAGCAGCATGATAAGTGTGCAGGAGGTTCTCTGGGAAGTGAGGCAGGAGGGAGAAAAGTAGAGGAAGGTACATCGGGGAAGGCTCACAAGCTGTGCCTGAGTGTAGTTTAGGTTTGTTTGTCTTGAATGTACCCCTCTTTGGCATGAAGTAGCTTAAGAATCTAGGTTACATAGACACAAGGGTTAGTGATTGTTGATTATATAAAATAAGCAATCATAAAATTCTTTAAGTAGCAAGCTCCTGTAAGTCATTTAAAATATTTGCAATATAATGTAAGTTTTCTCCTGGTATACTGGAAGCAAAGTATTATCTTATGTGGCTCTAAGTGTGAATTCCTAGAAGATGAGCTATTCTTTCTCTGTCCACAACTCCTACTCCTGGCTATGCTGCCTTCCTAGCTGTTTCTGGAACACGCCCAGCCCGCTCTCCCTGTCCTGTGTTGTTCTATTTCCTATAACTTAAATACTCTTCCTCCCAGATATCTCCCTCATACCCTTTGGATTTCTGCTCAAATGTCATTTCATCACACGGGCCTTATTGGCAACCCTACATAAAACAGGGCTCTTCCTAAACTCCCCTTAACTGCTGTGCTCTTCAAAGCATTTATCATCACCTGAGCTATTACATTTTACTGTCTGTTTCTGGTTTGACTTCTGTCTGCAGAATGTAAGCTCCATGAAGACAGGAACTTGGACTTGTTCACTGTCATATGTCATACAAGAGTACCTGGCATGTAGTAGGTCACAATAAATATGTGTTCAGTGAACAGATTCTATTTTGTTAGGTTTCCTAGCTCCCTAAAGGGATTTGTAGCAAATCAGTAATTCTCAGTAGTCTAACCTTCCGTGCCACCCCCACCTTCAACCCATCAAATAACCTTTTGGCAAAGCTGATGCTTTGTTTCTGTCACATGCCCAGGTTGACTCTAGTGTGGCAATTCTCCATGTTTGAACACATTCTTCCAGGTCTGTGACTAGTGTTCAGACAATACAATAAATGGTATCTGTGGTGCCAGGATAATGGAAATCTAAAGAACAAGCCTATTTTTCTGATTTTAAGCCAGGCATATGGGCTTGCCTTTCCCTCCCTCCCTCCCTCCTTCCCTCCCTTCCTATCGTACCTTTAAAAAAAAATAACTAATAAAATAAACCCCATTGTTGGCATGTGTTAGCATCACATTTCCACAACCTTGTTATCAGGACTATAGAAAATCAAGGTATAAACTTCAGGAGAAAAACTTTCATGCAAGATATACAAGCCCCTTTCTTGCATTGCATGTCCTTAATTGAGAGAACGCAATGTACTCCTGCTGCTCTTTGGCTATTTGGCCCCAAATCTAAATGAGAGAGAAAAAGGAAAAGCAGTGTTTCAAACCAGCAATGGTTTGGATGAGGGTTAGGGAGAGAACTACTTTTATTGATTTTGTGAAATTGTTTGAAGAATGATTCAGCATTTTGGGGTATAAAAATAACAGCTTCTAGTTGCTTTTCAATTAGGTGAATGTACTTTCGCTGAAAGGCTTTGTTGTTCTTGAAGTGCACTTTCCTTCTGTTCTTTCGGAGCTTCTTTAATCAGTGGTGATGTGACAGGAGGTGCAGCGACCTTCCTGACACCCCCCACCCCTTCTCCCTTCCCTCTCCCTTTTGTGACGCCCAGTCGCCAGGAAAACTGATTGCCAAAATTGTTCCTTAATTGGGGCGAAAAGTAGTTCTATAAAGACAGGCGCTCTCCAGAACATAACAAATTGAGCCACCAGACAGTATGTTTTTTCCTGGTTAGGTTTTGTTTCAACCAGAAATCCTAAGCAGCCTCTGACTGGGTTTGAAGTAGGCATTTGTTAGAACATTAAAATATTACTGAGGTTTAAATTTTTTATATTATTTTTAGAGCATTGTAATAAGAATTTTGTTTCATTATTGTGTCCATTGTCAGGTCATTGCACTTAAATTCATGTTAATACATATATAAGCTGAACCCCCTAGGCTTTGAAAAATGTCTAATAGGTGTTCAGTGGCCTCAGGAAAATGAAATTCCCTTTGATTTTCTTTTCTGGCTTATTTTGGTGTGTGTATGTGTGTGTGTGTGTGTGTGTTTTGATTTGGGGGGAAAAAGAGGATTATAATGTAGCATTATATTACCCTGTGTTGAATATTTATACAGTGGGGTGGCACAGATCTGCTCTAAATACAAAACAAATTCCAGTGGGGATAGGGGTAGTAATTTTAAGTTTGCTCATACAAAAAAACCCCAAAACATTAGCTATACACGTCTAAGATGCCATCTCCTTTAGAAGAACAACTGAAGAACAAAGAGCTTATTGTGCTTATTATTATTCATACTCTTATAATTCATTATGTCTGTGGCTTGACAGTATACATGGTGCTTTCTTAAAAACTATTTCATTTTCTCCTCATAACATCCATGTCTATGATCATTTTATAGACGAAAAATATTGAGGCTCCAAGAAGTTAAGTAATGTCATAAGTAAAAGCGAATATTTGAGTGCCCAGGTTTCAAGTGCCCCAAGGCTCTGGGGTTCGGCGCTGAATGGGACCCAAACCCTCCTTTGCAGAAACCAAATGCCTGGAGGGCTGCAGTAGTTGAGAGGGGAGGGTTCACCTAGAGATCGGGAACTCTGGGGTCAGCACAACCACCTATATGCTCCTGGACAAATTACTTAATTTCTCTGCTTCCTCAGCTATAAAATCAGGGCTACTAATCCCCACCTTGTGTTTGCCTTTGGATTAAGTTTGATTTGTGAAAACACCTTCCTGTCACCTGCTGAATGCTCACCTTTCATCATATTTCTAGTCCAGTCTTCCTCTTTCCCCGGATCACATCACCTTGCATCATAGACACTAGATTTGTAAACCTCCATCAGAGGACCCAGGCTTCACCACTTACCAGCTGGGTGACCTTGAGGAAGTTGCTAAAGTTTCTGTGCCTCAGTTTCCCTATTTGTATTATGGGGATAAGAGTACTGCTTGATAGGTTTTTTTGCTGAGGATAAAATGAGCTAATGCATCTCAAATAGTCAGAACAGTTCCTAAAAGAGCAAGGCACAAAAAATGTTAAATGTTAATAGCTATAATATTTACCTTTCTTCTTTAACTTACAAATTACATTCACAATTGTTTTCACTGTGAATACATATTTTACAACCTTTTAGTAAGTTCTCAAGTGTTCGATCTGATTTGAAGCCTGAAAGTTGAAGCTATAATCTCCTGCATCTTTGGACTGTATGAATTGGGGGTGGGGGTGGGGCAACTTGGTTTCTGATTCCTTGGCATTGACTGATCAACATTTGGCTCATTGGTGAGCATTTAAGAACCACCAGTGGGAGCATAAGAAATTAGCAATTCTTCATACTGTCAGGAAGCATTGAGATTGAGCTGTCAGAGGCTGAGGGTGAATGCTTCATTGGACTGAGCCACTGAACCAGTTGGATTCTTTGTCTTCCGTGGCATTCTTGGATGGAGTCCATTTAGCTAGGAAGTGAAGACTTTGGTCAGTTCATTTAATAGGAGCAAACTTAGAAAATCTTGTGTTAACCACTTACACATATTGAAAATGGGAGAGAATTAGTTACTAAGCTCAACTCCTTTCAAAAGAAATTCAAAAAATACTAGGGTGCACAAAGTAATACATGATCTTTGACATTAATGTACAGCCTAAACCATACCTCTAAAGCATTAGGGGGAAAATGCTGGGTTTTTTTCCATCAGAATGACCATGTTTATTGGATGTTGGGGGTGAGGACTGGTAAGGAGAAAATGTGAAAAGAGAAACAGCATTTAGAATTGTGGTTTATGACACAAAGTTGCAAGAATGTGTGTTTTTCTTTTTTGAAAACTATCATCCTCTGTATTTTTCCTTTTTCTATTTTTATTTTTTAAACAAACCTTGTCTGACTGAGTATAACCTTTAAATAATTGGTCAACTGGAGCAGTGAAACTGACATTAAAATCTATTAAAGAGTGAAATGGATGTGGCTCAAGCGATTTCGCTCCCGTCTACCATATAGGAGGTCCAGAGTTCGATTCTTGGGGCCTCCTGGTGAAAGGCAAGCTGACCTGCGCAGAATGCTGGCCCATGCAGGCGAGCTGGCCCATGCAGGAGTACTGGCTGGCTTGGAGTGCTGGCCCATGCGGAGAGCTGGCGCAGCAAGATGACGCAACAAAGACACACAGGAGAGACAATAAGAGACACAGCAGACCGGGGAGCTGAGGTAGCACAAGAGATTGAGCGCCTCTCTCCCACTTCGGAAGGTCCCAGGATCAGTTCCCAGTGCTGCCAAAGGAAAAGAAAGCAGACACAGAAGAATACACAGAGAGCAGACAGTGAGTGCAAAACACCAGGGGGGGGGGGGCAGTCTTAAAAAGTAAATAAATAAAAGAAAATCTATTGAAGAGAAATGGAGGCAGAGAGCATTATTCTAGTAAAGGACTGACCACCCTATTGTCCCCTTCTCTTGTGCTGGGAATAATAATCCTTTTGTCTGGCAACATTGACGGTAATAGTATTAAAATAATTTCCATGTATTACTGTTATTACCAATAGAAGAATAAGTCATCTCTAAGCCATGAAATGATAGACCCATTTCCAGGAGCTGAAAGTCTTCATCCTACAAGTGCTCACCTGTCCAGCCATGGTCTGCTTTTGCCAGCCCTTCCTGCTTATCACACACACAGTCTGTGCTTGGAAACCTCCACTGTGGTTCTTGCAGGATTCTCTGCCTGGAATTCTTCTTTCAGCCTCAGTAATTCTATCATCCTTCAGGAGCTAGTCCAAGACCCACTTCCCCTTAAAAGCTTTGCCTCACTCTTCCATTGCATTCAATCCAAGAAATAGTTCTTAAGTGTTAGGCACTGGAGACACAACACCGGGGTCTCCAGGACAAGGTGAGTGTGGCCTCTACTAAAAAGACCTTCCGTGTAGTGGGGCTGCAGGCCGGGCCTTTCCAGCACCGTGGTGGGTGCTATGGCAGTATGGTCAGAGCAGGCACCATGCCCAAACCTTGCCCCAGTCTTCCACCCTGATCCTACCGTGTCCTGAATGCCTAGAGAGGCTATGGTCAGCAGCTCCCAGGGAGGTGAGTGGTTAATTTTCTGCTGGCTTGAAAGTTCCTTTCTTGTCTGGTATCCTCTCCCTGGCTGGAAGGTAATGGCCTTTATTTTATTTTTTTATGCAGCCTTTTTAATCCCCAGAGGCTCTTGCACAACACTCGGTGGATGTTAAATACTCAGCAAACACTTATTGATTTCTTAGAACCTCTTCCCTTTCCTCCTCCTCTTTTGGCCCTGGCATAGGAATGACTCCCCCTCACTCAGATGCTGACTATAATTTGCAATGGTTAGCCTGGGGGGTGAACTCCAGCGAGAAGGAGCTGCTTATCAGCTGATTATAGTCAGTGTCTTCTGGCCCTCAGTCCCTAGGCATGTCTTCCATCTACCACCCCATCCTTTCTTCATCACTCCCATCAATTTAATTCTACTTGGAGGGCTCTCTGGGCACAGCTCTACCATCAACTCTTTTGCATAGCCTCTAAAATGCTTTCCTCTTTCTGGGACTGTTTTCCTAATAAGGGAGGAATATAATTTAGAGGCTTAATTTTAGAAAACTATATGAAGCAGCAGACCCATAAAATGTTATGATTCACGATCACTTGTTTTGTTCTCATAATGCAACCTAAACTCAAGGGCCATTCATCACAGCTATAAAAGCTGTTCATGGCTGTCTTTAGTATATCGTGTGGAGTATAATTCAGCCCACAGAGAGGCAAAAGATGGATTCTTGGGACCTTTTACCTTGGTGTACATTAAAGGCCAGTCATTTGTAAGTTCCTTCTGTGGAAGATCCTGTTTTACTGTAAACCCTACATTCTTTCTTAACCCCATTTAGTTTTCCTTTCAGTTTTAATATCAATGTATCTTCATTTATAGACCCTTCTTTCCCTTATAAATAATTGCCCAGGCTTTGACTTCCCCCTTAGCCATAGCCCTTCTTGTCTCTGCTGCCTCCACATCTCGAGGACTTTGGTGGATGAAGATGCATTGCCTACAGACCCACATGGCACCCTCTATGGAAAGCTACCTGGGGCACTTGTCAGCTGTAACAGCCTAGGCGAACCCACAGCCCTCCCTCACAGTTCCCCAGAGGGCAAATAACCAGCATCTTACTAGAAATGGATAAGGGAGCAAAGCCCGCCGGCATTCTGGGCTCTACTTTGCTAGTGCTCTGACAGGAATGCAGTGGTGGTTGTTAGCCATGGAGTTCTCAGTAAACCTAAGATGCCTCTTGTATTGTTACTCGCATAGGAATCCTGAGATTCCAATACGGTGCCTGACCTTTACATTTCCTTTTGATCATCTGTCTAGTTCATCAAACTTTAAAAAATGTCTACACGTTGATATCTTGGGAATTACGGGCTTGAGCTGGTTTCCTCATCTGCAGAATGAAGTTAATCCCTTTACCTATGCCATAGAATTACTGTAAAGACAGCATGAGAGAATCCATGTAAAAACATCACCAGAGTGCGTGGCGTGTTTGCTTGGCAATACTTAGTTTATTCTTATTTTTAATGAGTCCCCCGCTCCCAAATAATAATAATAAGGAAAGGAGGAAGGAACTTGCTGAATCTAAAATCAAACTAAACAGTTTCAGTAAAACTCTAAGATGGATGACCTGCATGCATTTGATACATGTGTTACTTTATAGAGCTAGTTCTGAATGTGTTGTAAATAGAAGTACACCTAAAAAATGAACCAGCTGTTTAACTCCATGATTAAATGTCAATGGCATGGTGTTTTGTCTCTTTCTTCAGTTAGCTATTTAATGCAATATTATGACTTTTAACTTTCCTTTTGCATATCAGTTGTTTAGCTGAAAAGTAAATTCTTTTTTGTATTAGGCACTAAACTTTTTTTTCATTGAAAACCACTGTAGTTATAGACAGCTCATGTATTTCTACTTAAGGTGTACCTTGTATTGCATATTTGCCCTGGATCTGAAGATCCATCTTTTTTAGCAGACTCATTTTAAACTCTCACCAAACTAAATGATTCCTTTGAAGAATAAGTTTCATTATTTTCGCAGATGAAACTGGCGGTGGTCATTGACAATCTTAAGCTGGATAACACTTGATTTTCAAAAGCTCAACAACTTTGAAATGAATTGATATACAGATTTTGTATTAGGAAAATATTTAAGAATTGTTTTTGAAAATGCCTTTGCTCCGCTTTGTAGAAATCCATTCCCCCCAAGGTGTAAAAGTACCATCTAGTTTGGGCACCCCCCCCCCCTTTTTTAAGAGGTACCGGATATTAAACCTGGGACCTCCCTTTACATGGGAAACAGGAACTCAACCACTGAGCTGCATCTGCTCCCCTTCATGTACTCTTTAAGCTCACATCTTGAGAGAAAAAATTCCACAGACAAATCCTTGATGTTGGCTCCCAATGTTTACTTTATTCTATTTTTTTATAGGGAGAGCCTGGGTTTTCCCCGTAAGGCAGGAGAGCCTGTTGCCAGTGCTCTGGAGGAGTCTGATGGCTCTTTTCATAATGGCTTGGCACAGCTGTGTCAAGGTCTTCCATGACCATGGCTTTAGGAAGGCTCTGGCAAAGACACAGCCTGGTTCTTTTCCTATAATGACGGAAAGGGATTCTGCCATGTACTTGAGTGGATTGTCCCAATCTTCTGGGAGTCCAATCCATTTATAGCTAACATTAGGTCAAGGCCAGAGGGGTCAAGGCCCTCACAGTTGTCATTAGTGAGCTCTTATTTCTGTTCCATTGAGAAGCTGAAATTGACGAACTGTCTAGTGAGATGTGAGGTTCTTTGCTACTTGTTTCTGAACAGGACACATTAAGGATACGTTATTTGTCATGGTAGAATTCCTCATCATTAATCACTGAGAGACTGTGTTCCTAGGCAAATAAGTAAAGTCACTGATGAAGCTACATCTTGATAGAAAATGTACCTTCTTGACATCCTCCTGTCTGACGGCCAGGTCAGCAGCGTTGCTGCAGGCTTGGAGCAAGCTGCCTTATTTAACTCTGATGACGGGGAATGCACCTTGGCTCTCTGAAGAGCTGAGCCAGAGCTGCTTGATGAGGCCTACTTTGCTTTGTATACAATAGGAAGAACTGTCCCTGTATTAGGCATGCTGTAATTTTTTCACCTTCTGTGCCTGCAGGGACTATATTACCTTACCAGGGTAAAGTTCATTCTGTAGGACTGATAATTAATCCCCTGTTCTTTTTCTCCTCCTGCTTTCCTATTCTGGTGGCTGTGTTATATATAAATTCCAGCATTTTTCATCACTATGCCAAATAAAGGAATTTGGAGATGCAAGCAATAAAAAGCTTATTTTTATAACCCCTCTAGATAGAAAGAAAACAGCACAGATTCCATTTTAGCGAAAAGGCATTCCATTTCCTGGCCATATTTACATCTATGACCTAAACCAGGTGCTGGAACAGTGGGATGAACAACTGATAAGTACCTGGTCTTCTGACTATGTTACAGAAAAAGGTGATTTATTTCTTCAAGATATTGCCACTACGGATGCATTCACTGCACACACCACACTGTGCTTTTCTATTCTCTTGCTTTATAACTTTTAAAAGACAGTAATAAGATTGTTTGTAGAGGTTATAACTGGATAGCAGATGTCTTACTAATTGAGGCTTGCATTTAACTGGATTAAGTCCAGTGGCTTGATGTTAGCTTGCAGTACAGCCAAGTCTGTTGTCCTTTTATGAAAAGGCGCTTAGCTTTGTATAGCCGTGCAGTATGCAAGGCCCACAGTTTTCCTAGGGTCCTGGCTTGCCATAATTTCATTTGGGGACAGGGGAACATTGCAGCACCATGAGTTGGGTAGGAGCTAAATATTTCAGATGTAGGAAGGTATATCATTCTAATTAAACTGAATTTGGTGCCCATGGCAAAATATATACTTAAAATATTGGAGTATATGTAAAAAATTACATGTATTTTTACAAACTGGACTTTCTCCCTCTCTCATTCTTGCTAAAGGGCTTTTGTTTTGGATATTGTTTAGCACCGAGGAACTATTGCATTACTAACACTGGCCAGCACAATAAAATCTGGAGAGTCATAACCGAGACCCTGTCCCTTCAATGTTTTTTTCCTTTGGAATAATGGGGTAGAGTTAAGTCTTCTATAACAAAGAGCAAAATTCTCTGCATTATCTGATACAGAACTCATGGTCAAACACCTGGGCTCTTAACTGTGTTTTCCTTCAGAAAAGTATATTCTTTTGGATAGTCAGGAGAAAATCAGGACTGAGCACAGGATTTTCCCCTTCTTGGCCTAACATTAGTCTGTTCAGTAGTCTTTGTAAAATATTTGATTTGGAGAGCCAAAAATGTTAAATTTATCTGATTTCATCTGATAACCCATTGGTAGGCACTGACCATACCTTTACTCCATTTTTGCAACCTTTGAACATCTATTAATGTATTAATGACACTATAATTAGAAATCTGTGCTCATGAGTCTAGTTTTCCTATAGGTGGATTCTTAAAGGTTCTGTCCACAAAGGGGCTGATGGGAGTGCAGCGGGAGGAGGTGATGTGCTTTGATACGTGACTCTATTGACCGACTCTCTTGCCCACCTACCCATGGTCTCTGAGGGTCTGATCCAACTTTCCACTTGATTTGGGTGATTCCCAAATCTACAAATCTACATCTTTAGCCTGGAGCTCACTTTGAAAATGTAAGATTACACTTCCAATTAGTTGCACTCATCATCTCCTCTTCCTTGCACACATCCTTCAGGCTTCCCATTCCCAGTGAGGGGTCCTAGCCCTCCAGATTCCGTCTTGGCGTTTACTTGGACTCTCTCCACCCTACCCCATCACCACCATTTTGCAATGAACCAGGTTGTATGAACCCCTTTTTTGTGGTTCTAGGGTATGATCTTTTCTCCTTATTGCTGCTCCCACCTGGCAATGCTCCAGTACCTTCTTAGCTAGTTTTTTCACTTTTGTGGTCTCTGCTTCCCACCGTCATCCTACACACAACATTCAATCTATCTTATAAACCCTGTAGAATTCTTCTTCCTCAAGTATATTGTGGTACGTGATACCACTTCACTTTTATAGACTTTTAACAACCTTCAATCACTCTTCAGCATCTACAGGATAAAGTTTGTATTTCTTTCCCTGGCATTCGGAGCTCTCTTCAGTAGTAATGAAGGTAATTACTTCAATTAATTCTAAAGCACTCATATGATCTATATCATAGCCTGCCATTTATGCCTGTCACATGAAGACTTGTCTTATCTGTGCTGCTTAATTCTGACTTCCTAAACAACAAGTTCTATTTCTTTAACTTGCTTAAATCGACTACATACAATTATAATAAACATAACCAATAATTATCATGGCAAACATTTATTGAACATTTACTATGTGCTAGTTACTGTTTTAAGTGCTTTACATATTTTTTCCCATTTAAGCTCCTGAGGCTCAGGTGTGATTATTATTATCATTTCGATTTACAGCATGGGACATGGAATTCAAAGAGGGACTCTATGCAACATAATCAGGGAAAGCTTCGGGCAATCCGCAGGGCAGATTGGGGAGGTGATTCGCAGAAATCACAGCCATGAAACAGGACATTAGAATGAGAATGTGGTGGTGGCGGAGCTCTAAGTGTGATATCAGGGCTGGAAGAAACTGATGATGGGAAGGATTATATTCTTCTGCTTCTTTTTATTTGTCCCATCCTCTGCAGCTAAACCACAGGGCCTTTGAGGAAGGGGACTATGACTTGTTCTTTTATTGTAGTTTCAACACTAGATAGTAAATGTATGAACAGTGTCATTTGATGACGAATATGGAGCAAAAATTAAAAATACCTCAACGGGCAGACTTCTCTCCATTAATAGACGCCTTCTTCCTGTGGATCAGGCCGGCATGGAGACGGTATGCAATACCTATTTATGAAATGTACCAGGGCTTCTCAGTCTCTCTCCTTTCCTGGTTTTGACCTTGGAAATTGTATTGTTTTAATCTCTGGCATCAGACAGGGTGCAATGGTATGATTTTAGCTGGCATCCTGCTAATTAAGATCTGCTATGATCCTGACTTTCAGTGGAATGATTGCCATAATTCCATGGACTGGAGAATTATTGCTGTTATTATTACTGTTGTTGTTGTTATTACTAATGATAGTGTTCTGCACGTTCCGTGGTCTCTAAATTAAAGGAGACACCATACCCTACTCTCTAGCATGCCTTGCAGGGAGCTGGGAGCCCTGTGTATTTTGTCAGGCTATGCTTTCATCAAGCCTCTGTAACAACATTAGAGGTTGGTGGCTGATCGTGAGCTTTGAGGGTATCAGTGCTGCATAATAAAACTAATAGGTTAAAAAAAAAAAAAAGGCAAAACAATAACTTATCATAGCACAAGACATTTCTCTGGCCGACTTTGTGGAGGGGCACTGTATTGCTGGTCAGCAATATGTTCCTGTCTACTCAGGCTGGCTACTGGCTACCAACTGTGAGATGCTCCGTTGCTGACAAGCCTCCCCCATTCTGTACTTTGCCCTCAGGCTCGCAATTTGCTGGATGCAATCTTGTTGAGAAAATGTGGTCTTTATTAGTGTTCAGCACAGATCGACTTTTCTTTGTCCGCTTCTGCAGAGCTAGTAGGATGCTTAGAGCAAGAAAGAAATGGGGGACAGATGACAGTATGAGGACAGGAGAAGAGGAGTTTTCAGGGGCTCAGAACCAGAAAGCTGGAGATGATGCGAGCCCATCGTTTGCACCATGGAGCTGTTTGCAGCCTTCCAATCCACAGCTAATTTTCAAAGAGATATACGTGTCCGTAAGAACAGAATACATTAGTTTATCTCTATATACACAAAAAATAAAGAAAAACTGATATATAAAAACCAGTTCTTGTTTATGATGTAACGAGAATACGAAACTAATGTCTCATTTGATACCCCCAAATTGTTGTGGGTATGTTTGACTTCACATACACTATTTTCTTTTTCATTGTGAGGGCAGATGTATGTGTTCTTGTATATTTCTCTATCCTTCTCCACCTAGCTCTATCTGTTGACTTGGCTCTGCTTTAGTGGTTTAATGTATTCTACAAAGAGATTTGTTGTGAGTGGCATGCTGCAGCTATTTCGTTTCCTTCTCCCATATGCGGCCTCTTTTGCAAAGGCCCAAGATGTACACATGTGCCTTTTTCCCTCGTAATCCTGGTGATGCCTATTGTTTTCAACATCTCCTCAATTTATAGGTGCTACTGCTTTTTAAGCACAGATCCAAATGCTTTTTGAGTAGAAATTTAATGCCAGAGAGGCTAAAAAATATAAATCATCATCACTTAAGAGTCTTTCTATTAAAAACCTGTAGACACGAGAATTTAATAAATACTAGCATAATCATTAAATATTCACTGCCTGCTACTTCTGAAATGGTACCACAGCATCATTTTTTAATGATGGGTAATGATAAAACACATCAATTTTAAATAACCTGTTTTCTCCTTCCTTCTTTCTGAAGCTATGAGTTGGCAAGCTTGAAATTAAATACAAGTAATGGGAATAACTAAGCATCTGCTAACCCTTAGTCATGGAATAGATACTTTTCTGTGTTTTCTGGATGTTCTGTGGCTATTTGAAAAGACTGGCAAATTGAAAATTGCTGCTAATGGGATCAGCTTGAATTTAAAGAAAAAAATTACATCTCTGTTAGTGGAAAACAAGAAATGTCGAACCTTAAGTAGAACATGCACCATGATCCTCTAATGCATCCTTCTTTGTCTCTTTATTAAGGCTCACTGTGTCCTTTTAGAATAGTTAAAATGAACCTTTAACCTTTCAAATTCATTCCTACTCCCTTCCCTCCAACCCCATCCAAAATCCCTTGTAAGACACCTTTATTTTTAGTTATGCTTCATTTGTTCTTTCCTAAGTTACTTGACAAACTACAAGACGAGGATCAAAGAGCAGTTTATAATATCTTGAATTCATATGTTCCTTTGCTATCAAAATGGTATATACCTTTGACCTTCAATCTTATATGCCATACAAATTTAATTAACAGAGATGTTTCCCTCTATTTTATAGATGGGAAACCCTAAAGCATTTCCCATCTGATCTGGAAACATCCTGAGGTCACATTGTAAAACAATTTAAGGGTTTATAAGTCCTCAGATGGTGAGGTATGGAGTGTTTGGGGATCACCTAAAAGGGGATCGCCAGCCTGTCCTGGGAGACTGGAGTCTGGTAAGGCCTCCTGAAGGAGGTCTGACAGATGGGTTGGAGAGGAGGGTACCTCCAGCCACATCTCCCAAACCACGGCGAAGCAAAAGGGCCATATGATGCTGTTATTGGACCTGAACTTGAGAAAGGGTGCAGAGTGGGCAAGGATTTTTGTGGAATTAAAAGGACTGGAGTTTCCCCGAGTGCTTCCTTGATAATTCTCTATCTCTTGAGCTAGTTAAGAAAATGGTAAATGTTCGTTGAGAGTGGTTGAAATTTAGTCTTGAATGAAGGGGGAAAATATCTCGGTTATCTCAGCAGACTAGGACCATGGGAGGGGCCCTGAGGCAAATTCACGGGAGGGGTCTGTAGAGGAGAAGAATTACATCACGGACTAATGGGGATCAGTGGGGGGTGAAACAAGTGTGGGAAAACACAAGATCTGCACTCCTGCACTTGCTGGGTCCCTGGACTGGTACCCCACCCAGGAAAGTACTGTTGTTTGTGGATGTCCGAAGCGCGGAGCCTGTAAGGAAAAGTGTAAGGAGGTTATTCATAGCATGAGGCCTACGGGAAACCAAGCTACCTCCCTGTGTCTCTGCCGTCGCCACTACTGGGTGAGCAGCGAGCTGTTACTCCTGCCCGGTTTTCGTCACTGTTCCTTTCCTGGGCCCGTTTCTAGGCACGGCACTATGAAGGGTAGCAGTGGCTCTGACAGACACGCCGCCGATGGCCTTATTACCCCGGCCTGTTGCCAAGACTTTGTATTATCAAGTGTGTGAGACAGAAATGGGGCCAAGAGAAGAAGGAGATTTTTTAAAGCCCAGCCATTTTGTTTTTCTAAGGACAAATCTCCCTGGGCGATAACTACCAGCTTGATGGGGATAGTGAAATGGCACTCAGAAAGGAGAACTGTTAACACAGTGTGCGAGCAGAGCCCAGTGCTTGTGCTTAAGCACCTGTGCCATTCCGTGATTCGGAGCCAGAAATAGGAAACAAACCCCTGTTGTCTAAAGGGAACCGAGCAGGAGGAGTCCCTGGGTTTCCATTTGAACAGAACTCCATTAAGAGATTACTAAGAAGCTCTAAGTTTTGTGGTTGAATAAGCAATTGAAATCAAAACCGAAAGCTCATCTAGATGAATTCACGGGCTTCTCTCTCTACCTGCAGAAGTTGGCTGGAATTTCACGTGCCTTATGTCAGTGTTCAGAAGCATGGAGCAGGGGGTGTGATTATCAGGGAGGAAAACAGACCTTGAAACACCACTGAAATGTTTTGTGATGGGGGACCTTTCTGGAGAGAACAGGATTTCTATTAAATGGGTATGAAGACCACCACTTTCAGATGGCAGCGTGGGTTTTACTGACACTTCTTTGTCATATAGTTTCAAAGATGACATTGAATTTGTCACTAGTTATAGCCATCTCATTCTTTCTCCAGGCAATGTTTTGATAAATGTTGATGAGTTTATAACTGTAAAACCAAATGACATTTATAGTGTGATACACGCTTTACCCATTGCATAATTATATCTAATGGCTTCACATGTAGAAAAGCATTTACCATTTACTTTTGTGTAAAATGACAATCCAAACCCCCAGGCCTAAATTTTGTTTTACACAAAGATAAAGACTTAATTAAAAACCAAACACAGTGTACTTTTGTATGTGGCATTTCAGGTAGCTAGTTCTTTGGTTAAATAGGAGATAAAAATCATGACGCTTCTAGTAACAAAGATCAGTGGGTTTCATTTTTCCTCCTGTCTTTGAAACACTGGTGAACTCATTTAACTATCAAACTGATATCTGGTACGACTTCTTGCTTCTCGTTTCTAGTTAAAAGAGCTATTTTGAAATTTAGCACAGAATTGAATAATATGTTCAGTTAATGAGGAACATTTAAGAGACATTTCTGAATTTAATGTGATAGCAAATCATTAACCGCCACTGTGGCATAGACATACTTTGTCGAGAAGGTGATGATGATGTTTCAGGCCTGTTGGCTGTGGTCCAGCAAAGTTTTACTTTGCTTTTTTATTTTATATATGTTTTTTATTCTGACATCAGGTCTAGAGTTAGCCATTTAGACATTTCAGAGTGCTTCTTGTTGTAAAGTAGGTAACTTACTAGAGCAAAACAGCTCCGCCCTTTAGCTTTCACATCAGAAGAGCAGCTTTCAGTGTCTTGCTAGGGTGTCTGCTACGTGTTCATGAGTCGACAGCTGGGCAGCTGTCCAGGAAGCAGGCCTGGTACAAGAGTATGTTATCTCCCCAGCCCACCGTGACCCTGCCGGCCCTGTCGTTGAACGCCTCCTATCTGCTTGCTGATGGGCAGAAGTTAAAGTTGTTCTCTCTGTCTGCCTTTCCTTCATAAAACTAAGAACTTTGTTATGTGGCTTTCTTCCTTCAGGAAAAAATTCTAAATCAAAATAGGTCTCAAAGGGTTTGGTCATAGAAATGTTCTTGTTTTGAGTCTCTCTACTTCTGAAAAACAATTACTGAATTATTTGTGAGTATCACAACATCCACCCCCTACAAATTCTTAATGTCAGATCCCATTGAAAACTTAGCTTAAGTTTCCTGGGATGCTGGAGAGAAAAAACTTTGTTGTTTTATTTTTATTTTTTAGATTAAACTCAATGATCTAGACATTGTATAAATTCTTTTTAGTCTAAGTGACTTTTAAATCAATTTGCATTTTTTGTTGTTGTTGTTTAAAATATGAGCAACAGTTACTTATATGCACCAGAACAAATCTGAAATCCAAGTAAATTATCTGATAATAAGCAAAAAAAAAAAAAAAAAATTGTTCATCATAGTGAGTTCTAAAAACAAGAGCGGACTGTTAACAGATTCCTGGGCTTGGATGCAAAATTTGATGAAATATTGCAGCTGAATATAATCCTTCAGCTAGAAGGCTTAGTAGAAATGAAAAATGTACTGACTACAATTAAAATGCAGGTGTGAGGCTTTTGCTTGTGTTTCAGGTCAGGGTTTTAATAATGCATCTTTGAACTGCTCTCTTTTGCTTTTAACAAAATCATATAGCCATAGTGTTTGCGAGTTCCTGAAAAATATCTACAATGAACCAGCAGAAATGACGTTAAGCCAACATTTAAGACCTTCCAGAGAGCCTTCAGAATTTATTGGAAAAAGGAGCAAGGTAATTTTCTGCGGAAGAGTGGTTAGAACCATTTTCATACTTTTAGTCTGGGACAGGAGGTATAGATTAATGTTGAATACATACAAAATCTATTGAGACTAATTAAAGATGCATATCCACATGGAATACCACACATCTCAGTGGCTCTTTGGCAGCCAATCTAACCAGCACATATAATGTTTATATACCGAGCATTTTTCAAATTTAGCCAAGAGTGGTACAAGTGAAACTTCTGAAAACTGCCTGAAAATCCTTGGTTTCTTTGTGTTGTAGAGTCTCTCTTAAGAGTCTCTACCCGCAGGAAGTGTGTCTTAGAATAGAAAAGATTACAATTTGTGTTCACCTAAGATGGGTATAAATGTTAAGCAGCAATGTAGAGTAAATGGTTGACTGTACCTGGCCCAGAAACTTATATGCAGAATAACTTTATTTGGCCAGGGTTATAATAGTATATTTGGCCCTTTTCTTCCTGGGAGAGCATCTCTTTCTAACCTGATGCTTCATAAAGATGAAGCTGTACCAAGGACCTGTCCCAGTTTTTTAATCCAGGAAAGTGAATTAACACATCAGTTCCTAAGCCTCTATCCCTCATCCACGTTGACTTAATACCCTTTGGTGACTTGATCGTTTCTCACAAATGCTAATGAACAGTTCACTCTGACATTGTACACAAACACAAGCTGGTGGTTTGTGTTCAGGTGTTTTTCATACCTGCTAATGAATAAGCTCCCAATGGTTCACAGTTAGCTGAAGTAAGCAGTGAGTTGAGGCATATCCCCAAAATGATTTATTAACTATGTCTTAAACCAAGTGGGCTGGATTTTAGAGAAAAAGGGACTCTTTCCTTGATTTCAAAGGTCAAAGTAAGAAGGACTATATTTTAAATAAAGGAGCTTAATAATCTTAGATAGTTCTCCATATTGATGTTTTTACTGTAAGTGGGGGTGGGACGAGGCTGTATATACTGGCAGATGAGAGTGCCTGTTGGGAGCAGATATGGCTCAGGCAGTTAGGCGCCCTCCTCCCACATGGGAGGTCCCAGGTTCAGCTACCAGTGCCTCCTAAAGAAGACAAACAAACAATGAGCAGACATCGAGCAAAAACAACGAGCAGACAACAAAAACAAAAAAACAATGAGCAAACAGATGAGGGAGCCATCTGGGGGGTTGGTGGAAAAGAGAGTTTGTTTATCAGTTGGCAAAAGAAGAGTGACAATTGTCTATAAAGCTTTTTCATTTTTTTAGGAGGTACTGTACTGAGGATTGAACCCAGGACCCTAGTACATGCGAAGCAGGCACTCAGCCACTGAGCTACACCCATTCCCCTGTAAAGCTTTTTTTAAAAACAAACATTGAATTGGAGCTTTGCTTGACCATGAGCCTCACAGGCAGTAGTGGGTTTCAGAGAGGCTACCCTTTCTATTCCTTTTAAGGTTTTAACTAATAAAGCAAATCCTGTAGATGTAGCAAGAATAAGGGGGAAATGTTCTAGAAGAAAAAGGGAGAGGGGGCCCAGAACTTACGGCGGGCAAATAGATTAATATTTATAGACATCAGCATTGGTCTCTTACCAACATTTATAACTCCAACAGTGGCAGATTGAGGGCTGAATCAACATTTTCCCCCTCTGTAAAATAATAAATATGGTAAAGTAGCTTTCAGAACTGCCTTTATCATTGGGATAAATCAGGACAGTTTGTGTTGCAGGAGAGACTTAAAACTTATAAATATGTTGCCCTTTAGGCTACTATTCATCAAAGTGTCTGATATGAAATCTAGACCAAAGGCTTTTGTTATTGTGTGTCTGCTTATTCTCTTTTAGAAGTATAAATTGGAAAGAGCGCTGTCATTTTGGTCATACTGGCCTGCTGAGCCACTTAAATGCATGTCCCTTTTGGGATGTATTTGAAGAGAAAGAAATAGTGGGAGTTGACTACTGCACACTTTTACACAAATCCTCTTCAATGCCTAAGCCTTCCTGGCAGAAGGCACAATATAATTTCCAGCAGGAAATATATAGCAAATAACTGCTTGACAAAGACCTCTTTTGGTGCAGTCAACTTTCTTTCTAAGACACTAGAGTAGGGGAATTGTTCCCTAAAAGCCTCACAGAGTCCAGAGGGCCCTAACTTTTCCATCTCAGGGCTCCCATCCAAGTGTGTGCTGAGGGCCATGGCTAAAGGCACCCCGCCCTTTTCAGGGGGGGAAGCATACTGGGCTTGTGACAGATGCTTTAAGTTGCATGATTTAATAGGTATTATTGTGTATGACTCTTACACCTCTTTGCAGTTCTGAATCTGAATATCTTGGCTCGTGTGGGTTGGAGTCAGAGTTGAGGCTCCAGCCCTGCCCTCTACTCCCTTTGGTGCCTTAAGATGTTGGATCACATATGGTGTGTAGAATCACCTGCCGTTTGGAGGCCCCCACAAAGGATGGACTAAGCAGTTTTCCTTTTTTAATGCGTAGTATAGCTCCTAGCTTTCAAGAATAACTAATTGGGAGCATAAACCTCTCTTTGCCCTTGAATGGTTTGCAATTTAGGAGACCTGAATAACGGAAATGGAGGGCCTACAAAGAAAGCATTGAAGCATGCTACAGTTTGATAATTTGCCCACTTGGGTTAAGCTGCTGGTATAGAATCTCCTTGGGAAGAAACAGCAGGCTCTGTCTGGTCTGTGGGTTGTTACTGACGGTTTGGGGTGATTTAGAGAGCTGGGGAGCTTTCACTAACCTCTTGGGTCTCTGGCCTGTGCCCTTTGAGGTTTCACAAAAGCAAATTGTGGGCCTCTGGACTAGTTTGCATTTCTTCCAATTCCAGCATAGCAGTGGTACTTGGAGCGCAGAAATTGCACCATGCTACACTCATATATAGTGAGAGCTGTTCTGGGGACTCTAGTCTAGAGGCCATGTTGGGGTGGAAAAATACTTCAGACTGGAGAGTCAAAAAAAAGAACCGTGCTTGGCCCTGTCTTGACACCCAAACATTTTTACCTACTGTGGGTCAGTTCAGCCAACCAGAATGAGGCAGAAGTGATGCCAAGTTCTACCCGTCTGTAGAACTGAAAAGAATGCGGTGCCGCCATCGCACTTGTTCTATGGCGATGGTGGCAGTTTGGCTTGCCAAGTCCAGTTTCTTGTACCCTATTCAAGTCTGAATGCCCAACCTTATCACTGGTCACCGACTCTATAAAGAGGGGCTCAGGAACAGGAGAGCACAGGTTTTCTCTTTATCAGATGTCTTCAAGCTGCTTTGCAGCACATCCCTGTGATTGCTGACACCATTATGAAGATTGACAGTTTCATCAAGAAAGCACAGCAGAAAATCTGCAGACAATAAAGGGAGGCAGTGCTGGGCCCTGCTCCCCTTACTCCCAGAGCCCTGAATTGGGCCTGGGGGTCCTCTGCTCCTCGCAGACCTGAGGCTTTTTGGCCGAGCCCAGAGCCTGAGTCCTTTGGTGGCCCCTTTCCTAGCACAAATAGTGACTATAAGACTTTTTGAGAAGTGAGCTCAAGAGAGTTTCTAGAGAGACACACCTGTATTTGTTGTGGTGAATTGTTTTTGTTTTTGCTTTTCTTGAAGAAGGTGATCTGAGAACAAGCCTCTGGCATGTTCCAGCAACTTTTCTACCTCCCAAGCTGAAATACATAGCCCTGAGTCTGCAAATATTTTAGTACAGTGAAACTGTACTCAAGTGGAAAGCCAAGAATGTCTTCTAAGGACACAGAATGCCTGTGAGTTGTTAGCAGTTCTCTACAGCTAATAACTCTGGGCACCAGTCTCTTACCCCAAGCCAGCTGCCTCCCAAATGTGTGGGCTACAAGACCAGGGGTATCAGTGACTCAGTGCAAATCCATCAACGCTACTGGAAAAACAATTTTTAGTAAAGACTCACTGAAGATAATTCAGTGCCATCATCAGCAGAAGGGCACAGCTGTGGGAGCCACCACTTCTCCGAGTTTGGTATGTGTTAACGATATGTTCTCAGAAGTCAGTATTCCTTTTGCTAACAAGGCAAACCTTATTTACACAGTTTCTCGCACTCGAGGTTGGAATTTAGCCCAGTGACTGTATTATATACATATGATTCTGACCTCCTGGAGGCTTTTCCTAAATCTTCTTTTGAAAGTGTCCTTCTCAAAGGTCAAACTTTCCACCCAATGATGTTGCCTTAAAATCATCATATTCTTTAAAGGAATCAAAGGGGTTAATTGGTTTCTTCAGTAAGGAGCCTTTTTGCAGAAGAAAGCAATTTTAGGTTAGTTTTGAGTAGTAGCCAGGGATATGTACTGAAAGGGGTGAAACGTGTTTCTGTTGTGCAGATAACCTACATACGGCTTTAGAAATGTGTGATTTCCAGCGTGTGCTAAAATAAGAAGTGGTTGTTTGATTTATCTCCCACAATGGTACGGCATTCTCTTCCTAAGTGGCATTTCATTCGCAAGCCAGGCACTGTAAATTTGAACTGAATATGTAAGTAAATATCCCTCAAGGAGATAGCATCCTGGCTGTCCTCGTGTGAGAACACACTGCTAAAAATGAAGCTCTTGGCTTTTGGAACTGGCTCAGCACCTGAAATACATTAGCATCCAAAAGGGGCCATGGTGCACTAGCCAGCCAAATAAGCCGGAAGTCAGTATGAGCTATAATTACGGAGAACCACCTACATATAAACTGATATTTGGGTTATATCTCCTACCTTCTCCCCCAAACACTCCAACTTCTATTCAATCTTTTGGAACTTTACCTTGAACCTTCTTGTTCGGGCCATTACCTTAGTGCGTGGCAGCTTGGTCCATTACAGCTTTTAATAGTAGCATTTTTGCATGGCCGGGACAGAGGCAGTGACAGTGTTTTATCAAGTTCTAACAAGATTGCCTCTGCATAATTGTTAAGCTAAAGGGCTGTCGATTCACTGATGTTTAACAGGCCAGAAGCTTAAAGAGTGGAGAAAACCCATAATTGCAGAGTAACTGGTGTTCTGATTTATTTATTATCTATCACATCATGGTTAAAACAATTTGCTACATTTTTGTGTATTTTTAATATTATATTGACATTGAATTGTCACCTAATGCAAACACCAACACAGGTTTCAGAAACTTTTTTAACATTTGTGTATGCAGGTAATTAAGGAAGGAAATCCCTTTTTATTACAGTAATACATGTTTATCAAAATTCATCTCAGAGTTCATTTAGAAATATAGATATCTTGGGTTTGAAAGAGCTTGCTGAGCTGCAAAGAATGACAGATATTACTGTCAGAACAGAGTTACGAGTGATAAAGAACCCTGGGAATGCTTATGCTTATGTGGCTATAAATTGGCTGGTAGTAGAAAGAAAAGTGCTATTTGTTGGCTCGCGTAGAACAGGCATCGAGTTGGTAAATCTAGAAGATACCGCCCAGTGCACATCTTGGTGTGCTTCATGGGGCAGTATCGAACCTCTTCTGTGGCCTGGTGCAGCATGGCTGATGGGGAGTGAGTCCCCCACCCACTAGCTGATGTAAAGTCAAGGTGATTGTTGTGTTGTCTCATTAGAGAGATGATTGATAGGAGACCATGGGCAGAATAGCCCAGCAGGCTCCGTGCAAAGAGCCCAACAGAGAAAGTCATAGCATTCTAGCAAGATTGGAAGTTGTGAATGTGAGTCATGGTACAAAAATGGGATTTTGCTGCTACCCTCTAAAGAAGAGCTGACTAGTGCTGCCTTCTTTCTGAGTACAGTAGCTGACTAACTGGATCAACTGGCGCACCCCACCCGTACTGGCTGATGCCCATGGCAGCTGGTCGGGCCCTTCTACACCTGAATATTTTCATTTCTTGCCATAATGGTTCTCAAACTTCATATGGCATTACAATTGCCTGGAGGGTTTGTTAAAACAGATTACTGAGACCCACCCTTAGAATTTCTGATTCAGTAGATCTGGGGTGGAGCCTGAGAATTTGCATTTCTAACAGGTTCTTCATGTTGTTATGCTGTGATCTGGAGACCCCAATTTGTGGACACAATTCTACTAGATGAATTATGTGCTTGTTACCAAGAACCCATGTCATTGGTACCTCAAAAAAAGGCCTGGCCTTTACGCCAAAAGATTGGTTGATGAATGTGTAGTTATATGTCTTAAATTAAATTAAAATAAATGTTCATAGCATGTATGTATCTTTTTTTTAAATGATTCCCTGCTATAAGTGACATTTTTGATTAACCATATGAACTCCTGGTCCCAAATATGCCTAAGACCACTTGTACTGTAAGAGGAACATTTGCATTTACTACACAGGTCTGTGTGTTTGGGGTGGAGACGAGGACACCTGTCCATGATGTCATGAGGGATGAGCACTGGAGCATATAAGCCTGGAAGAAATCATGCTGAAAAACATTTTCCTTATGCATGGAAACAGGGCTAAGTGGCTGCTATGAGGAATGATGGAAATGCAGGGGCCTAAAGAAAGTACAATAGCAAGAATGCTTCCAGCCAAGGTGCCCTGATTTGGCATTGAGGAGAAACCAGAGGCCCAGGAAGATTCAGAGCCATGCACCCCTCCTGGCACCAGAGAAAAAGCTGGGTTCCTTCCCTCAGAGGGGTTAGAGTCACAATGTTTTTTTCCTCATGAATAAGGAGGAGATTGTGCTATTGGTATCGAATTCCTTTAAAAAAATGGGAAGATGTTAAGAATCCTTGATTTTAAAAATCAGGAATATCCAGCTTTCCAAATACAGTATCCTCAGAAAGGTTTTTTGGAGAGGAGGAGCATGGAAGGGGAGAGCCTGTCTAGTGTATTTTGTTTCAAGAGCAAGCACAGTCTAATGGCTGCCTTGAGATTTTCCTTATTGCCGATTTCCTATTCATTTCTTGATGTTTATTGAACCCTTCTAGCATCAGGCACCAGGCATATGCATCATCTCCATTAATCCTCACCTCAGCTTTCTGCCATGGTTGTTAATATTTCCATTTTTGTAGAGGAGAAAATAGAGGCTTAGATTAAATAACTTACTCAAGGGCACAAAAGATTATACAAGTTGAAACAGGATTTGAGCGTAGGTCCATCTGACTCTATGCCCAGCTCTTATCATTACCACAACATCCTCGCACAGGAGCCCTCGTTGTGTCCCTGGAAAAACTAGGTCTCTTAAGCCTTCATTGTGTGGAAAATATTTTTCTGTGGTCTTGAGATAGGTATGCCTGACCTTGGTCACTGCAGTAGATGACAGAGATGGAAGTGGCAATTTAAAACTGACTTTCCATCTACCATCCCATAGAAAAGAAACATTTTTGACTGTTTGTTTTTTCTAATTGCATATGTTAAGTAAGTGATTGGACAAACAGTTCTCTTTTGCCTGGTAATCTGCTATAAATCAACCTTCAGATATTAATAAAACAAGTCAAGACTGACAGTGGAAGTTCCATTTGTATTTTAAACTCCCAATTCATCAGGGTCTCCTCCTTTAGATCTTCTGTGAGAGTGTCCTTGGTCTTAATGTAGCTGGAAGATAAAATGCAGATAAAAGAGCCATTGTCTCCAAAGAGCATTCATAAAAAATGAATGTTGATCCTAATTGAGCAGTATTTAAACATACGGGTGGAGGCAGCAGCCTGTAGGGACCATCTGAGTCTGTTAGGATTTGATTCTCTATCTCATTTTCCTCCTCTTATTACAGTGCCCTCACCACCCAGCTGCCTTATGTTATAAGAATGTAAACTGTCACCCTGGAATTCGAAAAGGTATATATAGAGAGACAAAGTAATACAGCAGATTTCCAGCTCTTTTGCTAATGTTCCCATTTTGAAACAATGTACCTGTCCTCCGTATCTTTTTCTAAAATGCTATTCAATTAACTTGCTTTCTGTTCTATCATTGTCATTATTTACCTGTTTACATTGGTTCCCGATAACTTAGTTTTAAGTTATCCCTAATTCTGCTGTGCTGGATTTAACAGAAAGAGCTTTCAATGGCCAAAGCTGGAGCAATTTGAATAACAATATTAATAACGATGGTATTGGTTTATAACCCAAAGAGTAAAATAAATATCCATGAGTCTATACCAATATAAATAAATAACTGAAAAATAAGGAAATGGGGGAGAAGGGGCAGTTCTTCCTTACAGAAGTCGTCCAATAAACAAAAGTAAAAAGGATTGAGAGAATAACAAAACCACCATTCAAAAACATAGTCATCGTTACTGCAGGCAAGAGCCGCCAGTGAATGCTGAAATTATGCGCTAAGTATAAGAAGAAACAAGATAGTTGCATAGCTTCAAAGTATCTCCCCCAAAATATTTATTAATTACTCTGGTGGATTTAACATATATTCACCTATTCTTTGATCCTTCTCCCTCTAGGAGGTGGAACTTAATTTCCCTCTTCCTAAGTGTCGGCTGGACTTAGTGACTCTGCTTCCAGTGAATTGAGTATAGAAAGGTAAAAGTAATAATATTTCAATGCCTCAACCTGGAAGACATCACCTTAATCAAGTGATAGAGGGATATGACAGGTTGATATCATGTACCCACGAAATTCAAGGAGAAGGGCATATCACTTGAGTGCTGCTGTTCCCCAAAATCCATAACCTCAATCTAATCATGAGAAAACACCAGACAAACCCAAATTGAGAGGTATTCTACAAAATATCTGACCAGTACTCTTCAAAACTGTCAAGGCCATGTGGTAGCATTGTAGCAATGTTAATTTCTTAGTTTTGATAATTGTACTATGATTAGGGGAAGCTGGGTGAAGGATTTATTGGAAGCTCTGTGCTCTCTTTGCAACTTTATTGTAAGTCTTAAAATATTTCAGGATGAAAAGTAAAAAAAAAAAAAAAAATCTATCAAGGGCATAGGAAAGCTTAGATAAAGGAATCCTAAATTTTATCCTTTCATTTGTTCATTTATTTATTTTTTCATCCATTCATTCAACAAGTATTTGTCTCCAGGCACTGTACTGAATGCTGAGGATATAGGGAAGAAGATAGGACTGGGTTCTTCCTTCGCAGAGCTTGGCACAGTGCCTGGTTCCGAGGAAGTTCAGTCCTTGCTGATGTTTATTAGAGTCACAGCCTAGTGGGACATGTAGAGATTTCAACAAGAGCGTATTAGAAGTGGAGTGCTTATGGAAGCACATAGGAGGGGCACTTGACCCAGTTGTTGGAGGCCAGAAAAGGCTTCCTGATAATCCTTTGTAATGTGAATAAATCCATGGTTGAATCTTTCATTTAAAGTGTGATCAAGGTTTTCTATAGGAAGGATATACTTATGACATAATTTTTGAAGTTGATTTTATCCTCTTAGATGCTACATTCCTTAAAAGTAAGAAGAGTCCCCTACGTTTTACTTTTTTGTTTGGGTTTGTTTTTGTTTTGGTTTGTCTCAGATCCTAAGGGGTGCTAGAGAGTTTTTGAAAGGGATGAGGACTTTCAGATCCCTTAGGGTTAGAATCATTGTTATTTTATGTTTTTATTTAGCAGCAAAAAGTATGCAACATAAATAATGTGTTTGGATGCTACTGTGATTGTTTTAATTGAATAGTAAAAATATCTTACATTGGGGTGTATGAAGTTTTTGATGTTAAAAAGAGATTCTCAAATTCACTGAAACCAGAACAAATATTTATGCTAAAGAATTTTCATTGTAACCTTTTTATTATAATAAAATTTAGAAACAATCTTAAGAGCAAGAGGGAATGACTAAATGACTAGTGGTATATCTCTATGATGGACTATAAAACATAGTAATTGAAATTATGAAATTTTAGTGATCATGCAAAATATTGATAATACTGATATTAAGTGGGAGAAGTAGATTGTGAAATTATATATATACCATTATGGAAAGGAAATACATTAAAATATTAATAGTAATTATCTCAGAGTGGTGGACTGTGGGATTTTCTTTTTTATACTGATGTTGCTTTACTTTTTCTACTATAAGTATTGTTTTAGTTTGTTAAAGGCTGCCAAGGCAGTGTACCAGAATTGGGTTGGCCTTTATAATGGGGATTTACTAGTTTAGAAGCTTACAGTTCGAAGGCAAGAGAAGTGTTCAAATCAAGGCCTCCACTCCCCCAGGACTGGTGTTGGTGATCCTAGATTCCTCTCTCATCTGGCAAGGCACATGGTGGCACCTGCTGGTCTCTGCCTTTTCCTCCAGGCTTCATTGCTTTCTGCTCCCTCTGTGCCTTCCTCTCAGCTTCTGGGCATTTCTGTCTGTCTCTGCAGCCTTTTCTCTCTGTTTATGAAGGACTCCAACAAGAGGCTCAAGACCCACCCTGGGCTACACCCCCTGAAGCAATCCAATCAAATGGCCTCAACTGAATCCAATTCAATCAAAGGGTCCCACATCCACAGGGATGGACCAGTTTAAGAACATAGTTGTCTGGGGTCCACAGAAGACTGAGACTACCACAAATATGTATAATTTTTTATAATTAGAATAAAACAATTGTGTTATTTTTAAAGAGGGTATACTCATTACTGAAAGCAGTGGTATAGAGGTTCCAGGACTCCTAATGCAATGGCTAGATAACAAATGCCTTAAGTAAAATGAGAATCCTTCTAGCACTCAGGAAAGGTAACCTTAGTTTTCTTGTGTAGCATAAATTATAATTTCAAATTTAGTTTCATTTTTGTGCACCGTTTCTTGCACCATTTCTCAGTATGTTATTCAATAGCACCTTTTCTTACTTTTATATAGGAAGAAACTTTGTGTCCATAGATGAGCTCTCAAGACATTTAGCCTACCTCCTGGTTCCTCTCTCCTGGCTTGTAATTCTCAAGCACTGAAAAGTACCTTGGCCTGTGTAGCAAGTGGGTGAACTCAGCATTGCAAATTCGAAAGATTCTGATAGTCTTATTTAACTTAAAACAAACAAACAAACAAAAAAAAACCTGGTTCACAATCGCAGCCCCTCATTGATCAGTATCGGTTACTCTCATGGCCATTTGACTTAGTGTCCTGTCAGCAAAGCTAGCCATCATTATTCTGAAAATTTAGGCCTGGCCTAGGTCATTCAGGCCATCACGCATGGATGTAGATGCCCACAGGCCATAGAGAGAGCTGCCTGATGCAATTCGCTTAGGTTACAGACCAGGGAAGCAAACAGCGTCTTCAAATGCTGAGCCCTGCCTGCCTATGCTGTCCTGAGACAGCCAGTCCAAGCATATCCCCTTGGACATGGATCAGATGCTACATCCCCTTGGACATGGATCAGATGCTGAAGAAGCAAGTAATTGATAAAGGTACCAGAGCTCGAGATGGGACCGAAGCAAATGGGAAGTGGGAACCAGGGTGAAATGAGGTGGGAAGGCCTAGAACTAGCAGTGAGAGAAGATGCAGAGTTCAGTAGGAGATCATTGGATGGCTAGGTTTTCTGCCAGTGCCTTCTTTTGAGGAACTGTTCCTTGAGCTCCCCTTGGGCTGTACTTAGCCTTAAAGAGGCAGACTCAGACTCCCTAAAGGGTAGACGGGCCCCCTCTCAATCAGAGGTGGAATGGTCATCACCATCCCAGAATCCTCAGGATTGGGGAATGAACTATGGACTAAAGTAGACTTACTGGTATTCTACTATAGACTTATTGTGATTCTAGCAATGAAAGAAATTATATCATTGATGTGGAGGCAATGGCCACTGGAGGTTCTGAGGTCAGGGAGAGTGAAAACAGGTGTAATACAGGGGCATTTTCGGGACTTGGGAATTGTCCTGAATGACACTGCAACAACAGATAAAGGCCATTATATATCTTGCTATAACCTACAGAATTGCATGGGAGAGAGTGTAAATTACAATGTAAACTTTACATGTTTAGTAGCAATGCTCCAAAATGTGTTCATCAATTGCAATGAATGTACCACACCAATGAAGGATGTTGTTAATGTGGGGAAAATGTGGGAGGTGTGGGGAGCGGAGCATAAGGGAATCTCCTATATTTTGTATGTAACATTTATGTAACCTAAGTATCTTTAAAAAAATAAATAAATAAAGGTGTAATATGGTGGCATTTTTAGAACATTGGAATTGGAATTGTCCTGAATGATGTTGCAGTGATGGATACAGGCCATTATATATTTTGTCATAACTTACAAAATTGTGCAGGACAGAGTGTAAACTATAATCCACGCTTAGTGGCAGTGCTCCAGTATGTGTTCATCAATTGTAACAAATGTCCCACACTAATGAAGGATGTCATTAATGTGGGAAAGTGTGGGAGGAGGAGGGAGTGGGGCATATGGGAATCCTCTATATTTTTTATGTAATCTAAGCATCTTTTTAAATTTTTTTTTAAAAAAAGGGTATGCGGGGACTCTAGCCCTGCTTTTTTTACTAGTGTAGCTTTTCCCTTGGGAAAAAAAGATCGTGTTAGAGAGTTGACGTGTGTGTTCTTCAAAAAATATTGTATAGGGCACCTATAGCTACCGACTGGGTCTGTTTAATACTTTGAACTGCCAGCACTTAATGAGAAGATTCTAAGCCTGGATCTTAGACAGGCAATTGAGATCCAGCACGGCCGGGTTGCGGAGTAGGTCGGGAAACTAAACTGTTGGCACGGTGCATCTCCGACTTCTCTCTTTGACCTGTTCACAGACCTTTCCTTGAGCCTTGTTTACCGTGCTTTTCTTGTGGTTTGTGACAGATAAGAACTGTATTGATTCCGAGCATCTGCTGGCAGTAACCTTTGAAAGGGCAAGCGATGCATCACCACAGAATTTTATCTATCAATATCGGAGTAATAGAAAGACAGGGATGACATCTAATCACAACACTGCTGGCAGATCATAAATCTAAGCTGATCTAGTACTAGTAATGGGCAGTAGAAAAAAGGGACACGGGTTAACATTCAGATAAAGTCAGAGGGATGTTTAGATGGAAAGGACAAGATTTGGCCATGAGAAAAGTGCTAATGGGTATGGCACCCTCACAGCGGCACAGGAAGTTAAGTAACTTGCTAGTAAGTGATAGAGGCCCTCGCGGAGCCTCAGTTTCCTCATCTATAAAATAGAGCTGATAATACCTTAGTGGATGGTGAAAGATTCAGTAAGATTCTGCATGTCAGTGGTTCTCAAAGCCTGGCCTCTGAAGCAGCAGCAGGAATATCACCTGGGACTCTTTAGAAATGAAAATCTGGGGTCCCACCCCACACCTGCTGAATTAGAAACTCTGGGGTGGGGCCCAGGAAACAAGCCTTCCAGGTGATTCTGATGCATGCCAAAGTTGGAGAACCACTGATGTGTGCAAAACAACTCCTACATCAGGCACAGAGCTAGGGTTCATACAAGCAGCATTTAATTGGTGTTTTAATTTATTGTTAATATTACTTGGTCCTACCAATTCTATTAATAATTTTATTCTGCTTATAAGTCCAACAGTCTTCATGCATTTTGATTCACAGGTGAATTTGTGGTAAAAAGAAACATTTTGACATATAAACATTTTTCACGTCATAGAACTAGATATGTTAATTCTTACACTTCTCTGGTTTCCATGGCTAGAGGATGCCAGCATTCTAAAAGGTTAACTTTCTAATGTGTGCTTTGGACATATTTAGTGCTTTTGACCTGTCGGGAAGCTTGCAGCCTGGACAGTGAATAGTGCTACAATTTAATAACATAAATGGAGTCTGTCTGATTCTGCAAAGAAGCAGTCTTCCTTGGGGCCCAGAATATATAGTCCCTTCTGCAGTTACACTGACAGTATTTTTTATCATTTCATGTTTTTATTATATCCCAAGTACAAGGTGCTACAAAGAGTCCCTGGTGCTGGCAATCACTCAAAAACTGACAAATCTAAAAAGCGAATAGAACAGCAAGTAGCCCATTAGGGATTTTCTTTTTTTTTGTATTTAAAAAAATAACAAACTTTTAAAAAACCGAAACACTACATTATAGTGTTGGAAGGGTTGATTTTGGCATCTTATACATGAAAAGTAGCGGTAATAAAGTTCCTCAATGGTTGATGCTTTTTCTCCAGAAATTATGGCTGTGCACAACTGTGGGAGTTTAACTGTGTTTCCATGAAGTACGTAATTCACACTCTAAATGTGACAAGCATGACTGCCCATAAACCTAACGACTTTTTTAAGAGACCAAAATTCAGAACATTATTCTCTCTGAAACTGCAGTTTAGTAACCTAGCAGGAAACTGTTCAGAGATCTCCCATTGCAGTAAAGGCATCTGGGTGTGCCAGTGGAAAAGACTGCTGAAAGCTTTCATACAAGAACAGATTTGTTAGAAGAGTGATGTATAGACCCCTTGCAATTGCCACATGTTAAGGAACAGAAAGGCTAGAAAGGAGAGCATGGCAATGACCCTTTTGTTGCCCTACCCCCCAAAAAATTAGATAATAAGTTTTTATTAGGCAACTTTTACAGAAATTTAAATTCTAGGTATATGACTTTTCAGAGTGATAGGAAAAAAAACCTCCCCAAAGCTGAGATTTTTACTCTTAGGTGAATTCTTTGCTTTTTTGCTTTCAAGGTAAGTGTTCTTTCCTCCCGCTGGCAGCTGCTAAGGACACTGTTAGCCTGCATTTGGATGGCGAGGCACATTTGCTCCAGCAGCTGAGAATAAGGCCCGGGGTCCCGGCTGATCCATGGATGTTCATTAAGGGGCCATGTAAAAGCGAAACTGTTTACCTCCCGTCCCCTGAGCATTCAACCAGGCTTTTTCAGTGCCAGCTTCTTTCTGCCTCAAGCTTAAGACTCTTATTGTTTCTCTTAAACTTTTGTTGATGCCGTTACATATATTTTTGTAGGAAATGTTATCTATCAGACACAGAGTGAAAAGGCTTGCTATAATGGGAAGTGTAGCTTTTTATTTTTTCCTCCCTTCAAATCACAGAGTTGAATTTCATCAGTTTTGTAGCAAACCTCAGCAGCCTCTTTTCAGTGTTCATTTTGTCCCACTTGCTTTAGTTCCCTATTTGTTGTTTTTGTCCTTACTCGCTCAACATTCACAAGCACAAAACATACAATAACAATAAAACCAAATAAGCAAAAATTAACTAAGGTACAGCATGTGAACTGACAAACACTGCTACGTGTGAGAGCACTGGCTAAAAGTAATCGTTTTTGCAGCTAAATGCGGAATAATCCATTCGCTTTGGATGCAGTCAGTTGCTTTGGCAGAGGATTTTACATTTGTGCATTGGTAGTTCTGTGGAGCTTGAGGAAGAATTCTAGGTTCTAGTTCTTATGGATTTTATGAATGATCTACATCAATTTGTCTTCATGCAAATTTGAATTTTTTAAAATCTGTTTTTAAATAAGTAGGGGTTGCTGAGTCATGATTCTCCCTGGAGACTGACTTCACTTGGTATTGGGGATTCCTAATCTCGCTACTCACTGAGATTCACCATTTTGACAACATGAAACAAGTTGTCTAGGAACACACCTCTTTCTAAGATCTTCTTCCGTCAAGCTATGTGTCTCATGTTTACACTCATGATGTAAAGGAGCAATTAATGAATGTGCTTTAGTCCAGATCATCTCAAACTTTACTATGCCTATGAATTACCCAAGTCTCTTATTAAATGCAGATTCTGGCTTAATAGGTCTGGTGTGGGTTCAGATATTCTGTGTTTTTAATAATCACCCAGAGACTGTCAAAGCTGCTGGTTGACCACACGAAATAGCAAGGCTCTGGGGAAAAAAGAAAGCCTGCTTTCCTAGTTATGGTTTTGGTATGAGTGCTATGAAAAGCCAATCTCAGTAGTGAACAACAGAAGTGATGAGAATGTGTGTCCTTTGTCTTCTAACTCCTTTTTAACATTTATAAAGCTGGTAAACATTAACTGGAATTTAGCAGAGGTGACAAAGGAACACTATTTTATTGAGGAGTTGAAAACTGACTGATGCCAAAGCCCATGTGCCTAACCTCGAAGCTCTTCTTGCTTGACTCCTCACTTTGCTTCCTTACAACCTGAGCTCTGCTTTCTCATCTCCATATTCCTTTGCCCGCCTCTTATCAGCTCTTGAGTGTTTTGTGGCAGAAGTCTCTTAACTGATCTTCCTGGCTCCAGCCTTTTCTTACCTTCAGTCTCCCCTCCTTCTCAACACAGAAGTTATCTTTAAAAACAGGGGTGTGATCAGATCACTTCATGGATTAAAATCACTTAATGGCTCCCTATTAATTACAAGATAAAGTGCGAATTCCCTATCTGGGCAGACAATGTCCTTCAATATCTGGACCTAATGACCTTTCCAGAAAGCATCCCTTCCTGTCACTCTTCAGAGCACACTGTGGTCTTGCTTTCACATTTTCCCTCTTGCTTCGCCCTCTAGATTCCTCATCCCCACTCTGACAGAGCTGGCCCTCCCTCTTCTACGTTCTTATTGTACGTTATTATATTTGTGACTTGCAATTCTTATGACACTGTGTTGTCATTGTTTGTGTATATGTCTGTCTCCCTCACAAGGTTAGGAACTTCTTGAAACAGGGCTGTTTTCTCCATCGGGCACTGTATAAGCACAATACAAGGGCCTATTTATTTTCAGGAGCCTTGTGAAAATGTTTGAGACATGGAAAAGTATTATTATCTTCAGAACAAAATAAGCAACTGGAATGAATAATAATTTCTAGAGCAAAATTATAAAAATTCTTTGTAATTTTTAATTTAAAATTATAATCAATGTGGATTATGGGTACAACTTAATATATTTAGATATTGTATGAAATGGTGCCTCTAAAAATGAGATTTCCTGGAGTCTGTGAAGGTCTTAAAACAGTCCTTCAATTAGCAACTTCTTTCAACAAACATTTCCTAATCACTTCTTCTATAAGCTGGCACAGTATTATGCTGTGAAAATACAAAGATGGCTAGGATACAGTGACTGCTCTCAAGGAGCTAAGAATAATTGAGATAATTTTAATAATATTAATAAGTATGTTTTCAGGGGCACACAACCTAGGTACAAATAGAATTATCCCATTGATTTAAATAACTTAGTGAGAGGGAGGTATTGTTAGACCCATTTCACATGTAGGAAACCTGAGGCTTAGCGAACTTAAATAACTTTCCTAAGGTCTAGCTAATAACCAGCAGAGCACTTGAACCCAGGTGAAGATCAAATGGAGGAAACAACTCTTTAAACCAGTGATCACAGAGCAACCAGCATAAGTGATGAGACTGAAACAGAAACAATACACTACGAGCCGGAAGTCAGGAAACCCAGACAGTCGTCGAAGTTTCACAGAGGAAGCTAATGACTTCGAGCCAGATACTCTAGGACAAGTAGGAATTTCTCCATGGTCAGTTTTCCTGCTCTTGTAAAACAGATTAATAGTAGATGTATTTGAGCAAGTAATAAAATAAGAAATGAGTATCATAACAAACCAGTATCACTGACCAGCTATTTATTGATTTGTGTACTATGTTCAGGGGTATATTTTTACCTAGGAATATCTGGGTAAAATTGTTAAATAAAACCATATAGTAGTATTAATTAAATTTTGCTCGTGCACTTTTCTTGTCTCCAGGGTCAAATGAAGGGGGAAATTATACCCATTTATGCTCAGTAGCACACCATTTAAGGAAGGTTAGGTTTCTAGAGACCTCAGATACCCTAGACACACCCAGGAACTCATTAGTAAGCAGGAAAGGTCTCAACCCCAGTAGCTTTCTCGAAGTTCTTGTACTTAGTAATAAAGGGAGAAATTATCTGTGCGAAGTGACAGCCAGCATTGGAGGGATGCTGTGTAAGAAGACATTTATAAGCCTCAGGGGCTGAGATGGTTTAGAGGAGCAGCAAACATTTCTGCCTATTTCAGAAACTCATTGGGTCCTGCCTTTATAGGAGCATTGGATAAAGAAAGTGAAGTCAACAAGCCTTGCAGAAATTTTTGTTTCATTTAGTTTTAATGTTAGCATTTGGGGCTCGGCGGGGAGGGGAGTCAGATTCAATTGTATGGAAACCCTCTTTTTTGTGGTATGTCATCACGAACCTAACTTTGTAACCCTTTCCATCCTTGGAACATGGGGAATGCCCTCTAAAGTAATTCTGGCCGTACATTTAAAGGTAGGGAGACCAGGACAATAGTGATGTTTCTAATATTATAGATAGAACCCAGTTTCACCTGCCCAGTCCTCTGCCTGCATTTGTTATTCACCTTATATTTTTCATGCTTATGGTGGTTTTAGTTTGTAATTTAACATACATGTTTGATGGAGATGTTTTAATTTACTCCATACTTTTTATTCGCCTTCAAATGAAAAAAACGGCTCAAGCTCTGAAATTGAAGCTATTCCATGGGATTATGGAAGGTTGTAGGAAGGTATTAGTAATGGAAACAGAGGCAGCATAGAAGGTGATGATGCTGATGGAGGAGGAGGAAGTGGAGGAGGCTGGAACCGTTTATTTAGCATTTCTGGAGCATAAATAATACTGCTACATGCATTTCCTCACTTGATTCTCATAATCACCCATGAAAGACACCATTTATCCATTTTAAAGTATAGAAACAGATTCTGAGTTTCAGAAGTTTTTCCCTGTTTTGCCATCAGTAAGCTCAAGTTATGGTTTTCCAAGTCCAGGGGTCTTCTCAATTCTCCTTGGCTGCCCTCTGGCTGGTGAAAAATAGGCACAGGTGATGTCTTTATCACACATTTCTGATTTCAATGATGATTAATTGGCAGCCCACATTTGAATAATACTAATCAAGTTATTTTATAATGGTACCAATTTGGATAGTTATTATACATATCTGACTGACACAGCCTTTGTATTAGGAAATCAGCAGACATGAGAATAGAATATGGAACCTTCTTTGGCTACCAACTTATCTCCATATTCAATGCCTTCATCAAACTCTGGCTTAAAAGTGCTTTCTAACTCTAGTATGTTTCTTTCCAGACTCAGCTGGGACCAGCAACTTAAGACCCCAGAGGTTAAAAATTAAGAGAAAAAAAAAAAAAGAAAATTAAAAAAAAACTTGCTATATGCCTGACAGATGATAGAATGAATAACTCATCAATAAGGGTCTTAGTCACGGAACCCAATATTCCAGGAAAGAAATTGTTGATTCTTATAATAGTCCGAAGCTGCTTGGCTTCCTGGTATGAGATGTAAGTTGAATGTCGCAGCATTATTCAGCATGATGATTATCATGGATTTACAGCTGTTTCTTAAACCATATTACACACACTCAGAATACTTTCTAGAATAAGAGTATGAAACATCTATCTCCTCCCATTTCCCCATTTTCTGCTTCTGTAGTAATGTCAGTTGAAACTGACATTCACTCTGTGTCCATATCTGATATGTTCCAACTGATATCCTTACTTGCTTGCCCTGTCGCTCTAAGCTTCCAATTTGGAAGGTTTTCAGTGGCTCTTGTTGGCAGAAAAAATGAATGAGGATGTAGAGAAAGACTGCTATTACAGCCAAATTTCAGTCACAGAGAATGTCAATACTAATGAACGCCCTTGAAGCAGGTACAGTAAACGCCTGAAGTTGGAGTTGAGCTGCCTTAGAGTTAGGATCATTCTGCAGACACACGAACATAGTCTCTATCTAAAATAAGGTCCTGGTATTTAGGCTCTGATTTTAGAGCTAATTTTATTAGTAGCGCTTATTGGAACATGCCAATTGCTGATTGTTTAGCTATTTCAAATTCTCTATATGCTGAGGTTATTACTTGGGTTTTATTCCTGGCTCATATAAATGCGATACCGTAGATTCTTTCATTAGTTCCCCTCTCTTCTTTTAACCTAATGAAGCTAATGTCCTTCTAGCTATCTCATTAATATAGTATTATTGTTACTGGCACCAGATCTCAAGATAAACAGACAGAGGTTCTTACTTAATCTCTCTTAATCTCAGTTTCCTCATCTGTAAATTGGAGATGACAATAAAATATTGAACCACATAGGATTATTGTGAGAATTCAATGTGATAATGTGAAAAAACAAAGCATAGTGCCTGGGACATAGAAAAAAAAATTTTTTTTAATATATTAGCTGTTATTATCATGCAGATGATTAAAATAATGTCCTCCAGAAAATTTTAGTTTTCTTGATATTAAAAAAAATAAAAATTTAAAAATAATTATACTAAGAAAAAGAAATAATTTGTTTCTCTTGCCTCCAGATGTAGAAAATAGCAGTTACTTCCTTTTTTTTCCTCTATGTATGGTAATTATTGTTATATGTTATAGCCTTGTGATTTTAAAATATCTTATACAAATTGCTAATCTTTTAACACCCTGGACACAAATGTAAGGGGGGGAATGTGAGCTGGAGCAAAAAGCTTAATTGTGGCACCTTTTATCAAAAAAAAAAAAAAAAAAAAAAAAGATATTAAATTGGTTGCTTAAAAACAATATTAAAAAAAAAGTATGGGAAATGCACTTGCCCTTCTCATTGAGACTTGAGGTTGGGGTTCTAAGGAGATTCAGTTTAAGGAATTTGTAGAGAAGCAATTAGTAATGGTGAGTGTTACGAAAAACCAGCTTCTCTGACATGCTATGACCTGGGGGAGTGAGAAGTATCAGTTAAGTAGAGGTGACCAAGTAGTCAGTCATCCCCATAGCATTGAAATCCTTTTATTTTATTTTTTTAATTTTCATTTGGTTAGAAAAAAAGACATATGTTCTTACAAAGAGTGAGCTTACCAGTAGCTACTGCAGTGTATCTATTAAATGGTTTAGCTACCAAAATCTCTTCTGGGGTAAGAGAGAAGCACAGATTCCCTTAAAACTTCATGGTAGGGGGACAGATGTAGCTTAAGCAACTGGGCTTCCGCCTACCACATGAGAGGTCCCAGGTTTCATTCCTGGTGCCTCCTGGAGACGGTGAGCTGGCACGGTGAGCTGACACAACAAGATGATGCAACGAAAGAGACACAAAGAGGAGAGACATTGAGAGACATAACAGACCAGGGAGCTGAGGTGGCTCAGGTGATTGAGCGCCTCTCTCCCACATGGGAGGTCCCGGGTTTGTCTCCCAGTGCCTCCTAAAAAGAAGACGAGCAGACACAGAGAGCACACAGCAAATGGACACAGAGCAGACAGTGACCACAAACGGCTGGGCGGGTGGCAGGGGAGGGGATAAATGGATGAATGGATCTTTTTTTTTTAAAAAAAAACTTCATAGTAGTAATAGAACTGAATATTTGTATCTTCCTTTGTGGTTTTCCAATTTTTTATATGTATTTTGAGTCTCAATCATGTTAAACCTCTTGTTTTAGTTGTGAATACCTTGTGGTGTTGGAACTATCGATAGTTCTCTATGTGAATTAAAACAGTCAGTTTCTACTAACCCAGACTTCAGCTAACTTTAGTGTCCATGACCTCCACTCTGCATGGCATAGAGTCTACACAATTCATCCCTTTGAACGTGACTTTCTTCCCCTACAGTCCATACTTGTGGACAGCAGAATTTTGTATAACCAGTTTTCACTTGACAAAGCAGTCTATAATATATCCCAGAGAATAAAAAATTCTGTTACCAATTCATTAGCAAAGAGGTTGATGGAGAAGATCAACACTTGGCCTTAAGCACAACTCTATTTTCTCTGAAAGAAACAATATATTTTGAAATGCTGGGACACCACCCAGCTTTGAATTGCTACTGAAGCAGCTCAATCTAAAACAGTTCTTTTATTCTTCTTTTGCCATAAACGGGCATCACAGAATCAAATCCATTGAGAAGAAACTGCTTGCTTTGCCAACACAATTAGTTTTGTAAGAAACCTCTGTCTTTAGATTGTTCTTCTCCAAAGTCCAAGTTGGATGACTGTGGTTGGTTTTTTTTTGTTTTTTTTGTTTTGTTTTGTTTTATTAATATTTTTTAAGAGCCCCTGAGCAGATTTAGCAAGCTTACGAGACTCTTCTACAAGGTGCTTTCAATGTCATCTTACAAGCAAATAAAACAGCGATTTTGCTACTTTCTTGGCTCTCTCGTTTTTTTCTCTCTTTTAATTCTCATGCAACCTGTTCACTGGAGGGGTTTTTCTTCAGAGTGAGGCTATCTTCTCTCCAAAAAAAGATGCTTATCTTTTTGATGAACAAAAAGACCATGAAACCTGTCCAGCTATGAAAAGGAGTAAGAGAAGAAAGAAGTCTGGGCTTTTCACCTTTCAGTGTAAAGAGCAAAACAGTTCAGTGATTATTATTGCCTTTTATGGTTAATTTTTATATTCCTATTTCTTTTATTGCCCTTAGCTTCTTTGATATGTGAATTTTAATGAAAACCTAATTCAAATCTTCACATTGAGTGGATGGGTATCACTCCCCACAAACATTCTCTGGAGGGGATTGTGCCTCATCGTTTATGGGATCAGACAGCCCAGATCTTAAAAGACGTAACAGCTTGTCCCTTTTAGTGCAGTGGGCTCTGATTAAAAAGTCCTATTGAGCTCAGAGTCTTTTAAAGGGAAGGCAACTAATGTGACGGTTAAAATTGAAATAGCATAGGCCTGGACACTATAACTGCTTTCTTTTGTCATAGTCTTCCTTGAAAAGAGTTTCACACATCTAATCAATGTTTCCTCTCACAAGAAAAGAGATATTCATCCTATATGTAAATACAACTTGGACTGTGGCTGACCTCAATTCTTAAGTCTTAATGTTGAAAACCAATAGACACAAAGGTAAAAAAATGCCAGAAGCCTGTGAGTCTGTAAAGTTAAGACCGAGGTCACCTTTGGTTGAGCCTGGTGTAAGGGATCATTCTCTTGGGAGAGAAAAGCAAAAACAGCTCTTCTTGCAACTGATATCGTGCAAGAGTAAAGGATTTCACAGCGACATGAGACAACTTTACATAATACTTTAAATTCACTTTTTTTCCAGTTTGTAGGTTGAGGTGGAATTATCAAAAATGTATTCACTAGATTGGCCTTAGATTCATCAAAGACCTGGTTTGGGGACTGTGAAGGAGAAATCTTGCTATGCTATTTCATAGCTGCCTCTCTCCAAAGGAACTTCAAAATATAAGGGCTATTAGAAGAAACCAGATTTCCAGAGCAGGCCTCTGTGTGACCTGGTATGAACGCCTTGTGGTGAGCCCCCAGTGTCAGCACCCAAATGTTCTTGGCTCTCCTCCCATCCTGTGCATTTTGGAGTTAAAGGTGAAATTCCCTCTTTAAAAACCCCTTGTGGCTGTCTCCACAGTGATTAATGAAGTAGATGGGACTCCCTGCAGACCTTTCAAAGGGTAGATGAAGGATGGAATTTAAGCTTTTATTTCTTAAAAAAGCAGGCCTTTTGCTTAATACAGCTTTTAAAATTAATGTCCTTTTTTGAATGCCAAGAAAACAAAGGGAATTTCTCAAAAGTGTATGCAGCTTGACACAATAGGCCTTAATTGGTGTCAAGGAGATGCTAGGATGAATGGGAAAATGCCCATTTAGCTGATAAGACTGAAAAGTGGAGCCTTGTTATGAGCTGTCATCTCAACGTGTATTTAAACTATAGCAAAACTGAAACATATTTGCCATATACATCATAATGACTCCAAAGGAGCCATTATACTCTATTATGTAATTACATAATCAAAGCCTGCATAGTAATCAGCTTCTGGAGTTCAATGCTAATCAAACATACCTATAGTATGTGTTTAAGCTAAAATAGAGAGCGTTAATTTGCCATTAGTCAACTAAACAAGAATGTGTATACAGAATATTCATGAATAGCTTCATGTTGTGTCAGATGATATTTCTTTGTTTTGTATTCAGGAGAAATCAACAATTTTAATTGAAGAAAAAGTCAGCACTGAGAAAGATTACTCTGTAACTTGCCGTTCAAAAATTTGCCTCACCTTTTACTGATTATAAAAGGAGATTAGATTAGATGCAAAACTTTTTCACCCCATCCATAAGATCAAGTGACACAACAGGAATTATATCACAGGAGATTATTGTGAGATCCTGACCATCTCCACGCCATAGGACACAGTGTTATAAAAGTTACATATAAAACAAAGCTTTAAAAGGATCTTGAACATACATTGCTTTTGTAATTAGAAACAAATCAATATGTGCTATTTAAAAATAACCAAAACCCTGGAAAGAGCTTGATGGCTCAGGTGACTTGGCCTCTCTTCTTGGCTCTGCCTCACCCTAGCCATATCTTCTTAGGCGTATCTCCTCCCTGGGCCTCAGTTTCTTCATCTATTAAATGAGAGTTAATCTCTAGGTTCCTTTCAGTTCTGCTGATCTTTGATTTCATAGGTTTCTAGAAAAAAAGAAGGTGACACAAATGAAATGTTTTGGTCAGTGTCGCATATTCTTGCCCACTCAGTTACTTGTTGAGTTGGTTTAGTTTGTTTTCTCTTTGAGCCTATGCTCTGTATGGTGTGCATTCGTAGTGAATTAAGTGACTGTTAAGTGGACAGTCCTTGGAGCAGAAAATCCACCATATTCGACTTGACTGTTTGGGATAGCAAAACTTGGATGAGGATGAGAGGTTAAGGGAAGCCTTGTAAACAGCAAACAGATTGAATGCGTTTGATTTTACATAAATATTCAAGTGCTCATGAAGATTGAAATATTACCTCTTTTCAAAATAAAGAATTGTGTTTGCTTTGAAAAGGTCTCACAATTAACCTTAATCCATGGTTGATGGACTCCTCTTTTTGGATACTGGTTCTCACCGTCTCACATCTGCATGTTGGATGACTAAGAATGTTACTGTAATATTTTAATGGGACTAAATTCTTTCATCAAAAGCTTTCGTGGCTTGAACTTCAAATAATTTATTTTCAAATTACTTTTACTGTAATTCTTATTAATTCAAATAGGTTTCTGATTTGATATAAAACTCTGTAAATGCAGGGAACAGTTTAATGAATTGAAAGATAGAACTGAGTCTTTTAAAGGAAATGTACAAAATATGCTGACAATAATTGCTTTGATAGAAATCAAATCTTAATGGCTTTGTTAATGATTCGTAGGGAATGCTGTGTTTATGTACGTTGACTTGATTGAACATCTGCAGTTAGAAAGTTTCAACATAGTTTTGGTTTTCTGTTTTTGTTTTTTTTTTTTTTTTTCATTTCCTGACATGTTCTCAACTCTGTGCTATCTTTGCGAGATGTTTGCAGGAATTGTGGTACCTCTGTTGGTGATGGTTTTATTCTGGTAGGCATAGGGGTTCTTGCTCCAGGCTGGGCATATTGCCAGCAGTGCTGTAGTAATAAGATCCAGCAGGAATGTGAATGGAGAGAAAGCCATTTGAAGCTTCAAGTCAGAGAGGGCTCACATACCAGAAGAAAATAAGATTTCCAAAAACATGCAAGTTTTTTGCTTCTTGGAAAAGTTCAAATCCAGTTAACTCTTTGTCTTTAATTTGTGAAAATGTTCAAGAACTATATAACAGGCTTTAAAAATCAATGACTACATTGATCACCAGCAGGTTGATCTTTTTTGGGGGGAGGAAGGGGGCAATCTGTATTTTTGTTTGACTTTTTCCTCTTTAGACAACGTGACTGTGCTGATAATGTTAGGTTCAGTCTTCCTCAAGTTTCCCTAATACGATTTTGCTACTGAAGGAGTAGGTCAGGCGACTTTATTTGCTCTTCCTCTGGGCAAACTGTCTTTCCAGTTAAGAGTCCTTAGCATTCCTTGGCTGTCAGTAAGAGTTGCCATAGTTGCCATAGTATAAACTGAATTTTGTTTTAACTATGACTTGCCTTTTGATTATAGACTTGACTGGAGAGACTCCCCCGGTGCAAATGAAGTGCTTTATTTATTAACAGCCAGGCAGCAGGGGCGAGAGTTCTCTGTGCTGGCAAATGCCAACCGTGCAGTGGCAATAAAAGCATTCTCCAGGGGCAAAGTGTGTGGAGTGTTAAAAGAAGGAAGCAATAGTAAACAAGGTGTTTTACATTCAGGACAGTTTCTCTCTCATCTTGAAGTGTGTAATTGTGTTCTGGATAAATTATGGAATTTTTTTAAAAATCGGAAGTTGCTTATAGTAAAATAACCCTCTTTAAAAACAAGTAAACTTTCCAAGGCAAGGCCAATAGAGCCTCGGCAGCAAATCCTTGTGTTGGCTGGTAAAAAGTACAAGCTATGTGGGCTGTAGAATCTGATAGAACTGGGTTCAAACACCAGCTCAGCCCCTTTGCTGACCTGCCACATTAGGCAAGTTCTTTAAAACTCTCTGAGTTTGAAGTTCTTAGTCTTTAACATGGGGATGTTGAAAACTCCAGGAATTGTAGAGAGAAAAGTGCGTGAAACAGCAAGCACAGTGCCTCACACTGGACAGACATTTGCTCCCTTCCCCACTGCCCTAGGAGCCATTTCTCATTTTGGGTTCTTTTAAGATTTGTCCCATGTGGCCCACATTGTTGATGAATAGATTCCAGTCTATGCCGGTATTTTGTGCAATGCCATTTATGGAGTTTATAACAAAATGAGGTTTCAAGAAAAGAATACATGAGCTAAGCTAATTGAAAATTGAATTAATATGGGATTTATGTGCTGTTGGGGATTGAATCATGTCCTGCACAAAAAGTATGAACAAGTCCCAAACCCTGGTCCTGTGGGTGTGAACCCATTTGTCAGTAGGTTCTTGGAAGATTATTAAAGTATGTCCAAACTGAATGAGATTGAACCTTCATCCAATGTAAGTTAAGCAATGGAAGTTGGATGCAGAAAGAGAAGCCAAAGGGAACAGTCAGAAGCTGGAAGTCAACAGAATGGAGGAGAGGGGAGAAGACACCACCATATGCATTTCGTGTGACAGAAAAGCCAAGGAAGCCCAAAGGTTGCCGGCCAGCCAGAAGATACAGACCCTGGGAGGAAGCCAGCCTTCTAGTCTAGCCTCTGAAGCTGTGAGCCAAGAAATTCCTGTTGTTAAACTAACCCGTTGTATGGTGTTTGTTTTAGCAGATGGGAAACTAACAGTACCAGAAAATGGGGTGTTGCTGTGACAAATACCTAAAAATGTGGAAATGGCTTTGGGATTGGCTAGTTAATAGAGACTGGAAAAATTGTGAGTATTTGATGGGAAAAGCCTAGATTGCTTTGAAGAGAATTGTCAATAGAAATATGGATAATAAAGGTACTTCCAAAGAGGCCTTGGAAGGAAATGATAAACGTGTTATTGGAAGCTGGAGGAAAGGGGATCGTTGTTATAAAGTGGCAAATGATTTGGCAAAATTGTGTTCTGATGTTGGATGGAAGGCAGAACTCAAACGCAAAGAACTTGGGTGTTTAGCTGAGGATATTTGCAAACTAAGCATTGAAGGGGCAGCCTGGTTTCACTTTGCAGCTTATAGTGAAATGAGAGAGAAGAGAGATAAACTGAGGATTGAACTGATAAGCACAAAGAGACCAGCAATGGATGATTTAGAACATTCTCAGCCTACCCAGCTAGTGTGCTCTGAGACTACAGCCAGGAGGGTCTCTATCAGGGACTTCCTTGAGCTTTCAGGAAGTGGGTTCCCACAGAACGCAGTTCCACATGGGGGTTTAACTGAACAACTCTTCGCTAAAGAGGGTGTGGCTGAACATGGATCCACTCAGCCATTTCAGTAGAAGTCATGATTGGAAATGCAGTTATCCAGGAAGGATCTCTGGAAAGTTCTATTATCTGATGGTTTGGACCCACCCCCTACCCCCGGAATTGCACACAAAGCCAACAAGGATTTTGTGAAATTTGTATAAACAGGCAATGCCTGAAGGGGACAGAGAAGGGGCAAGTTGAAGGAAGAATGACTACAAGGGCAGAAACCATAGAAGCTGAGGTCTTGACCGAAGAGATCCCGGGCCAGGGAAACTAAAGCATGTACCAACTGTATCCCCACCCCAGCCCAGCCCTAAAACTCCACTATAATGGTCATTACGGATCATTAAAGTTAATTTTATGGGTTTTTTTTTGTTTGTTTTTTGGGTTTTTTTTTTTTTGGATAATATGCTTTTTCTGCCTTGTAATTAGTGTCCTAGCAACATCTAGTTTACTACAGATTTGCTCTGGCCTTTCATAAGCCAGATTTTTAGTTTTAGAAATTGTGGGGCAAATAGTAAGTTATAGGGAATACAGTAACTGGTATAAATTACAAGCTAGTTTGATTCTGTCTCCTAAACCTCACCTATATATACCAACTAGCAGTCAAATACCTATACATTTCAGACATTGTTGAACCCTTAAAATTAATTACCTTGCTGTTAATAGCCTTATTTAATGGCTACCATGTATTGTACCTTTTTTATTTCGTTTGTCCAGAACATGTGCTGTTTCCACCTTGACAGTATGTCTACAAATTGAGTTTTAGAAAATCGCAAAGGTTTTTAAAGTGGATTATTTAAGAAAGGCACCAAAGTTGCCTGTTTGTATCCTTCTGCTACGCGTCAAATTGTGTTTTATAACAACGTAATTGTCATGATATCTATTTCAAGGGGAAATTTATCAAGTCACAGTGCACCCTTCTGTTTGGAAGAAATATTTGAGGATGTGAGCAGAAATTATTTTTACATAAAGGCTTCAGGCAATTGAGAGTACTGACATACATATCCTATTTTCATCATTGTCACACACTTCCTTTGCTTCAAATAAATAGGCCATTATTATTCCATTGCGACCATCTTAAGACTCTTCGAAGTATGAAACTCTGTTTAATATAACTGCTGTCCAGCTGACCTGTATAATTTATTGGTGATTTTTACCGAGTGGCATCCTTGGGCCACCACCATCAGCCAGCCAAGACACTTTGATATCTTTCAGCAAAATATCTCACAACATAATTTTTTAGCATCAGTATTGTCACCATGTAACAGAGCTAGGAATTGCCAGTTTTTGAGATGCTGGATTTTAGATTGGCCTTGGCAATTTTAAAGAATAACACAGTAATAGTGATGATACCTCCGTGGGCTTACAGCACACATTATGTACCAGAGCACAGTAAGGGCAAAATTTGTAGATGGCAGAAATTTTACCTGAATAGTTTACTTGGTAATGACACATTAAAGTGATCTGGTCTTAAATTGCTTAATTATAAATCACAATTAAGAATGGTTAGACTTTTTAAGGAAGCAAAAAGCAACTCTGATTCTGCTTGATCACCTTCACTGCTGAAAGTACAAAATCATGGCCAACAACTCTCCGTTACCAAGCCCTATAAATGTTTTATAGCCTTAATATGAGTATAGCCTGCTGCTATCAGAATAGACAGCCTTAAGAATCTGAGGAAGGAGCTAAGATTAAAGCATATAGTTATTTCCACAGGAACTATTCTATTAGCACATAATTGAATTGCAACTGATTCTCAGTCCTCCAGTAGCTGTGAGATAGTAGCCAGGCGCTGTGTGGCCTTGGTTTATGTTGAAGAGATTATTGTCTGCCACTGGGTTATCTTTCCACATGTAGCTTTATAAATCGAAGGTGCTTGTTGGTGTTACTAATAAACTTCCTTAAGGCAGAAGAAATCCCTCCCACAACCCAACAGACCCCATTTGGTATTCTGGTCTCCTCAAGGCAAGGCCCATGATATAAGACAGGATTTAAATCCTATGGTCTAATTTTTTCCTTATTTTTCATACCAGATTGGGCTGCCCTGAGGAAGTAAGGATATTGTCCTTTCTGCACAAACTTGCCAGGGCCAACAAAACCACCTTGAAAAGCTTGCTTGACTGGCAGAAATTCCCTTCTTCCTTTTCTTCTCTCAAATCTGGGAATAATCTGCTCCCTGCATCTGGTTTCTGAATTCTGTGTTTGTCACAGTAATCCACTAAGGACAAAATAAGCATCCTTCATTTTTTTTCTGATTATTTTTCTTCTTGGTTGTTATTCTGTAACACTGTTCGGCCCACTAAGCTTCCTCTGCTGGATCAAGGGAGGAAAAATTGACCCTCTCGCTCACTCTGAGCCCTGTGGGCCTGCATTCTCACATCCGGGATAATTCCCTGAATCCTAGAGCTCAAGGTCAGGTCTCACTGTGGTTTGCTCCTCAAGCACCAAGAATTTTTATCTGTGGCTTTAGTAATTTTTCCCTTATCCCACTAGTTTCTTCTCTTCTAATCCTCTGCCAGCGGCTGGTCTGTTTCGAGGTGGATTTGACTGAAAGCCATCTTGAGACACCCCTTCTCACACTTCCCCACTGTCCCTGCCAAAAAAGGATCCTACAGCAGAAATAAGATAGCAGGGGGAAATCCTCCGTTTATTCTAACTGCATCTCTATTTACGTTGTCTCAGGTGTTTTTAGAGTAGTGTTTATCTTTGACCTTTGTTTCTTAATGTGGCAAAGTTTGTGTTAGGAGTGAATAAGTCATTGTGAGTTGTTGTGTAACAACTACACCGAGAGCTCCTTGAGAGCAGAGATGGTGAATCTTCCTTCTTGTATTCACACTAGTCCCAAAACATAATAGTTGCTTAATAAATGTTTGGTTTGACATCTAGTGAGATGATGATGATGATAGCAGATACCATTTCTCCAACCTCAGTAGAAGCGACCCATGGTGCTAAATATACTTATTACCTCTCTTAATTTCCCCAACAGCTCTGTGAGAATAGTTTTTAAGTACTATCCCCATTTTGCAAATGGGCAACTGGTTCGGGGAAATTAAATAATTTACCAGAGACCACACAGTTAAAAAGTAGTCATGCTCTCTCCCTTCCTGATTGACCATTATACTTATTACCTTTTTGTTCTGTAAATGGGAATTAGGTATCAGGTTTCACCCAGATTGCAAGCTTTCTTAAAGGCCAAGACAGTGCCATGTACGTATTTCCCCTGCTATGCCAGGCACAGAATTGGGCACTCACAAGTTGTTTTATTCTTTGCTGTTACCTCAAACTCTCCTCCCCTCCTATGGCTGTGGTTCATGTAGGGCATTTACGAGGGGTCCTGGCTGCTGTCACTAATCTTAGAAGCAACGAACTAGAGCAGATCTGGAGATAAGACTTATACCAGTAGATCTGAAAGCCTTGCCTTTTTGACAGGTTCTGAAAGAGAGTCTCCAAATGGCTGGAGAAGAGGGTCTGCAGGAAGGGACATTGACTGGTACTGGTTTGGGGATGCCTGGGGCGGTGGGTGAGTCGTGCAGGTGTGAGCTTCTGAGAGAGGAGTCCAGTCTCTGTGGAGTGCAAGCCTTCCCAGGATTTTGAGATTGCAAACAGTCAGAGTGGGTTAGGTCTTCACTGCCACACAGTGAACAGCAGAACCGCCTATACATTGGGAATGTTAGACATCCCCTAAGATGAGATTATTTATTGAGCCTTCTTACCTACTTCCGTTAAGTGGCCCCTTGAGTTTTCTGTGAGGTGACAGAATAGCTTAGCTCAAGGGCATGTGAGCTAAGGGTAACTATATGTATCTAACTCACTCCATTTGTGAGAGCTACAGCTCCTCAGAAAAGCCAATATTCTGATCTTTCCAGTACCTCCCCAATCCACCTACTCCACTAGGGAAAATACTGGAGGTTAGAACTTGACACCACAGTGTCTGAGAGCATGTCCATTCCAGGCTTAGTGGTATTTTGTTCTCAGATGGATTAACAAACTCACTTTGTGGGCTGTCGAGAAAAAGTATTGGAGCCATACCAAATATTGCTCCCTGTGTTCGTTTCCTAATATTTCTCATTTAATTGTTCCCATTGACTAACATCTAGTTTATGGAAATTTTTTTCTGACCTTTATTTCCCCCCCCCCCCTTTTAAAGGTGATGGACAGAATTTGTTTACAAAAGACGTGACAGTGATCGAGGGAGAAGTGGCAACCATCAGCTGCCAAGTGAATAAGAGTGACGACTCTGTGATTCAGCTGCTGAATCCCAACAGGCAGACCATTTATTTCAGGGACTTCAGGCGTAAGTGTCCATCTCTACAGTACTAGATGGCAACTTGTTTTTTCCTCCATGTTGTCTTGATAAAGAGATTGTTATAGCCCTTTTTAAAAATTTACCGTTAGTTACTTAAAGTTTAGTCCGTGCTTCAGAGGGAAAGAGAGACGTGCAATCATAATCTTTCTACTTAATGGAAACCTTGAATGGTCCCTTTTAAAACTAAGTTGGTCTTATGCAATAGGAATTGATTATAGTAATTCAAGGTGAATTGCAATCGAGTCCCAAATACTTAGCTGACACAAACAACTCAAATAGGGTAAGGGAAGGAAGATACAGCATTCCGAAAGGGAATCTGTTTGGTTTGAAGTCCCCAAAGGCAATCTGTGCCTACAAAGACAAAACCAAATGCCCCATCACTATAGTCTCTGGTATATGGAGGTGTCCATATGGTTTCTTGCTGAAATCATTCCAAAGGTAATATCAAAAAAGCCAATAATCTAAACTAAAATACTAAAATAAAAATACTAAAAAAAATAATAATAATAATAAAAACTAAATTGTGTGTAGTAGAGATGGCTCAAATGGGTGTCAGGGCTTGGCAAGAGCTAGAAAGAAATCTTTCGAAAAGTTAATTGAGAGCACTGGTGCCAAACCAAAGCAGAGATCGAGCAAGTCCCTTCCTGTGTGCGTGTCCCCTCTCTCCCCCAACACTTCAGAACATTCATGAGTTGAAATAACCTAAGGAACATAAAGAAGATGGGGAAGGAGAAAAGGCAGATTCTTATTCTTAAAATGAATTTTTGTCATTATATGCTAAGCTAGCTTTTGCCAAAATTAATATAAGGACTTTAAAATGAATATTTAAAATAAATAAAAAGTCCACATCCATTGCTTTGGTGGTGATTCTTATTTCCTGCTTTAAGCCTTAAGCAGTTTCATGCTGTGAAGCTGCATGTAGTTGGAAAACTGCAGGACATGTTTAGGTCCTCAGTAGGCCCCAAGGCCCCATATCATCTACTTTTGGCATTTCTACCCCAAATCATATCATGTGTTAAGATGCATCCAAATTAAATAGGTGCTATTTAGTTTCTTGAGTGTTTCTTGAGTATTTTTCATTCTGATTTTGGAATTATTATTCATAATGATTTTTAAGCTTTCTTTCATAATTTGCTACCACTATTTAAGGCCCCAGATTTTTATAGGCACTTCAGAAGCCTGTCGGCGCTGTATATCCCCAGAAACTAAGAGAAACCCAATGCCCTGCATCAGGGGATGCATGGCCTGCCCTTTCCTTCCCTTTTCATTTTACCTATATCTGATAGAAAACCCAAAGCAATTTATGAACACGTGTTGAAAACTGATAGCGATTATCGTTGAAACTGTATTCAGGGGTGTGTCTGTATATGTGTGTGTGTGTCTTGATGTGTGCACAGGCATGTACCTCCATAAGCCTGAGCTCCCTTTGGGAAGGGGTGATTTGTCTACGGTGCATCGTTGCAGGAGCCCAAAATAGTCATTCAAGAAGCACAAAGAAGCAGCCAGCAGGTGCAGGAAGACTAAATACGTTTTTTCCTCCTCTGTTACTGCTTTTCTAGTCACCTGACTTTGTCCTCACCTGGGTAAGGAAAATCTACTGTCCGTGGTCTCTCTCACAATCATTAACTCTGTGTTTTGTTTTACAGCTTTGAAGGACAGCAGGTTTCAGTTGCTGAATTTTTCTAGCAGTGAACTCAAAGTGTCATTGACAAACGTCTCAATTTCTGATGAAGGAAGATACTTTTGCCAGCTGTACACTGACCCCCCACAGGAAAGTTACACCACAATCACAGTCCTGGGTAAGAAATGCATTCAGGGCTGGTTCTGGGAAACGGGGTGGGGATGGCCCTTACAACCAGATGGCTTTCGGCAGCAAGGAGAAGGTTAATGGTAGATTTTACGGTTCAAGTTTGTTTTAGGAAGAATCACCGCCCATCTTGCAGAATCTTAAAAATAGCCTATTTTACCAAATGCTCTAACAAATGGCAATCAGCAGTCTTTATAGATTCCACCTGCTCTTGGGTTTCAACCCTCAAGCCTCAGATGCAAAGATCAAGCAAATTTAGAGCCCTCAAATGAATCACTCACCACATGAAATGTCATTATTTCTAACTACCAGGGTTTTTTATTTTTTTTCCTTCTGTGCAGAAGAGTGGGTGACGGGCTAGCACACCTATACCTGTGGCAGAACTCTGTCATGAAATCCACTTAGTTATTTTTCCTTCTGAATTTTATCCTCGTTTTACTATTGTTGACCTTCTTTTCTTTGGCTTCGTGATTGCCTTGGTTATTGCTTATACTCTCGATTATGCTGTGTATATCATACCTGTGAACACACACCTTGCCACAAATTGCAACTATTGGACATAAAAGAGTTAAGAGCTCCTAGGGAAGAAGGCTGATAATAAGCAATGAACTCTGTTGACAGGCTGCTAGCTACACCTCTAGTGAGTTGAGTGTCTTCATTTATGATCACCAGATTGTGGTTTTCAGCAGAATCCCAGTAGCCAGGTTTCCATGCTCATATTTTGATATTGTCAGCAGATATCCCCTGCCACCTTTTACACAAGTATATACTCCAGTGCATAGCACCAGGTTTTTGAAACTGAGTTTTCAAGGACGTACACTGTAGCATGAGGCAAGATCTCTGATTTACACCTTTGGGAAGATGATGAATCAAAGTCTATTTGAGGCAGCAGACTGTACCTTTCCAGTGTAATGATATGAAGATTAAAGAGGAAAGATAAATATGAAGGACGTTTTTGCTTGGTGTGTGTGAACATATATGTATTTATGGATGTACATATTGAGCTGCTGGCTGATTACTTTATTTAAACACAGCAGTAAAGGGGAAATGTTTTTTATGCATTAAATTGAAATGTGTTTCAAAATCCTACATATATGTTCTCAGTTAGAGGAATGCTGATTTTAGAAAGTCACATATAAAGTCTGTCCATACAATTTCTAATGTGGTCTGTGTCGTGATGACAGACCGCCTTCAGATGTACACATTTGTCTCTAATTGCTGTTTAATGCCTGTTTAGACTTGCAGAAGTAGTCAACGTAAACATGGATGGTTTCACTGGGATGACTATCTTGGTGTTTTGCAAATAAACCCAACTCACAAGTGTGCATTTGAAGTTTTCCCATTCATCTACTTGTGTAGCTTCTTGAAAACACTGTTTGCTTATTGGAGCAGGTCATTAGCTGCACAGACTTCAGATCTATCAAGTTCTACAAGCTAAACAACCCACCATAGTTTATGGCATTTCCACAAAAGTGGCAGCAGTAAGAGAGAGTGTATTTATAGCACTTTGGATTTTCAGAGTATTTTACTACATATACCTATTGATATCTTTATTTCACAGAAAAAGATAATAATTACAGAGGTTAGCTATCCTGCCCATATTACAAAGCACTTAGACTCAGAATTCATGGAATTCGAAACAGACTTTATTATTCTGCCCAACAACTTTCATGTCTTCTTGCCTAGGTGATTTTCAATTAAATCCTGAGTGCTGCTGTCACAAGATTTTTTTTCTCTGTAGGTGCACATCTTTTTTTTTTTAGGAATATATCTGGCCATCAGCAAGAAGTCACCTCCTGTCAGGTTCTGGTGTCTGATATGTTTTTTTCTCGGGACCCCTGGATGACTGGTTTGACTGTGAATATGCCCTGTGCCTGGGAGCAAAGCATACAAGCGTCAGGCATTGAGAGGCATTTTGCCTGTAATCCTTTTGGAGGTCTGATTATTCTAGAGTAATAGATTTCTGCTTGTATTTTTTAAGAAGCATTAACTTAAATATACTTGAAAGTAATACTAGTAGATGTTCTTCTGCAGATATTATGCATTCATTTAATATTCTTTCCATTGAATTTTCTCTAGGATTCCTTGACAGAGTAAAATTGTTGTCATCAGTGTTCGAGTCTTTCATGCTCCAAATTCTGACAATTTCCACTGATACTCATATATTCAAACCTTTCTTCTAAGGTTTAGTGTTTTCAGATACTGTGATGAATGACGAACGATGTATTTGCATCCTCGTTGCTATCTGTGGTTCTCTGAAAAGGACTCCATATGTACAGACACAGCTGTCAAACTTCTTGATAGACTGAAGATGCTCATTTTAGTGCATGTGTCTATTAGTTGTTTGAAGCATTCAGCAAAAAATTTCAGCATAATTACAAGACATCGAGATGAGTATTTGTTAGTTATCTGTGCTCTTCTAAAGTTCCTATTATGTTTATGATCTTATCGATTTACAAATTGAAAGCTCTGCTATGATGGTCGTGCATTTGGGTGCCATTTAGGATATTCATTCACTCCCTCCACATGTGATGAACATAGTACAGGACTCTCTTTACCCTACCATCCATGATATGAGCTGGAGATGATGTGAGAGAGAATACACTGCTTTAAGACTAATATAGTTACTGATGATGGTGGCTCATGTTATTACAGCCTTGTCCTTCTAAGACTAGTGTTCAATCTTCATGTTCCAGGAACAGGAGAACCTAATTATTTTAAAGGGTCTTAGAGTGAGATTTCACATACTGATCAGCTTTAAGGCTCCTCTTTTGTTGTAATTAAAGTGACTCATCTTGATATATTGCTGGTTTTTTAAATATGTTGTAGGCGTAATATTTATAATTAGCACTCTTATAGATTTGAGGTTAGCTGAGAAGAACCTTGACATTTCTTTCCTATTTTCTAGTATTTTCCTCCATGTGATTTTCATTCAGATTTCCATCAACATGCACTTCCTTAGACATGGCTTTGGTTATTTCTGTTAATGGCTGCAGGCAGTTTGTACTAAATGTGCCTGTTTAGTGGACCATGTATAAGTGTATTCTCTAGTTAGTAGCAGTTTTAATTCATTTTTCTTATAAATGGATTTTTATACTTTACTAACCTCTTTTGTATTAGACATTATGAAGTTAAAGGGAAAACAGGACAGAATTAATAGACCAAAATAAACTTGAAGATTTTCTTATTCAGCCCCCTTTTTCAGAAAGACAGACTTAATTCACCTGAATTAGCTTTTTCAAAACTTTTTTCCTTCTCCCCCCCCCAAAAAAAAAAACTGAGAGAAGCCAACTTTATAACTGATATCAACAACCATTATGACTCATATTATCAGATTTTATAAACCAAACAGCTCCCACTATCCTTGCCCTTTTCTTCTTATAATCCTAGCAAAGACTTAGAAATACTAGTCACGATTTTGAGAGAACTATTTATAGACTTGAAAAAGATCATTCAACTATTTCTCAGGATGCTCTTATCAATAATAAATAAGTCCTTTGTTTTTCTATACATTGCATATTTTCTAACACTTTTGAAGTTTTGAAATTTCCCTTAGCCACAAAGTTAAAAGACAATGTCAGCTCTTCAGTATGGTAATCCTAGGAACTAGCATTGACACAACTCTGAAGGGTTGTAGAACTTCAGAGTATATCTGTTGCACTAGAGAGGGAATTAATGTGAATAATACCAAATAATAGTTAATCCAGATAAGCACTGATTTGCTTCCAGTCAAGCTTTCAGCCCCCAAACAAATCTGAAGGGGATGTTGGTGAATTTTCCTCTGTCCTTATGTATACCTGTCCATTCTTACTTCCACTAAGAAGTATCACTGAAAATGAACAGATGCTGGGGCTTAGGATAACCTGTGATGAGAAAAGTTTGCAAGAGGTGAAAAAGGATAGAATGAAGGAAAGATGCCCAAGAACAGGCAGAAAACAAATATATATCAGAGACCAAATTTGAGGCTAAATTTCATTGAGACTCAATGCAAACCAGAATCTCTTACCAACTGTTAAATCTCTTGTTATTAAGAAGATTCCCAGGTTATGGAGAGTGACCATCATGGCATTTCTCCCAAAGTAATACTGATAAACTCTGACCTGCTACACCCTCATCTACCCCATTCCGTAGTAATTTCCAGGAAAGAAAGCTTTCTTGTATTACAGTAGTTTTGGTATTTGTCCTCTTTGTCATCTCTTAAGAGAGCCACTTCTTCCTTAACTTCACATCCCATCAATTTCAGTATGCAATTATATTTCTCATTGGGAACCACTGCATATGTCAGCATCAAAAATTATTTTTGTCCGTCTGTTTTTATGTTCGCCTGGACCTTGAAAAGAATTTTTATTAAACGTTTGACTTCCATTTCTACTTTTGTTGGGAAGATACACTTAGGTCTTTTACTCTTTAGTTGTTTCGTTTTTATCTCCTCTTACTCTTTGCCTCATAGTTTCCCCAGGTCTTATTTCCTTTAGGCTTAGATGGTCTTTTCCTCTGACACTTGATCTAACAATAGCATTTTCTTCAATATTCCTATCATCCTGCATGCAGAATGCAGTATTTGTCAGTCCTAAACATCTAGTCTCTCAGTGTATTCCCTATCAACTACCAAGATACATGTGATAAAAATCTACAGCATACCTGATTGTCACCTAGCATGGATAAACTACTTCCTAAGGAAATAGCTAGCTGAAGTCATCACATTTACTTTTGTCACTGCCTTTCTGCATCTCTTAAAATGCTGGCAGATGTGTAAGTCCAAATTGGATGTTAAATTATCTCTGTTTTTACTTATTTTTTTCCTAAAATGTAAGCTTGGATAGTTCTTTGCCATGCTTAACTGCTCATTTGGGCCATACCACATTATCAACACATCCAATTGAGCAAATGTGCTGTTTTCCTTTTATACGGGCAACAAAGAAGAGGCCTGCTTGTACTCTAAAAACTACACACCACCATCACACTTACTGTCTTGTTGAGAAACACAACAAATCACTTCACATCTCCTCTTCCTTTTCTTAGGAGTATTCAACTCCTCCATTGCAATATAAAAAGTCTTCCTGTGGGCTAGAACATTTGGAAATCCCAGAAAGATCGTTTAATCCCATAATTTATTGAAACTGTATCAGAGATTTATTATTCAATTTGATCATCAGGATGGCATGCTTATGCATATTTAATTTCGTGTTTCTCTTCTGAGTTGAGAAACTTTTTAATCATAAGTTCTTAGTACTGTCTTTGCTTTTTCATGTCGATCAAGACATATGTTCTTCTATTCACTCCACTGAATGCAGTATTCTTACTGATTTTTATTTCAACAGGTTCAGTCTTAAGTAAGGCAGCACTATATCAAGTTTCACTGTCATCACAGTTTCATAAAAGATAACATACTTCCATTTTCATCATTATCATCATCATGTTATGTACACTCAATTTGATATTCAACATGTCAGTCCAAAAATGATTATTTCGACCATTTTCATACATGTGTTTAATATGTTTGCAGAAGGGCAATTTTAATTCTGCTAGAGAAATCTGCTTGCAAGCACTTGAGCCTTTTTCACCTTTGATTTTTAAAATCTGGAGCATTGGATTTCAGAATTTGGAAAATTGTTCAGTTAATTGGCATTTACTGTATTACTGCATCTTTGTATTTAAAATTTTATTACTGCACCCTCCATGGAAGGTTGGGGCTATATTCTGAATCTCTACGAGTAATTTTAATTAAATGAAACTGGTTGAAGGTACAATTTTTCTGCGAATGTTTAGGGTGAGTGGTTCTTTTAAGGGACCCCAAGTTTTTTGATCTTTGCTGGCTGGCTTCGGAATCTTGCATATGAAGATTGAGATCCAAAGGTTGAGCTCAAGGAAAAATATTGCTTTCAAGGGCTCCCAGGTAATGACAGTATTTCAGTAGTGTGCACTCCCCTTACTTTTATATCAACTTTCTGGTCCATTATCTAATTGACTACTTGATGGTTAATCTAAACTATATTATTATAATTTTGTCCATGATAACTTTGGAGTACAAGACTGGTGATTTTATAAGTTCAGGAGAGAAATTCCAAATAAACAAACTGACTTGGCATGATTCACTTTATTTCATGATGACTAGCATTTCTTCCTTTTTTCCCTCTTGTGGCTTTGATTTTATTTTCATTCCCATCAGGAATGTCCATTATTTGTCCCACTCCCTAACCCACACCCCAACCCCCAGTTGACTCCTTTGTTTGTTTGCTCTTGTTTTTTTTTTTTTGCTCATTATCTGCTTGTTGTTTGTCTATTTGTTTGCTTGTTTGCTCTTTGCTTATTTTTTGTTTTTTGTTTTTGTTTGTTTTTTGTTTTTTTTTTTTTTCGGTTTGTTTTTTGCTCATTGCTCGTTTTTTGTTTGTTTGTTTGCTTGCTTGCTTTGCTCAATGTCTGTTTTTTTTTCCTTAGGAGGCACTGGGAACTAAACCCGGACCTCCCATGTGGGAGGCCGGCACTCAACTGCTTAAGCCACACCCATTCCCTATCCCTCTTTTTGATAACAGTGGTGCTAGTTTCTCATGATTCAAAGAATACGTCCAGAAGTGGATTCTGTAGTTAAGAAGTACATATGTTTAATTTATAGTCCCGCCACGTAATCTGATGATTGATATCCAGAAAGACACTGCTGTGGAAGGAGAAGAGATTGAAGTCAACTGCACTGCCATGGCCAGTAAGCCAGCCACGACTATCAGATGGTTCAAAGGGAACAAGGAGCTGAAAGGTAAGGTGCAAATTGCCCTGTGCAGAAGTAGTTGGTCAGCACTTGATTTTAGCAGGAGTATGCCTTTGTGGAAGTTAAAGATAACTGGAAGGCATGCTCCTGTAACAAAGGTATTCGTTTAGGTGTAGTTTATAATCCATTGCTAACTCCTTCCAAACACCAAACAGCAACGACTTATTGTTCTAAAATTCATATCTTCATTCTGTGGTTTGAGGGTTCATGGTGATATCTGTTGCTAGATTTTTACTCAGCTACTCAGAAAGAAAATGAAACCTGTAAACTAGAACTCTTCAGGCCAAGAAGAATCACTATTTAGAGATGCCCCGCAAGCTCAGGCTGGCCTTGCCTGTACCCTCAGTTCTAATTGTTCTGACCCTTTCTTTTGTAGTGGCCCATTATTCTCATGTTCTAGATTTTTTAAAAATGTTTAACAGTCTTGGCAAATGGTGGATCCCAAGTCATTCTAACATCTATTGCATTACCAGTTATACGGACTTTCCTGTGAAACCTAGGATTCATTTGTCTGCTTTGGCTCACCAGCCTGTTCTTTCCAAAGTTTCTGATTGTATTGGGGTGGTGTAGGCAGCTCCTTTAACTCCAGGTTTGATGCCTGGGTCCTCAGCTACTCGGTGCCTTAGCTGGCACAGTGGAGGAAGGATGCAGCCTAGCCCCAATGTGGCCCTTTCATGTCGCTCTTCCTAAGTCCCTCATCTGCACAGCAGTCAGGCTCCTATCCTTTCAAGGCGACCCTGCAAGCACCCTGGACCAGGGACTCAGGAACTGAACCACTCTGGTTATTTGACAATAATCAGAAGAAAACAGGTTTTTTTTCATGTAAGCATGGACTCCAAAGCCAGACTGCCTGGGTTTGAATCCCACCTTTACTCCTTACTAGCAGTTTGACCCGTGTGCTAGCCATGTGCCTCAGTTTCCTCAAAATTGGGGATAATAATATTACACATGTCATAGTCATCTTGGGCTGCTGCAACAGAAGACCACAAACCGGTGGCTTAAAACCACAGAAATGTATTGTCACACTGTTCTGGAGGTGAAAAGCCCGAAACAGTGTGTGATCAGGGCCACGCATCCTCTGCAGTGTGTGGGGAAGAATCTGCCCCAGGCCGCTCTCCTGGCTGCTAGCAGTGGCTTGCTGGCAGTCATGCCATTCTCTGCCGCGGCGTCACATGGCATTCTCCTCTCTGACTGTCACATAGCAATTTCCCTCTTGTTATATGCACGCCAGTCATATCAGATTAAGGCTCACCCTAATTCAGTTGGACCCCATGTGAACTAAAGAGCCTATTTACAAACAGGGTCACATTCATGGGACCAGCAGTTAGGACTTGAACATAGCTTTTGGAGAAGACACAATTCAACCCATAATCCGTGCCTTGTTAGGATTCTTATAGGGATGAAATTAGTGAATATCTATAAAGCATTTACACATATTCACTAAAGCCAAGGTGAGTGCTCTGTATGTGCTTGTTAAATAAATAAAGAGTGCCAAGAAGGAAAGAATAAGCCCTTTTAGAAAGGGGATACTCAAAACTATATATATAAACAGATAAATCTCTATGTAACAGCCTAAGATTCAAAAGGCTTGCTCTGTTTTAAACTATTTCCTAGGTATGGGTTTGGAAAGAAGGAGTTTCTCATTTCCCCTCTGCTTCTCTGTCTAAGTGAATTGAGCCATTAAATGTGTTAAAGAAAGTTAATGGTGTGCGTGTCCCAGGGAGTGCTGAGTTCAGGAAAGGGGCTGCCTTGGCCTATTCATTCCATCCGGAAGCCTCCTCCCTCCTTCGCTGAGTGTTCTTGGAAGTGTCTCCCAGCTGGCCTGAAGCCCTATGTCTTACTTTGCTCTAGCCCACTGCCACTGCATCTTTGTGGTCTTCCAAAAGTCTCAGCGCTTAAACATTCAATTACAATTTCAATTATGTAAATCCATTTCGTTACTTTCCCTCTTAATTGTGGATGATGGGGGTGAGAAAAGGGGTTGTTTATATCTCTACTCCTGATTGAATTACTTAGGGGATTTGGATGATGTCCTGGAATTCTTAAACCACACGACAGCCTAGTAGTAGTTTCAAATTCAGATGGTTGTAGAGGTGAAAAGCCCTTTTCTTTTCCTCCCCTGAGAATGCCTTGAGCAATCAGATATCAAAATGGTTCAAGTTTCAACTGACCTTTTTTTGAGGGAAGATTTTAAGATAGAAGAAACATGTGTAATATGTATAAATAAAAATAGCATATATTATCTGGGATTGAAATAGTAAATACTGTCCTGCAGGTTGAGCATAGTAAATTAAGGAAACTATCATTTTATCAGTCATCTTTCCACACATGACTCTTATCCCAAATGACTTCATCATATTTGTTAAAATGCAGTGGGGGAAGGGGTGGGATATAAAAACACAGCAATGGGAATTCACTCAACTCTGGCTTCTCGGTGCATTTGCTGTCCCCCAGGCAAATCAGAGGTGGAAGAGTGGTCGGACATGTACACTGTGACTAGTCAGCTGATGCTGAAGGTGCACAAGGAAGATGACGGGGTCCCAGTAATCTGTCAGGTGGAGCACCCTGCTGTCACCGGAAACTTGCAGACCCAGCGGTACCTAGAAGTACAGTGTGAGTACCTGTGTGCCTTATTCTTAGGGCGTAGGGCAGCAATTGCTTAAAAACGCTTTGGAAGCCACTTATTAGATATATCTGTTTTTGTTTGTTCGTTTGTTTTTTAGGAGGTACTGGGGATTGAACCCAAGACCTTGTATGTGGTAAGTGGGTGCTCAACCACAGAGCTACATCCACCTCCCAATGAGAGTTGGTTATTTCACTTGTTTGTTTGTTTTTTAGGCAGTACCAGGGATCAAACCTGGGACCTCGTACATGGGAAGCAGGCACTCAGTCACTTGAGCTACGTCCACCCCCCTCTATGTTTTGTATAGTATAGATAAAATATATCTTTTTGTATTGGTAGAAAACTAATCTAAGGATTGGGAATCAAATAATAGCTTAAACAGATATTTTCCTGAAATGCTGCCAAATTAGAGAGTGCTATTGAGGATTTTGAAAATACTGCATTTAACCAAACGTGAAACTCTAAAATGATTCTAATCTTCTCTACTCCATGCCCTAATTAATTTTTGTGAATATAGACTGTCCTCCTTTCTATGCCACCTTCAAAATCTAGGGTATTTTCCTCTTTTTTAATCCCATCATATTTGTTCTATTTTATATCAGCCTTTTGATTTTAAATTAGATGTTCTCTTCAATTTTAAACTTAAATTATAGCAATGAGTTTAAAAGTCAAAATCTTTGGGATGAGTGCCACAATCTTGATGGCTTCATCAATAAAAGCTAGATTCTGGTGAGAGAGCTTGTCTCCCACTGTGCCCTGTGGATCAGAGATGGCCTCCTCATCTCCTAGACTCTCCAGCGTTGAAGAAAAAAAAAAAATCTGTTTTCTGCACAGAACCGTCATTGTGCCAAGATTGTGACTAAGTAGCCAGCTTCTCACTTTTTATCAAAGGTTTCTGTACCTTGGCCTCTGAAAACTCCTGGGTGATATTTGAGCCTGCACAGCGAGCTGGTACACGAGTTTGGTTGGGATGGCCATGATTGGGCATCTGGTGAAGGAAAAGCATTACCCTCTGAAAATCCTTGCATTGTTTCCTAGGACTGCCTCAACAAATCACCACAAACGTGGTGGCTTGAAACAACAGGAATCTATTGTCTCACAGTCCTGGAGTCCAGAAGCCTGACATCAAGGTGTGGGCAGGGCTGTGCTCCCCGGTTCTAGAAAGAACCCTTCCTTGCCTCTTCCAGCTTCTGGTGGCTCCAAGACATTCCTTGGCTCATGGCTGCACAACTGCAGCCCCTGCCTCTATCTTCACGTGGCCTTCTCCTCCTGCTCCCTGTTGGTCTCTCCTCTGTGACTCTTAGAAGGACAATTGTCACTAGATTTAGGGCCCACTTGGATAATCCAGGATGATCTCATCTCCAGATCCTAAATGTAATTACATCTGCAAAGACCCTTTTACCAAAAAAGGTCACTTTCACAGTTTAGGGGGTTAGAACATGGGCATATCTTCTAGGGGCCACCATTCAGCCCACTGCGATCCTTATCATGTGTTCAAATTGCCTAAGCAAAACAGAGGGCAGGGACATTTATAAAAAGTTGCTTCTAAAAGACCCTCCCCTTCCAACCTTTTCTTACTCTGTGAGCTTGGCTCAATTTAACATTACATAATGCTGGGGTTTGTTGTTGTTCCTATTAATTCATTTTATTTCTTTCATTATATAGCTTCATTATGAGCATCATGCTTATAATTTTCATATCACTAAAACTATTGTGGTGTAATATCCCTATAATGGGAAAACAGAAATGATCAGATATTATCTAAATTGGCAGATAGTAGATTTCTTGTGACTTTGTTAATAATGTAATTCATTTAAGCAAACTTAATAGCCATTAACTTTCCTTTTAGGGGCCCATTAGCTTTAATAATACATTCGCTCCTTTGTGAGACCTGAGTAGATGTTCACCCAGTTCCCACCCCTAAACTCTTGTAGTACTTTCCCAGAATCTCTTCTGAAAAGAACACAGCCCCACTCATCTACAAGATTATACTCACTCCCAAATGTAAAGTATTCTGAGCACTATACCTTAACTTGATGCTCCTTAGAAGCCTTGCCTTCCATATTCTGGAGATTCAAGTGAAATTTGTCCTTCCAGGGAAAGGAGAAAAGCTCCGTATCTGAATCCATTTGATTTCAATCTTACAAAGCACTGCTAACACTGAACTGCAGGAAAGTGACTCCATTGCCTTCCAAAAATGAGGGCACACTTATCGATCACTTTAAGCTCTAATATGCTACCAATTTATGGGAGACGCTCTGTTCTTTTATCCAACTTAAGTCGCACAAACATTTCACCATTGATATCCTGGGGGTTCTTTTTACAATATATATAAGGAAACAATTGTATTTTGCATCAGAGAAGTTAAGAATTATAAATTGTTAATCTGAGTGGCAATTTGGGGTCTGGTTTCAAATCTTAAATAAAACTCTGTACTCAAGAACATCACCAAATCATTCACTACCTGCCATTCCTGGGGCTCTACTCAAATCTTTGAGGAATCAGCCAGGAATCCCTTATGTTGCTTCTTCAAACACAACTGGAATTCTCTGCATCATTTCCTACCAGCTTTTCTTCCCTTGAACACCAGCAACTCTACAACGACAGCGGCACTTAGTCATCCATCGGGCCCGACAGCTTTCTCAGCCGTTGGCCAAGAGCGCTGTTGGCGGGGCTCCATTCGCTCCCGTAGGAGTCCTTTCTCTGTGCACAAGCAGCAGCACATCTTGATGGCCCTGAGGAAAGGACAAATACTTGGATGCATGAAGTTCTTAGACTAATTTGTTCAGTAGCCAGTCCTCATGAGTAGTGAATTGTTTTGCATACCTTGTATTCTTTAACTGGCCCAAACCCTTGAGGTCAGCAGTTCTTAACCTTTTTTGGAATCGTTGGTCCCCTTAAAAATTCTTTATAGCTCTAGACCTGGAAAAACTGAATAAAATCACATAATTTGCCACGTTTTACTTACAGCTAAAGAGTCCATTTCCCCCACAGAATTTTCCTTATTTCATTTATTTGATGACCACTTTCACAAGTTTTTCCATGTCCGTGGGTCATCTGTATTCTTACCTTATTCAGGATTTTTCTTTAAGTCACTTTATTGCTTTAACTTAAAACCTATGTAATAATATCCATCAAATTACGAGTTTTATTTTTTATTTGTTATGTCTAATCCACATTAAAATATATAGCCATTATTTTTTAATGTTCTTTCCTTTGTCACCTAAAAAGATTTCTTATGAAATCAGTGATAATCATGAGCTTATCACCAGGAAGTTCACCAAGCTCATCCATGGACTTCAGGTTAAGAATTGCTCTGTTCTGGGTGAATAGATCATGCTGGGGGCAAATGTAACCTGGTATGATTGGTATTAAGTATTTTGCTTGGTTTAGCCTTGGCCTATCATGCTAAATCAAGGTTTATGGAAACCTGTCTCTACCCCTTCTGAGATGAATGGATGTTAACCAGAATATGAAAAGAGTTAAATAACAGGATAATGGATTTGTATAAATTATGGGTTATAAAAAATGTTATTTTTTAATAAAACAAATGAAATGCTGGAAACTTCCATTGTATGTCATTAAATATCTTACTTTAAATGTGACAGGGAAAAAGAAAGGGAGGGGCTATGAAATTAAAGGAAATGTTACACTTGTTCCCTGGAAATGGAGTGCTACCATATTGCATCAAAGGACAAGACTTGAGCTACAACTTGGAATTGCTTTTGTCTTGCGGATTTAAGTCCTAATTAATTGAACACAGAGTTGTGCAGTATTTGTTTGTTAGGACCCTTATTTGTGGTACCAGGAGAAATTGTTGTGCCCAATTATGTGAAAAATCAGCCAGATGTGTATGCTGTCATACTTTTAATAATCCTTAAGTTTTTGGTGAGTACAGATATTAATTGTGTAGTATGCATTGAAGTGATTAACATCAATGTAATTTATCATCTAGAGATTTCTGAACATAAATAAATGAGTTGTTTTGTTCAGCAAGGTGTTGACCCTTTCAGAATCAGTGAATTAAAGCCCCCCCCTCCTTTTTTTTATTATGAATATGAAAGGCACCACAATCAGCCAAGTGTTCAGTTATTTGATTTTCTGGGGCATTAGCCGCTCTTGTTTGTGACATTTCCCTGTTGGGTGCTCGTTTGCAAGCTCATTAATAAGGTTTTCTCATAGGAACATTGTGGGAATGAAGAACATACAGTTAGGGACCTTAGTTTTCTAGCTTTCAATCTGAGACTCAGCAAGGGTACAGCAGCAGCACGCAGTTAAATGTTTAAAACAGAAATAATTATGCTTGCAAGCTGGAATTCAAAGCTCTCTTTCCTTAGATGTTATGCAGAGAACAGTTTTGCTTTTTAATATTCTGAACTATGTGACCCTAAAATATTTCTGTGCATTTGCTTTCTTTTGACTGTCTGTGTACGTGGTATTGCCCAAATTTACAACATGGTTGATTATAGCAGAGGGTGATACAAACGTAGCATGGTTAGTAGAGCTTCAGATCTGAGGGAATGTACTCTTGTCAAATAAAAGCCTGTTTAAACGAGAACAGTTCACTGTCTAAGCATTAAAAGAAAAATGTCTAAATAGCATCAAGGTGGCAACACATAGCGACATAAGCTGGGAATTCAAAGGAAAGCTTTGACCCTCAGTGTGGGATTCAGATTGCTGTGCAAAAAGGTGTGGGGGGGTGCTTACTCTAGACTGGGGCAAATAGGAAGCTCTTGAATTACTGCTATTTCTTTCGCTTTTACCCATCACAGCTTTGCTCTTTAAAATGTCTTTGCAAAAACCCTCATTTTGTGAGGGTGTTGTGTATATGCCTTTTTTTTTGTTTTTTTATTTTATTTTTTTTAATTTTTTAAGAGATGAGTCTGAAAGGGAGAAAGAAAACAAAAACCCTAGGTAATGGGTATTTGAATCTCTTTCCTGCTCTGATTATCATCAGACAGGTAATAGCATATGTGGGCATTACTTTCAAAATGAGTTTTATTGACTTGAGTATGCCAGGTATTTTATAAATCCATATTCCTGTTCATCCAAGATCCAGAGAAGGCTAGGTTTTCTTTTATTCCCTCAATTGGGGGAAAATAGGGCATTGAGGAGATGATCAAAACCTGTTCTTTATGTGGGCCAAATAAATGTTTCTTTGGTATTGATAGTGCCCTGCAGTGAAGGAGGGAGGAAAACCTGGAAATTGGAAAATCTTTCCTGTTTGGAGGGAAGGGTGAGACCTTGTTTCCCAGAGCAGCTCGTGTATCACATTCTCTTCCGCATCAGTTCTGTTCCCAGGTTGTATTCTTCAAAGCACAATAGCCAAGGTTCTCAGATTTGGCCTCTTTCTCTCAGATCTCCAGTCTCCTTTTTAATAGAATGTGTTCTTCCTCCCCTTCTTTTGTTTTAATTTTTAAAGCAATGAATTGAGTTTCAGAAAAATTATTTCTGTATTTGTTATTCCTCGTGAGAAATAATCAAGGCATAAAGACCCCCTTATTCAAACTAATTTTTAACCTATTATTTTTTGTATTAACACAGGGTTTTGACAGATCCACATTCCCAATATTACTAACTCTATAGATAGTTGGTGTTGCATTCCGCAATGCCAAAAGGGGCATTATACAGAATGGCAATATGCAGAATACAAAGAGTTAATGTTTGGCCAAATACATGGTGAACTAGAGCCATGAGGGGAAAAAAGAGACCTCCTTACTTTCTACATCTCACTGTCTGACCCAATGTATCTGTAAAAGCTGTGCCTATGTGGTTAGGTACATTTAATACTTACATAGTGAAACTAGTCTTCTAATGTGTACTCCTCACTTAGTGGTGTTTTTGTTTTGTTTTTTTTTAAGATACTTAGATTACATAAATGATACCACTTAGTGATTTTTAATCTAAAGGTCAGATTTTGATTCGGTGGAAGGTTAAATGGTTGTAAAGCTGGCATCTAAAAAGAATGGCCAAACAACATCCTTTATAGTTCCCTTTAAGATACTACCTTCAGATAATAGAAATGCTAAATAAATGCATAGTGAAATGGAAGTATGTCAGTCAGAATGCCTGGGAAACATAACATCTCTGACCCTCAAATTTGCTAGGCTGGGTTGACCATCCAAAAGAAAACACAACTATATTTTGTGATGAGGGCTAAAATGGTTTCATGGTCTGATTTTTTTTTTTTTTTTTTTTTTTTTTTTAAATCAGCATCAGAGCTAGGATTAACAATCCAGGCCCCAATATTTATCCCCTTTCTCATTCATCCACACAGAAAATAAATATTGAATGCCTACTCTGTCCAGGCACTGTTCTCAGCACCAGGGATACTTTTAAAAAAGCCTCTTCTTATGGAGCTAACGTTCTTGTGCAAAAGCTCTTGCTGTAAGGTTTTTGTTTTTTTGTCCAGTGTTTGCTTTCGAATTCTGAAGAATTCTCAAAGATACGGAAGAGTGCTCTGTGAGTGGGTGCACACCCCATTTAAAAAGCATTGGGAAGGTAACTTTATGCCACAACATTGCAGAATAAAATTTGATTCTGTTGGCTAAACAGTAATTTGAATATCCACAAAACTACTTACAAGTTGCAACAAGAGGAAATTGCAGTCTACTGTGGTTATGTGGCACATGTTCTTTGAAAGTCTCACATCAGTCCCACCAGATTTGACTCATCCCACTCATAATAGCTCAGCTTTCCTCAAAAAGTGCAGTTTAAGCGCTACGATTCATACAACAGATGGAACAGCAGGAGGTCCCTCACCTTGCAAACAAACGAAATAAACGTCAGGGAAAATTATTCATGAATGCATTATGACAATAGAAAGCAAGCCTTTTGCAAGGTGTTCTCTTTAACAACTGAGAGCTCTGTGTGACTGTTCTCTAGCCAGTCCCAATTGCACTGTGTCATTAGGCATCCCTCTCCTTCAATCGCAAAGCAGTCCTCTCCCTGTAAGGTACACAGTCATCTTGTGGGGTTACTGCCTGCTTTGAGCTCAAGCAGTCCCTAATACTCACCGACTCTCAGGTGAACCTTTGCATCATTGTTCTATGCCAAACTGTAATACTCCTCCATAATACTCTTCATACCTGCTTCTGCCCTTGAAGGCTCAAGCACTGCCCCAAACCCTCCCTGCCAGCACTCTTTCACCGCCTTGCCCATGCTGCCCTGCGTTCTTCCTGGTAGGACCTGAGACAATTAGCACTTGGCCTACAGGCATCACCTCACTGGTGTTTCAGAATATTGGATGAAACCTAAGGCAGGAACGTGAAGAGTCTTTGTCTCGAATGCATGCAAGTCCTTGGGCCTGCTTGCAGCCAGTACAGCAAGGAACATTCCATGCCCGCATTCCCTGATTTAGAAGTTCTCAAGGTGGCAGGAGACCCCAGGGAATAGGTCTCTAGCGCCTTCCCTCTTACGTCAGCTGTCCTCTCCTCTGCTACATGGAAAGGGTGGCATCCCAGGCAAAAGGAAACTGTAGCCTACAAAGTGCCAGTTTTAAATGTTTAAAAAATACTTTAAGGACCTGATGGTTTAGTGCTGTGGTCTAGAAAGAAGGAGACTAAGACTTTTCATTTACATAGGAAATTGAAATACAGGTTACAGAGTCTTGGGTTCCGTCTTCTGAAAAGAGCACAGAATGTGGTGCAAGGTCAGACTGGCATGAAATCAATTCTAATCTGCCAGCAAGCCACTCTAACCTCTTGAAGAATTTCCTTTTATTTATGTATATATTCCCTTTATATAGAGAGAAGGTGTCTTTAAAGAAATTCGCATCAAATCAGAATGTCTTTCTAATACATTTTTTTTTATTGGTTCCTACTGTAGTGTGACCTAAAGCCTCCTGGTATTTAACCCTTTCTGCAACTTTGACTCATAAATTTCATCTGTTATAGCAGTCTGGCTAGATGTCTTTTATGGTGTTGGAGAAAAATTAGAGTATATTTGAAAACCTCAGATCCCACCACCTAATTGATTGGCTGTTGGTGATTCCATCTCTATAACTTTAATGTCCCGTAAGTACACAGACCAACAATTTTTCTTAATTTTATATAGCAGTTCCATTTTATAATGACATTAAGCCATTCTGAGCAATACATTTCTGAACAGATATTGCACTTGTGTGGAAAGTGTCATCTGGCTTTTAGCCTTGTGCCTTACAACACCAATTGAGGCGTAAAATGATCATCCAGAAAATATACTAGGCCTTACCTCATTACTTAAAAATAAATCTTAGAGTCTTGTTGTGTTTCAGAAAAGATTTGGGTAGGTTATAACATTTGATTTATGGACATAATTAAAATATAAATAATGAGCTCAGGGCTACACAGTCAGCCATCTGGATTGTTCGGTATTTTGACACACTCATATTGTAGTCAGGCTCTTCCTGGGAAGATGTAATGTCCCTGAGTTCTGGAAGTGCCAGTGGAATTCCAGGGTTTCTCTCCCAAGTGTTGAGAATACTTCATTCCCCTTTTCAGGGCCGAGGGAAGGCAACAGAACTTGTTTTTGAAGTTTCCACCTCACAGGGATGGATCTTGGCACATAGACCTTCTGTTTGGTTCTGAGGCTGGGGGAACAGCTCATCTGTCCACCGGCCGTAACATGCCTGTACATACTGCAGGTGTCAGTGGAGGGGGATGTTGTTGAGTAAAATGCAAGCGAGATTAATGTGTGCCTCTCCAGCCAGCTATCAGAGTTAGCTGTGGCAGCTGTACCCATAGGTAGATGGTTGCTGCATCTCCAGAAACCTGAAAAATAAACTGGGAAAATCAGTTATGAAAATTGAAGGTATATTTTCTGTGACGAGGTATATGGGTTTTACATAAATCCCAGGTATAGCAAGTTCTCAGCTTGTTCTTCTGAGTTTATGTGAGTAATTGACAACTGGTAAACTGCTCTTTAGGAACATAAAAAGCATTTAGCTAAAACAAACTCTGTGCTGCTGCAGAGGCACAGTAGATTCGATTTTTAGCACTCTTTATTATTAATGAAAGTTGAGTATGTAAAACCCTTAGTGCACTGTGCTAAAAAATACACCATCTCTGTTTGCTTCTAAATGATATGAAAAAAAAAAACTGAAAAACGTTGTACATAGGCTAGGAAGCATTCAGCTTCTCCTTAATTAAGGTGCTGAAGTCAACAGTGCATGGAAAACGTAGTCCTTCCATGGATCAGAGATTAACCTATAAGCAAATGTTACATTTCGGCCCAAATTTTGGGCTTTAAATTTAGCCTCACCCAGAATGGTTCATGAGTAAGAATGACAGAGGTCCCCTAACCAGGAACTCCATAAATGCTGCCATTTGTGAGCAGGAACTGTTAGGTAGCAGGTTTTTTGTTATCTGTGTCTTCCGTGCCGTAACCTTCTCCCATTAATTTTCTTGCATCTTGTTTTCCTTTTTTTTTTTTTTTAATAAATTTCACCAACTAGCTCTATGTAATAGGCCTACCTTTGTCACACAGTAGTAGTATTTAGCCTAAGATGTGGTCTCCAACTCTAAAGGGGATGCCCAGGAGCTCTTGCTTCAGCCCAGCAGCCAGTGCTAGTTCAAGGTCATCATATTTACCCTTTATGAGGTTTTCTGCCTTTCTTTAATTTTTACCTTCCCAGCCCACATATCAGCATCTGACAACCTTCGATGCCATTTAGCTCTTAAACATTTCCTTTGCCGACGAGTCCAAGAATAGAGCCATGTTACTTGGAAGGGTCAGCTGGAGCTTCCAGGCTTGTTAACTTTATGGTTTCTGGCAAATGGCTTAGCTTCTCAGAAAGTGTCACCTCCTCGCAGTCTGTGATGCACACTGGTGTACAGAAGGCTCTCTTAGAAGGTTTTAACGCCATGCCAGAGTTGTGAAAGAAAGAAACCTCTATGGCAGGAGCAAGGCTATGCGAATGCACCTGGAAAGCAGCCGTCCCTAAGGACTTCCTGGCGCAGCCTGTTTAGCTGCGCACAGGTCGAGATTGGTTGCGCCCTGCCATATTTCTGCCTTCTCCCTTACCCCACAGGATGAATGTTAATAAGCCAATCGCTGCTTGTAAAAGGCCAAGGGGCTGTTGTTTAGGTGGTGTGATTGTCTGAGAAAGTAGAGCTATGGAAATTGTTCTGACCTTTCAGCCAGCTGATGTCTTGCCCTCTCACATGTATTACTCTTGGGTACATTTCCAAAAATACACACTTACAGAGCCACAGAATTAAATGAGAGAACTGATTTAGGGATTAATAGCGCGTTGGTTCGGCATAGAAAAACATCTCCCAATTCCATTCGGGCTTTTTTTTATAAATGTATGTGTATGTGTATCTGTGTTAAATCCAACTTCTTCTACACTTTCTCTCCTTACTCCCCCCCACCTCCCATCTTTCATCTTCCATACTAGTTTTAAGAAGCTAGTGGAAATAAGAATACCTACATCATTTACCTAAGCACCTCACTACATTGGGAAACAATACCTGACTTTAATTATGGGTTGCCAATTACTATGAAATGTAGTTTTGAAGCAGAAATCCCTCCAGTCTCTGAGTGCCAGTGTTGTCATCCCTAAATCTGGGCTTATGCATTCACCAGCGATGGTTCCTAAACGTAGGCTCTTGGTAAATGCCAACGTACTTCCTTCTAGAAAGTTTATTCAGAGACGTCAAAGAGCTTCACTGGGGCCACCAAAACCTCCCAGTTCTTTATTCTTAAAGCCATTTGAGTTGAAGCAGAAGCTTTGCCTTTGCCATTTGTGAACAAGAGAATAGGAGAGGCAAACTTATTAATATGCAGTGTCACAGCATATCTTCACATAGTAATATATGATATATGATAAAATGTATCAATTCTGAGCCCCACAAATATCTGTCGCTTCACCTCAGCATGAAGGCAAATGAGTTTCCTTTAGCTTGAGTGAGTTTGGAGATAAACCTCAATGTAACAAAATGTATTTCACAGGAAATGTTTGATGGGACGCAGTTGGCTTATGAATCTCTTATCTGTTCGCGGTTCATTCCTTAGAGTTATTAGTCAATTTAATTTGAGCAGATGCCAGGATTACTAACTAATTAGAAGGATGGCACTGAAGGATGCGGATGGGGAGAGAGTAAGTGCTGGTGGTGTGGGGTTTGTGGCGGCATGCACGTCTGATTGCCTGACGATATCATTTGCTAAATGTTATACTTTGTGTTGTTGTCACACAGATAAGCCTCAAGTGCATATTCAGATGACTTATCCTCTACAAGGCCTAACCCGGGAAGGGGACGCGCTTGAGTTAACATGTGAAGCCATCGGGAAGCCCCAGTAAGTTCCGAAGGCCAAGGTTGGCAGAGGGTCATGGGCAGTAACTGTCACAACACGGAGATTGTGCATTCATAACTCAGTGGCCATCACCTTTCTTCTGCTGGAAAGAATGGAAGATTTTTCAGGAAATAAAGAGTATTCTGTGAAAAGGGGAAGAAATATCTCCTTAATAGTTAGAACTGGGGGAATATTAAATGGCAGCTAAGATGGAAATCTCAGCTCATTCTGTTTTATCATCATCGTGATGATCAGGACTATTTTCTCTTAACACACAAAAAATAATCCTAATGAGTTCTTAGTACAACCCCAATCTACTGATGTATCTGCTCCCTCCTGTGTTGATGTCTAAGCTGCTGTGGAAAGATGGTATTCAGACTTAAATTGCTAAGTTTAGGGCCAGCTGTCAGCAAATAAATTTGCCCTGTCTTTAATTTTGCATCTTCTCCCCCCAAAGAAAAGTGTCATACTTAACTCCTGGAAATATTTTTGTTAGTAAGGCACAGTTCAGGAAATTTTTTGAAGGGTTAGAAGCCATTGCATAAGAGAAAAGAAGATCCAACTATCACTCTAATTTTATTGAAAAGTATAAAGAAGCTCTTTCCCTTGACCCTGTTAAATGATCTGTTGTGAATTAGAGGAACTACACATATTACTAGTACAGAAAACACACACACACGCACACATTTGGCACACATTTGGTGGTACCCCTTTATATATTTATCAGTTGGTTAGGGGGGACTCTTTCTTTCATTTTTCTAGTAGAGTGAAGGTTTTTAACTTTTCTTAGGGGAAAAAAACCCATGGAATGATGAAATGGAAGAACAGGTCAATGTTGGAATTAAGGGCACCCAAACTTTTCGTGGTGCCAAACCAAAAAACAGCATTGAGCTCCCTCTGCTGTCCCTGTGGTATGATTTTTTTCCCTCTCAGAGTTTTGCTAACCAACATATTATCACAGTTTTCAGATAAGAAACTCAAGAGCATCTTAGCAAAGCTTCCCCAAAATCTTTGGAAAGAATTCTCCCCATTCCAGCTCAGGAATGGTCTGTGAGGAGAGACCAGCGAGCCAAGCGGAAGCCTGGCTGCTGCAGCTCTCTCCTCTTGTGTGTGCGCAGTAGCGCTTGCTAGACCCTGCTTCTCTCTGTACTAACCATTTGAAGTTTAAAGATGACCTTTAGGAGACAGGAAATTGTCTTGGTTCTGTTTTGCTTTTCCTGTGGCTTTCCAGTGTTACTTGGTTTTGAAAACATCAAGCCTCAGCAGCGTGGTCTTTTTCCCTTTTGAACACTGCAAAAGATTCAGATCTTTGTTTTGGAAACTGTTTGACTTGTGTCCTAATTAGCAGTTTACCCTCACCTCCCAAACAACCCAGTAAAGGAAAAGAAAATTCTCAGAGCCCCTTGCCACTTGCAATACCTATATTCAGCCACATTAAGCACATTTACAGTATATGGCTTGCTAACCTATATTTTGTTTCTCTATTTTTCTCCCTTGAAGAAGGTACTGTGTTCAATTGAATGTGCCACGGGGACAGTAAATTACATGTTTCCTTCAGGACATTTATGCCAGAGAGGGTATTTGTTTGTTCCTCTCAAATAGGAACGGGTATATGGTTGTATGAGCAGGCACGCGTTACTCTGCCGCTATCCCTTCTAGCATATTACCTATTTATTTTCTCAAGAAATTGCATACAATAAAAATGGTAATTTAACTTGCCATTAAATGTTGTGAATATTCTCAGCACTTACCCCCACTGATTGTTTCAGCTGTCAAGCAGCAGGACATTAGATCTGATTGCCAGGCAGGCCCATTTGCCATTGCCTGCAAGGAGGACATATGCAGTACTAATTTTTAAATAATTTACTGGGTTGTGATGACAAACCCTTGTGTAATTAAAGAAAAATTGTAACTTCACATCCCATTTGAAAACTGGAATGCTACTTGACAGGGCTAACTTGAGTATCCGTTCTTCATTAAGCCTGGGTCTTTGGTTGTGTCACTGCTCCTAGAGGTGGCAATGGGAATTGAAAGGAAGTTACTTCTTGCTCCAGTCTGTGGTGCTCTTCCTTTAAAATGAAAGTTTTCAGGCACACCTGGAAGAATGGAGCTTTAAAGTTCCGTGAGTTTGAAAGATATTTTGAATGTGTGCATTTTGTGAAATTGACTTTTTCTGATGGGTACAAATGTCCGTACTTCAAATCACTAAAACAAACTTGTCTCTGCTAAGCAAGTGCCCTAGGACCTTAGGAATCCATGTGGAGATAGATGCACTCTGCAGTGATTAACTTGAGAGCCTCCTTCCCAAGCTGTGATGGCTTCTGAGCACCTGCACACACAAGGGGAAAGATGTAATTCCATCTGGGCCATGGAGAGCCAGGCACGAAAGACAGTTTGCCAAGGGACAGATGGACAAGGTGGACTGGGGCATCTGAGAGTATGGTGGGTGTCTTGGCTTTAGGAAGGCAGGTTTTAGATAGGGGTTAAGGGGAGAGGAAGTGATTGTGTCTTTACAGGATTGGCGGTTGTTTATCAACAACAGAGGCCAAAAGTAAGAACTATTCAAAAATAAAACCCCGTTCCTTTTTGTGAAACTCTAATCCATTTCAGTATTACAAATAGCTTCTAAGCAAGTGTTTTGATGTATTACTAACCATCAGATTAATACATGTATCACTAGCCAAGAACTTGATTTTTTTTTTTCCTTAGTTAAATAAGATGATTAACAGTGGGTAAGCTCTGTCCTGTCTGAATTGGTGTGAAACCACACAGCAGGGCATAAAAATAGGACACATTGGTTTATGGGCTGATTTGTTGAAGATAAATTGGAAATCATGAGACTCCTGCTTGTGGTCTGTTGAAAGGTTTTTCAGCACCTGATAATGTTTTTAAAAGGTTCTGTATCCTAAACCAATTTTTGGAGACTTCAAGGTTGTAATTCTGTGAACTTCAAAATATTCTCCTGTAAAACACAATCTTAATTGTGTCACCTCCCTGCACACGGTTCATTTAATGTGTGGGTAAGGAGTTTGACACAGATAGTGTCATGGGAGATAATGCAGTTTGTCCTTCTCCCCCTTCCCCTGCAGGCCTGTGGTGGTAACCTGGGTGAGAGTCGATGATGAAATGCCTCAACATGCCGTATTGTCCGGGCCCAACCTGTTCATCAATAACCTAAACAAAACAGATAATGGTACATACCGCTGTGAAGCTTCGAACATAGTGGGGACCGCGTATTCAGACTATATGCTGTATGTATACGGTACGTGAGAAGATAAAACAGCCTTCCGCTAGACTCGTTTCCCTGTAGCTGCTACTTGTAATTCACTCCTAAAGCTTTTGGTCAAGTTGAAAACCAAAAACCAGTTGGTTTCCTTCAAGAACCTTAAGAAGCCTGGCCTGAGGTGGACCCCGGCGTCCCCACCTAGGAGAGCAGTGACTTTTCTTCTCTCCCTCTAATCGTGGGGATTCCCACTAGATCACAGTAACTGGTCATGCTGAGTAGGAAAGCTGTGTCCTCAGGCACAAGCCGTGGAGATTGTGTTAGAAGTAATGACTGAACTGTTCATCCTTGCCAATTAATGGCTTTTCAGCTCAGAAAGTTTATTCCCAGTGGTATTTTCCTATGATACCTGAGCTAGACTTTCTCCTGCTTTGAGGAGCAAAGCCATTCTATTTTCAGCATGGAGCCATTAAGTTCCAGAAGACGTTACAAGTCAATAGGTGCCTGGAAAAATGCTAGGTCCTTGGTAGCTACGTAAACCACTTATACCTACTGCATTGGACACAAATGCTTTTTTTTTTTTTTTCAATTTGTCTGTTTTCTTAATCAACATATTTTTGCAGGGTATTAAAGCATATTACCATGACTTTCATTCTCTAATTAACAATTACTTATTGAGAATCTTCTTTCAGCCAGGCATTTTAAACTTATTTCCCATTTGTGTCTTGTGAATTTTGTGTACGGTGAATATTCTCTATTTAGTTTAGGAGCACACAGCCTCTCAAATCTTATGATGACAAATTCAGGCTGTTTTGTCCAGTCGAAGTCTCCTAGTTAGTTTCATACTATAAGATAAACATGAACTTTGACATGATACAGAATTACAGAATGAATAACCATAGGCATCAAAATTTCAATGTGTGGCAATATTTCAGTATATTGGGGGACATTTCTTTTGTCATGTCTGCAGTGCAAATAATCTAATTAAAGTAAATAAGTAAGGTATGAGTATATAAGTATATATGAATATATACATACGCACATATGTATCTTGAAACCATGGCTACTTCCTTTATGAAGAAAATAGGAGTGGCACTCTTTTTAATCAAATAAAAACATTTTATGCCATACCTATATGGATATTAAAATATAATTCTTAGCTTACTCATGAGTTATTTGTTCCCCCTTAGCAAAGGACATGCCTTACCGTCTTATTTGTAGACTTCTGAGCTATGTTTTCTTTTCTTTGCACACTGCTCACATTGTGGCCCACAGATGATAGAATTAATTCCTCTCAGTAGCTAAGAAGGAAATCAGAGTGAAGGGAATGACTCTTCTGGAAGATACAGCTGTTCTATATAGGTGAGAGAGATGTGGCCCATTTTCAGTTGCGGATGCACAGGCAGAGCCACCTCTTTTCCTCAGACTTGATATTTTAAAAAGCAGTGCCAAATTTCTACCAGTCTGTTTATGCTTCCTTGATTCAGAAGACTAAGTTATCTGGAAAAAATTTTTTGATATATTGTATCTATCACTCCCATATCACAAGGCAAGCGACATTTTGTGAGTTTGATGGGCAGATATATTTGAATAATTTTGGATAAGAGCCTACAGCTAGCATTTATTAAGCACTCACTTTATTCCAAGCCCTATGGTGAATATTTTACATGCCTCATTTCATCTAATCTGCACAATGACAACATGAGGAAGCATTATTATCACCCCATTTTACAGATGATAAAATGAGGCTTAGAAAGGTCATATAACTTATCCAAATTCACAAGGTTACAGAGCCATGACACTTTCTGACCCCAAAGTCCATGGGGAAGGCTATGTCTTTCTTTGTATTATTTTTTTTTCTTATCATTGCTTTCTAATCAGACAGTTCCCTCCAGTATAAGATTATCCTTTTGGACTTAACTCTTTGGGCTAAAGTGCAGTATTTGATAGCTAGGAAACACAGGGACCCCCTCTTTAGACAAGCACATTGAGGTACACATCTCTCAGCCCAAGATGACGTACCTGTTATTCTAGGGATCTGATAGATCTTCAGTATCCCGCCTACCTCCTTAATCTGTCCTAGGAGCAGTACTTGGAGTGACAAGCTGGAATACTAACCTGAGGTAGTGCTAGTCTAGTAATAAAATATTCTAGCAATTTGGGAAGGAGGTGGGTAGATTTTCTTTTCAAAACTGACTTACTGTACTACTATAGTAATTTTTGAACTGCTTTATGAACGAGAAGAGTTTAACAGGATTCTAACATGTTTAATTCTCTGGAAGCAACTAGCTGGCTAATGCCTGAGCACCAGTCGCTTTTTTGTTCTTAGCCTCCGTGTCACATAGCTCATCAGCTCCATCTCTATTTTCTTAACCAGTGACCTGACATGGCTCCCATTGCCAGAAATGATCTAAGCATTCAGGTTATACCTGGTAATGGAATCTAATTCGTTTACGTCACTGGAGCCAGATGTGAAGGACAACAATTACCGCAGTGGTGATAAAAATCCTTAGAAATATGTGGTTTTCACAGAATGAGAGGGACTGGTGACCTTTCTCTTAAGTCTGCACCCTCATTAGTCTGGTCCACCCCTTTGTTCATAATCATATTTTCAAATCATCTTCAGATCCACTTTTATTTTATTGTGGCTATCACATACTTTATGCTAATATATTTAGAAATGGGTACCAAAATAGGATTATAGCATATCTGGGAAAGTTCCCCAGGTACTGAGGTGCCTTTCCAGTGGTAAATATTGTAATTGAACCCAAACAGAAAAGCCACATGAATTGTCCCCATGCTGGGCGGTAGGCACCTCTCTGGATACAGCTTCACTGTGCAGTAGAGTGGGCAGGATGTCTTCTGGACTTGGCCCAGGGCCAGGGCACCTTGTTCATCTGCAAAGCATCTGAATGATTTGCCAGGTGCCAAGAGCGTTTCCACTCTGGGTACTGTAAGAAGTACCCAGGGAACAAGCCTGAAAATACTGCCCAAGTTACAGGAGTTCTCATCCTGTTCCCGTGGCTTTTTAAAATGGGTAGTTTAAAATTACTAATTTAATAATTTCTATTTCTTGAAGAAGAATGAGGTAATTTTTTAATGGAATCCTTCCAGACTCGTGTGGGTACCTGCTTTAAACAGTTGTTTAAACTACTTGTATCCTCAGTTTAAATGAACAAAGTCCTCCATAAAATAGAATGGTTTGCTGCTGATTCTCCTCTATCAAATTCATACAAATATGTTTGTGTGAGAGAGGCAATTTTTGAGGAAAATTAAAACCTTGATTTATCGATCTATATAGTAAGAATCTTTCTAAGCAGACCTTGCAAGTAAGCACCAGGGTAATATTTTTCATAAACTTTCAGGAATTTGTACCAGACCCAATAAAGGTGCAGTATATAATTAAAGTTTTGATGTATTAATTAGACAATCTGAGAGCTCGCTTGGAGATAAAAGGACACCAGATGTGTCAGGGAGAAAACGTTGACGTGCTTTAGATAAAATGTAAAATCAAAAGCCTTCAGTTCATCTTCTGGTCTATTATAGCAGAATGATCGCTTAGTTCAAAGTCTTGCTGACAATTTAACACATTCAGTTTGATCATTTAGGTTTAGAATTTTTTTCTCTTTCATTTTTGTCCTTCCCTTATCCCCAAATAACTTTTAAGATGATAGAAGAATATATAGTATATCAAATATCTGACAGAGGCTTTCCTATCAGGTTCTTGGCTTTGAGGGTCAAAAGCCTCTTTTATATTTAGTTCTCTTGTTTACAAGATAGAAAACATTCTTTCGGTTTCATCATTGTAGTCCACTTAGGGCAAGCTTTTAACACGAGTAAAGGCAACCTATTAATATTTATAAGCTGTAAAATTTATTGACTTTTAAGAAATAAAATCTCAGTAAAATCTCACATGCCTGGAACTTGATATTTAGTGGTGACATTCTCTCTTCTTAGTATTTATTACTAGTATAGAAGTAGTTCTACTTCCTGCTGAGACATATTGATGGAGAATAATGAAATGACCAGCCACAGAGAGCAAGTGAGCAGGAGCGCACACTTCCTGGGCTGATACGGGCCCTTTAACCGGAGCAGCCCCCGTCTCCTCCTCCCCAACCCCCATATCTATAAGTATAAGACCAAAGGACAGCCATTGTGCCCTCTCGGTGCTGAGCTGGTTTGACCTCCCCTTTGAAATCTGGAGGAGGGTCATATGTTTTGATTTTTCCTCCCCTCTCTACGTCACATTGCCTCATTCGTAATTCACTTCGTTAATAAAATTCTCTTTACTTCTTTTCTTAGCTCTTTCACCTAAGGCTTTGGATTTAATTACAAGACATATTTCTTTGGGGGAAAACTTTTGATTTGAAAGGGGAATGCCATCAAACAAACATCTCAATGTCTTCACGCCTTTGTTCTGTCATTACTGATCATTGTTGTGTTCAGCATTGTGGGTTTGATTTTCCTTTTTTTTTTTATCCAGATCCCCCCACAACTATCCCTCCTCCCACAACAACCACCACCACCACCACCACCACCACCACCATCCTTACCATCATCACAGGTATGGTACCTTCATTACCATTGGAACTGTCCTGAATGTATATTGTCTTTCTGGTGTAAATAAAAAGAAGCCGAAAATTTCCCTTTAAATCCTTGGAATTTAATTGTTCCTTTATTTTGGAACTGTAGAGATATTTAAAGTTCTTAAGTTGATTCTTAAGGACCTCGAACTCTTTAAAACCCAAGCATTTAACAGAAGATCAGATATTTTGTAGCATATGCACGAGGTAATTCTTTTTTAAGCATCACTATCCAAAACAAAATGCTAGGGAAAATGGCAGCCTGACTATCTAGGGAACACGCCAGTAGCTCATGCTTAGCCACGGTTGATGAAATGGTAAGTATTGTGGCTTTAGATCTTCTTGTCTTAACTTCATCTTAATCCATAGGAAGAAAAACACACACCTTTTAATATCATGCCTTTGCGGGCCATGTTACTAAATGCACAGTTGCCCTCCCTGCTCCTGGGGGGTACCTGCATGTTACCACCTAATTGTGCTGCCTGGTAGTCACGAGAGAGCAGAGAGGCTCCGTCTTTTCCATGCTGAGCCCCCTCCCTGCCTCAGTACAATGTCTGCAGGGTGAGAGAGGCGACCACAGTGGTTGTAATTCTGTGGCTTATTCAAAATGAGTTTCACTCTCTCTTATTTCGAAATATCATGGAGGGAGGTGGTATGTCATCCACCCCTTTCCTGGCTCCCATTGTCCCTCACATTGCTTGATGTTGCTTGTCTCAGAGCCTCAGAGTTCATCTGCCCACCAAGGTAGGAGAGCTTATGGCTGTGCCTTGTCAACTAGACATGTAGGCTCTCCTTAGGTAAGACCTTCCCCGACCAGGTGTCCAGGCACCTACCACAGAAACATGCCAAAGTAATTATTCTCTGAGAAAAAGAGAAAGGTCTCTTGAAAAGGTAACATTTCCACTCTACTGTGTTGTCTGAGGAAACGGCCAGGTGCCCTAAGCCATGGGCCTTTGTCTCTGATCCTCTCACTGGACTTCTTTATAAACACAGGAAGAGTTTCACTGATTGTGATTGACATGGAACTCCTCTTTGCCATCCTAGATATGGTAGCTAACCTTTACACTGGCTTTCTGGAGACATCCTTCAATTTCCACAGGAGTCAGTGAGCTAGAGCTGACAAACATTCACAGGGTTCAGTGAAAGAGGAGGCCTCATCAATTTATGAAATGCAGTGTATTGTCTAATCTCAGGTTTCTTCACCTTTCTAACTTTTACAGTGGAACAAAGATAGCCCTTAAATAAGCCACTACTGAGTATTTTTCTAAATGTCGGTTATAAATTATCAGTTACTGCGCTTAATTTGTAATCTTCTGAAAAGATTGGTTTTTGTGTCTTGCTCTAAACTCTCCTCCACCTCAGCTGCTTCCTAAATCTTTGCCTGTGTGCGTTTCTGTTTTAGCTCTTTTGTTAGTTCTGTCTGCGTCTTAATTGAAATGAGTTTGTTAGCATAGTGACTAGATTCATTGCATTTTCTATGTATTAATAAGCATATCGAAGATGCTCCATCCTAACTCTGATTTCCAGAGCAACCATGCTCTATCAACTTTTCAAACTAAGAACTAGGTTTGTATTCCTTTTCTCTCCAAGTTGTAAACCCAATTAGGCTCCTGCTCTTGTCACCGGGTTTTTGTAAAGTTTCCTGTGAAGGGCCCTTTGGACGTCAGTGTAAACCTCATCACCTAATTCTCCACTGCCCTGCCTATGCTAGCCCTTTAAGCAAACCCTTCGGCAGTCCATCTTGTCTTTGCAGACATTGCCCAGGTATGAGCCGGCCTTTATTGCCTCTCATTCTAGAAGGTTCTATCTAGAAAGTTAGCCAGGTTTGCATTTCAGAGCAGTCAAGGCCGTATTCACTCAGTGTGTCGACACCACATTTCTCTTTAAGATGGAACAACGCTTTCCATTTGTGGCTGGCCTCTCACTCACTTAGGCTTTTTTTTTTTTTTAAGACCTTTCTTAACACTCTCTGAACTCCTCCCCCCTCAGAATCAACCTCAGCAACTGAGCAGAGGTGCTTCAGTTCCTCACTCTAAATCCTTCACTCCGGACCAAAGTTCATCTTATGTCCGTTATCACAGTTCCTGCTGCAGAGACTCCATTTCAGAGGAAACTTGACCAACAAACAATGCCCTATTTCTGTCGCCATCAAAGGGTCCTTTAGTAGGGACTTGTCTTTGCTTCTGTTGCTCTGCTGCAGCCTTGCAGCTCAGGACGAGACAAGATGATCTCACAGATGCACTTTAGCCTCTCGGCGGGGGCTGCCGAATCCTGCACGCAAAATGCATTTGTGGTAATGAATGCCCAGGTCCTCACCGGCATACCCAAGAGTAGTTAAACTAAAACTGCTACAAAAACAACTTTGTAGAACCTGTTACCTTAATGGATGTGATCCTACAGGCTTCCTGTGTCTTAACGAGCAGCTTATATATATTTATCTTGCCCAGAAAGTACACTTGTGGAATGTAACATTTGCTCCTTTCTTCAAACAGATTAAAGGTTATGGTGCTCAATGATTCTGAGTCCCATTTCTAAAGGTCCAAGCTATCCCCTAGATTTAGATTGGTTCCTAAAAAATCTTCCAGACTAAATCTTGACAAATGGAGAGCTAAATTAATTTCCACTCCTCTTCTCTCTTGCACTTTTTGGTATGTTACAGCCACTATTAGCCTTAAAAGCTTCAACAGTCAAATCCTCCAGTGACAATAACATAAAGGCTAAGCTTTTAAAAAAAAAAAAAAGCCCATAGTCATCTACTTCTTTTCTCCCAGTCAAATGCAATAACTGAAACCCATTCCCCAGGTCAGAGTTTCATTACAAGAAAAATGTATAGATGTGATAGAAAAATACTTTTAAACTCGAGAGGTCATAGTTGATTTCTGATTTCTCTGAAAGGAAGTGTTCCAGTGTTACCGTTTATCTTCCATATCCAGGATAATCGAATTGTTTCCCTTGTTAGAGGCAGACTGTCATTCTGCTCTGAGTCACCTGACTCCTTGAAAGCCTGTGAAAGCTGCATTCTGGAGACCCTTGAAAGAGAGGGATTGTAAGCCCAGTCTTTCTGACTCTACTTTGTCCACCCAGGATCACAGACACCGTGGGTGGGAGGGGCAGGGTGCTCTCTGCCCCTGTCAGTCCTTCTGCATGGAACCGGGCTTCTGGTTTACAGGTAAAGTGCACATCTAAGAGGGGAACTTTATCTAGGGAGGAATGTTTGCAGACCCTAACCATCGTGAAAGGAATATTTGATGTCAATTAGCCCTATCCACAGTCATAGAAAACTGTTACGCCATTAATATCATTAGAGTCCTTTTACAAGTGAAACAACTTGGGGGATAGAATTGGGACAGGAGCCATTTAGAGCTTCATTATGATTTGCCGTAAGATTCCTTGGCATCTCTCTTAGCTTTTATGTACAGTGATATTCCAACCATATTTCTGTTTCAGCTCTTGCTTTTGGCAAGTCCTCACTCCACATCAACTTACCCATGTAGTTTCATTCATAAAGAGATAGACTGTCATATGAAGAGCAAAATTCATCATTTAAACTGTCCCTGGAATCCTCTGTGCAAAACAGAGACAGCAGGCTGTGCCCCCAGAAGAGTCCTTTATTGAGAATCCTCTGAAACTGGAATAGGAGAAAGCCTACTGTCATTAGGGTTTGGTTTGGTTTGGTTTTTAACTTTCCATGGAGTCATTTGGCTTGGTCTATTAAGTATACCTCAAAGTACCTGTTTCTGTGCTTGGTGATCGTTTCAACCCTTGTCTGCCAGGTTGATCAAGCCTTTTTCCTGTAATCATCTTAAGAAAATGTTTTGTGTTTCCCTCTCTAGTTAACGTGGGTATTGTGCTGTACCTGCCTGCTTGCATCCTGAGTTAGGTGCTTGATGAGGAGTATGTAGAAGAGACCCAGCACACCATGTTAAATGCCCTTAGCAGCTTAAATGGAAAACTCAGGCTGGGAGGAGTTCAGCCTGTAGGTCACGCTGTACTGGTGACTGCCATAAATTTAAAAAATTAGAACCACTTTGGAATAAGAAATGAATAGCTATAGGGCCAAATTCTGAAACACGTTTAACAATCCTTTCATAAGAATGAAGTAGGTCATTTCTAAATGAGTTTTTCTCTTTCTTTAAGCACATATCTAATTAAACATTTCTGTGTTGTCTCTTGGCAAAGAAAACAGCAAGGTTTTTCTTTTTGGTATCTAAGCACTCAAAAACCAATATGCCTTGGAGGAAGTGATTCCCACCCCTACGCTCACTTTAGCTTATTAGCCTAATAAGCCTTTTTATGTCATGTGGTTTAGAGCATATAAATAGGGAAGGTGAGTGATGTCCTTATACTTCAGTGATGTTTAGGGAATATACCAGAGTGGAGAAACTCAACACCACAGCACAAGTTTTCAGTTTCTTAGATTAAAAAGTGTACCTATGCTTAAGACTGCATCTGTGACATGACCATCTCAGCTGTACTAGAGAGCTTTGCTCCACGTGGAGCCGACTGTTCCCCTGGGGAACCACTGAATGGTCCCTGCTCTGTCCTGCTGCTGTTTGCATGGTGCCAGGGGTGTCTGCTTGTAAGAGGCAGGGTTATCAGGCATTCATTCAACAAGTAGTGAGCACCCATAATATGTTAGTGCCTACAGAGAAAAAAAGCTTCTTGAACCCTTTAAAATATGGTTGGGAGAGTAAGTTAAACACATTGGGCTTCATTAGGAGACAGTTGCAGTTGAGGCTGATTCAGAGTCACAGGCAGAAGGTACCATAGATAATTGAGGAGCACGTCACAGGAAAAGTGGAATTTGATATTTACCGTCAAAGACTGGGTAGAATATGGCTTAGAGAGGATGGCATTTTAGGAATTAAGCAGGAAGGGCCAATTTTACTTTAAGCACCTGTTTTCAATGTATGTGTATTTTTTTTGTCTATTTATATTCCAGGAACATATTAAGCCATAGTCGCTAGGAAATACACATCCCTCATCTTAGAAGCCTCACCAAATTGCCATAGCGTTTTCCTAGAATTGGCTTCTACTCCATTAAGACTGTTTTCCTCTCATTTATTGAACACTTATGAAGTGCTCACTGATATGCCCGTGTGCCTGATGACAAGAGTATTATTAGGGCGTGGTGAATACTCATGAGCCAACTTTTACATAATGAGCAACCTTTTCAAGTTTCTGCCCCAAAAGTGCACTTCCACACTTTTCATACTGTCACAAGTTTCCATCCTTTCATTTTGCTGGTGACTGTAAACCTGATACAGATAGCCTCATAGCCAACCAGTTTTGCACCCAAATTGATTTGTGGAGGGATGGAAAAAATTAGAGCACAGCAGGGATTAAGGTCACTTGGTTCAGCAGTTTTCTTAAAGGAACGAGAGGCAGAAAATGAGAATTTTTTCTAATGCCCTATCATAAGTTCCGTAATTTTATTCTCCTTGCTTAAAAATAATCCTGGAGATAAGGACTTGATATGTTTCCATAATAAATATCTATTAATAATGCAAGTAAATAATATCATGAATGTAAGTTTCTCCTGATTAGAAAGTGGTACTTGGGACTTGGGTTTAGAGAGTGATACTTGGAGCACTTAACATTCTTGGTATAGGACAGGGGTTCTTTTTTTTTTTTTTAAACTTTATTTTGTACATTTAATAACTGAAAACATAAGCAATAAAAAACTAAAAAGTAAACACAGATGAATAAATATATACATTTCTCAATTAAATGTAATGGATACATGTAAATTTTTTTGTTGTTTTGTTTTTTGTTTGTTTTTTGTGTGTGTGAATCAAACAATATATTACACAGTATATTTGGTTCATAGTAACGCATTCATACAGTATTTGTCCTTTTGTGTCTGGCTTGCTTCACTCAACATAATGTCCTCCAGGTTCATCCATGTTGCCATATGCTTTATGACTTCATTTCTTCTTACAGCTGCATAATACTCCATCGTGTGAATAGACCACAGTTTGTTTATCCACTCATCTGTTGATGGACACCTGGGTTGTTTCCAACTTTTGGCAGTGATGAATAATGTGGCTATGAACATCGGTGTGCAGATGTCTGTTCGTGTCACTGCTCTCAGTTCTTCTGGGTATATACCCAGTAGTGGTATTGCAGGGTCACGTGGCAAGTCTTCTTTAGGAACTGCCAAACAGTCCTCCATAGTGGTTGTACCATCCTGCATTCCCACCAACAGTGAAGAAGTGTTCCTATCTCTCCACATCCTCTCCAACACTTGTAGTTCTCTGTCTTTTTCATAGTGGCCATTCTGATAGGTGTGAAATGATGTCTCATTGTAGTTTTGATTTGCATTTCCCTAATCATGAGTGATGTTGAGCATTTCTTCATGTGTTTTTTTGCCATTTGTATTTCTTCTTCGGAGAAATGTCTATTCAAGTCTTTGGCCCATTTTTTAATTGGGTCATTTGTCTTTTTATTGTTGAGCTGCAACATCTCTTTATATATCCTGGATATTAAACCCTTATCAGATATGTGATTTCCAAATAGTTTTTCCCATTGAGTCGGCTGCCTTTTCACCCTTCTGACAAAGTCCTGTGAGGTGCAAAAGTGTTTAATTTTGAGGAGGTCCCATTTATCTAATTTTTCTTTTGTTGCACGTGCTTTGGGTGTGAAGTCCAAGAAACCACCACCTACTACAAGGTCTTGAAGATGTTTCCCTACATTTTCTTCTAGTAGTTTTATGGTCCTGGCTTTTATATTTAGATCTTTGATCCATTTTGAGTTGATTCTTATATAGGGGGTGAGATAGGGGTCCTCTTTCATTCTTTTGGTTATAGATATCCAGTTCTCCCAACACCATTTGTTGAAGAGACTGTTTTTTCCCATCAGCGTGGGGTTGGTAGGTTTGTCAAAAACCAGTTGACTGTATAGGTGAGGGTTTATTTCTGGATTCTCAATTCTATTCCACTGATCGATATGTTTATCTTTATGCCAGTACCATGCTGTTTTGACCACTGTAGCTTTGTGATATGTTTCAAGGTCAGGCAGTGAAATTCCTCCCACATTGCTCTTCTTTTTTAGAATACTTTTGGCTATTCGGGTGCACTTACCCTTCCAGATGAATTTGGTAATTGCCTTCTCTACTTCTGTAAAGTAAGCTGTTGGGATTTTGATTGGTATTGCATCGAATCTATAAATCAGTTTGGGCAAGATTGACGTCTTCATGATATTTATTCTTCCAATCCATGAACACGGAATGTCTTTCCATTTGTTTAGGTCTTTTTTAATTTCTTTTAGCATTGTTTTGTAGTTTTCTGCATATAGGTCCTGTACTTCCTTGGTTAAATTAACTCCTAGGTATTTGAGTCTTTTTGTTGCTATTGAAAATGGAATTTTCTTCCTGATTTCCTCCTCAGATTGTTCAGTACTAGTGTACAAAAACATTACTGATTTTTGCGTGTTGATCTTATATTCTGCCACTTTGCTGAACTCATTTATTAGTTCAAGTAGCTTTGTTGTGGATACTTCAGGATTTTCTAAATACAGGACCGCAAACAGTGAGAGTTTTACTTCCTCTTTTCCTATTTGGACGCCTTTAATTTTTTTGTCTAGGACAGGGGTTCTTAACCTTTTTTGTTCCACAGACACCTTTGCCAGTCAGGTGAAAACCATGGACTCCTTCTCAGAATGCAGCGGCAGATAGTGTTATAACACTCACCTAGCATTGGGTCTAACAACTACGGTAATTTCTATGTATGGGTGAGCATAAGCAATTTTTTTTAAATATGCAACAACCGTAATGTGAGATGAAATGAGTACTACTGTAATTTGTTGCATACATTCATAAGGGAAGGAAATGCTAGATTTCATTTAGAGGTCAGAGAAAATAAAGATAATACGTTGATTTTTTTCAATTCAAGCTCACAGACCCCTTGAAAAGGGTCCGTGGACCCCTCTTGCAGGGAAATAAGGACCTGGCACAAAGTACCCACCCCTCCCACATGTGACACCAGGTGATGTTAGCTACAACTTCTAGAGCCTCTTGCATCTCACCACCACCATTCTCCTTGCAACACCCCCTTCTGTTCCTCCTCTGGCCTGTGCCTTCCCCTTTTCCTGCCATCCACCCAGTGTTCACACACTACACGATATAGGAATAATATTCCTTGTTAAAGGAAACCACTATACAGATTCCTATTGTTTTACAGAACATCTGGTTTGCAAATGAAAAGATCTCAGGGGCACAGCAGCTCTAGTGAACAATTCTGAGGAAGCTTTTAACAAAACTTGAAATTGCTTAACAAAAAAAAATTAGCTCCCCGTCCTGCTGTTCTGTGGCACAAAAATCTCTTCACTCAAAAGAGAAATGACATTAAAAAGTAAGAGAGCTTTATTATGACTCTCCTATTTGGGGTTTTGCGCTATAGTTCTCTTCTGATCCACTTCTCCCATCCCTAAGAAATGGGAGTTTATTTAAAGCACAACCTAGGTGGAAAGAAAACTAAACCAGAAACCAATAGAAAATAAATTTCAAAGTTTAATTTTCCAGCATTTATTTTTTGCTTTTCATAGATTTCAAATAAGTCAAAGGGGGGGTGGGGAGGAGAAACTATATTGAATATATATGGGCCAGCACAGCACAACTATAAAAATACAGTTGGCAGGGGAATTCCATGCCTGCCCTCGTGTCTAGATTTAAAGCAGCTCCATAACACAAACTGAAGGGGAATTCAATTAAGAAAACCCATTGGCTCCTTATTGACTTTGGTTAAGAAAATAAACTGGGAGAAAGTGTATTAAAATATGTCGGGAAGACTTAGTATGCTTTCATTTAAGCTTATGACAACCAAAATGGGAGAAATTAAATTCTTTACAATTAAGCTCTGCTTTCGAGCAGATTGGCTTCTCTGGGTTATTGCCCTGTGCATTGTTTAATGTACACCTTCCTCACACACCCCAAGTGCAGTCTCCCAGCGAGTGAATCTGTGCACTGCAAAGCAGGAGCACCACACACAGCTCAGTTGGGGAAGAGAAAGTATTTAAGGTTGTGAATTTAATTTTGTTCTAGGATTTTCATTTTCATTTATGGCACCCGTTGTGTTTGAGACCACAGACTAATTTATGGATTAGTTTTAAACCCCCAGTCTGTCACACTCAATGAACAATTCTAAGTTGGAGAGAATCCATATGAAAGGATTAGAATGGGCCACAGTGGAGCTTACACATGACTGTTTCAACTAAATATTGCCCAGCTGCCTCTCAGGCAGGAATCTTTTTTTTTTTTTTTTCTTTTTTGCTACTTGGTTAAATGGCTAGTGGCTCTAATCTCACACATTTTCAGAGCCTTTTCACTTTATAAATATCTTATAATGCAACATGATCTAGAGGTGATGTTTCATTTATTTAAGATAGGGTCACATAAACTGTATGGCTGAAGGACTAAGAAAAGAAGAATATGAAGTGAAATGTACATCTTTCACAGAGCAGGGCAGTGTCCTCCCTTGGCTACCTCATTTGATTATACTCATAAAGCAGCTAAGAGAATGACTCTTGGGACCTTACACATTTACTGGGTTTGCACAAACATGGGATTTTTTCTGTTGACTATAGAAAATAAATGTACAATAAATTCGCCCTCACTGTAATTAACATTAATATAGAGACAATGGCTCAGCTAGGCCTTTATAATTTCATAACCTAACATCCTCATAAGTCCAACTCACCTCTTTGCTTCCTAGTTTTCTCATAGGCATAGCTCATAGATTATTTTTTTAAAGGCAGCAACAATATGAGATTTTTAAAAGTCTTTGTTAGGACAATTAGGCACTCTCAGTTTTTTCAAGATAATTACAGTATTTTTAACATGCTATTGGCAATTTGCCCATACACTGAAAATGTTATTAGACAATATGGTGATCGCACAAGTTGATCCACGGAGGTGGGCTTGCAAATTGATCCAGTCTCATGATTAAGATACCCTAATCAATCTTGCTTCACTGAGCTGCACTCCCTTCAGAGCCAGAGCATCTCTGGTTTCTGCATGAAGTCATAATGCAATTATGAAGGAGAATTAGATTCTGTCATAGTGCTCTCCTGCGGGGAGCATAAAGTCACTTCTAAAGAATTTTTTTTAATTCTTTACTTGAAACCACCTCTGTTCAGATAGCATACCAGATGCTCTTAGAGAAAAGGAATCAGCACCTCTCCAGATATACCCTCAGTCTTGTTCTAAACTTTGCAGCCAGCCTGTGTTTCTGCTGCAGGCGTCTCCATCACTCATCATGGTTTTGCCATTTCCAGCTACAGGAACTGTGCTGTTTGACTTGAACATGTGTTTGCTTTTAACTGGTTTAGAACATGTTTTTCCTTCTTAACATGCTTATTTTCCTCCCCTTTTGGGTGCAATTGATGGATTTCACATCCCCAGAATGGAGAAGCAAGCTGCACTGTGAACTTGCCTTCATTTATTTTCTAGTACCCACATAGGAGCTGACGTCTAGCTTCGCTTGGTTTAATTTCATCATAAAGCAGACATAATGTTGTGTTGTAGGAAGGCAATAAATTGGGGTCATTGGTTAATGCTGAGATATTATTTCTGAAGATTTTTAACCCTTGGGTTTGACTCCACCCCTTTTCTTTCATTTAATACTAATTATTTGCCTGGTTAAAATAAAGTATCTTAAAAGTGCTACACAAAGATAATGAGCCAAAGTGTTTATTGTTGTTGTTTTTTTTAACTTTGGAAAGAAGTCAATGTCTATCCATAAAATGTATTAGCATGCATACAAATGCTTCTGTACAAATGTGCATTGATTTTGCCCTCCCAAATTTAAAGTAACCTCAGACAAATGCTGGACCTGAATGTTTCAACTAAGGAGATGATGTGATTATGTCATGAGAATCTGGCAGTAGATGTTTCAACTGAACAATTTCCTGTATTGTTTTTACTGCTATTTTATGCATACAGACTTGCCTTGTAAGTACTGTGCTCTTATGCGGTATATCTTCTGTTTTTCTTTCCTTTTTCTAGTCTTCAGAAACTCAGCTATAAGTTATATTAAGCTGCAGTGGCCTCTCAGACTTGTGGTTAATTCTGGCTCCTTAGGAGGACTCTAGCTTTAAATGGCATAGGGTCCTAAGGAAAGCATGCCAACTGAGGGGGAATGCCGGTGTGAATCCGTGTGTCATATTTATAGATCAGAAGCACCAGGCTCATTTGAATTTTTAAAAAGTTATGTTTCACATTCTACTGCATTTAAACATTGCCTGTGTCCAGTCTGAAGGAGTCCTTTGGAGTCTCCATAACTCATAGAAATAATTACCAGCTAAATAGCTGCATTGTAAAAAAGGACAAGTAACCCTTGCAGTTGTAACCCTTTTTGGCCTGACAGTGGTAGGTGGAAGGGAACGTCCTTGAGACGTGCAGAGCTGAGAAGGAAAGCATTGCCAGACGGTTGACATTGGAATGGAGCCGGCCAGAAGAATGGCATTCAAATGACTATGGAAAAAGAAAGTCTTTGTGCATTTTGTAGATATTTATCTCACTTCTCTAGACAAAAATAAAGAGAAAATTCCTTGACTTGCCTCAGCCCCTTGAGGAATTTCCTGTGAGGAGGAGCCAGTAATCAGGCCGGGTGTAGAAGCCTGGCAGAAGAAGGAGGAAACTTGAATAGCATCAGAAGCAGAAGAAGAGAGAGGGAAGCCACATTTTCTTCCACAGCAAGAACATCTAGTAATGAAAATAATACAGTACCACATTATCTCCAGTTCCAGCCATGGAAGACAGGACTCCTGGCCGCTCGTAGCAGTGCATGGGCTCTGAATTGTGAGCCAAGGGGTGGCTGGATATTTAAATTTGGGAAATGTCATATGATTAGAAGTGGCATTTGGCAGATTGTATGGACTTGGGTGTTTTCAGGAGAGGCTTTTGCTCTTAGATTGTAACATTAGGAGCTGCAGAGTGAAGAATGGCGTGTATGTGTATGTGTGTGTGTGTGTGTGTGTGTGGAAAGTAATCTATGAAACCGCAAGCATGTTCATTCCCATGGCCTTCCAGTTAATTGAACTTTCCAGTTAAACTCTGCTGAAATAATACTGGATGGAAAACTGAAACCCATATATTCATATTCAAGCATCTGAGCATAAGCAGAAAAAGAATCCCAAGAGTGATGGATTTGGTGATGCCTAGTTGGCAGACAAGAAGCCCGAGTGCCCGGGTGGGTTGGGTTAAAGCAAAGGCAATGTTTGAATGTATGAATCCATTGTTTAAGCAGCCTCCCGACCGAGCTTTTCTGTCGCAGTCCTGAGCCTTGATGCGTTAAGAGCCGCCTAGCAGTCACTGAGTTTGCACTGGCGTTTCTCGTCACTTTGCATGTTCCCCTGACTATTGACTAGCAAATATGTGTGTCCTGGCAAGACCCCCAGAACCAAGGAGGTTACTGTTTTCCTCACTAGCTCGCAGCTTTGAGCTCAAGGCATGTCTTAAAACAGTGCAACTCACTCCAAATGCTTTTTGCTTTTCATTTATTATTGCTTGTCACGCGATGGTCTTTGAAAGCTTGCTCATATATTATCTGTTCCATTTTTTTCCATTTTCCCTTTTTTTGCATGCCGTTCCTCCTGTTTCTTCCCTTCCTCCAATCCTCTGTTCCCGTCTGTAGACACCACGGCGACGACAGAACCAGCAGTTCACGGTTGGTATCACGTTACTGTTTATCTACTTCCTCAGCGCTGCTGAGAGGCAAGGCAAGCCTGGGAAAAAGAGAAATGCAGTCTTCAAGGGAAATCATGCTTCAAGTAGACCGATCTCATAAATAGACTGTAATTTTTAAGGCTTGAAAGGATGTCGGGTCTTGTCATTTCTGTTGTGAGTTCAGCAGCCCTTTGTTGCTCTCTGGGACGAGGCCACCTCCTCAGCGGCTGGAAAGGCATGTGCTGAAGTTGCACATGGTCCTCCTTAATTGGCAGAACTCCACAAAACGCTGAAATACACGTGACTGCAAGAAAGCCTCATATTTGCCTAAAAGCCGGAGGACCCGATTTAAATGTCCGGTTGCTTTCATTTATAGGCTATAGTTGAGGTCCATTTTGAAGAGCAGTCATTTATGTTACGTGGTAATTGAGGCTGAAGGATAGATGGGTCTGGGAGCAAGCTTTCCTGTACAGATGCATGAGGTGGCATTGCAGAAGAGCAGTGCTTTGCTTTAGGGAAGTCATGACTTTAATCACGTTCTGAACTGTGTTTATCCCCTGCCTCTCATGTTTTATCCTCAGTCTCTATGTTTTCAAATAAGTTCATGTTAACATTTGTCAGGAAAGATCTCCCAACCAAGAAAGACACCACATGTAAATTTTAATAGCATTAACTAGGACTTTAAAAAAAATCATCGCTTGCTTGTAGGCAAAATACTAAAAAGTTAAGATTTTAACTAAAAGATGATAAAAACTGAGTGAGTAAAGTTCCAGAAGTGGCATCAGGCAATATGGTCTCCTTTTCCCAATTTCACCATTGACTTTCGAGGTTGTAACAAGTCAATTAACTTCTCTATGTCTCTCCAATAAGAAAATTAGAAGATACAGAAAAGTTTATATATTACTTTTCGAGTTAGCTCAGATCTCACCCTGGTCATATTGTACTTGGAGAAAGATATGTTCATTGAAAAATGGGCTGGATTTTAATAATTGAAGACAAGAGAATTATTTGGTAAAGGTCCTACTTGAATCACTTTGCATGTTGTGCAGGGTTAAAAATTTAAATGACAGACAGTGATCACCCAACCCTGTACACTGTTAATTCAACTTTAGAGAAACATCTTTCCCAGCACAGACTTCCCGCCTTAACTGGACCAGCATTTGAGGACTTACCAGTTGGAAATCTCTATGCAAACAACCTCTGTGTGAGCTAGCCTTGAAGGCCAGGCCTTGATGCTTGGCAGGTCACCCCCATATCTGGACTTTCAAATGAGGGATCCTGAGGTATGAAGCAATATATCCCTCCCCACCTCACTCTCCCTTCATCCCCGCCCTCTCCTGTCATTGCCACAGAGGGAAAAGTACATACGATAAGTTAAAAGGCCAGGTGCACTGACAATCATGAGAAATCAATTAAGTATAAAACTTTCACTTTCTAAAATAATTCCCCATAATGCTTGCTACATCTCAGGCATTTCACCCCATTAAGCTTAGTTATTTGTAGGTTCCATCATTAATTGAGCACTTCCTGACTTTTATCGATTATTCTCAGAGTGTTATGGTTATTTTAATGTAGTTCAAGGGATCTTGTTCTATTCTTTTTAAGATACTCTTAAGTTCTGAGCTTCCTGTATATAATTAACTACAGGGTCAAATGTCAGCATAAGATTCCTAAGTCCTGTGAGATCGGTGAAGAGACATTGGTCCTTCATTTCCTACAACTCCAGAGTTCTGGGTTCTAGGTCCTTTCCAAAAAATCCACGGACTTACATTACTCTGAGGGATGTAGGCCTGAGAGTTGGACAGGGTGTTTAACGTACAAAATTTGTTCCCTGCTTTGAAAAATGTAAAGCTAACTTCGGGGTCAATCCTGATTTTAAGATCCTGATTTTGATCAGAACTTTCTCTCTGGAGAGAGGAAAAAGGGAAGGTGTTCTTGTAGTATCATCAGGAGACGCTCAGAATATGACTTCATAGCATTCCCGTTGCAGGGAATGGAGATGCTTGTGTCTCGTGAGAAGCAACCACTGTCTTACTGATTAGGGGACAGCGTTTAAGCCACTGAGGCCTCAGGAGGATTTTGTTGGCTGGCAGTGCATGAGAAAGATATCAACAACTAGAGCTGAGAAATGTTGAAAACAAATACTTTAAACTGGATGATTAGCAGCAGAGGAGAGAAGGTTTGATCACTGTATAGCACAAATAAACACATTCTCTCGCTTTCCAAAAGCCCCCGTAGCATCCTCCCAAACAGTCCCCACCACTATTTGAATAGCAGACTCTCTAGCCCACAGCAAAAAGCTTTAATGAAAACCAAAATAATAGCTGGAATTTTACTTGATAGAGGAGAAAAAAATTCTAACAGGTCAGTTGTCAGGATAGAAAATGGTGGTAATAGAATATGGTGTAAATTACAGAGCTGGGGATCAGAGTTCCAAAGAGATGAAGAGATAAAACTAATTTTGTTCACATGAATTGTGGCTGAGACTCTAACTTCTTTAGTGCAACAACCACTTGACTTGGATTCATTTAAGAAAAATCATAAGATCTTCATTATGGTGATCTGGGCCTAGAAAAATGTTCAGTGGTTTGATAACTTGGCAACTTAAATGACAAGACATATTAGGCCAGGCAGTTGTGACTATCTTATGGTCTTAAATTTTTTCATATTGGATTTCCTTCCAGATTTCTCTTTTCTTTTATTAAAAAAGAAAAAAAAGTAATAAAAACGCTTTCCCTTTGAAGACTCATTAAAATATTTTATTCAAGCTTGTGTTGCTAGAGTGTGTATGAAGTATACCAGTTTATGTATGTCGACTGTTTGTTCTTACCAATATCTGATTGGAATAAGCATGTATTGGAAGGTTAGAAATGCATGGGCATGATTCAAAATCAAATGGATTTTCTCCAAAAAGAAACCAAACCGCAAGCCACAATGTGTTTTTAAGGATCTAATTGAAAGTAAAGATAAATGTGAGTGTAAGAATGGGATTTTTAGACTAGGTGTGACCCAAGCGATCTTTGTTTCGAATGAGGTTCTTGAGCATTTGTGTTTTTGGAGCTCATCCTTAAGGCCTGGACAGGAAGAATCCTGTGTTGTGTGTGCATGTTGAGCAATGCAAAAAACACTCTGCCAGATCCCGACACCACATGGTCTGAAATTGATGGCAGAAATGCATGAGTGACTTAAAGCACGGATGATGTCGTCGTTATTATGATCATTGATGTGTGGGCGCGTGTGACGGTTTGTTTTAGTCTGTTCGTTTCAATGTGGGCGCTTCTCTGTAAGTGTCTTGTGCCTTGTTCTTCTGCCCTGTGTGCCCCCTTCTCCCTTTGCCCCACCCTCCTCCCCCGTGTGGGGGTCCGGGTGACAGCATGCCGCGGTCCGGAATAGTGCTTGTGCTTCTGCTGCACTGCAGTCAGCTGGCTTCCTCGGGCTTTGAGGGGCTGTCTCTCTCTCTCCATCTAGCTCTAGCTCCAGCTCCATCTCTCCGCTGTTTTATTATTTTCCAGTCTACCAGCCCTTTTGCTTTCTACCTCTTGATACATTAGAGGCTGATGGTCCCATGAATTTTTATATTCCATATCAGTTTTTAAATAGTTTTAAATCCAGTATGCAGTCGTGGGAAGACTCAAACTGGGAATCCCTCCGAAGAATAATTTTTCATTTTCAGTTTTGATTTCTAAACATTTGGCCTGTGCCAGGTCCGTGCTCACACCCTAGACCACTGCCCTTCCGTCCCCCATCCCCTGAATCTCCCTTTCCCTGACTTCTTTGATAAGTAGTACCAGCCATACTAAAAGCACATGACACTCTCTCACCTTACTTTATATTCAATCGTGGGGAAATCCTTCAGCCCATTTTAAAGAAAAATGGCCAGCAGTGCGCATTATTACAACCGCTAAGTCCACCATCTGTGTGTGTGCCTCTATGCTCATCTTTCTGTCTGAGTCCATAACAGTGGCATTCAAAGCTGTCATTCAGTCAAGGGACTCTGCAGACATTGTATGTTCTACCCAAGAACAAAGCTAAAGAGGTTTATGAATGGCTGCAGGACCTGAAGATTGTGTTTCAGCCTTGATATGCAGTTTGGAAACAATGTGCTACTGTTTAACGGTGTGAACCGAATTTCTGCTAATGGGAAGAAGGGAAAAACTCTCCACAAAAGCTGACAAAGCAGGAAGAACAGGATGGCTGAGCTCTTAGATTAAAACTACCGGGGCGTCTGAACTCATGGCTGGTGATGGAAGTAACAGTTTCCATAACATGGCCAAGTGATCAAATGTATGCCGCCTAGGTAAGAGCGAGACCATCGCCTACTTTGTTTTTCATCTGGGGAGTGGTACGAGGGCCAGTGGGCTTTATTTGATCATTTGTTTTTGAAATTTTCTGAAAAAGATACCCTGATGTATTGTGAATCAATCAGCATTTAAATTTTGCTTGACCTTGACCTTAAATTTATTTAAATGTCTCCAGGATTTCTTATCCTTTCCCAATTTTCTGAAGTTTTCCTGATCTAGCTTTAAAATTGCCGCATACCACTTTTAGAAGCCAGCGATATCCATTGAAAAGGCGGAATAACAACTGCAGAAGCAATTTCTGAGAAAGCTTAGGGTGTGTTACAGCACATTGTGCCCCTAGGAAGGCACGAAGTACAAGTCTCTGCTGAAGACACCCTTGTAGTGCATATAGTAAATTATCATGTTTGCAGCTTAGGATTTTATTGATTGTTTAAAAATATCCCATATGGATGAAAAGTAAGCTTTCATTTATTTAACAACGTTTAATGAATACATTTTAATTAGAAGCAAAGAGAAAAAAAGGACTTTAATGGATTATATAAAAGTTTAAAGAGAAAAAACAAGAGGTAATTTTCCACTTAAATTGTGAAGTTTCCTTTTGAAGAATATTCTCTTCTTCATAAAATGCATCTTTGTCTTTTTCTTTGCGAAAACTAAAGGTGTATAGTTTTTAACATGAAAGAAATATACTTAAGCAAAAGCAATTTCAGGAGGTAAATTTTGCTGCTTGTCATCACTTGTACACCCAGGGTTTCAGTAAACTCTTCTTCATATTTCTTCAGAAATGATCAGGCTATGGTAGAGCACTGTGGATTCATAAAATACAATAGTAGTGCAAAAACAAATTTAATGCCACTATCCTCAATGACTTCCCACTTTAGAATGTAATCCAAGCAGTAGATTCCAGATGATTTGGTCTATTTTAAACTTTATGCCATTAAAAATGACAGTTTCATCTTTAATGAGGTGGACATCAACTGTCTGTTGCTTTTTAATGGGAAACTTTGCATATCAATGATCCTTCATAAACTTATTTGTCTTTATTTTTTTTTAATTAGTTTTCTAATGCCCTCCCAAAGGAAACAAAACCTTCAGCAGTAAAGCTGCCTATTTGAAAATCCTTGTTTAATATGATTCAGTGGGTACCAAGCATATGTGTAGAATGCTTTGATATTCATTGGGCCACGTATAAGTGAGGGATTAGCCTTCTGAGAACTGCAAATTCATAATTAACTACAGAGAAGTACTTTATGTTGCCCATTTATAACAATTATTCAAATAATTGCATTCATCAGTCTTTATACAATGGATAAAGCCAATTAGAAATAGGAATACTTTCAACCAATCAGATTTCAGAACAAATGGCTATCATCCGTACTTGGTTGCCTCTATAATTCATTGCATTACTCATTGCTTTCCCTTGAGTTGCCTTAACTCTATAGTTTGGGAATACCTGTGGGCTTGAAATCTTCCCATTTTTAATTGACAACTGCCCTTGAATATTGGCATCCAGGGGCAATGAAGGAAATTCTTCTTCCCCAGTTGATGAATTGACATCCTCCTTTCTCAAAAACAACTCTGGTTACCAATATTAAGTCAGTATCCTTATTAAGCAACTTACAAAATCCAAGTCTTTATTGACCATTTGCACTCAATCACTTTGGTTAAATTGTGTTTTTTAAGTGGTGTGCTCAATTTGACATTGTTTCCAGAGCATTTATTTTGGTTGCTTTTGTGCTCTGGTTGGTAGTCTACTGAGTATTACTCCTAAATCATGAATTCAGCAAATACAATACACTTTGGGCTTGGCCATAGGAGAAGGGAAAAATGAAAACCTAAACGAGACATCCTCTCCCCTTCAGAGACCTTGCAGTTTAACAGGTCCACAAACACCTACAAAAGTCCCAAGTCTTGTTAGAGAAGTCCGAGCACTCGTCGTGTCAATTAGGGGACCCAGGGTGATCAGATGGGACTTTGAGTGGAAAAGTTCAAGAACAAGGCCTCCTCGTTTGTCTTAACTTTTTTGTGCTGTTTAATAAACCTCACTAAAGGATCAGCTTGCAAATAAAGCAGGAGGCAACAGAATCCATCTCCTAGTTGAGCTTCCCATTGTTTATCACCTCCCCCCTCACCCCTTAGAATTCCGATCAGAGCTAGCTAAGAGCCATCCCAGCTGGCCAGCGCTGGTGGTGATGTGGATGCAGCCATTTCAAGCCCCCACTTGATTATCTCCTGGCCTAACTGCTTTTTCAGCTTTGAGGGTTTTTTGTTTTTGTTTTTGTTTTGTTTTGTTTTGTTTTTCAGGAATACCATTGATTTATGAAGTTCTCTTTTTAAAAAATCAGTTTGCGAATCAGATTTTCCGATGAAGGCATAACCTGCAGTCTGCAGTTAACAGATGTTGTGCCATTTTGAAATATGTAATCCAAGATAATCAAAAATTGGTAATGAACAATATTTACCAGTATTGGCAAAGGATTTCAATTTACAGTAAAATGTGAAATAAAACTTACATACATCAGTATGTAACATCTAAATGCATTTGTATTAAAGGGCTATATTAGAGCATCGACAGCTAACAATCAGGCTTTTCTTTTTTCTTTCCGCATGCTGTTATGAATGAGTGATTTTAAACATTCACCTTCATGTTTCATGTGCTTTGAACAGTGGAGACTGAGGAATCTTTCTGCCTCGATTGTATAACAATAGTGAAATTAAATGATTGGAGAAATGTACTTACGGTTTGATACATTTGAGCTATCCAAAAAAAAAAAAAAAGAGAGAGGAGAGAGCAAGAGATTTGGCTCATGTTTTTTAAGAGATTCATCCACAGTTCTTAAGTGTCTTGTTTATGTCCCTCGAGGAATGGAAAGAAAAACGATTTGTTTTTACTTGTAAGGCCTTACTCAGTTGCCCAATTCCGCAGAAGAACTGGACAGTGAGGACCTCTCAGGTAAGGGCTAGTCATTAGGTAAGGCACTGCAGCGTCCAACCTGTGGGTGCTCCGTCCGCCTCTACAAAATGGCATTTGGTTTGCTGAGCAATCAGTTAGTAATGGTGGATTTTCAGACTAAAGAGAAACACGTTTTTCACCAATGTTCTTTCTTCCTCCCCACCTACCCACTTCTCTGCCCCATGGCGGTGGTATTTATATTTCTCATTTTGGGGCAGGTGCTATCAGTACAGGGGAGGGAAAGTTAATTTAAGGTTGTACTCAAGCCTTTCTATTAATGTCCGGTGGCTTAAAATAATTTTTGCATCCTAAATATATAATGGTTCAGGAGAAATTTTGTCGTGGTACAAAGCAGTTTAAGGATGTTGGATTATGTGACAAGATCTGTTAAAAAAAAAACACAAAATAACGAATCACATTGGCCATCTACTTCTGTGGAACAGACTAGAAAAGCCATATCATTGTTCTCTTAGAAGTAGGGCTGGGAAGGGGCAGGGAAGAAGGGGGGATGGGGGCAGTTGTTTTGTCACACACCATGATGTAAACTAATTATCCACCTCAGACCTTTTTCACAGCACACTGAGCTCTTGCAAAAGTAGTTTTCATGCTTGTTTCCAGGATTTGGGTGTTACTAATCCAGAATAAGAAGCATATCCTAAAAAGGAGGGAGGGAGGAGATTTAAAGTGGTCAGAGCTAAGCAATTATATGAGCTCCCATGGTGTTGTGGGACTTCTCTGCCAAACAGCTACAGCTTCTTAAATATTTTCACCAGTCATTTCTTAATAAATCAGTCATCAGGGCCCCTTCCTTGGCACTGTGAGGGAGGAGACGAAGGCATAGACTCACGCAAACCTGTGGGAAAGGAAGGTTCCATATTGCAGCTCCTGTGGGTGGTTGGCTGTGGAGGTGCAGGGCTTAAGGGAGTGAGTCTTTCAGAACTCAGTCGATTTTTTGCCTCCTGTGTGCCTCTGTCAGACCTCGCACTCTTTCTGTCGGACAGCATGGCCCAGGTTTAGCTCGGCTGTTGGCTTTCTCCAGGACGTAGGCTCCACAAGGCCACTGGCTTGCTTTTGTTCACTGCTGTCTGCCCAGCATCCAGTCATGCCTGGCATGTGGGAAACGCTCAACAGATATCATTTGGATGAGCAAATGAATTCCAGATCTCAAAGAACTTAGATAATATATGGAAGGACAGATAGCAAGAAAGATAGCCAGCCCACCGAGGGAGTGGCTGTTTCGTTTTTTGGCTCACTCTTATTTGTGGTATGTTTAGAGAAGTTGCAAAAATGTTGGCCTGGTTTTCTTTTAAAGTAAGAGTAGTTGGAAGCGGCTGTGGCTCAATCAGTAGGGCTCCCGTTTACCATATGGGAGGCCCCGGTTCGGTTCCCGGGGTCTTCTGGTGAAGGCAAGCCCGCCCGCACGGCGTGGTTAGCTGACCCAGAGAGCACAAGAGAGCAGCAAGGGGGGGATAAATGAATAAATAAATAAAATCTTTAAAAAAAATAAAATAAAAATAAAGTAAGAGTAGATAAGTCCTCCCTACTTACAATGTAATGCTGGAAGTACATAATGTCCGCTTGCATTCCTGGTTGCAGATGGTCTCTGTTCTGACACCCTAAATAAAACGACCCTGACACAGTGGCCCTGGGCAGATTGGATCTTCCCAAGAAGTTACTAAGAAAGGACGGAGCTGGCCTGGTCTTGATCCCTGTTGGCATGTAAGCCAGACAAGGATCCCTGAGATATGCAAAAGAAATTGTCTTAACTCTTTAGGAATGTATGACTAAACCAGCCCTCCGCCTCTGCCACCAGCATCATTAGTTAGGAATCCCACGGGTCTCTCAGCTCTACACCACATCATATGCATCTTTGCTGCAGTTCTAACAATCACCCCCAAGTCAGGAACAATAAACCAACAACTGTTTGTGTTCAAAATAATCCAGTTAAATTAACAGTTGAGTTGTCGCCCCTTCCCCCCCGACCCCCTCCAGCGGGGCTGTAAGTCATGTAGAGCCCTGATGAACTATCAGGCTGGGCTGGCCTGCCTTTGCATCTGGTTTGATGAACTAATCAAAAACTGATTAGCACCTTTGTTCAAAGGGGATGCTGATTAATCAATTACTATTGATTGTGAGCTTGGCAGAGACATCTGAAGGGGAAAAAAAAACCAACCAATAAAAATTGAGCAGCTGTCATAGTGTTTAAATTTATTAAAATAAAATACATTACTTTTTATGAAGCTGTCTTGAAATGGGTCACTGAAGGGGAGCATATTGATTGAGAAAGGATGAACTTCTCAAATTTCTGTAGCCTAGAGACTGAATTCAATTATAATACAAGACAAACAGGTTAACACCCGTCTTAAACAGTCCATCAATAAATTAGAGTAGGTGTTGCACATTTAATGCTAAACTGTGGTAATGAATAATATTACCACCCATTCCCTGCTGCATCTGGGTAGAAATTTCATGCTTTGTATATTATGGATAAATGTTATATACTGAGTTTCCTTCTGAATAATGACGATCTGTTCTCTCTTCATCATCTTTTCTCCCCTGCCCCCAGTCACCAGTGCTACCTCAGTTAATAACATTTTCATAAGCAACATATGGTGCTTCATCCTCACCCAGCAAAGCAGGTTGCCCATCTGATCCCCCTCTTTAATCTGCATGAAAAAAGCCACGCTTGTGTGTAGTTCAGTGATTTAATTATTGGCAGACCTGGGGAGCCTATCCAGTTCTACTTTGTACCCTTGCATTTACTTTTTGGGTGTTAACTTTATTGGTGATGGATCTACCAGAGTTTTGAATTGCTTTATCAATTACATCTGCTGTTTCCTGGTGACAGCTTGTGGTTATGGCCACCCATGTGGAATAGAATGGCTTTAAGCATATTTATCCCTCTATTTTAAAATTTTTCAAAAACTATGTCCAACTGCCTCTCCGTTCAGCAATGGAAAGGCCTTCGGGGACTATTGAGTGGGGTGGGGTGGTGGATATACCATGCCAGAGAATGGCCTTCGAGCACAAAGCCGTCCTCCGGCTTCTGCTTTGGAAGCAAAGGCGCTGGCAAGAAATTCCAGAGCTGTCATACTTCCCCAAAATGTGCTTTCAACTCTTGCCCTACGAACCAGAGAGTGATCTGAAAGAATCCTACATTTCCCCCCACAAACCACAGAAAAGTGTGGTGGAGGGAAAATTCTAAAATGGCTTTGGTAACTCTGCCTAGATATTAAAGAGGAATCTAGGTGAACCAACTATAGTCCCCTAAATGGATTACAAATATGGGCTCGATATTGAGTCTAAATTTAGATCATGGAAACCCTTTAAAGGCTTTCATTCCACACTGTCAGTTCTGGGGTGAGATATGTGGCCATCTGGCTACCATGAGTATCCTAAAAGCCTGGCTGAATTTGCTGGAAATGTGTGTGAGAAACTCTCAATCGATGTAGCATTTTGGGGACTCTTTACTGACCCCCATATGGAGGAGACTGGTCCAGATTTGGCAAGCAAGCTATTTCATCCCCCTGGGAAGAATTAACAAACAAACCAAAAAAAAAAAAAAAAAAAAAAAAACAATAATTATAATAAAACAACAAAAACCAGTCGGGCTATATAGACACATTCAAGATCTGCTCGCAGCCCATAAATCTAAAGTGTAGTATTATTTAGCTTGTATTTGTATAGTACTTTACAGCTTAGAAAGCCCTTTCACACATATTATTTATCCCATTTGATCTTTATTCATTCAACAAACTCTGTGAGCTCCGTGTGTGTGCAGGCTTGGGTTGGGCAGTGGGGGTACAGCAGTGAACAAGAGCAGCCAGATGCTGGAGCTGCTGTGGATTTCATGTGCTGTGCCCTGCCCCAATAGAGTTGTGTTCTAGTGGGGGAGACAGACTCAAAACCCAAGGGAATTTTGGACACTGACAAGTGCTGTGACAAAAGATAAAGCTGGACAAAAGGAAAGGGAATGTGGGGACTGGAGGCCACTTTAGTAACACTCATCAGGGAAGGCCATTGGGGCAGGAAGACCCGAATGATGAGGAGGAGCCAGCCCTAGGCAGATTCTCCAGAAAATCCTGCGAGCTTTGTTAGGGAAGTGGTGTTAGTTTTTAAAATGAGGAATCGGGGGCTCAAGAGCTTACGGGAATTACTAGAGAGTTAGGAGTCAGAATTTGAACACGGGGGTTTCTGCCTCCAATGAAATAGAGGACTTGGGTTGAGCATGGCCATCCTCCCCCATGAAATCCACAGCTTCCTTTGCTCTGCAATAGCCTTTCATGGCAGTCCCTTTCCACACAATGTGTGCCTTCAGGGAAAATAAAGAAGGACAAGGCAGGCCCTGGGTAGTCCATTGGCCCCAGAGCCATGTGCTGACTGACGTAGAATGATTTTTTTCCAGTACTAAGTCAAGCCCTTTCCCCTTGAACGAAGACCTCAACTCTGGATCTTTTTAGTGCCATTGTCCCCATTGACTCTCCTGAATTATGGGATCAGTTTCCTTCTAAAATGGTCCTAAGTGCCATAGGAAAGTAATAGTTTAGCAAAGGTTAAACCATGAAGACTCCCTTATTTTTCAAATGTTTAGTACAAGGCCGCACACTAAAAAGTTGTATTGGGTCCATGCCAGCTTGTCCGTGACTTTCCCACAAAGAGACTTTGAACTTCACATATTGCTGATCTTTCACATAATCCAACATGCTACCTTTTCCCCCTCTGGGGAGGAAGGAGACCATCAAATAGAAGCTTTCCCCCAAATTCAAAAGGGAGGCAGGCCACTATGCAAAGTGTGAACTCCACTTCTACAGGTTGGACACTGCTTTGGGGTGACTTCACCATATTCATTAATCCATCTTCCTCACGCCCCCAAATGCCTGAGGTCCACTGAAGCATCTTTCTCCAGAGAGATTCTAGTGGGAAATATATGTTTGGAATTACTTTACAACTCTGTCCTCTTTGTCAGATGTCTACTCCTTTAGGAAAACTCCAGTGTCATCCTCAGTGTCTTCCTGCTGCTTAAACTGGGAAAAGGCCATCACACTTTTTAAGTCCTTATTATCAGATGAGTAGAATGGGTTCATAAGCCTGCCTTTTGGTCTCTCCAGTGATACTAAATACCTTGGGAAGATCTGCATCCTGTTGCACTGGCACCATTTGTACTGTTGGTTAATTTAACTAAATCAAGTAACTTGAGAGGAGGAAAAATATCAACATTAAAAAAAACAAACAAAAAAAAACGCTTGTCTTTATATTCAGTTAGCAACATATATTTTATATCCTGACACTCAGATGGTTTACCTGAATTATAAATTGGACTGGATGGCCTCCTGCTGCCACACCACAAGCCTTGGCCACCGCAGAGGAAGCGAGGCCATCAGTTACACTGGGTGTCCCTTCCATATAAATGAAAAGGAAGGCCTTGGTGACTTCAACTCAGCAAGTAGTTACTGGGCACCTTCCCAAAATGGACAGTGCTGGGTCCACGGCACCACCCTCACCCCCAAAGGGCCGATGATGACTTGCCTCGGCTCATCAATAAGAACCAGTTTGGCAAGCATTGATCTAGTACCTCTGCTTTGCCAAGCCCTGAGCCAGATAGGCATTTTCATATTCAGCAACAGGTTGACACCTCAAAGCACTGCACACACATCTGTGATAGTGCTCAGGATCTAAGCGCAGCTGGGTGACCTGCCGGAGGTCACAGAGAAGTAAGGAAGCCCAGCTACTAACCCAGATCGGATGGCAAGTCCAGGGTGCTTTCCCCTGGGCCATGCAGGAGAGATCCTACTTTCCACATCACCTGTTTGCGCCTGTTTCTGAGGATAGCTGTCTGGCAGTGACAGGCATGGCTGCCTTCTGAGCGAGCCCTGATCGCTGAGACAGCCAAAATCTGCACGCAGTCCCAGTCCTTCTCATTTAAATGAACGCTTATTGAGCTCTGGGTGACACGATGATGAGCACTGCAGTTTTCCTTTAAGTAGCTTAACATAGTTACTTTGAAATGTGAGTGTAGTTGCAGTTACATTGCTAGAATTAAATGTAGTAGAAGAATAGCACTAGATGCCTGGGATGCTGTGTGGGAATCTCATGATTTTCTTGCCTTACATTTATTCCTTCCCTCCCACTTTCTAAGAAGACCAAAAAGAAAGGTTATGCTGCATAGAGGCGAGTGTGCTCCAATATATATTAACATCTTAATGGGAAAGCAGTGCATGTACTGTATACATTTACTACTCTCTGACAAGAGGGGATTAAATGTCAGAAGGATTTGTAGCATCTATAATTGAATTGGTGCTGAGAAAAGCAAATCTTAAAGAAGAATAACATATTAGGATTAGCAAATAATGTGGCATTTTGTCAGTGTATGCCATTCAGTTTGTTCCCCTTCAGTAATAAAGTTGTGCTTTTTAAAATGCACACTTATTTTTGTTGCCATAGATGGGAGCTACAATAGGCGATGAGAAAGAGTAGCAGCATTTTTCAGATGGTGCCAGTTTTTCTTTTTTGAGGCCAGATTTTGTTTGCGCCTCAGATTTGGAAAATCCACTGCCAGGCTTGTTACTCCTTTCCAGTAAGACGTAGCAAATGACATCATAGCCATTTAGCTTTCTCTGAAACAGACTAATCCCTTAGTCCTCAGAAGCTAGAGGCAGCATTTCCATTATAAATACCTATTCAAAGAGTTTTTCATTAAATTGACTTGCCCAAGATCTCAGCCCAAGAAAGGGACTAAAACTGAACTGTATGACAGAAGGGTGGCAAAAATTCAACAATTCTGTTTCTCTGGTCATCCATGGAGGCAAGAATTACAGAAGATTGAACATGTGAATTGCTCAATAAATAGAAACAGGAGAACTAATATCATTAAAAACTTCCCCACGTTCTAAGTATTAATTTTTAAGTCGAGACCTAAGGTAGTTTATAACCTATGAAAAGTGCAGCTATGTGTGTGGAAGGAGAGTGTGTGATACTCCCCTCGTTGGCTAAATATGTTTGCCTGAGCCGGAGATGTTTTGAAAATGTTCGAGTAAGCCACCTCTCATGGTGTCACACCCTGTGCCTTCTATTACTGCACACTACTGTATCACACTTGAGCTGCCTCCGAGGTAGAAGACGGCATCCTTTTGGAAAAAGAACTGAGCTCAGACTCTGTGCAGCCCCAAGCTCCAAGATGGGTCAGCTGCAGAAAGTGAGGTCTCTGCTTAGTGATTCCCTCTGCCAAAGGCCCTGTTTGCCAGCAGCTTGCCTAGGATATACTGGCTGTTCTGTGGTTTCCCATGGATCTCTCCCTGTGGCAGCAGAGCCTTCTTGGCTTATCGCAGACCCATGATTATGGCATTCTCATGGCAGTTTATGTTACAGGTCTCATGCCAGATGGTAAAGTGGCCATAGAAACCTGGATCTGTTGCAGAGCCCTGCTTAACATAGAGTGCTGCATTAAGGATGACTCTGGCAAGTAATTGAGGAGTAAAATCAAGTAGAGAAAGAGGAGTCTCCTGGAGGAAGAGGAATAGAGACTAAAGTTGCACTAGCAATCACCTTTCTTGTCAGGCCCTAGGGAACTACTGCCTCTAGAACTCCTCCTTCATATTGCCCATGAGGAATGGATTGGGCCAAGCCAGCTGGTCCAAGGTAAAGAAATACGAGCAGTTTGGAGAATCACACTTGGAAGTTTCTTTGAAATTTTTTTTTGTCCTTGCAATTTCTAAGATGCTAAAGTGAGCCCAAAGTGGTTGGAGCTGTGACCCAAGCAATAGTAGCCGACTTAGCATTCTGCATGCAGCTCGTAAACTCTCACCTGGTGCCAAGTTGTTCCAGCTTTTTGCCAAAAGAAAAGCTAACTCACGAATACTAAACAGCTCGTGATTTATCTATCCTTAAAGAAACTTAGTTCATACTTAGAGCCATAGAAATGGCCACAGGATGTGACAATACAGGCAGGAAGGATTGTAGCACAATTAAGAGTTGTGACTAAGTCCTCCCAACATCTACAATGTGCATCTAAAAATGAGACTCACTACATGAAAGTGGCCTAATTTGCTTGAAGCCACACGTGATATAATTTGTATGTGAGTCTTAACTCCAGTTGGGCAGTGTTACCCAGACATGGAAGAACCTGCAAGGTCGGAAGAACCTTCATGCTGTAAGCACACACCAAGCAGAAACACGGCTTCTCTCTTCAGGATGATGGGGCAAAGCTTAGTCGAGCACAAGAAAGCAGTACCTCCCAGACTGAAGAGAGATGTCCATTTGCCTGAGGATTGGGCATGTTTATAAGGTCTTTACGTTCACACATTTATCTTTCATTTAAGAAGCGGGGTCAGCTCTGGAGTCTGGCTCTTTGGTCACCTTCTCTGGCTGGTTCAGAAAAGGGAGCCAGAAATCTCGAGAGGATGTCCCCAGGAAAGCCAGCATTTCATGCACCTGATTGAAAGGGTCTGTACCTTAAGAGGAGCAAGACCTTTAGTTGATGGTGAAAGCTCTAGACTTTCCCAAGCGTTTCACTTAGGAGTTCTCTCTCAAGGAACTGGTCAGAGCTCCTGCCTTGTGAGAGGCATAGGAAAGGTCAGGCAGCTGATAGACTTTGTCAGAGCCGAGCTCCTTTCGATCATCTACATTTCCTTCAGCTTCCACTTGGCATCCTACTCCATCAGCCCCTCGCCTCTTCGTGCTATTGCTTCATCTCATGAGCAAGGCCCGCCCAGCACACAGACAGAGGTTCTTCTCATCCAGCAGTGGGTAACAAGTTTTCCCCTTCCTCCAGCTCTTGGGCCAACCCAAAGCACCATCATAACTCGCCCACCCACCCACAATGTGGAAACAAAGGGGAGAAGTGAGGTGGGTCTCAAAACAGTTCTGCTTGTCAGAGAAGGGCAAACGATGACAACTAGCGAGCAGCCCCAGCTCTTCATTCCTCCTCCAGTAAACCCAGGAGGCGGGAGCAGGGAGGGGAGCGGTGGGAATTGGCGGGGAGGAGTTTGTAACCGGCAGTGTTCCCAGTAAATTAAACAGCAGTTACCTTCTGTGTCCATCTTTAGTAACTGGAGGCAAGAAAAATGTCTCAGTGATTAAGTGGTGGTAGGAAACATTCTGATCAAAGTGAGTATCAGTAGATTGCTGGAAAGATTACCATTATGAGTAGGTATCTGTAAAATATGTATGTCCTTGAGGGTGGGGAAGATAACTAGACCCTAGCAGTTTACTTTGGGCTTAGGGCAGGAAAAAAAAATAGCAGTACTGAACATATTTGGCTCTAAGTTCACGGAAGCAGAAGTCAAATAGTTTTGGCTTAATAAATTAATCCCACAGATACATGCCCTATGAGGTTTTTTATCTTTTATTTGTTTGTTTGCTTTCTCTTCTTAGGCTTCTAGAGTGTTCCTGTACCTAGGCAAGGAGGAGGCAATTGTTGAACAGTAGGCATGGGAGTGCCTTCCCCCAAATGGGCAAAGTCTATGCCTGGAACAGCTTCTCAAAGCGCCTCTGCCCTCAGTCTTCCTGGACATACCCTCTCTTCACCTCTTGCCTTTTATACCTGACTTTCCCGTCTCTTCGATATCTAGTATCACTTTATCTTCTTCACCCAATCTGGGGACACAGACTTAGTTGAAAGACATGATTTTCAACAGGTCTAAAACTCAGGGCCATTAGATCTCAGTCAGTTCTCATTCCCACAAGCTCCCTTATTTTGACAGCACTCTGAGGAAAACGCCCCTTGCTGGCTTCTCTGGTACTTTTGCTCCCCCATCCCCACCCACATGCACAATTCTGAATTTGTCCAGTGCGGATGGGAATCTTCAGTGGATAAGCCCTCTGCTCCAGCCGACGCTGGGTCCAGCGGCATCCCACGGGGAGTGCTCCCCTTCAACACGCACCCTTGTCTTTAGAAGGGAAACAAAAAGTTTCCACAGCTGAGTTTTGCCTTGTGGCGATGACGTCCAAGACAGTAGAGGCTGTAGCATCTGCAGTCAGCAACACTTTTGGCAGAGGCAGGGGTTCCTCTCCTCCACGTTTCAAGTCGAGCTTATTAGACGTGTTGCTGGAGGGGCTCGCCCGTCACGGAGCGGGCTAATTGGCTGCAGCGCACTCTGCCTCCAACCCACTCCATTCTCCAATTAAACTCCCATCATCCCGTTGTCCTGGGTAACCCGCTGCTGCCTCTGATTTGGCATTCTTGTTTGGGTTGGGGTTTTGTTTTTGTTTTGTTTTTTGTTTTGTTTTGAATCCTTTCAAAGGCAACTTGATGAAACACTTTAAATATTTTTTTTATTTAAACTCTTTTAATTAAAGCACTTACCATGGACCCCTCAGTCACGAGTTGTTTCCCCACATCCTTCAGTACTTAATCTCAGAGCAGAATTGGAAATATCGATAGAAAGTGTAAATCACGGCCTCCCACTGAAAGCGTTGTATCAGGTTTCGGCTCAAAAGAGCACCATTACCTTTAGCTGTCACGGATCTGTACACTTGATCGATAAACTTCAAATATTATTAGAGGTGGAGGCTTCAGAGATTTGCTCTGTTCTTTGGAGAGAGACAGAGATAAATCTTTCTTAAAAATTGACTTGAATTTGCACTCTCAGTCTTCCTGGAGAAATGCATTTCTCTTAGGCATCCAGCAACTGCAAGGCGGACAGATTTATAGGCCATGTGCTTCTTGTACTGAAAGATTTAAATGGTAAATCCTTCACATATGACTTCACAAATCATGTAAAGTTAAAAGATTTTTACCGTTTCTGTTGCTCTGTGCTTAAATTGTAAGGTACAGCTAGTAAATCATTTTAATGGAGGTGTCGTACTTGACTCAATAAAAAAAAAAAAAAGACAATGGTTTAGCTTCCATTCCAAAATGTTAATGTATTAATCAACGGGAGAATAATTGTTTTTTAGTACATTATAAATCTCGGATGCCATTAGGATTTCAGCAAGGGGTGACGTAGCCACATTCCTAAATTAAAGTTGTTTACACTGCCATACGTCCATTCTACATCGCCATAGCTCATTCTGGGTTCATTTTGGAGTTGTTCTGCAGCCAAACATGTCATTGCTCAGTCGGAAGAAGACATCCTGACGGAGTGATGCTTATAAAAGAAAATTAATTGCATCGTGAGGTGTTAAATAAATAAAATAAAAACTGTCTGTGGCAATGTACAATTATTCCTTGCTGTCGTTTTTGAAATAGGTTTTTAGGTTTTAGATTGAGGCTTACTCCCTCATACATCCTAAATGTAGCAGGCATGTCACTTGTCTTTAGTTTTATAATCCTTGCCTTATCTCTAGGCAGCCGTGGCTTTCAGACTCCTTCTCTTAGGAGTATCCCTACAAAGGAGTGAGTCACGGGACAGCTATAGGAAAGTGCCATTCCCATTCGGAAGGCCCTTAAATAGTGGGCTTGGCCTCCTTAATTAAGGCCTGCAACTGGATAGAGATGGAGTGGCCGCTAAGTCTAGGTCAGGACCGGGTGGGCTCGCTTTCTTCCCTCCCTGCCTCCCCAAGCTTGTTCCACATGCACTTGTCCTCCTCTGCCGCTTGTAATGAAATTGCCTTGTGGGGAGAAGAGATCAGTTCAGCACTGGACAGCGCGGCCTGTTCCTCTGTGTAACCTGATCCACCTCGATTGTTCTGACTCGTCCATTAAAAAAGAAGGTGCCCTTCCGACCCTGGAGGCAGTGTTGCCAGGGCTTCTGGTGTCTTGTAATAAGCCCTACATCCCCCTCCTCTTCTGATTCCCGCAGATTCCCGGGCGGGTGAAGAAGGCTCCATCCGGGCGGTGGACCACGCCGTGATCGGCGGCGTCGTGGCCGTGGTGGTGTTCGCCATGCTGTGCTTGCTCATCATTCTGGGCCGCTACTTTGCCAGGCACAAAGGTAAGCCAGGCACTGGGGCGGGCAGGAGGCTCCGGGTCACAGCAGCCCCCTCGCTGTGAGGCTTTACAAGGCTGCCCGTGTAGGCTGTTTGGTTTACGTGGCCACACAGGCTGCTCTGGAAGAGCCCGAGAGGGAAAAACAGAAGTCTTAGCAGCGGCTGATGAGGACTTCAGGATTGGAGGAGGAGCACTCCCTGATGGGGGTTTTCTCTAAATATAAAGCTTTATAGGGTTGTTTTTCTACAGTCCCCAGTTGGGGACAGAGTTACAGAGTAGACAGTAGGGGCTGGTGAGTGAGGTGTGGTGTGAAACCCAAAAAGATAAACCTGGGAAAGCATCTCCATAACCTACTGTCTCTGGAAGGCAGGTGGACCAGCCCTGCTCCCTGGCCCCGGACTCTGTGTAATCTGGTCACAACAGCAAGAATGCCTCCTGGGTTTCATGTGCCCAGGTTGAAAGAACTCCTTTGGCTTAAAAGCCACATAAATATGTATTTTTTAAATTATCTGTGCAATTGATTTAAATTGCCATTAATCATCACACTTTTCAGCTGTGCAGTCTGGATGGGCAATCATGGGCCCCAGCGGCTCCTCCTCTCCGACGCCTGCTGCTCTCATCCTCTCCACCTCCTTTGGCAATTTATGCGTCCTTTTCTTTGTTAGCCCTTCTTTTTTGCTTGGCTGTTTTTCCCAAGCCCTGTGCAATGAGCCTGGGGGATTTTCATACTTCCTAGTATTCTAGGCTCCTGCATATTGCTTGACTTTAGAACTTGGGTTTAGGGGAAGATTTCTGGAGCATAGTGATGGAGACCTAATGTATTTGTCAACTGCCTTTAGGATACCAAGTGCCCGTCTCAAGCATAAAACAGTTTGGGACTCTCAGAGTTATCTGTGCTTCACCCTCTGCCTGCACTCGGGAGGCAGTCTGTGTGGGGAGAGAACTGCCAGGCTCTGGGCATGCCGCTCGATAAAGCCAGACAGTAAGGCCAGAAACCAGGGCAGAAGTCTGAGCAGCAGCTATGGAGGACAGGGAAGAGGGCATGAGCACTATTCCACAGGGGAAAGAGGGCTGCAGGAGGAGAGCGCTGGGCTGCCTGCTTTCTCAGATTTGTCTCTTTCAAAACATAGCAAATCTATGGGCCTGTTTTTATTTAAATAGACTGCTTAAGAATTTGGTCTATAACAGGAAGATGCTGTTTTGCTTAAGCTCGGACAGTGTAAGCTCTACCCATATACCATAATGAGGTGCAGTCCTTGTCTTTCTCCATTTAAACTATTGGAACTTGGTGAGGAGAGTGTCACCAACCTTGTAACGTTCTGTTTGTTGCCAATTAGCAAATCCATAAATCGGGTCCGGGTTAGAAATACATTATGAGAGAAAATCGTTGATTCATTGACATAGATCCCAAGCCTTGACTACCACTGTCACCAGGTAAAATTCTTTTCTCCACCTGGAACCCCACTCTGAAATGGAAGGCATGAGAAAATCACACATACCTTGTGCAAGTTCAAGCACATTCTCACTGAGAGATAGGTAGTCCTGACTCACGAAGATTGGAGACTCTGGTTCGCATAAACGATTTGCGATGACAACAGAAGCATCACCAGGGCCCTAATTCATTTATTGGCTAATTGCTCCTCCTTGCTTTGGTCTTTAGCCATGTACGTGCATACATCTGGTCATTGGTCCTGGGTGTTTACCGTTTACACGTTAGTCAGCAGCTCTCCAGCTTTCTGCATTTTTAGCTCCCACTCACGTCTTCTTCTGCTGACATCCTCTGGTCATAATCACTGCTCTAATGTCTCATTTGCTGAATTATATCGCAGCGGTTCAGTTGGAGTGGTGCCTTTGGAACCCCCGGATCCCCATTTGTCTTACCCACCTCCCTCTCTTCTTCCAATTGTTTTTTCCCCTCTGCTGCCTGCACACCACTTCGGCTGATGATGGCCATAAAGCAAGTTGCCATCTCTGTACCACTTTGCACAGAGGCCATCAGACAGTCACGGTGCTTTACCCCTTCATCTTTCAGGTACATACTTCACTCATGAAGCCAAAGGAGCCGATGACGCAGCAGACGCAGACACAGCTATAATCAATGCAGAAGGAGGACAGAACAACTCTGAAGAAAAGAAAGAGTACTTCATCTAGATCAGCCTTTTTGTTTCCATGAGGTGTCCAACTGGCCCTACTTAGATGATAAAGAGACAGTGATATTGGAACTTGCGAGAAATTCGTGTGTTTTTTTATGAATGGGTGGAAAGGTGCGAGATTGGGAAGGTTTGGGGTTTGCTGTGTAAAAGAAAAATGTTCTTTGAAAAGTACACTCTGCTGTTTGACACCTCTCTTTTTTTTTTGGTTGGTTTGGTTTGTTTTAATTTTTATTTCTTCCTGCCAAGTCAAACCTGGATACTTGGATTTAGTTTAGGTAGATTACAGAAAATTCTGTGCCTTGTTTTTTGTTTGTTTGTTGTGTTTCTTTTTCCTTTTTCTTTTTCTTTTTTTTCCTTTTTTTTCACCTTTGTGTACATTTATTTTTTCCCCAAAAATTTTTTGGAATGTTTCCAAAATCTCCCATTTTGGAATTTGCCTGCTGGGATTCCTTAGAGTCTTTCCTCTCCCATTTTGTTATTCTTTTTTACTTCCTTTCCGTTTGTTTTTGAAATAACTGCTTTCTGTTCAAACTTCAGTTTCATAAAAGGAGAACCAGCACAGTTTAGATTTCATAGTTCAGAATTTAGTGTATCCATAATGCATTCTTCTCTGTTGTCGTAAAGATTTGGGTGAACAAACAATGAGAACTCTTTGCTGCTGCCCATGTTTCAAATACTTAGAGCAGCGAAGACTAGAAAATTAGACTGTGATTCAGAAAATGTTCTGTTTGCTGTGGAACTACATTACTGTACAGGGTTATCTGCAAGTGAGGTGTGTCACAATGAGATTGAATCTGTCTTTAATTCCGTATCTGTAGATGGCTCAGTATAGTTACCCCATACTGTACAGAAAGGTTTGGGGCATAAAGGGCTCCTCCTTTTCCAGTGCCCTAAACAGACCCGACAGGTGAGGTCTGTCCCTTTCATGTAAGTGGACTAATTTGAGTTGCCACAGGAGGGGAAGTAGAGAGGGGGCAAAGATTGTTCTGCTCTGGTTATTTCTGTTCCAAACGATTCCATCCACCACCTTTCCCAATCGGCCTTACTTCTCACTAATTTGTAGGAAAAAGCAAGTCCTCGTAGTGTGTGAATTACTGAACGGGACAGGTTTGGTTTGGTTTGGTTCCGTTTTCCCTTTGTACTTAGCTCGGAAGGCAGTAGGGTGTGGCCTGCATGTACTGTATATTACAGATATTTGTCATGCTGGGATTTCCAACTCGAATCTGTGTGAAACTTTCATTCCTTCAGATTTGGTTTGACAAAGGCAGGAGGCACAAAAGAAGGGCCGGTCTTGTTCTCACACTGGTCTGCTGTCGATCTCAGTTCTGGGAAGGTCAGAGCAGAGGTGGGAAAACAGCATGTAGGGATTTTCAGTTACTTAATCAAAACTCAAATGCGAGTGTTTTTATCTTTTTACCTTTCATACACTAGCCTTGGCCTCTTTCCTCAGCCTTAAGAACCATCTGCCAAAAAATCACTGATCCTCGCATGATGGCAGCCATAGTGCATAGCTACTAAAAATAAGTTACCTTGAACATCTCTTAGAAGGGGAGCCTTGGGAAAGATAGAGGGGTCAAGTTACCATGTCCATTTTTTTTAAAAGAAGTGTGGGGATTTTCACTGAGACGTCTAGGAAACCTAGAAGTAGTCCTGAAGGACAAAAACTAAACTCTTACCATATGTTTTGGTAAGGCTCCACGCTCCAGATAGCAGTCCCTATGGAAAGAAGGCATCTAAAGAGATAGAGCTATATATATATATATAAATATATATTATATAACATTTTCAGTGAGTAATTTTGGATTTTGCAAGGTGCATTTTTACTCTTGTTACATTATGTGGAAAACTTACGCTGATTTATTTAAGGGGGGAAAAGTGTCAACTCTTTGTTACTTGAAAGTGTGTTTATTTTTCTTGTCTTTATTTTGACCTTTGATAGAACCATTGCAATATGGGGGCCTTTTGGGAACGGACTGGTATGTAAAAGAAATTCCATTATCGAGCAGCATTTTGTTTACCCCTCTCCTATCCCTAGGCACTTAACCAAGACAAAAAGCCACCACCAACATCCCTTCTTCAATGTCTTCTATAACGTGCAGCTCTATCCCGAGCCCTCTGCACTGTTCTGACCATAGTGTAACCGCATCGAAGGGGGAGAGCCATTTAGCATGTTCTTGGAGGGTTTTTTTTTTTTTTTCTCCAGTTCTTTTTAGGGGAAAAAAAACAAAAACAAACAAACAAAAACCTTAGCATTGCTCATGAAATTGGCATCTCATTTTTGGACCTTTCCCATCTTTCTGTTTTGAAAAGTGTACAGTAGTGCAGTGTTCCTTCTGTAACTTTATGGCTTACAATGTTGACATGTCTCAGGTTCATGTGTTTTGATTGGTGTTTTCCGTCTCAGGTAGATTGCAAAGTGTAGGCCCCACACATTGGAAAAAAGAGTAATAAAACAAAGCAAAAACAGGAAATTATGGATTTTAGTTGTATATTGGTTTATGTATTTTTTCTTAAGTATACAGTGCACTGTTTGAAATGTATTGTTGAGTATTACTTTGTACAGGTTGATCACTTTTTTTAGAGTGAAGAAAGAACAAACTTGTTTTTTGTGTTTTTTTAAGGAATATAAAATAATGAAGGATGTATAATTGATGCCAAATAAGCTTGTTCTTTAGTCACGCCGACGTCTGATTTTTCCCTTTAGGCCAGTTCTGTTCTTAAGGTGTACATGGACAATGTTACAGTGTAAGAAACTCCATACCCATATGTTCCCATTCGCATTTTGTATTGGTTCATGTATACCATTTTTACAAAAAAAAAAAATGAAAAAAAAAGAAGTACTATAAAATATCTTGTCTTCTTAATAAAAAAAAATTAATGTTACAAAGTGATCCTTTAATCTCATTATGGACTTCTTACGGACACCTCAGCTTGAGAGAGGAGATGGGTGGGCCTCTGGGCCGGCTTCCTCCCTAGGACCTTGCACAGGCCAAGAACCCTGGCGGTAGAGGTAGAAATCACCGCCCCTGGGTTTCCTTGAACTGCTTTCTCTCTCCTCCTGCGCTCGTCCGCCCTTCCTGTCCTCGTCCTCCCCTCCCCTCTCAGCCCACAGGTGGGCCGGCGCTTTGGCTGAGTCTGGGCTCCTCGGCGGCGGCGACTCAGCGATTTGTGCAGGTGTGCGGGACGCAGCGGTGGCCAGCTGGGACGGGCCCCTCCCATGGATCTGCCTCCTGCCCTCGCCCCCCATCCCACCCCCACCAACTTTCCTGTGTTGGCTGCTCCACCTGTCTCTTACTTTGGGATTTCGTGTCTTAACAATTCACTCTGCCTCCTTCATTTGAAGTTCTCTCTCCTCTAACACAAAGAAAACGTGCTCTGCGGAGGCCTGGCTCGGCAGTGTTTTCACTTACGGTTTAGGTGGCTGGGACTCCCAGACCCAGGGGACAGCGGGATTTGGTCTGTTGTTGTCCTCCTTGCCTTGCAGGCTGAAGTGAGCAATGACTCTATGGCGGCTGCTCATAAAAGTGCTCAGATAATATTTGACCCGCCTCCGAGTGCCCTTTCACCAGCATTCACCCACCTCTCAGTCAGGTAACGGGGAAAGTTCAGCAGTGAAAAAAAAAAGGTAAGCTCCAGAAAAGCCGAGGGCTCTGAAGCTCATTTCAGCCACTTCCATCCTGGCCTGGTCTCCTGCCCTGTCTGTAATCAGATTTAAAGTTATTGAGCACCAGCTGTATGCCTGGCATTGTGAGGGACGCAGAGAAGTATAAGGTGGGCTCCCGAGGCGAACGGGGCCGTCGGTCATGCCCACGGAAAACAAATGATCCTGCACCATGCCACATAGGATATAGCGAAGGACACCAGAAAGTGCCAGGAATCTCTTGGAGAAGGGGTTTGGTGAAGGCTGGCAAGTCAGACAGCTTCACAGAGGAGCCAAGACCCCAGCAGGGTCTTAAAAGATGGTCTAGTGGAGAGAGCGTGTGAGTCCAAGGTGCAGAGGAAAGTAAGCCCAGGAGCTTGCAGGTTTGTACTGGAGAATAAAGTGAAAGCAGGTTAGGTGTGTAAGGCAGGATCATTCTTGTAGCTCTACTCAAAACCCAGGCAGAGGCATCTGGACTTCCACGGCCTCTTGCAACCTCTGTCAGAGGGCAAGGAGCATCATAATTATATAAGAAAGACCACTCTAAGCGTTGCAGGGTAGAGGTCAAGGGCACAAGCCAGTGTGAGAACTCCTGGGTTCAAACCCCTACGCCCCCCAGCTGTGAAACCTGGGGTAATTGCCCACCTCCGGAATCACCCCAAGCCCGAAGGGTGGTTACCAGAGATAAATGAGGTCAAAGGGGAAGTGCTTAGCAAAGGAGTGTGCTCGTTACCTATGAGTCATGACAGGATAGAGGCAAGCAGCAACGAAGAGCAGGTTCCCCGGGGCTACCAAGCAGTGGACTCCTCGTGCGGGTACGCACCGTGCCCTTTGAACCTCTCCTCGTCGTTCCTTAGTCACTCCAGAACGTGTGGCACACATCACGTTTTAGTGTCCCCACCCCTCTCCCCTTGTTTGTAGCATGTGGCTCCAGATTCGGCTTTAACCTGCAGGGAAGGGGCCCACGAAGTTGACTGAGCTGGGGCAGAAGTGAGGCGGCAAACACGCTGCGCATTTGCCGTTTTGAGTTCCACAGGGCACGCCAATGAGAAGGCACCAGCAGCAGCCCGTGCTCCGAGGAGCTTGATAAGTTGTCTGGTGCTTCCTTCAGCAGGAGAGCGAAATGGTCCTTGTTTCCTCCTGAGAGCGTCCACGAGTGCTATGGCCTGGTTGCATTCTCCAGATGTATTAGCTAGAGCCCTGAGGTGATCTGCGGGTGTTAATTGGTACAATCTTTCAATGTCCTCTGTCTACCTGAAATGTAATTCTTGTACCTCTGCGGACTCACTCCATGGAGAAATGCTGCTTTGATTCTGTCATCCAGACCCTTAGAGCTACCACGCACTCACCATTCTACAGCTATAAAGACTGTTCAAAGGAAGGGATTTTGTTTCATTCCCAAATTATGCCTTTTCACGCACACCTTTTCACCAGGATGCTAAAGACACAGTCCTTAGTCACAAAGACCTGGCAGCCAAATTCCTTGAGAGTGAAATTTGTATTCCCAGCCACACGCATATAGTTTGGAAATATTTCCCAAATGAAGAGCTGGAGTCTTCTGGGTACAGGGGAAGGAAAAGAAGACTCTTGGCTGTCGTCCAAATAACCTTGCGGGCCACTGTTATTGTATTAAAGGCAGTATTGGGCACATAGTAGGCACTCAGTAAGCAGGAGTTGGTTGAAGGATGAACAGTCAGGAACAGGTTGCCTGAGTCTTGCTTTATACTTAGTCTGAACAAGCCACCAACTATTTCAAGTGTTGACATTTAGAGAAAGTCCCTCCTCAGTATGGTGGCTTCAGGTCAGCCTTGAAGAAATGAGGCCCTGTGTTCAGGGCAATTGCTCACATCACTCTCAAGGACCGGCTGGAACAAAATACCTCTTCTCCCCTACGGGCAATGACGTTTTGGGGAATGGCTCAGCGGCCGCTTTACCATGGGTGCCAGCTGACGTGAGCCGCCTCCTTCAGAGGGAGGTGTGGCATGTCTTGCCTTATTCGTGTGAATATCAAGGTGTGGCAAGGCGGCTCCAGGAGGAGCTACGGCACTCAGTGCCCTCCCCAACCCCCCCCCATTGTCACACACAGCAAGAGGGTACAGGCACAAAAATAAGTAGGCACCCCAAAACTAAGCTTTGAAAGCAAAGAATCTTCTCCCTTCTCAAGCCTCCCCATCCTCAACTTCCAGGCTTTTCCACACACAGGAAATTATGTCTTGTTTTTATTTTGGGTTATGGTTTTAGCTTTCATTCCAAAGTGAGTTTAAAATAGTCTCCTGCCCCAGGTGTTCAGTGTGGTGGGAAATGCAACTTGCACCCTGCAATATTTAAATGTGGAATTAATTCCAACAAAGCACCCGATTTAAAGTAGATTTAAAGTCTACTGTTTCCTCTCTCACACGCACATCCCTTCTCCTCCCATTTCACTCCCTCCTAATCCTTCGAGGCATGGAGCTGTGGGGCAGTGACGCTGGGGAAAGTGAGGACGACCGAGGGGCAAGCCAGCGCCTCCTCTGGGCCCAGGACAGCTCGGGCTCCCCCCCAGACATGCACTGGCTCACAGTTACAATTCAGTCATGATCGTCTTAAATCTTTCTGAAGTGCTATCTTCTCAGGTTAATTAATCACCAGGCTTAAACTTGCTGTTACCAGCAGGAAGTCCGTCCTGAAGTCAGCAGTGTTACGATTGCATCTTCTAATACTGTTTATCCTGCATTAGTGTTTACTTAGGGGGAAAATTGATCCGTAATTGATATTTCAGTCTTCCAGAGCTGGTGTTGGAAGAGCCTAATGCAAGCCTTTAATAGGAAGCAAATATTTAAATCCCTTAATGGTTGCTGAATATTGAAATGTGTGACTTTATTACTCTTTTTGGTTTGTTTTCTCTGTAGTTGTGTATTTCATCGTTTAAATTTGCAACGGATGCTGGCAGGCTTGAGTCTAGCTAATCCGCAAAAGCCGTTTGCCCAGACACAGCAGACCTGATTAGAAAGTATTGCCTTGGAAGGGAGTCCTCTGCACTAATCGGTCTCTGTTAGCGAGTGCCGAAATTACCATCCATCTCTCTCTCTTTCTTTCTCTCCCTCTCTCTAGGCCTGTTTTCTCTAACCTCCTCTCCCAGAATAAAGTGATGGGGGCAGCTATAGTGCTGCAATTAGGAGCATGAATCTTTTGTCGTTTGGACAAGGAAGGGAAAATGCCATTACTGCCAACTGAAATGTCCTCCTTGGGTTCTTTGCTCCTACTTCCCCGCCAGAGCCCGTGGCTGCTGCTGTTCGTGTATAACATTCACAGCTGTTCTTGATGGCTTGATTCTTAACACAACCAGAAATGTAGCCCGGGAGATGCTTAAGACAGTTTATGGAAAGTAATAGATTTCCTTGCAGAGGTACCAATGCATCGAGAAGGGCCTTGAGTCACGTTAGACGCAGTCAAGATCACCAGTTTGCTCCTTTTCCGGCTTCAGTTACCAAGGCTATTGCTAAAACGCACAGGCCCTCTTGAAATCTCTGTGTCCCCAGTCGGTTTCTATCAGCACCCACGAGTCTCGGGCTGTGGCCGCCTTTTTCTCACCACTCACCTCCAGCAGTCGTGAGATTGGAAAAGAAGCCTCCGGAAGTGCAAAGAAACGGATGCCACAGAGTGGAGAAGAGCTCCCAGGAGAGCCAGCCGATGAGAGCTGAGACTAGGTCCACCAGCCTGGGAGCTCCAGAAACAGAGGTGGCCCTGTTGGAGGCCCCCACCACCGCCCTAGCCGAAGGGTGGGGTCCTTCCCTGTGTGGCAACCCCTTGTGGCCATCAGGAATGTCAAGAAGTGGTCTAGCTAATGCCACTAGCTTCAGCCATGCGGCCCCACCCCCGTGCCCTGGCTCAGCCCCAGCCCCTTAGTGATAAGCCTCTGAGAATGAAACTCCCTCTGGCAGGGCCAAAGGGAATGGCAGCTCGGTCACAGACGTTTGGAAGGCTGCAAGAATCACACAGCAAACCGTGCATCACAAGGCTGCAGCCTTCTGACTGTTTCTGCGAATGCATGGCGAAAGCCGTGTGTGTATTCACCCCTGTGTCTCCCCACCGGCTCGGGAAATAAAGGTGGACAGCACTGGCCGGCAGGACCAGCCGCATCGCTCTCCCTTCGGCTCTAGTTGCAGCCACAGACACCCCAACCAAGTTGCCGCCACTTCCCCACTGTCTCATCCTCAGCTTCTCCTAAATGGAAACCATTAATCATACTAAATTGTGCAATGATTCCGTGATAGGGAGAATGCTGATGGCAAAAATCATTCTCCTTTGTTGTGCCAGGCAGGCAAAAGGCAGGAGTATTAGCTCGATGCCCTTCCTGCCTCCTTGCAAATGCTGACCGTGTGGTGGCCCACGCAGCTGCCTCTGTGCACACAGCTTATTTTAGCCCAGGTCTAAGGCATTCCAACTGTTGACGGAAAACAAGGCACTCAGCACCTCTCCCTTATTCCCAGGACCTCCAGGAGGACCTGTAACCAGGGGCCCTGCCTGAAGCCTCTCCCATGCTCAAGGTCCCTAGGTCAAGAGTAGGGCGGCTAGGGGATTCCTGCAGAAACCCCAAGGTGGTCCCGTATTGGGTGAGCCGGTAGGGTGCACTGTGCACCCCCCAACTTCTGCCAGCTGGATTTCAAAAGGAGCCAGGTGTGGGTACCGAGGAAGCTTTTTGCCTTTCAGAATTTGATGTCTGCTTCGCTCTCGACAAGCCTCTTTGTAACCCCCCCTCCCTTCTGAATTAGAATCATTTTCCAAAAGCTCTTAAGCTATGATTAATGCCAGGGCTGTTTTTAACAATCATCCTGCCAGTCTTAAGCTGTAGTCATTTTCAATAATTTGGAGTGCTCAAAGGCAAGCCAGGAGTTTGTTGACAACAAAACCCATCAGAGCACAGCCAGGCAGCCACAAAAGACGGAAAAGCAAAGGGACCGTTTGGGCTTAGCTGGCTTTCTGCTCCCAGAGTTGCGCCACTAAAAGTTTGATTGAACGCTCACAAGGCATCAAGGATCCAACTGTGAACATGGCTCGGCGAGAAGGCTGCCAGGCCTGGCTTTTGTGTGAACAAATGAGCAGTGTGTTTGGAGGGCTCCTGGTTTATTTATGGACATGTGTGGCTCATTCATGCCGTCCCCAAACCAGAGTGCTCTCGTTTGTCTTCCCTTTGCCAGCATCGAGACCGGGGAAGGAAATGCAGTGGCTTTGCTTTGGGGCTGTTTACTTCCTGTGAATGCTGAGCAAGTCCTGGGCCAGGATCTGGGAATCCAGCTCTGCGGATGGCCTCGGCCACTTTCCTAGCCATGTGCATTAAACTAGCGCTCTCTTTTTAATCTTGGCGATTTCATGCTACAGTATCCATCTGTTCGAAAAGCCCAAACTGAAACTATGGCTTGAAATGTCCATGAACGCAGATTTACTTAGACGGAGCTTCAGCTGGCACTTACTTCTAGCTCATTACTTCCTCTGGCAGGAAAGGGTCAGCACTGGGTGGTGGGAGTTTAACCCAATGAACTTATTACATTATCGAGAACTTTGCGTCTCAGTCCGACCCCTGCCACCACACTGGCTGCCGTGTGGGTTGCGTAGCTGGCCAGGGAGAGCACAGACCCTGGACACAGCTTGGAGCCTTATTAGCTGCCTCCCAGTGAACTCCCTTCAGCCATGAATCACCTCGGGAGCCTCAGCCCTGACTCGGTGTGGCCTTAGACGTGTCCGTCCTGCTCACCCTCAGTCCTCTTCAAGCCCCTTTCTTCCGAGGAAGAATGAAAAAAGAATTCCAGTGTTTGGCCTTTAAGGTCATGTTTCTGTTTCAGCCAGGAGTGCCCAAAAGAGAAAATCATGATTTATCAGTGACTCCCCACATCCCTACTCAACTCACCCCCTAAAGACTTCTGCTGGGGTTTCCTGGCAACTTCTCAGGGGCCTCATTGAGAAATCACCCCACCCCCAACCACCAGCCTGATGCCTGCCTTAGGATCATGAGGCTTTGGAGAAATGAAACGTTGCCTCCAAACCTGCTCCTTCCCTTCGATCCCCCTTCTCTGGTAACAGCATCGTCCGTCTCCCAAACCAGAAACCTGGCGTCACTCTGATTCCTTGCCCTCCCTCATCTCCCACTCCAACCGGTGATCAAGTCCGTCCATGGCCCCTAAATGCTCTTCAAGCCTGACCCAATCCCGTCGTTTCCATGTCCCCTGCCTCATCCAGGACCTCTAGTCTTCCATCAAATGATTGCAACAGCCTCCCCATCCTGAGCCACAAACTGAAGTATGGCCAGGCCTCTCCCCTGCTTTCAAGCCCCTCATGATTGAACTTCGCAGAAAAAAAACTCAAAAACTCCCCATCTGCTCTCAACTTGTTTGGCCTTTCAGTCTCAGCCCTTCAGCCCCCAGCACTCACACCTCTGCTCCCCACCCCAGGCACCCTGTACCTGCCCCTACCTCAAGCTGCTGCCCTTTCACTTTCACACCTCTGTGCCTTTGAACTTTCTGGAGGGTCCTTCCCCCTCTAGAGAACATCTCAGCCCCCTCCAGACCGCTTCTCTGCTTTCTCCACCTGCAGGCTCACCTCCCTGCATGCCCCCATCCCAGAGCCGAACTGTCTGTTGCCCTTTCTCCCCCCCTCGATAAAACAGTAAATTCCTTGAAAGCAGAGACTGTATCCAACCCAGCTCCGTATCTCCGAAGCCTAGCATGCTATCTCATCCTGGGCTCAATAAATTATTGAATCATAAGAGAAGGAGATTTTTTTCCATCCGTGGTTAGATTTGTCTTTCATCTGTCTGTATCTTTCCTGGAAATAACATGCTAAGTCCTGCTCTCTTTCTTCTTTCTCACCAGCAATTCTAAAGTTTCTAGAACTCCCTCTGCCTGCTTTAAGTTTTTGGTTTGGTTTTTATTTTGTTTGCTGTTGTTAGCATCATCTGTCCCCCCCTTTCTATCTCTCTGGGCTGTTTTATCCATTCAGCTAAATAATTACAGCGCCTGTGTCCTATAAACATTTCAAGGGCCCGTGAACATATTTGAGACCTGGAAAGAAAAATACATACTTCAAAATGCAAAGAAGAAAGGAAAACTGTAAAATCAAAGTTATTAAATGTTTAATTAAATATCTACAAAACCGTAACATTGTCAACCAGTAAACTGCAGCCACACTTAACTGGTAAATAATCCCATATAAATTGCATTTAATGTGGGATTGTAATGTATTTGATATAGTGTGGGATAGAGCTTCCATAAAAAGACATCCTAGGGCCTGCAAAGGCCTTAAAACAGCCCTGCCTCTCTCCTCTTTCTTCTTTCTCTCTTGCACTCTCTTCCCTTCTCCTCTGAATCTTGCATCCTGGTCCTGGGCACATAGAACAGGTTCTGGAGGGAGCCAGCCCAGGAAAGGACCAGACCTGCCAGGTGGGCAAAGCACATCTGTGGTGTGAGCAACGAACCCACTTTTCAGGCATATTCCTGGGGGCTCAGGATGGAAAACTGAGCTGCCCTAAGTTTGCACGGAACACTTTAAAACTTCCATTAGCTGCTGATTCTCTTGGTGTCGTCAACAGCTATCTATAGAAATATCTGACCTGCTCGCCCAGGCCCCAATCTGTACAGCAAGTTGTCAGTGTGGATACCCTGGGCTTTGGAGGGCAGGTGACTTCTCTGCCCTGCTGCTGTTTTCCGGCTTTGGGTTTTTGTTTTGGTGTGGGGGTGGGGGGGGCTGTGTAGGCTGACGGTGATGAGCTCAGTCTCCAGGAGCCAGTATTCATGAGTACTCTTTCCAGCTGTGCTTCTGACTCATCCTGTGACCTTGGACAAATCGCTTCCTCTCTGGGCCCTGCTCTCCATCTATAAAGAGCCTCCATCCTAAATTGTTTCCAGTTATTTGTTTGTAAAGTACTTTGACATCTCAGATCCAAGGCACAGTAAAGAGCAGAAATACTGCTGCTGTTATTGTGCATTTAAAACCTCGAATGAAATGTGTTGCTAGCTCTTGAGATGGAAATTAAAAAGCTGTAATAATTGATGACTAATTCTACTGTTGCTTTATGGTGCCTTTGCCACTCTGGGATCATCCAATTTGTGCCCTTTTTTCTTTAAAAATAAATAAAGGCTCTTTTGTGAAGAATGGCTTTAATTTAGTGAATAATTTTGACTTCTGTAATTACTTTTGTGACTTTAACAACTTCGCTTAGCTGTAAAAAAAAAAAAAAAAAAGCCCCCACCACCCTTGCATCCTACCCCCACCCCCAACCGCAGTCTTCCATCCCTGGTGCTCCATAAAGTAATTGTGCAATTAGGAAGAAGTGGCTGGAGCATTGCGGCTCTCTATATTTTAAGTTGGGTGTCTGACTTGGACTCTGCTTGTTGGAGTGGGTGAGCCAGCCCGTTATTAAAAAAACAATTATGCTGTTAAAAAATCAGGAGCTCCACAAGTGAAGAGCATTGATTGGAGAGAGCTGGTCAGTTATCAGCAGAAGGTCCTGACAACACACTAATAGGTTTTTCTGAAGATCCAATCAAATTTTCTAGGCAGAGGCTTGAGGTGTTCCACATGGGATAATGCTTGTCCTGGGCAGTATTGATTTCAGCGGGGCGCTCTCCTCTCTCCCCTTACTAGCTCGCACTCTTCTTCTGCGGCTACCTTTTTCTCTTTCTTTTTGTCTGTAATAAAGACTTGAGCTTTGTAGCCTATGTTAACAGTTTGATGGGGAGCATGGGGGGACTTGGGGTGCCTCAAAAGCCTTGTCTGCCCTTGACCGGGTGACTGTTTGTCCCTCTCTCCCTAGAGGTAGATACAGCATTTCTGCTTCCTGTGCTGCTTCGCCCTGACTGTTCCCCCTGCTCAGAGCTGGCCAGCCCAGCCCCTCCTAGAAGAGATTCAGTTAGAAGGCCCTCTGGGAGGGAGGGGGTGAATCTGGCTCCCCGTCACAGAGGTTCCCAGTTCTGCCACCCCCACAGCCCCCCAGGAAAGGGCATTCCCTGGGGGCAAGGAGAGGGTCTGATGTGCACGTGGGAGGGGTGCGTGTGTGCACGTGTGTGAGGTGCGTGTGTATGTGGGGGGTGGGAGAACCCTAGCCTGCCCTCCACTAGCTGAACTCTGTGCCCTGACACCCGCCTGAGGAAGGGACGGCCTTCTTCTACTTCACACCAAGATGCTGCATGGACAGGCCTGGAGAGAGGCCGTGGGAGCTCAGCGCCTCCAGGATCCACAGTGACTCTGCCGTGGTGCCCTGGGAAGGTGTCCAGGCCACTTCCCACCATCAACCCTGGCTGGAAATGTTAGCAATTTAAAAACACTTCTTGCAGCCATTTCATGACCACTGGTACTTCCCGTGAACTCACGGGCCCCAGGAAGGCTTGCTTAGATCTAGAAAGCGGGCGTGCAATTCATCTCACCAAAGACTCGCCACGTGACGGAGGCAGGAAGTGACTTGCACATCTCTGCTCGTACCGCCTAACGTTTTGATGAGCACAGGCTTTGATAGTAGCAGACCCAGGTTCAAATCCCAACGTCATCGCCGAATCAAAGTTGACCTTGGGCAAGTCTCTCAGCCTGTTTCTTCATCCTTAAAATATCCACCCCCCACCCCCAAATTGTAAGGACCATGCAAGGAAAGAGACCACAAATGATAAAGAACGATATAAACGTTAGCTATTGATGATTGAAGGGCCTCATCAAAACCCCCTTTGTCCTCCCTGGGGCTCCCTGAACCCCCACGGAAAGTCCCTAAACAGGCTCACGCCAATCAGCACTTGGTTCAGTCCTGACATTTTCCCCTCCTGTGTGCTTCCTCTCCACAGCCAGGCTTACCCTCGTCCCGGCTCCCCCACAGCCCTGCAGTGGGCTGAGCACACTCCTTGACTGCCCTGGGTTCTTGCTGTTATACGATTTCTAGTCTGTAGCACTCCCCACCTAGGAAGAAACTTAAATGCAATCTGTAGCTTTGGCTTAGTTCATCCAATCATAGAATATAGAATGCCAGGGCTGCCAAGGACCTTAGAGCTCATCCGGTCCAACCCCCTCTTTCCACAGACTCCGATTGCAGGCAGCCTCCCTCCCCCGAAGCACCAAATACCAGCGGCCGCGGAGGTGGCGTTCCTGACCCCTCCCTTCCCCACTCGAGACACCTGGGCCGAGTTACCCAGGGACGAGCCGCTGGCCACTCGCCAGGCAGGGCTGCTGGGTGGGTGGACGGTTCTCAAAAGCGCCCTTACCTACTGAATCGAAAACCCTGCGGACAGGGCCCAGTGATCTGCATTGTAAGGAGCCCTCCTCTGGGTGATTCTAGTGCGTAGGCAAGTGTGAGACCCTGTGACTGCTGCAGGGGGAAAGGCACTGGACTGAAAGCAGCAAGCCTGTCCTTCAATCCAGGCCTTACCCCTGCCGGGCAGCATCCGCATCTGTCGAGCAGGAAAAAAGAGTGTTCACCTGACCAGCCGAGATCACACGCTTGGCACATAGTAGGCACTTAAGAAATGTTAGCTGAATTTGAATTACCACTTGTCTTCCGTGAGTGGGTGAATGGCTGATTGCAAGGCTGATTGGAGGACATGCAACTTTCATCACCTTCATCAGGAAAAACAAATCTATTAAGTGCCTAAATGCATGCTACTCTGTTCTCTACATACTGAGAAAAAAAGTATTCCATGAAGCTGGGGAGACAAAGGTTTTGAAATTGGAAGGATCTTGGTCCAAAAGCCTGCTCCACCACTGTGTGACCTTGACTGACCTACAACCGACATGGTCACTCCTTCATCATATTCTTTGGAGCTCCTCCTATGCGCCGAGCAACGTGCTAGGCACGGAGAACATGCAAGACAACAGGTCAGATGAGGTCCGGTCCCCGTGGTAGACCCAGTCTTCCTTTTCCTCCCCTGTATTTCCCAGCCCCCTTGCATTCTGTGGAGCTTGCGCTCTAGTGAGGCAAACAACATCCACACAGCTGAGTATTTACAGTTGTAAGAGGCACTGTGAGGGTGACATACAGATGCTTATGAAAGCATATACTGGGGGGCCCTGACCCGGTCTGGGGGTTCAAAGAAGGCTTCTCTGGGGAAATGGAAGTTGAGACCTGAGGGATGCAGAGGAATTTGTCAGGCAGAAAGGGCAGGGGAGGTCAAGTCCAGGCAGAAGGGATAGCATGTGCAAAGGCCCTGCAGAGGGAGGGCTGTGATACGTCAGAGGACAGAGAAGAGGCCAGCTCGGCAGGAATGTCGAGAGCCATCAGGGGATGAACCAAGAGGTGGGCTAGAACCTGATTACAGAGGGTTTATGGGCCATTTCAGGATTTTGGATTTAATCCTAAAACAAATGATAAACTGAACATTTTAAACAAGGCAGCAACACAGACTCTGCTGTTTAAAACGCTTTGAGCCTCACCTTCCTCATCTGGGCAATGGGCACAATAGTATGAATGCTTCAAAGGATTGTGAGCCTGGAATGAGATAACTTCTGTTACACACTGTTTGGGTCACACTGCTAACACTCAGCACATCCGACCCTCTCTCTTCATCTGGTTGCCCCCAGCTTAGAGTTAGCAGCTGGCACAAGTGCTCTGGTATGTTCTTTTGTGGGGGGTGCTGAGATCTGCAAGAAGAAACCCAAAGTACCTGTGCAATAAAATCATGGCTGGCATCCACTGAGGACTTGCACTGTGCTGGGCACTGTTCTGAGTCGTGACTCACCACGACCCCATGGGATAGCTTTTATTATTGCTATAGCCAGTTTACAGGTGGGGAAGCGGGACACGTGGTAAAACCGCCTGCCCAGAATCACCCAATAGGTAAACAGCAGGGCGGGATTTAGACCCCCCTCTCACTCTGAGGGCCTCACTCTTTAACAAGAAGGCTTCACTGCGTTCACGAAAGAAATGGGGTTTTAGGGAAATGACGTGGTGCGAGAGAGCAGCTCTGGCCAGACCCCCGGGGTGAGTGGAAAAGAGGGGCCCAACCTCCATGTGTAATCCCAGGCTCTGACTGTCCTCCCCTGGAAGGCAGAGGCAGAACCCCCAGCCCGGCCTAGGACAGCGCCCAGACGCCCACACCAAGCCCGGACTAGGGACACCTTCCCTCTGTCACCTCCGTCAACCTCCGCATGCCCATTCCAGAAGGTTCCCTCCGCACAGCTCCACAGCACGCTTTTCAGGATGCTGCCCGGCGAGGCCCTCGGAGCGGCTACAGCCTGGGTGCCTGCCCAGCGAGGAGGTCGCCTCCAGCCTGGCGTGTACCCGTGGGAGTGGCCCGAGGCACGTGGTGTCAGCGGAGCCCCGCAAAGGTCGGCACCGCTGGGCTTGGAGGCAGGCGGGCAGGATGGCCGCCCCGCTCCTGCCTCTCGCTGCAGTCAACCAGTAAGTCAGAAAATGTGCTCGGCGACCAGCGAAGCAGATGGCTGAGAATATCATGTGTATACAATATTTATGAAATGTGAGCTGAGCAGAGCTAAGGCTGAGTCTCCTGTCCCAGGCAGAGTAATTCAGCCCCATGTGATGAACAAGATGGTAATTGGGGTAGTTCCAATTTACTAACCATTTGCCAAAGATTACATACCTCTCACATAGTCTCCTCTCCTAATCTTACTTTAATGAACACTACTCTATCTGGATGTATAATTTCAGAAGGGTGGGGGGGAAACAATTTCTAGCCTAGAAGGCAAAGCTGTAGCTAATACATTAACATCCAAATTAGAGAGAGGGAGAGTAATTGTGAGCTCCACAGCTGAAGGCATATAGAGGCTCCCTCCCCTTCCCCCCAGAAAAAGACAGATATACAGTAGAGGCAGTCCCTATTACTTGGCACAGAGGGTGAGGACTTTCCCTCCAAGATGGCAGCCTCAACTGGAACCATTCACTTCCCCTGAAAACAGGACTCCATAAGGAATGTGTAGGAAGCAGGTCAGACCAGCAGAAGAACTTCCAGGAAGTCATGGTTGTTGGCAAGCACTCTTTCCCTAAAAGCCTAAGGCTAGGAGGGATGCTCATGGGCAAGTTAATTAACTCATCTCTATCCCCAGTGTCATCATCTTTAAAATGGGGGTGCAGTGGGGGGATAATGCTGCCCAATACATGCCTTCATTCATTCAACGGTTTTTATTGGGACCTTGTAGGTGCTGGAGACAGCAGGAAAAAAAATGAAATCCCTGCTCTCCTAAAGCTTACTTTAAAAAAAAATTAGAGAAAGTGTAAGTTTACAGAAAAATCACGCTTAAGCTAAAGCTTACTTTTTAATGGGGAAAGAAAAATAAATGTTTAGTATAGCAGGTGCTACGACAAGGCCTATAAGTAGTGTCCCTGCATCGAGAGGCCTCGTGATGGGCTTGCTCTCCTTCAAAGCCCAGGGTGGCACCAACGACCCCTAGCCTTTGAACTTGGGCTTTGCCCTGTGTGCCTGCCCGTGTGGACATGGATGCACTGGGTCATCCCCTCTCTTCCACTGGTTCCTGTTGTGAGGAAGGGTTTGCATGTGGGGTTTGGGGGAAGCGGCACTGCAGACTCCTCTCCAGAGAGCAGAGCCCGGTGCCCAGCGGCCCTGGGTGGAGCCTGCTCCTCCCCAGTGCTGTCTCTGGCTGATGGCGGTAGGCAGCCCTTCCAGCTGCCCGCCAGAGCAGCTCGTGAAAGGCGTGAGGAACCCGGGGAGGGGGTTAGAGAACACACCCAGAGCAGGACAGCACTTCTGGAGCTCCTTCTCGGGTGCCCATCTGCAAAGCAGGAGCCAGCCACAGGGCTCATCTGTGCTTGCCCTGCTCCTTAGGGCTTGTCAAGGCCCCACACGGGTGGGTGAGGCTTAGCAGAAGAGCCAGGGGTCCCTGTCGGGGGCCAGCACCTCTATCACGCACTCAGCCTACTGTGTGCTGGAAGAGAGGCTCCCCAGTGCAGCTTCACTAGCTGCAGCTCTGCGGCCTGGGCTGGGAGCTGTCCTAAGACAGAGGCAGAGGTGTGGGTCCCCAGATGTGACCCCGTGATGGATGCCCCCCCCCCTAACGTTGACCCCTATGAATGGCCGCCAAGGGTATCACCAAAGCCCTGAGTCCATCAGGTGCAGCCCTCTACTAGCGACTGCCCCTCGCCCCCTCCACTCTCCTCTCGTCTACTCTCACTTAATTGCCTTGCAGAACTGTTTGCCAGGGTGTAGGGAGACTGCCGTTGAATCCAGGAGCTCTGTTCCTGAGGTCTTATCAGACCCACGGCTTGCACATGCACACACACGCCTGCTGCTCCCGCACTCTGACCCTGGGCTTGCTCTCCTGCCTCCACTCCCTCCCTTAAATAAACACGCACGGACACCTGGCCGGCCAGGAGCCATCTGTCTGACTTGCACTGGAAGGGCCTTATGAAATTAAAGGCAATGTAAATCCATGCTGGGGGAGGGGGAAGCAGGCCTTGAACCTGACCCTCTAGCTCCTCTTCATTCTCCATTCCATCAGCCACGGGGGAGCTGAGGGCTTCTGGCCTCTAGTGCTTCCAGGGCCACCCAGAGGGGGACTGGGTCCCCCAGCAAGAGCCTTTAGTATTAGACCCTGGCGGTTGCACAGTCTTTCCCCTCATCCCCAGCCAGTCTTGGATTCTACTTCTGCAGGTGTGTGTGTGTGTGTGCCGTGTAGGCATATCAGGAAAGGGTGGGGGTGGGGAATCTACACTAAAATAAAAGGAAGGGAGGGAGGGAATAAGGAAAGAGGAAGGTGGGAGGGCAGGAGATAAGGGAGGAGAGAGGGCAGGGCAGGGAAGGGGGAGAGGAGGAAGGAAGGAAGGAATGGGGAGAGGCGGTCAACTCCCAGCGCAGTCACGTATGCTGAGCAACCGCACGTGTGCTTGCCCGTGTGGCCCCGCTGCTGTCGTCTCAGAGGTGGGTCTTGATTCATGTGAGCAACCATCCCCGTTTGCCCAGAAAAAGGAGGTCCCTGGGATGGGGAACTTTCAGGCTGAAATCAGGGACACTGGGCCAGCTTGGTCACCCTAGTCCACCCAGACCATCTTCCTGGAGCCTGTGCTTCCGAGCCTAAGTGATGCTGGGTTCTAACACCCAGAAGGAGGCTGGGGGCAGGCTTCTGGTCCTCGGTGGGGAAGGGGGCACCCTTAGTTCTCCTGGCCCTGCTTCTGTCCTGCTTCCTCCACTATCCTTTCCGAGCAGCAGCTTCTAGAGCAGAAGTGAGGGTGGTAATAATGCCGACAAGAGTAGTTACCACGAACCTGGGCTTACCTGGCAGGCACTGCTCCACACCCCTCAGCTGTGCTCACTCCTTTAATTCCCCTAACTACTCTCTGAGGTTGGGCCACAGGTGAGAAACCGAGGCTGCAGAAGGTCAGTGGGCCCAGGGCACGAGGCCAGCAGGGGCGTGGGGGCAGGATTTAGGGATTTGGCCCCAGCATTCCATTCCTGACCATAGGCCCCTCTCTCCTGGCTCACCTGCCACCATGCCTCGGGGACCTCGCCTGTGACCCATCTTCAGTGCCCAAGGGCACGTGGGCCTCGCATCCCCCGTGGGAACTAGTGGGCTGGGAAGTAGGGGCAGCCGGGCTACTTGTCTGGAAGCTTGCATCAGCTGCCTAGGGCTGCACCCCTGCAGCCACCGAGGCACTCAGCACTCAGCCAGGGCCACAGGTGGGGCCCTCCAGGGCTGATGGGCCTGTGCCACCATGCTGTCAGGGAACACACGGCTTGTAGAGGCAACTCTCCAAGCCTGAAACAGGAGCAAAAGGAATATCTGATCACAGGTGGCCGCTTCAGTGCAGCAGTCTCTGAAGTCCTGAGGCCGGCCCGCCTGCCCAGAGTCCCCCGGGGCCCCTCCTGCACATCCCCAGCCCCAGCCCAGGGCCCCGCTGCCACCTCAGCAAAGAGAGCAGGCCAGTGTCTCAGACTTCACCCCTCCTACACCACGAAAGTGGTTCCTTCAACAGAGCAGGGTGAGCGGGCGGTTCCCATCCTAGGCTGGGCAGAAACGCCCTTCCAGACAGCGCTTCTTTATCTCCCCTGCTGCCTTGTCCTAACAGGAGAGGAAAGAGAATGGCTTTTGAAATCAGTCACATTCGACTCCCGTGTCCTGCCAGTGGTGACCTTGGCAAAGTCACCCAACCTCTGTATGCTTGTTTTAGAGATAAAACACCCACCCACTAGGTCTAAAGCAAGGGTTAAATGCAGCAGCATCCACAAAGTGCCTGGATGAGTGTCAGGCTCATGGAGGACCTTATAAATAACAGATATAATTAGGTCAAGCCTGAAACTCAGCGAGCACTGGGTCCACCCACGCTCACCGCCGAGGAGGCACATGTACGGTCGATCCCTTACGAATGCATTGCTGTTATGCTTGAAAGTTCTAGAGAAAAGGAGGCTGCCCCTCCTGTTGGAACCAATTTCTTGTTTTAACAACTCCCCTCTGTGATAATTCTTTTTTATTCCCCCTAGTCTAATCTGAGTCCCTCAAGTTGCAACTCGAAGTTAATTTTCTTTTGTCTTCTTTTTGGAAGAGATTGTGAATCACCCAATTTCTTTCTGATATTTCTTCTGGAGCATAAAGACTTTACTCTTCTCCCCTCCAGGCTGAACAGCACAGAAGAGTAGTACTCACTTGGTCCTTCTGGGAGCTTATGAGTCCAGGCAGTACTGACTTACCCAGACTTACACCCTGCCTCTGTGGCAGGAGGCAGGGTCCAGCCCAGGGCCCCTGAGGCCTAGAATCTGGCTCCCATAATCCCACCTCTTGTATTCCCAGTGCTCAGGCTTTTTCCAGACCCCCACCCTCTCCCCTACCCCACCCCCATAGGCATTTCTGAATTCTCTGCCTTCTGGAACTTTCCTTGTTTATTTTCTTGGATTGAAGAAGGGTGGGGTAAAATGAAGAACTTTCCAAGAAGTCTAAACGTGTCTTCTGAGCTGGGTGATCTCCCCATTCAGGGCAGAGGCATGAGACCCACGGCGGGACAAGAGAGCGGGACCCAAGTGGGCGCAGAGGGAGCGGGGCTGGGTCTGCGCACATCCTCCCCCCTGCGCATCCCTCAGCCCTGCAAGTCCCCCGGCTCAGAGTGTCCCTGGAGCCCAGCATCCCCCCGCCCTCCGGCCCTCTGCGGCCGCTCATCTGTAGGCGCCGGCAGCGCTTCCCAGCCACTTGCTGTCTCATAATCAACACCATTATCTCTGGATAATGTTCCCTTCTCTCGGCAATGTCGCCAGTGAAAGGAACCCGAGGAAGGACGCACGTTTCTGGGACTACGAGAAGAGGGGACGTGGCCTTGATTGCAAATGAAAAATTAAGCCCACGTGTCGCTCATTCCTGCCGCGGTGACTGCGTCATGGCCCCTGAGCGCCCCCGCCCACCCGGCTGCCTGGAGGGTGGCAGTGACCTGTCCACCTTTTCTTTGACTCGCCTCGCGTTTAGCCAATCTATAATGCATTTAATCTGGGCTTTAAATGCCTAATTTGCTGCGGAGAGCCCCCGCGATTCTCTCCCCGCCGGCGTTGAACTCGCAGCGTTTGTTTGTCCCATTGCCGGGCCTGGGGCGCGCCCACCCGAGCTCGGCTCCCCTTCCCGAGCCGGGAAGAGCCAAACACCCAAGGCCGCCTAGCAAGTCCCGTCCCCCAGCAGGCCGCTCCGGGAGCCTGGGCATCCCTCACCCCCAGATCTGCAGGTCGCCCCCGCTGCGCTCTGCCCCGCGCCCCCCGACCCTGGGCGCCCCGCAAAGCGGACAAGGACCCGGTTCCCTCCTGAAGGGACGGCGGGCTGCTGGGGGAGACAAACCCAGGACGCAACAATTAATTGCTACGCGATGAACTCTGGTTCAGTAGAGGTGTGTTCCAAACGCTCGGCGAGGACGAGGAGGAAGTGACTCACGTTCCCTTCGGGAGAGCAGGAAGCGTTACACAGGAGGTGCTAAGCCTGCGCTCTCGCGGGGTGAGCTGGAGTTCACTGGGTGGGGGTGCTGAGGGGGGCTCGCGGCCGGGACCCGCCTGGGCCAGGAGGGTGGGGGCTCACAGGTTTTGACCCATGTGGGAAGTGGCAAGGCGTGGGCTGCTGGTGATGCTCAGGCCAGGGCAGTGTGACTGTGTGTGTGTGTGTGTATTTGTGGGGCGGGGTGGTGGGAGCTACGGAGGAAAGGAGGGGCCCCAACGCCAGGATTTAGATCTTGTTCTGCCACAATGGAGAAGTATTGGCGTGTTTAAGCCAGAATATACCGTATTCGTCCTCATGCACGCATATACATATGTCTACACATGCATATATATGCATCTATATATTTATGTAGGAACAGATGTTACCTCTTACGTTTATATGATTATCTACATAACTTATTTCATGTGTAAAATCACATTTGTTTGTTTGTTTGCTTATTTATTTAAACTTTCCTTCTGGGAGGGCCCCATAGTCGCCGGCCTTTCCGAGCAGTGGCTGGTGGGAGAGGAGGACGCTGCTGCACACCCAGCCCTGCCCGGAGCTGAGACAACTGTCTCACCAGCTGAGGGATGAAGAAGAGCCACTGCTCGGGAACCGGCTCTGGGTTTTCCTAACATCCCACTCGGTTGTTCTGGTGGCCTCAGCAGCAGCCTCCACTCTGAAGTAAAGCCCAGAGAGGGGTCCCCAGAAACGCCAGGCAGATTGTGACCTTTCCAAGAATGGAGATTTCACGTTGGAAGTGGCTCACCTTTTACCAGGAAGGGGCAGAAGCCAGATACTTGAGCTTCCTGAATCCTTTAACTCTGCCTTTTTTCACATCAGTTCAGACTTTTTTGGTTGCATGTGACAGACTACGACACTCAGATAAGGTTTAATCAAGAGAGGATCTTATTGGCATATTTTTAAAATTTATTTTTATTTTTTTATTGGCATATTTAGTGGAAAATTCCAGAGGGTCCATCTCAATTTTGAGGAAAGTGTTGGGTTCAGGGGCTTAGATAACTTTCCCGTCTGCCAGCTCTGCTCTCTTCTACGTCAGCTTCTTTCTCAGGCAGGGCTTAGGTAGTGGTAAGATGGCTGGTCTCAGCTGCAGGTCCACATCCCAGGGTCAAGTCCAGTGTGACAGAGAGAGAAAACAGTTCTCAACAGGCCCAGAAAAAAAGTCTTCTTGGATCTGACTGGATCACAAGAACATCCTGAAACCACCCCTGTAGCCAGGGAAATGAGTCACATGACCCCTTCTCCCAGCCCTCCTTCCACTCCCTGGAACAAACTACATCCCCAGCAGGCATAGGAGTGCTTCCCCAAAGAGAACCTGGAGTTCCTTCCCCCCAAAGAAGTCTGAATGGATGCTGGTTGGGAAAAGCAAAAGACATGCATCTCTGGGAGAAGAGTCTTGTGGGACAAAAGTATAACAAGTGATTCAGCAAGACGGTAAGCTCTGGAGTGTCCCCACTCTGCCACTTGACAGTCATTTGCTCCTGAGCAAGTTACTTAACCTCTTAGAACTTGTTTTCTAGTTACTAGCTAGGTTTAATAAAAGCTTCTTTTCGTTATGGACATTAAATGGGATGAAGTACACAAAGCACTCGGGACACGGAGCTGCTCAGTAAATGTTAGCTGTGATTTTTGAGATCACAAGAAGTCACAGATTCCCAGTGTTGGACGTGGAGATATGTTCAGTGTAGCCACAACATATTTCAGATGAGAAAACTGAAGCAAAAAGAGGTTAAGCAGGGGGACGGATGTGGCTCAAATGGTTGGGCGTCCGTCTCCCATATGGAGGGACCCGGGTTTGATACCCGGGACCTCCCGGTAAAAAAAAAAAAAAAAAAAAAAAAGAGGTTAAGCAGCTCCCCCCAGGTCATGCAGCTCACCAGTCACAGAAGGGGGCTAGACTCCAGGACCCCTAATTGCCAATGGGGCTGGCTGTACCATAGTTCAGCCAACCTCCTACACCAGCCTAGGAAAATGGCCCTGTCCCCAGGGCATGGAGTCCAGCACCTGCACCCTCTGAGCATCTTTCTGGGAGGGAAGCTAAGTCTTTGCCTTTGCAGAAACTCTTGCACTTTGGAGGACTGGCATGCGGGTAATAGTGTGTGTGCTTGCACATGTACGCCCTGGCCTAGCCTTGCAAGCCAGGGTAAAGGAACAGGGGCAACAGCCTGCTTCCCTCTGTACCTGAGACAGGCCACTTTGCCAGAGTCAACCCCATGCCTCCCAGGGCCCCAGGCCCCAAAGTGAATGAGTTAAGAATGCTTTTAAGGGTTAGAGCTCCTGGCAAGACGCCATTCTCCTTGGAGCAAGATAAGGGCTGAATGGTCCTATGGCTCTTTTTTTTTAAGATTTATTTTATTATTACCCCTTCCCCTCATTGTTTGCGCTCACTGTCTGCTCTCCATGTCCATTTGCTGTGTGCTGTCTGTGTCTGCTCATCGTTTCATTAGGAGGCACTGAGAACCGAACCGGGGACCTCCCATGTGGGAGAGAGGCACTCGATCACTTATGCCACCTCAGCTCCCTGGTTTGTTGTGTCTCTCATGGTCTTTCCTCTTTGTGTCTCTTAGTTGCATTAGCTTGCTGCTCCTGCCCATCATGCCAGCTCGCCGTCTTGCTCATCTTCTCCAGGGGCCCAGGGAACTGAACCTGAGACCTCCCAGGTGGTAGGTGGGAGCCCAATCACTTGAGCCATATCTGCTTCCCAGGTCCTATGGCCTTGCTCCTCTTGAGAGAGGATGTAAGATGTCTCTCTGGTTACTCAGTGGGTGGATGCCAACCCCTACCCCGCTAAGCCCAGGGCCCACCGGCCTGCAGGGAGCCTCACTGAGCACCTGCACACTGCTTTGAGGGTGCCTGGGGCTGAGGAAAGGGCATGGGACTTAGAGTCAGAGAATCAGGTTTGAGGCCCCACTTGGCCTCATACTTCCCAGCAGCACGCCCTTAGGCAGCTCACCAGCCCTCTCTGGACCTGTTATCTCACCTAGGAAATGGAGATACACAAGCTGCCTCACAGACTTGCCATTAAGATGAAATGCAATGATGTATGTGAAAACTACTTTGTAAACCTCAAGTGCTATATAATGCCATGGCTATTATTAGATATTAAAAATCAATACCAGGGAGGTACCTGGGCGTTTCTCCAGAGGAAGATTGCCACAGACCAGTGGCCATGCTCGGGTTGGTGGAGTGACAATGAAGCAAGGCAGGGAGGCCAGGGTGTCTCAGAAGAATGAGGGGCAAGCTTGTGTCAGTGTGGTTCATCCCTGTGGACACCCCCTCCCCCTAATGCACACACACACACGCACAAGCATACACAAACCTTCTTTCAGTAATACCAGTTTCAGTTCCATGCCAAGATGGAAAGAATCTGGAAGGCTAAGTAGGCTGTCCTAGTATCCCATTTTCACCAGGTATGATATCCCAGGGAAGGAGGCACTGAGGCATTGAGGCAGCATGGGGCAGTTCTTAGGGAGAGAGGGCCTCAAATCCCATCCTACGGAACACTGGTTCCCATCCCTGCCTGCACATCAAAATCACTTGGGGAGTTTTGGAAAAAAGAACACATGGGTCCATAGGTCCTTCTCGGGCTCTTCTGAATCAGAATTTCTAGGTGTAGGCCCTGCGAATCACTATTTCCATAAGGCCCCCTCCGCCCCCATGGTTCTGCTGCACAACAGGCTTGGGAATCCCTCATGGAGGGATTACTGACTCATAAAGCCACCCATTGGCAGCAGCCCCTATTTTGCCCGAGTGCCCCACCCCTTTGCTACAAACAGTCGCTTCTGGGACCCTGTGTCAATTGCTCCTAAAAACAGAAGTGAGCCTTCTTCAAAAATTTATGGGGCTTCTGGCAGGCAGGGTCACAAGTCCCTGGAAAGGCTGATGTGGGTGGTGGCAGCCTCCACCCCCCAGCCCCACGGGACAGCTGTAAAGGGCAGGATTCCTGCAGCCAGCCTGCCAGCTGAGGCCGGGACTCCCGACTACAGAGGCCCATGTGTACCCAGGGTGGGCTGCAGGGACCTGGATGCTGAGCCTGGTGCTCAGGAATTTGGACAGCTGACTCTGGACAGCCACCAAGATGCTGCCTTCCAGACCGCCATGGAGTGCTGAGCCTGTGGCAGCAGTGTGGATGCTGCAGGTAAGTAACTGTCTTCCTGATGTTTCCTGCCAAACTGGCATCTGTCACCTTCCATTATTGTCATCTTCCATTTAGGTTCCTGCTTTGTGATTCTTTTTTAAATAAAAAAATAAATAAAAAGCAGGGGAAGCAATCTGTGGCAAGGCTCCAAGCCTCTCTTAATTGCAAATTCCCTTAAGTACCACTTCCCTGGAGCTACAGGCCCTGTCTGCTAGTCAGGACTACTTCAGCCTGGCTGATTTTTAATAGGCAGGCGCTAATTTTCAGCCTCTTCTAACTTTCCCTTTTGTTCGCCTGCAAATCCTGGCATGTCCTCGTCCTGTGCAAGGGATCTCAAATGATTAGAATGAACCTCCTCTTTCTTTCATCTTTGTATTAAAAGGAAAAGAAAGAAAAGACAAAAGAGGAAAGGGAGGCAAAGGAGGAGGGAGGGGGAAGAGAGATTGAAATGGCGTGCTGGAGTGTCAGCATTGCCCAGGACGGCTGATACTCAGCTTGTAGCAGCAGCACTGTGCAAGTTGACCAAATATTGAAATACATAGGGACCAACTGCCCCGAGCGTCTTGAGGGCACCTCAGTCCTCCTGCCCCCGGCCTCCCCCCTGAGACCCCACAGGCCTCAGAAGGTGGCACAAGTAAGGGGTTTAACTTCCCGCCAGGGCAGGAAGTGTTCAGGGCCATCCTGGGCCCTAAGGGATTTCTTCCTCCTAGTTGGGACCCTTGGTTTTCTGATTGTTAAACGTTTTAAATGTCCTTGGGCCAAAGCATGGAGGAAAGAAATGGGGGAGTTTCGATTTTTCTTTGGGGGAGATGGAAAGAACTTGGGGGGAAAACAAAACTGCATGTGGAAATCAGTAGACAACATCCCAAGAAACAATTTTGCAACTCAGTTTCTGCCTTTGTAAAATGGACCTGGTAATATCTGCTGTCAAAGCGCTCTCCCACGTGGCGCCCGCCGGCTCCCACAGTCAGGAGACATCCTGTGAGAGCAGGAGAAAGCCTCGAGAAAGCCTGGGAGAGTCAGGATCAGAACTTGTGGGACTGATGCAAATACACTTGCTAAGGTGCCCTGGTACCCAAGGAAATAGCGGCGCGGTGATACGAAGGGAAGTGGAGGCAGGAGGTGGGAACTGGTCTGACTCACAGAACCCCCTGCTGCTGTTGGCAGGCCCACCGTGGGTGTGCAACGAACTGGGGTTCCCTCTGCCCTCAGATTCTGTCTCCCGTTTGTTCCCTTCTAAATGGAGCCTCCTTTATTGAGAGCCAGCGTTCTGGTTGTGGAAGTTTCCGGGTATGTGACCAATCAGCACAAGTTCCCCGACCAGAAACCAAGTTGTGCCCCAGGCCCAAGGAGACGGGCTCCATCTGCTGACATTTGGCTCCTCTCTCCGCCCCCCACTCTGACTCGGCAATGCCTGACCTTGCTCTTCCCCAGTACCCCTCTCCTTTGGGGCCTCGGAGCCCCATCCCCGCCAATAATCCTGGCTCTTGGCTGCCCCCCGCCAAAGGCAGATGGTGTTGAGTGATGGGGCTTCTCCCTCGGTTGGATGGGCCAGCGTCAGCAGAGCTGCTTCAGCGTGGTGCTGGCACGTGGCTTCTGGAGCTTAGCACTTTCTCTTCTTCGGGAGCTGGGGGGGGGGAGGGGCAAGGATCTTTCCTGAAGCCAGAGAATCTGTGGGCAGATTACATTCTGAGCCTCCAACTTCCCTGCCTTTGAACTTCCCCCGAAGACATCTCTCTTTGTTTGCCTGTATTTCACTCTGTCGGTGTCTAAAAGGCTTCTTCCATTTGCTTTCATATATTCATTTGGAATGGCTCCTCCAACATTTAATCTTTATCGGAACCTGGGAGCCTGGTATTTATTTTGTGGATCCGTTGCTCATCCGTTTTCCTTGAGGCCTCTGGCAGGAGACTGGAGAGCTGGATGCCTCCGGGGGGCGCTGCCATCAACATTAGTCTTGGTGACAGGAGGACAAATCAAAGCCCTGTGGGCTACCAGTGAGAAGATCAATCTGGCAAAAGGCTAATGAGGAAACTGGCCGCAGCAAGAGAGGGCCTTCAAGATTTTCCAGGCCTCTAGATGCAAAGTGGGTGATCGTCCAGGGCCGAGAGCAAGCGGGCATATGGTTGGCATGAGTTGGGTTTTTCCAGATTGAGACAGCTGGGCAGCAGAGTTTAAATTTCTGAGCACCAGTGAAGGGCAGTCAGGAAGGAGATAGCCATTTCTCGAAGCATATGGCTTTTATCGCCCATCAGGTGGAAAGTCCAGGAAGATATTCATGCTGCAGAATGAAGGATTGGGGTTAAATATCTGAAAGAATTTCTAAAAGGTCAGCCTCGACCAGAAACTTATGGAAGGTTATGGAACAGCTTTGTTTTGTAGGCCCGGGGATGGCTTAGAATGTGCTCTTATATGTCTAAGTCGGGGAATAGTCATCTCTTCCATTTCCAAATACATATTAAACACCTTTTTCATAGCAGGCAAGGTTCCGGGCTCTTAGAATATAAAGGGGGTCCCTGCTCTCAAGGAACTTATAGGAAGAAACTATAGAACCAGGATGGCAAATAGGTTTTTTTATCTCAATGTTTTCTTTTTTAAGAAAAATTGGAAGGCTTTATCTAGGCCCAGAGAGAAAGAATGCAGAAACCTTTTAGTGGTGTCTGCCTTGGTACAGCTTGGGTAATGACATCTCCTGGCTAACCCTGCCAAGGGGAACAGAGCACATTTCATTCAGCAAAGATGGTTTGGGCAAGTACTAGGCACTCAGCTCTGTGCTAGGAACTGGAGAGGTGGGCGAATATAAGTCTTTAAGTAGAAACCAGTCTAGTTGGAGCAATACAGGAGGCAGTGATGGAAACCTGTTATCAGCACTTTTCTAAAATCCTCAGAGAGGGGAGCTGGGAGCTCACGGGAGGTGGGGAGGTGTCCTCAGGAGGACTGGCACGGGCGAGGGGTAGCCCAGTGCAGTCCACCTGGAACAGAAGCTGTTCTTGAAGAGCAGATGAAGCAGGAGGGACGGAGGAGGACAGCAGAGCCCAAGTGAGCCCGTGTATTCTTCCTTCTTAATTTTCTCTGGCCCCTTCCTCAGAAGCCTCTCAGGCAGAGGGGCCCAGCGCCTGGGCCCAGACTGCCTGGGCTGGCGCTGTCCACAGCGCTGCCTTGGTGGAGAAGCTGTTTCTGGGGAGGCAGTTTTGACCCTATTCTTACAGGCATGTGATGGATATTTCATAGCCCAGATATGATCCTGTCCATGGTTTCCTCTCCTTCCCCTCGCCAGCACCCCTCTTCCAGGTTCGAGCCCCAGTCCCCACCCGTTCCAAAGTCAGGAAAATCAGTCAAAACCTTTATCAGGAGTCAGTGTGAGCCAGCCAAGTGCTGTGAAGAGCAAATCTGTGCAGAGCTAATAAGAATGGACAAAGTCACCACAGACTCCGCCACGGGCATCGCTGATAAGGGTTTGTCAGAAGAACTGCAGGTGAGATCTGAGCGGCCCCTGGAAGTGGAATGCAAATGCCTGCTCCCCATCAGCGCTCCTGGTGCCCACTCTGAGCAGACTGGAGGCTTCGGAGCAGAATCAGAAACTCACCCAGGAAGGGGGACAGACAGGGAGGATGGCAGGGACCCAGGGTCGTGCAGGCATGCGGGAGAAACTCAGCCGAGGCGGACAGGGCGTGGGCGTGGAAGGCGTGGCCGGTGGAGAACAGAGGATGGGGACGATGAGAAAGGAGGCTAGAGGAGACGTGACGGGGCACAGGTGCTGCAATTAGACACAGGCGCTAATGTTCTCAAACCATACGGAGCTGCTGCAGACCGGAAGAGGGTTTGGCGTTGCCCACCTGGACACCTGAAGACTGATGCTGTGCACGGTGGTCAGAGCCGGGGCTGTGGAGTCAGACAGACGTGGGTGCGAGACCCAATCCTAATGGTTCCTAGCTGTAAGACCTCGGTAAGGTCGCTAAGCATCCCTGAGCCTCAGCTTTCTCCTCTATACAGCAGTAGTACTTATTTCCTAGGACTGAGTGTGAAGGGCAAAGAAATCAGGGCCCATGAAGGGCATGGTGCAGTGCCTGGCACAGGGTAAGGCTCAAAAACCTTAGCTGTTGTTCTGTTTTTAGGATCATGGGTGGTTTTGCCTAAAGCCAACCTGACAACCTACTGGTCTAACTCAGGAGTTGGCAAACTTTTTTATCCAGAGCCAGACAGGTTTTGAAGATTGTATGGTATCTGTCACAAAATACACAACATGGCCTTTGTAATGCAAAGGCAACCGTAGATTGAGTGTACATGGCTGTGTTCCAATAAAACTTTATTTACAAAAACAGGTGGTGGGCTGAATTTGGTCGGTGCCTCCTGGTCTAACTGGCCTGCCAACTGTTTTCAGTCAGTGTAATTTATAGGAATGAGGAGCCAAGAGCTTCAAGAGGAGGCCAAGGGGCTGGCTGCTTTTGGGTTAACAGGCTTCCTGCAGGGGCTTGGGGCACCTGGAAGGGTAAGCAGAAGTTGTGCTAAAGGGGAAGGGTAAGAGGTGAATTCTAATGGGTATCTGAAAGAATTTCCCTATAAACAAGACATTATAGCATTGACAACGTTATATGTTTCCCCTCTATACATCTTCACTGCTAAGTTTATTGTGGGGCTGATGCATTTTTACTGTATCTCCTAAAAGTAGACACATTTTCATCTTTTTTTTTGAAATATATATCGTTAAATCTCTCTACCAATTCCTTCTGGCTTATTGGACTTGGGAGCAAGCTGTGAGGAATGATTTGTTTTCAGGCCATAAAGCCACCCCCAAGACAGGTCTCTGTCCCATCCCTACAGCCACAAGGGATCGTGGAGGCGGGGAGGGATGGAGGTTTGGAGTGGGGTGTAAATGAGGTTTATGAATAACGTTGGTTTCCTATTCCCTTACATGCTTGAAATCTGCTGGTTTTCTCAAGTGCAGAGTTCACCACTTTCCCAGTGCAATAATATTGTCCTGCATTTGTATGGGGTTTTACAGCTTACAAAATGCTTTTCTGTGTGTGTGTGTGTTGTGTGTGTGTGTATACATATATATATATAAAATCTCTCAGTCTTCTCCACTGCTGTGGGAAGAAGTCGGCAGATCAGGGCTGACCGTTGTTGAACCACACAGAAGGGCTGAGACCCAGAGGAGCTGCTGAACACCGCCCCCCCGCCCCCGCCAAGATCTCAGGTCCTCACCCCTGGAACTTATAAATGTGACCTTATCTGGAAAAGGGGTCTTTGAAGGTGTTATTAAGTTAAGGATCTTGACATGGGGAGATTACCCTGGAATAATCCGGTTGTCCCTAAATGCCATCACAAATGTGCTTACGAGAGAAGAGGAGCGAGATTCCCCACTCACACGCATGCACACGCGTGCACACGCACATAGAAGAGAAAGTGATATGAAAGCAGAGCGGGGCGAGAGCTGAAGATGCCAGCCTCAGAGATTGGATGACGCAGCCACAAACCAAAGGATGCCGGCAGCCCCAGAAGCCGGAGGAGGCAGGGAGCAGCTACTCCCTCAAGCCTCCGGAGAGAGCGTGGCCCTGCCAAAGCCTTGATTTCGGCCCAGTGATTTTGATTTCAGGCTTCATGTCTCCAGAATCATGAGAGAATAAATTTCTGCTGTTTTAAGCTACCAAGTTTGTGGTAATTTGTTACAGAAGCTACAAGAAACTAGTCCAGGCAGTGAAGCAGAATCTGGGAAGCAAGCCCGCAGCTGGGGGAGGGCGGGGTCAGCCTCAACTCCAAATACTGCCCTGCCATCAGCCTGGGAGAGGAGCATTGCCCTGGGGTGTCTGAGTGAAGACCAGCCTCTGTTGGGTTGGTGGGGATGATGCTGAGTCAGCCAACCAGGCGATGTTAACTCACCCTCACTATGAGGCTGGGAGAATTAGAAGCTGGGGTCCATGCCCTCAAGATGCTTAAAGGCTGGCTGGGGAAGCAAGGTGCATGTATGAAACGATTAGCAAATGGAATGGGACGGTGTTTGATGAAGTGCCTGCCAGTGAGATATGCACCTTAATTATATCGAGCTTATGGATCTCCTAGCCCGGGCTGGAAAATGTTCATCTTCTCTGCAGATGGCCCTGGAAGAGGACTTAACCGGGCAAATAATGTGTTCCCCAAGGGACTTTGGGACGCTTTGTTCTAAGCATGCTTTTGGTGTACAAAGACTCTAATTCATGCCATGAGTGTGAAAGTGTCCAGGTGGGACCCCTGACCCAGCACCAGGACCCACGACCCAGCACTTGGCCAAAGGATGGGGATGGAGAGAGTGACATTAGATGGGGTCTCGAAGAGGGGGACTGGGATGGCAAATAAAGAGAGGAATGAAAATAAAAAAGGATTGATTTCTTGGGTCTAAGAGAGTTTTTCTTTCTCTCTTTTTTTAAAAGCAGTATTTGGCATATGTAATAAGACACTGTCTGAAGCCACTCGAAGGAGTTGGAACCTAGCTGAAGGAAAGGGGTGGGGGGCTCAGCTTCATTTGAATTTCCCCCAGAGCTAGCAGCCTTATCCGTGTTCCAGGGAGGGACTCAGGCTCAGCCAGCCAAGGGTGCCCACCCCTTGGACAGCCCAGTTAGGAAAGTCTAACCTTCCCGCCCACCTTGGAGAAGATGGGTATAACTTTATGTTGAACTCAAAATGTAAATATCTTAATTGGCATCTTATTAGTACAAGCAGAAGAGCCCATTGTTATGGAAGAGAAATCTCCCAGTCCCCCACCAATTAATCTTTGGCTACAGGCGGCTCGTGCTCACCATACCAATGGGTCTGGGAGCTCCGGAGTGAGCCAGAGAGGAGGGGGCAGTGACAGCGACGGATGTGGCTGTGCAATCTCTGAGCTGGAGAACCGTCTCCTCATATTCTAGCCACCATCTCAGGGGGATGGGGCGGGTCTCCACGGTAAGTGCTTGGGAGAAAGTTGGGGAGAGGAAAGAGTGCCTGCTGCCAGGCACTGTGGGCCGTGGAGGGAGAGGGCACTGCGGGAGCGGAGGGCTGCAGTGGACTTTTGTCATTTTATTTATTTTCCTTTGTTTTGGCTCCGCCGCATCTGACCTGCCTTGCTTACCCCTATTTGAGTCTTGGTGGAAGGCAGAGCATGCCTCTCTCAAAGGGAACAGGAAATCCCAGCCACTCGCTTTGCCAGCTCATGGCTGATGCACGTGCCCCAGGCTGGGCCAGTCTGACCCACACACCCTAGGCTTGAAATCCAGGATGCACAAGAAACAGGGACAAGGGAGACTCCTTCCTGGTGCAGTGACAGAGGTATCCCATTTCCACTGACCCAGGCCCTGGTGGTGCCAGCCAAGGAGGGGCACGTGCCTGCTTGGGTTTTAGGTCTATGTCGGGATTTTGCCTGTGCTTCTGGCTGCAAAGTCTCTCTTTGCTGTCATCTGTTTTCCAAACCTGGTTCTCCCGATGACTCTGTGAAATGACGGAGCGTTTTGAGAGCCTAATGAAGTATTTCCTTCACCTGCCAGTTGAGGAAACTGAGGACTCACTGAGCTGGCTCATCCGCAAGTGGTTGGAGCCGGTTTGAAGCCAGCTTGCCTCGCTCCACATCCGCACAGCTCGAGCTGCTCCAGCTAAGACGAGTAGGTTTTGCCCTTTTTGAGTGCCCCCTTCTCTGCCCGGCTCATCCCCACTCATCTTTTAAAGATCGGCATACGCTTTTTCCGGAATGTTCTCCAAGTCCTCGCACCCCTGGCTGAGGCGTATGCTCCTCCGTTCTGCTCTCAGAGTTCGCTGGGCCCATTCTGCAGTAAGTCTGGTTTTTCTTCTGTTCCACAGAACCTAAGTTCCTTGAGGCCAGAGGTTTTGTCCATGGGGCCTTATGACATTAGCATCTGGCTCAGTGCCTGCCATTCTTTTGGTGCTCAATAAATGCTTATCAAGTTAAATTAATGATGATCCAAGTGGAGCAACGAAGATAAAAGTGAATATTTAAAACGTTCACCACAGGGGGCAGATGTGGCTCAAATGGTTGGGCGTCCGTCTGCCATATGGAGGGACCTGGGTTCGATTCCCGGGACCTCCCGGTAAAATAAAAAAAAAAAAAAAAGTTCACCACAAAAGGGCCCATCTGTGTTAGGCTCCTAGGGCTACCACAAACTAGATGGCTGAAAACAACAGATTTATCTTCTGGCTGATCTGCAGTCTAGAAGCCTGACATCCAGGTGTCGGCAGGGCCGTGCAGCCTCGGAAACCTTAGGGGAGAGCCTTTGCTGGTCTGCTCCAGCTCCTGGAGTTTGGGCACTCCTCGGCTCTCCTCGGCTCTCCTCGGCTGGCAGCTGCCTCTATTCCACCTCTGGCTCTGTCATCGCATGACCTTCTCCCCTTGTCTGGGTGAAGCTGTGGCCAAATTTCCCTTTTCTTCCAAGGACACCAGTCTAATTGGATTACGTCTGACCCACTCTTAACTAATTGCAGCTTCAAAGGCCAATTAGAGTCACATTGACGGGACCAGAGGTTAGGACTTGAACGTATCTTTTTAAAAAGGGGACACAATTCAATACCCAACACCATCTGATCCAAGAGGGCAGAATTACCTTTGTGTTTTAATGATAGAAACCAAAGGCAGGGATAGTGGGGCTGTGCACAGATCTCAGCCATAATTAGGCTCAAAAGCTTCCAGGATAGATTTAGGCTTGGCGGTAAAGGTACTGATGGTGGCTGTGCCTGTCCCTGCCCTTCCCCCTGCGTTGCACTGGCTGCATGGTGAGTTCATTTGCTTCGGTCGCCATGATGGGAAGTGCCTCTAGTGCACACCACGTCTCCAGTTTCCCACTGGAACCTTCTGAGACTAGCCCAGTTCCATGAACTTTTCCAGGAAAACAGTTCTTAAAAATGATCACTCGAAATATTATAATATTTTTGCAGCAGTGGCAAAGAAGATATGTCCATTCTAAGGGACAGCAATAGGAGGTATGGAATTTTTCCCTTTGGAGTAATGAAAATGTTCTAAAATTGACTAGGAGATGACAGCACAACTCTGTGATGAAAATGAGAGCCACTGAGTGCACACTTTGAACGACTTGTACAAGGCATGGGACTGTATAACACAGGGAATCCTGTGGTAGAACATGGACTGTGGTTAACTGAACAAATATGAGAATATTCGCTCATGAACTCTAACAAATATATAATACTAGTACATGTTAATAATCGGGTTGGTTGGGGGAAAAATACAACAAATGTAAGATATGGGCCATGGTTAGTAGCAAAATTTTGACAATGCTCCTTCATAGTTTGTAACAGCTGTTTCACAACAAAGCAAGGTGTTGGTGGTGGGATGATGTGTGGGAGCCCTGTATGATGATGACATGCGTGTTGGTTGTGTAAGCTCACAACTTTTACGTATTGTTTATGTATGCTCATGTATGAATGATCTACTTCAATATAAAACTTAAAAAAATGATACTTGGGTAAAGGCAAACTTCCTGAAGGATGGTGAAGGTAGTTGGGGTGCTTCCCACCCTCTCAGCCTGGCTCCTAACTTCTGACTTGGGCCGGATTCACCAAAAACTGCCTGAAACAGGTTTGTGGCCTGTGGATGGTGCTGCCTCAGACTCCCAGGTCCTGAGGGCCATGTTTGCATTCTGAATATCTCTGATCAAGTCAGCACTCCATAAACACAACTCCAAAGACCACATGGACCAGCTGTTCTGCACTGAGAGGTGGCCTGGGGAGGCAGCTCTTGTCTGAGGGAACGTCTCCCCATTTCATTATAAAACTCTACTTTCAGTGGCCCAAGGTCCCCACCTGCCTAGAGCTCAGCAGAATGAAGGGGGAGAAGACCGTCCTTGGATTGTTCTCTTCACTAGATCATTTCTAGCCAGCTACGCAGGAGCCTCGCAACCACATGAAGGGTTGTCTGGAGAAATCTCGCCCAGATATAACATTGAGACAACATTTAAAACCTCATTTAAGTGAACACAAAGAGAGGGCTCCTGAGTAAAAGAGACTTAATTAATCTCGTTTCTGTGTAGATATTTTTAATTAAATGTAACTCCACATCCCTTCCAAATAGATTGGAAGGGCTGGGCAGTCTTGTTACTAGGTGGGACCTGAGTTGAGGGGGGCCAGCCAGTGGGCAGATGCGATTAGAGATGCTGACAGTATGCTGTCCACACAGGTCTGGAAGGCTGGGTGGTGGCCCTGCCTCCTCCTTCCCTCCATCTCCCAAGGCAAATATGCCTCCAAACATGGGTTGTACCTTCACAAGCATCTCTTGAATGCCTCCTTTCTCCAACCCACAACCTCAGTTCTGGTTCAGGCCCTTGACAATCGTCCTGGCTTATGGTAATAGTCTCCTATTTGGTCTCTCTCTAATCTCAATCCCTTTTAATCTACTTGAATTCATCCAACTAGATCACCCTTCCTAAAACTCTACTTTGATTATAGTCACTCCTCTGATCAATAGTTCAAACTCACTTTCAAATTTCTAATTGAATGCAAGCTCTTCTTCTTAGCATGGCTTGAGTATGGTTTCTCAGAAAACTGCTCAAGAGAAAAGAGCTGTAATGTCTGGAGACTGAGGTAAGAAAGGGTGGATCCAAGAAGAAGCCTCCTGGGGAGAAACTAAACCAGTCAGACACGCTGGACAAAAAGTCATCAACTGGAAGCATCTAGGCATAGAGGGGGGATATGGGGGTGAGATCATGGAAACTGAGGAGACAAGAAGAGAGGCAGGGTTCCCAGTGAGGGTGGATCCTAGAGAAATTCCATGAGCCCGTGATAGGTTAGCCACAGGGAATTTGTTAGGATAACCTGCTGCCTTGGGCTTGTGAAAGGAGAGAACCGGTAAAGAAAACCATTCTGGTGTAGACATATGTGGCTGTCTTAGTTTGCCAAAGGCTGCCAATGCAAAAATACCAGAAATGGGTTGGCTATTATAAAGGGGATTTATGCAGGGTAAAAGCTTACAGTCCTGAGGCTGTGAAAATGTCCAAATCAAGGCATCATCAGAGATGTTAGCAGATCCTGCCATGTGGTAAGGCAAGATGGTGGGTCTTCCAGTCTCTCTCTACTTTCTCCTGGAGCTCAGCTATGGGCAACCAAAAACTGATCATTCACCAATATTCAAATTTTCCCTCTTAGTCCTAGCATACATCTAGACTACTTACTGCTCTCTCCCTACTGCCTTGTAGATTGATGGGGCCATTTGACTGAGTTTTGGCCAATGAAATATGGGTGGAAGAGATGCATTTCACTTCCAGACCTAGTCCCCCAAATCTCCTAAGAGATCTTGGACATCTGAAGGGAATGGATCTAGTAGAGGACTTAAAGGCCTAAAGGATGATGGAGACATTAGACAGATGGATCCTGAGTCTCTGAATGAGACTCCTAGCCCTACCACCATGTTTGATTGTGACATGATTGAGAAATGAACATGTTCTGTCTTAAACCACTGAGATTTCGTGATTGTTTGATATAGCATTTAGCCCATCCTGACTAATACAATAGGCATCCTGCCATGGTGGACACCTAGGAGAAAAAGAAGCAGGTAGGTCTGGACCCCATTCAACTCTATAGTGAGGGCTTGTGAAAATTGTCCCGTAGACAACATAGCCACCTCCCAGCCCTTCTTCACTATTCCTCTGTAACCCTGAAGCTCCAAATAATCAGGAGAAGAAGAAACCTGGGGCAGGTTCTGCCTCAAGGAGGAAATTTGGAGAACTGTATTAGTCTATTTCTGCTGTGTTACTGATGCAAAACTACTGGTTTACAACAACAAACATTTATATTTCTCTCCCACAGGTCCATGTGTTGACTACTGTGGCTCTGCTCTAAGCTGAGGATCATGCTCTGATTGGATCTATGTGTCTCTCCTCCTGGGATCAGAAGCAACATGGCAGATGGCAGAAGCACATACCACCAAGCCAAACCATACAAGCATGTTTAAGCTTCTGCTCTTGTCACATCCACTAAAATCCCACTGGTCAAAGCTTGTAACAACATGGCCAAGCCCAGAGTCAATAGGGTAGAGATATTTACTCTGCATACTGTGAAGGGAAGAGAGGAAGGGAAGAGAGAGAAGGAAGAATTGTGGACAAAGAATATATGGACCACAAGTGCCATCTTTACTAAGGCAACTACTTGCCTAAAATTGAATGTCCAGACAGAGTAGGAAACTCCAGGAATCAGTCTTTCCTCCAGAACAACTATTAAACAGGCAGGAACTGTCGGAATCAACTATGTCAAAACTCTAGAGTCCAGGAGAATACTGTACATCATCCAGGGGAGAGCAGGAGGAAGAGTCTAGTAAATTATGGTAAATACCAGTAAATTGCTCTCTCTGTGGGTGGTTACTGCACCCCTCCCCCCACTCTCATGGCAGGCAGCAGTAGGGACTGGCCCCTGGCCTAGCTTGCTGACACCTTATGGAGAAGGGCATAAAAATCCACTTCTCCAAGACCCAGGGAGTGGGGTGGGGTGGTTGTGGGCCTATCACTGATCACTGCTTTAGATTAGATTCTTTGGCTCGCTGGTGGCCTGGCTCTGAAGGAAGCCATTGTTCCAATCTACCCTGGACAAAGGTGGTGGAGGAGACTTAAAGATGGTACATTTCCCCAGAGTTGCAGAGGACAGTTGAAAGGCTGCCCTTGCTGGGCAGGGGCCAAGTCAAGAAAGTGCAACTTTGGGGAACCAAGGAAGAAGCTCCTAGCACCCTTCCTGGCCCCACCCTCATGCCCTCCCCAGGGCAGTTTGGAGCTGGCCAGCACTCCCTTTGTGGGTCCCTGGCCTTGTTCCTACTGGGAAAGACTGTCTTGGGAAGCTCCTCTCTGGTGTGCCCTCTCCCCCCAGAACTTGCCCTCCGGGCAAAAGCAGCTTGAGACAAGGAAAGTAGTGTACGAAACAATTGAAGTGGAGAGCCTGGGGCAAAGACTTACCTGCTTTAAGTCTGGCAGTGGAATAGCCCCTGAGATGGAGAAGGTCTGTTCCCTGGGAAGTAGAGGGAACATTTAAGCTCCTGTAAACAGGAGAACTCCTAAGCCACTAGCAAGCACAAGCCCAGGATAAGTCACAAGCCCAGAAAAGTCAGGGAGGACCCTGCATTTTTGCATTCACCTTGGGCAGACCTTCCTGAAAGGAGGGTTGACACTCAAGAAAATATCTGTCATATTGCCAGCTGGTTACAAACTCAAGATAAGGGAATAAATCTCAGAGTTAACATTTTTAAATATTAAAATGTACAGTGTGCAACAAAAGATTACAACACAAACAGGAAATGTTGGCCCATCCAAAGGAAGAGGGTTAAAATCCAGAATATACCAATGAAGAAGAACAGACTGTGGACATACCAAAGAATTAAAAAATAAATAAATAAATAAAAGATTTTCAATATGCTCAAAGAGATTAAGGAAAACACAGAGAAAGAACTAAGGGACACCAGACATTAATGAATGAACATTGTGAGAATCTCAACAAAGAGATAGAAATTTTAAAAAGGAACTAAACAGAACTACTGGAGTTGAAGACCACAATAACTGAAATGAAAAATTCCCAGGAGGGTTTCAATGGCAGATTGGAGCTGGAAGAAGAAATAATCACTGACTCAAAAACAAGAGAATTGAAATAAGTCAGGATGAGGAGCAGAAAGAAAAAAGAATTATAAAAAGCAAGAAGACCTGTGAGACACCATCAGTTATACCAATATATGCATCATGGGAGTCCCAGAAGGATAAGAAAGAGAAAGGGGCAGAAGGACTATTCAAAGAAATAATGCCAGAATACTTCCCAAACTTAGCAAAAGAGGTGAATATGCACATCTGAGAATCCCAGAGAATGCCAAACAAAATAAACTTGAGGACAAATATACCCCATCACATATTGATCAAACTGTTGAATGCAAAGGTCAGGGAGAGAGTTCTGAAAGTTGCAAGAGGAAAGCAATGTGTTATGTACAAGGGAGTCCCAATTTGATTAAGTGCCAGTTTCTCATCAGAAACTATGGGGACAAGAAGGCAGTGGATTGAAATAGTTAAAGTGCTGAAATAAAACAATTGCCAGCCCCCCATTTTATTTCATTTTATTTTTTAAAGATTTATTTTTTTATTTATTACCCCACCCCACCCTTTGTTGTTTTGTGCTTGCTGTCTGCTCTCTGTGTCCATTTGCTGTGTGTTCTCTGTGTCTACTTGTCTTCTCTTCTTGTCTTCTCTGTAGGAAGAACTGGGAACCGATCCTGGGACCTCTGATGTGGGAGAGAGGCACTCAATCACTTGAGCCACTTCAGCTCCCTGGTTTGTTGTGTCTCTCACTGTCTCTCCTCTTTTTCTCTTTTTGTTGCGCCAGCTCTCCACATGCGCCAGCTCTCCGTGCAGGCCAGTTCACCACGTGGGGCAGCTTGCCTTCACCAGGAGGTCCCAGGAAACAAACCCAGGACCTCCCATATGATAGACAGGAGCCACATCCACTTCCCTCCAAAATTTTATATCCAATGAAACTTTCCTTCAAAATGAGGGAGGGATTAAGACATTCCCAGATAAACAAAAACTGAGAGAGTTCACCATGGGACTTGCTCTATGAGCAATGTGGGAGTTCTTCAGACTGAAAGGAAAGGACACCAGAAGGTGTTTCAAAGTGGTATAAAGAAATAAAGACTTCCAAAAAAGATAAACATTTGGGTAATTATAAATGCCAGTGCTATTATATTGCATTTTTTGATATGTAACTGTACTTCTTACTTCCTTTGGTGATAAAATACAAATTCATTAAAAGTAATGATAAGTCTATGATTTTGGACATACAATATACAAAGGTATAATTTGTAACATGTACAGCAAAAGGTTGGAAGGGATGGAAGGGTATGGGAACAGCATATGTGAATGCTATTGAAGTCAAGTTTGTATCAAATCCAATATGATTATTATATATTTAGGATGCTAAATTTGAACTCTATGGTAACTTCTAGGAAAATATATTAAAAATATGTCTAGAAAGAAATGAGAAGGGACTCAATATGGTACAATACACAAAAATCAAATAAATATGAAAATAGGCATTAGCAGAAGACATAAGGGGCAAAAAAGGGTATAAGACTTAGAAAGACTAAATAGCAAAATGACAGAAAAAGTCCTGCATTATCAGTAGTGATTTTAAAAGTAAATGAGGGGAGCAGATGCGGCTCGAGCAATTGGGCACTCGCCTCCTGCATGGGAGGTACCAGGTTCGGTTCCCGGTGCTTCCTAAAGAAGATGAGCAGATGCCTCAATGAGCAGATGCTGCAACCAGCAAGATGCCACAATGAGCAGGTGCTGCAACTGTTGCAACAAGCAGACACTGCAATGAGAAGACACCACAAGGAGCAGGGAGCAGAAGTGGCTCAAGTAGTTGAGCCCTCACCTCCCACGTGGGAGGTCCCAGGTTCAGTTCCCCGTGTCTCCTAAAGAAGATGAGCAGACAATGATCAGACAATGAACAGAAAGACGAGGGAGACATCTCGGGGGGGAAGGGGTGTAAATAAAAATAATAAACAAAAACAAAAAAAGTAAATGGACTAAACTCTTCAGAAATAAGGCAAAGATTACCAGAATGGATAAAAAAGATGACCCAACTATATGCTGTCTACAAGAGACTAACCTTAAATTCAAAGACATAAGCAAGTTGAAAGGAAAGGATGGAAAAAATATACTATGTTTAAGTACAATCAAAAGAGAGCTGGGGTAGCTGTACTAATATCAGATAAAATAGACTTTAAGTTAAAAACAGTTATGAGGGACAAAGACAGCCATTATATACTGATAAAAGGGTCAATTCAACAAGAAAACATAGCAATTATAAATATATATGCACCTAACAGCAGGACCCCAAAATATATGAAGCAAGTATTGACAAATTTGAAGGGAGAAATTGATGGTTCTACTTTAATAATAGGAGACTTTAATATACTTATTTCAATAATGGTTAGACCATCTAGACAGAAGATCAATAAGGAAATGCAAGACTTGAACAATTCTTTAAATCAACCAGACCTGGGGGACGGATGTGGCTCAAATGGTTGGGCATCTGTCTCCCATATGGAGGGACCTGGGTCCGATCCCTGGGACCTCCTGGTTAAAAATAAAATTAAAATAATAAAATAAAATAAAATAAAATAAAATAATAAAATAAAATAAAATAAAATAAAATAAAATAAAATAAAATAAAATAAAATAAAATAAAATAAAATAAAATAATAAAATAAAATAAATCAACCAGACCTAACAAACATATATGGAAGACATCACCCAACAACAACAGAATGCACACCCTTCTCAACTGCACATGAATCATTCTCCAAGGATAGATCATATCTTAGGTCACAAAACAAATCTTAATAAATTCAAATGTATTGAAATTATACAATGTATCCTCTCTGACCACAATAGAATGAAACTAAGCTCAATAACATAGAGACAGGAAAATTCACAAATATGTGGAAATTAAATAATGTACTCTTAAACATCCAATTGGTTAAAGAGGAAATCATAAAAATTAAAAAATTTTGTGCCTTAAAGGACTTTAACATAAAAGTAAAATGACAACTTACACAATAGGAGAAAATATTTGGAAACCACATGTCCAATAAGGGTTTAATATCCAGAACATAGAAAGAAATCCTCCAACTCAACAATAGAAAGACAAATAATCCAATTAAAAAATAGGCAAGAGACTTGAATAGACATTTCTCTAAAAGCAATGTACAAATGGCCAAAAAGTACATGTAAAGTTGTTCAACATCATTAGCCTTTAGGGAAATCAAATCAAAACCACAATGAGATACAGTTTCATAACCTCTGGAATGGCTACTATTAAAAAAACCCAGGGAAGCGGCTGTGGCTCAATCAGTGGGGCTCCCGTTTACCATATGGGAGGCCCCGGGTTCGGTTCCCGGGGCCTCCTGGTGAAGGCAAGCCCGCCCGCACGGCGTGGTTAGCTGACCCAGCGAGCACAAGCAGCAAGGGGGGGATAAATGAATAAATAAATAAAATCTTTAAAAAAATAAAAAAAATAAAAAACCAGAAAATTGCAAGTGTTAGAGATGATGTGGAGAAATAGGAACACTCATTCATTGCTGGTGGGAATGTAAAATGGTTCAGCAGCTGTGGAAGACCGTTTGGTGGTACCCCAGAAAGGTAAGTATAGAATTTCCATATAACCTGGCAACCTCACTTGAATTGAAAGCAGGGACTCGAACAGATATTTGCACAGGGATGTTTATAACGGCATTATTCACAATTGTCAAAAGATGGAAGCAACCCAAGTGTCCATCAGCTGATGAATGGATAAACTCAATGAGGTATACACATGCAATATGACTCAGCAGTAAAAAGTAATGATGTTCTGAGACATTCAACAGCATGGATGTACCTTGAAGATATCATGTTGAGTGAAATACACCAGAAACAAAAGGACAAATAGTGTATGATCTCACTGATATGAAATAATTAGAATAAGCAAACTTATAGCATCAGAATCTAGAATATAGGCCACCAGGGGATAGGATGGGGATAGGAAATAGGGAGTTAAGATTTAAAATGTACAGATTTCCTATTTGGAATAATTGAAAAGTTTTGATAATGGATGGTGGTGAAGGTAGCACAACCTTGTGGATGTAATTAAAATCACTCAACTATGTATTTGAATGTGATTAGAAGGGGGAAAAGTTAGGTTGTATATATGTTACTAGAATAACATTTTTTAAAAATCCCTGGAACTGCACTCCACAAACAGTGAACCCTAATTTAAACCGTAGACTATTGTTTATAGTACTCTTATAAAAATGTGCTTTCATCAGTTGTAACAAACGTACCATACCAATACAAGGTTTTAATAATAGGGTGGTATATGGGAACCCCATATTTTATGCATGGTTGTTCTTTAAGCCCACACTTTCTTTAATGAAAAAAATATTTATATTCAGATAGTTTATTTCTCATTTTTTTAAAAAAATTCAGTGTCCCTTGGCCCGCAGGCCTGTGTTTGTTTGAGTGATGTAAGAAGCTTCATATCGCAGCATGGACTGGCCAGGCCGATTCAGGGAGTGGAACGGGAACTTGGACTCAAAAGCCCTATTTCTCTTCTTGCTACAAAGTTGCCACGGACCTGTGGCAAGTCGCTTCTCCCGGGTCCTGTTTTCCTACCTGTGTTGTGAGGGAGACAGGTAGCCTGGTTTCTAATGTCTTTTCAAGCTCATACCTCTGAAGACTCTAAGAAACCTAATTATGATCCTAGGCATGGTCTTTGAGTCCTCTTGTCTTCAGCCAGGCAAGCCAGTGGTATGGACTCTGCCCCACCAGAGATGCCTGGGCAGAGGTGGTTTCTGCAGAGCCCTCCCCAGAGGGACAGTGGGGAGGAGAGAGGAGCTTGAGAAAAGGCTGAAGTATATTTCTCTGTGTATTTCTAAAAGCCCTTAGATCAGGCTGCTCGGGGCCTGATAATTTTTCCATTAAGAGGAAATAATTTTCTGGGTCTGTTTTGGTTGTATTTATCTGCAGTTGACAGCATCAGCCGCAGCAGCCGTGACAAGCCGCCTGTCCCCCAGACCAGGCATGTATTTGTGGGGGGAAGGAAAGGGCAGAGGTCTCAGCCTCTCCAAGCCCCTATGAAAGGGGCAGGCCGCCCGAGCACAACCCTGGTATCCATCTCACATGACCCGTTTGTGACCTCGGGTACCTCCCACTCATTTTCTTCCCTAAAAAGAAATGTAAACAATAACCCAAGCAAGAAACCCACCACTGTGTTATCTCCACCCCAGCCCCCGCCTCCTGCCTATCGCTTCTTCTAAGCCAACTTGACAATAACCATTCATCACTGAAAAGAAAACAAAGTACGGAGAAACAAAAACCAATCTAAGGCCGCAAATTGACGTCAAGCTTTGAAAAATGGACTGTGAGATGGTTGTGCGGTGAGCTCTGTCTGCTTTCCAGAGCGAACGGGATAGGGCACCTCCCGTAGCAAACCTCCATGGCCCCAAGTTCAACTTGGAGGTGACTACAGTCCAGGAACAGATCTGACTTTCAGAGGTGACTTTGGGATGAGGAGGGGTGGAGGAGCCCACTGGGCCTGATGGCAAGGGACAGCCATTTCCAGCGCTGGGAATAAGCCTGCTCTGGATGAAGGTCTCCAGTGGACCAAGGCTTGGGAGCAGTACTGCCAGCTCCTTGTCCTCTCTTGGGATTCTGTTACCTGTGGAGCCCAGGTAGGAGATCGTGGTAGGTCTGATAGCAGGGAGGGCTGAGGAGGGAAGAAATCACATCTGTGAGTAGAGTGCTTGGCCAAATTCAAAGCATTTTCTTAGGTATGATCTCACTCCACACTCTGAGCAAGCTTGGGAATAAGCAGAGCAGCTTATACCATTGTGCAGCCGAGAAGAGTGAGGTGTTAAGGTATTTTATTACCCACCCAGAGTCATGCAACTTGTAAGTGGCAGGTCTTTCTGGCTCTAAAGCCCATGAGCTTCTTACTCTTCAGAACACTTTGAACTGGTAAGAGTCTGAGGCATCATTAGGGTATCATTCAATGCCCATATTTTTCAGAAACTCAAGACCAGAGAGAAGAGCTGGCTTCTCTAAGGTTACGGTCCATGAGTGGTTGTAGCAGTTCGGTATGGTTTATGAGTTCCAAAAATAGATATTGGATTATGTTTGTAAACTGGTCTGCTCCTCTGGATGCATTAGATTGTATTAACTTCAGAGGTTTCACTTTTACTTGATTAAATTATGATTAGGGCTTTGATTGGGCCACATCAGTAGGACATCGAGTCCCTGCCCCCTTGGTGGGTAGGGACTCACAGAGAAAACAATGCAGTGGGGGAGTTAGTAGGAGTTTTGGATGCTGGAACTCTGGGAAGTAAACACACAGGAGAAGAACACAGAGGAATAGAGATGGCTCCATAGACACAGCGGAAGCCCTGGGAAGAGAGAGAGCCTGATAGTCTACAGCTGACCTTGTGGAGAGAACCGAGCAACTAAGCCCAGAGAGAAACAAGCCCCAGGAGAGAGACAAGACTTATCCCAGCCTACAGCTGATATTAGAAGAAGCTGGGACCACAGAGCCTTAAGAGGAAGAGGAAGGCTGGACCCTTGCAGACGTCGGCAGCCATCTTGCTCCAACATGTGGCAACAGACTTTGGCGAGGAACAGACTTTGGTAAGCTTATAGTTAGGGCCTTGTAACTATAAGCTTCTACCCCATATAAATACGCTTTATAAAAACCAAAGGGTTTCTGGTATTTTGCATCAGCACCCCTTTGGCTGACTAATGCAGGGTTGGATCAGAGTTGAGAGCCTCAGTCTCTTGATTCCCAAAGCAGGTACAAGTATTGTTCCTGCAAAGTCCCAGTGAAGACTAAGAAACCTGCAGCAGGACTCCCCTGGGAAGGAGCTGGGGAAGCAATTGGGGGAACCATATGGAAGTTTGCCTCTTGGGCTTTGTCTCAGGGACTAGTCTTGCAGCAGGCACAGGACTACTGAAATCTAGGGAGGGGCGATGATTGGTCCCAAGCTATTAATTCGTGCAAAAGAATTGTTTCTGTCTCCTTGGGTAACGGCGTTTCACTTCTCTCCTTCTCTTGGAATCACATACCTGCTCTTTAACCTGGTCACCAGTGCCCTTGGCCTGACCCAGATGTTCCGGACTTCCTAAGGCCCCCTGCCCGTGCCTGACTCCCTGGAAGAAATGTATTATGGGCACCCCCCGCCTTCTTGGACCCCCAGCAGACTTCCCCCTTTGTGATCATCTCCGTGGGGCTTATATACACTGTAAGAAGACTTGAGCTAATCTGACAGGCTTAGTGAAGAAAACAGCCCAGGTTCAAATCTGGATTCCACCATGTAGTAGCCCTGTATTTATGGACAACTGAACTAACCTCTCTAAGATTCGGTTTCCTTATCTGAAAAATGAGGTTAATAACACTTACCTCATAGGGTGATTGGGAATTTTAAATGAATTTATGTAAAGAACTGAGCACAATGCCTGAAGCGTCAATAAATGCTAGTTATTTCTAGTTTTTAAGCCCATGCAGGCACCCCTCTTGGTGGGGATAATGACTCACTCCAATGTTAAAATAGATGTGTTTTTCTAAAGATATAATTGAAAAAAGCCTGGACAGAAAGACGGGGAGATTCTAGTCCCTGAGTCACTCCCTTGGGGGGACCCTGTTGAGTGGTGAGATCTTCTAACTAACCCCTCACAGCTCAACACAGGCTCCAGGTGTGGGTCACAAGATGGGTGTTTGGATTTGTTGGCCAAAATCCTCATTTGAACTAGAACCCACTGGAACACAGAGCAAGAGGTTCTGGAATGATAGCCACATGATGAGGGGATGAGGTGGGATGTGATGTGGACAGGGACATCAGGTCCCATGGCCTGGGTACCATCTCAGCAGGGAGGCTAGGACACACGTGGGATTCAGAATCAGATGGCCAGGATTCAAGTCTCCTGCCCACTGTTTACAAATAGTGTGCTCTTGTTATCTAATTTCTCAGACCTTCTATTTCCTCATCACGATGGATTGAAATAGATAATGTAGATAAAAAGCCCTTTGCAAATGACAGAAGAAGGTGCTATTTTGTCTTTGGATAGCTTCAGCCTGAAGTCAAAATAACTGGGCAAATCTAAACTCTAATACTCAGGAACCTTGTGGCCTTGTTCTCGCAAGAGTGTTGACTGTCAGGAGCAGAGCCCTAAAAGGACATTTACGTGTGTGAGTATAGAGGGTTATTAAGGAAAGGGGAATCTCCCAGGCGTCCCAGGGCAGGGACTGCAGTGCTGCAAGGCTTCATGGGAAATGACGGTGAGGGTGAGTCTGGATTCACAGCAGCTCTATCTCTCTTGGGCAGCCTGGTCTTTCTCAGCATTCCTGCCTTTGTCTGTGCATCTGCTCTGTTCTCTCGCCTTTCGGTAAGCTTACACTGCTTGCTCATCAATCCTACTCACCCAGAATGTCGGTTTCTTTGTGCCCATGGCCTCTCCAGCCCTGTCTTTGCACAAACTTTCTGCTGTACGACCCACTACCACCAATGGCAGTTTCCCTCTGAATTCCTTCTCTTGAACCCCAGAAAGAACCTGATTGGCGCAGTTATCTTTTTCATCTTGTGTGTCCCAGGACGTAGGTCCCTAGCCACTTGCTGGATCCGTTGTGCTTAGCTCTTGTGGCACCCCCTTCCCAGTCATCTGTGGCTGGGAGAGTGGGGTCATGAGCTGCTTAGGCTACTTAGGCGAGTGGGGTGGGGCAAGTTCCCTCTCCATCAGAATGGGCCTAGTACACTAGGCAAATCGCAATGTCTCCATAACAGTGTCTTCAGGTTTCCCATCTGGAAGGAGGATCATGATGTAGATTAAATGAATTAGTTGGTGAACATGCCTACCCTCGATATGACTCCTCCTCTCCATCCTCACGGTCACTTTCTTCATTCAGGCCTCTCTCATCTCTCCGCCGGACTCATCCAAAGCTTCCCTAACTCATCTCTTTACCTCCAATTTTGCACCTCCCCTCCCACTGGATCAAATCCATCTTTCACATAATTGCCATAGTGATCTAAATTTGAAGAGCTACAAAATCAAGTGCTGATAAGGATGTGATCAAACAGGCATCTCATATTTTGGCGGTGGGACTGTGTATGTTACAATTTGGGGGGAAAGTAATCTAGTAGTATCTATTTTAAAATAAAAAATGCCATAGCCTTTGATTCAGCAATCTCACTTTGGCAATCTATCCTATGGAAATAAAAGCAGTTCTATGGAAAACTGGTATGGTAAGGATGTTTATTATAACATTATTTTAGATGTCAACATAACTGCAAATAACCTGAATATCCAAAAGTAAATGGTTGAATGAATTTTACTACATGCATACTCTGGAAAATTATGCACACATTAAAAATGAGTTTGTTCTATATCTCTTGAATAGGAGATATATCCATAATATGATATAAGCCGGTTTCTTGGTAATGAGTATGATTTCTTTTTGAAAAAACGATTAGTGACAAAAATGGCATATATGAGTGTGCATGCTCATGTATGTTTGAGAACATGGGAGACAGGTGTGGAAAACTAGCGTGTCTCTTGGGTGGTCTAGGGCAGTGATTCTAGAACCTTAGCGCACATCAGAGTCACTTGAAAGGCAGGCTACTGGGCGCACCCAGGGCTTCTTAATCAGTAGTCGGGGCACAAGAATTTGCTTTTCTACCAAGTTCCCAGATGCTGCTGCTTCCTAAGACCACTTTTAAAAACACTGTTGTAGAGGGAGTAGCAGGATCATAGAAATGGGGTAAGAGAGATTATGGAAGTTTTCTTTATATGTCTTTATATTCTTTCACTGGTTTTGGTAGGCTATGTAACTTCTGGCATTTTTTAAGAGGAATATGATAAAAAGGGGAAGACACTTTGTAAAAAGGGAAAGGAAATATGCCTAGCTCCTGGCACTCCCTCCTCTAGCATTCCTTCAGTGATCTGCAGGATAAAGCCCAAAGTCTTGGCATGGCCTCAAGTCCTCCTTCCTTTGGCCTCTTCAGCCCCATCTTTGCAGCAGCATTAGCCCACTTCTGCCCTCACTGAACAGAGCTGCCTGCTCTTCCCAAACGTCCTTGCTGTTTCGCTGCTCTCTGCCTTTGCTCATGGAGCTGCCTTTGTGGGCAGCAACTGACTTACTCATCTTTGGATTCCCAGCACAAAGTGCAGGTCTGTGTGCATATGGTAGGTGCTCAATAAATTTTGTTGAATGGGATGGTGGATGAATGAATGAATAGTAGCCCCCACTCCCAAGACAGCGGCTGAATTTGAACCTCCCCTTCAGAGCCGCCTGGCTCTGCTGAGCATTTTCTCTGAAGGCATGGGCGGTCTTCAGGCTTCCCAGGTGCCTGTGTATCAAGGAGATGCAAACAAATCCAAACCCCAGGAGGAGAGGGGCAGGTGTGGATGGAGCTGTCTATGCTCCAGGCCCACCTGCTTCTCCTCCAGGCTCTTCAGCCCCTCCTCAATCCTCCTGAACCCACTCAGTCTAAGTGGGTAATGGCAAAGGGAGGATGGAGGACACAGGGAGGTCCCAGCATGGGTTTGCACAGGGGGCTGCATCATTATGCTACTTTCTCTTTGGAGCAAGAGCGAGTGAGTGTACGTATGAATGAATGGGTGCAATTGGATGTGGGTGGGCATGCATGCTCATGAATAATAAATGATCAAGCTTGGTGTGGTACTTTACAGTTTATAAAGTATTTCACGTCCGTTATTCCTTTCCGTTTCCATGATACCTTGGGACCTCCACAGAGTATTATCATTTCCATTTTTCTACTGAAGGAAACCAGCCCAAGAGAGGTCAAGTGATTTGCTCAGCATTGCACTGCAAGGAAGCCCACCAAGGCCTGGGACAACGGCTTCACTGTTTCCGTTTCCTGTGTTGAGGGCAGACAGCCTCGAGGGACCTAGAGGAGGGGAGGGCAGAGCAGGACTCCCCAGCACCTCTGGACCCAGGATGCCCTCCTTCCTAGGCTGGGGGCTGGTGCTGCTCCCAGGTCCTCGGGCCCTCGTGGTGAGCCCATCCCTCATCAGAGGTGCTTGTTAGGAGTGTATCATCACAAGAGCATGTGCCCTGCAGTCAGGTGGGCCTGGAGTCAGATGTCACCTCTGCCCCTCCTACTAGCTGTGGGCTTTGGGGCAAATTATTCAACTTTCTAAGCCTCAGTCACCTTATTCCTAAAATGGGATCAATAATACCCAACTCATAGGATTGCTGTGAGTACTAAATGAGATATGTACAGCATCTAGCACATAGTTAAACCATCAGTGACAACAACAGGAATTATTACAGATGTCATCAGGGAGGGTCTCACAGAAAAGCAGTGTTTGTAACTGGGTCTCACTGGGTCTGATGGAGCCTCAGAGCCCCCAGCAGCTCCTGCAGGTGTTTAGAGATGCGGATCAGGGAGTGAGTCTGGGTAGACCAGCCCAGTCCATCGTCTTTGGGGATTAGGCTCTGGTTTGTGGGCCCTGAGCTCTCTGTTGCCATAAGCCCTTAGAGAACAGGCCTCTGAGAAGAAGGCCAGCCTCCTATCGGCAATGGGACAGCTAGTGGGGGCCGATGGGGGATCGAGATCGGGATGAATGGAGTGGAGGGTGACACAGACAGGCTGAAAGTGGCTGACCCTCAAGGAAATGGGGGGTGAGCTTTAGCCAGCAAATGCTGCCCCCTTCAAGGCTGGAGGATGGCCTCTCCATAAATGTACGCTCCCCTCCCCTGGCCATGTCTTCTCTCCAATCTTTCATATTCCTGCACTTTCTTTTAGCATCTGTGTTACTATCGTTTGCCTTTTTCTGTCTCAATCTCTGATCTTCTGGAAGGGGCAGTGGAAAAGCAAGGATTTTGACGCCAGTAGATCTGCCGGGCCCTGCCTTCCCGACTTACTAGTAGACCCGGGACCAGTCCCCGAGCAACATGGGCCTTATTCTCCCCGTCAGTCAACCGTGGGTGGCGGAGGGAGGACGTTCATCGTGAGGGTGAAATGAAATGATGCCGAGCCTTGTGCGCACAAGGGGCGGGGTGAATACGATGCCCCTTCCCCTACTGAACGCGCCCCTGGCTCTGTCTGCCCTCACCAGATATCAGCAAGGCCGCCCACCGTGGAGAGCTGCAGGATGGCACCGCTGCAAACGCATTTCTATTTCCTTTAACCACATTGATGGAGAACTAAGAAAGACAGGAGCAGCATGCGCCTCGGCGGAAGAGTCTGGTTGTGGTGTCAGAGACAAGGCCACCTTCAGAGCAGGGAAAACTGGTGAGGAAAGACAGGAGAGCAGAAGGAGTAGGATCCAAGGCAGCCAGATCAGCCAAGTGGGCCCCTCCTCCTGTCTCTCTTCAGTGCCCATCCCAGAGGTCATTCTAGAACCTGCCAGTAGCATCTTTGACTCCTTTTTCCCTCTTCTCCTACACTCAATTTGTTATTTTTTCATCAAATGTTTTTTGAATACGGATTGTGTGCTAGACACTGTTCTGGGTCTTACACTCCTGCTTTAAAAGTGTAACAAGCGGGAAGCGGCTGTGGCTCAGTTGGTTGGGCTCCCATTTACCATGTGGGAGGCCCCGGGTTTGATTCCCGTGTTTCCTGGTGAAGGCAAGCCGGCCTGCATGACGTGGTGAGCTGACACAGCAAGATGACGCAACAAAGGGAGACAAGCAGACACAGAAAAACGCACAGCAAAATGGACACAGCAAGCACAAGCAGCAAGCGGGGGATAAATTTAAAAAAATAATAAAATAAATCTTTAAAAGTGTAACAAGCCCCTCCTATGATATGTCTGTAGAGGAGCCAGGAATACTGTGACAGGAAGCTGATGACATTATCTCAGTCACTCTTCATCACAACCACAAAGGAGGTGTTATCTTATATCCCCATTTTACAGTCTCACGCCACAGGTTTGACTCTGCCACCCCACGCTGGCTATCTCGCTTACCAGGACTTTTGCAGCGGCAGCCCCACTCTTCCCCAAACCATCGTCCAGGCCACCATCCAAACAGGCTTTCTAAGGGTCCACCAGCCCAGCAGGCCTTTTATGGACCTCCTCAGGCTCTCCTCTCCTGCCTCTCCAGCCTTGCCTCCTGTGCTCCTCTCCTAGCTCCCAGCTGTGGCCACAGCTCCCAAGCAGGCCTGTGTTTTTTCACACCTCTGTGCCTATAGGGGGTTTGCTCCCTTCTCTGAACACCTCACTCCTCTGTGAAGCGCCCAGCCCTCCAGGCAGAAGCACTAGTTCTATCCTGTTTTCCTACAGGACTCGCCTCCCAGCTCTGTTATAACACCCGTCATATGGATTATTATCATTTGTTTTGTATTCCTGGTTCCTCCCTAGACTAAATTCCTCGAGGCAGGGACTGTGTCTTATTTATCTTCATATTCCCAGTGTCTAGTACAGTCAGTGTCGGGCACACAAAAAATGTTCTAGAAGTATCTGTTGAGCTGAGTTGAGGTCAGGGCTGGTGGCAAATATCAAGCTAAATTGCCCGGGATGTCCCGTTACCCATTCCTCACCTGGCTGTACTTTCTGGGCACTATTCTTTGGGGGACCCCTGCCAACCCATGTCTCCCCAGAAACCTCTACTGGTTCTAATTATTTCAGGAGCTTTTGACCAAGAGTCCAGAGTCTCACCCAAAATCTTGGCACTGCCCCAGCCTCTGTCTATGATTGGGAGCAAGGTTTCTGGCCTCTCGGAGGTCCCTATCGCTCCCCCATTCGCCACCCCCTTCCTGCATCTTACCACCATTGAAGGAGGCAGATGGAGGGCACCTACTGAGCACCAAGGAGCCAGTGAGTGGTAGGAACCATCCAGAGGACTCTGGGGTGATGGAGCACCTTCCTGCAGTGGCATGCAAGTTAGAAGGGACAAGACCCTTCTGAGAGCAGGACTTTGTGCCTCTGGGGGAGCTACGTGTCTCCTGGCCTCTGAGATGGGAAGAATAGCTTTTGCCATCTGGTCTTCCTGGACTGGGGTGAGGACAGGGACCCAGCATTTAGTGAGTGCTCCTCCTGGGCCATGGTCACCAGAGAGCAAAAAGAGTGGAGCAGGATTTGAAGTCCTCTCTGGCCAGCAATTAACCCCTGAAGAAAGGCTGAGGGCAAAAAAATCTCTTGGCTAGCCAAAATACTTATAATAGTTCTTGCTGCTAGGAGCCCTGAGTCTACCCGAAACCCAGTGCCTGGAAACAGTTCCCAGATAGTTCCACCCAGCCGTCCCTGAGCTTTGCTGTGCGGTCACGCTCTTCCTAGCTGGCTGGCTGTCCATTGAGTGCTGTCTCATTCTGCCAGAAAACAGTCGAAGACATCCCCCTCTCCGTCCCAGTCCTCCTTCTGCTATTCTACCTCCAGGGCCCTTTCCAGAGGCCACCTCCACACCCCAAGCATGGGCAGCCACTCCTACACCTTTCCACCCCATCCGTCTTGGGGGCTGGCTGGCACCAGTGGTGGGAGCTGGGGCAGGAACTGGGGAGGGGCCTGGGGCCTCGGGAGCCCGGAAACGAGCCGGGCAGGGCGAGAATGAGCTGCCCCCTCAAGAACAGGCTGCCCTGGGCATGGGTCTCTCTGGCTGCTGGAGCTGCCGGTCTGTGTGGCGAGTCTGGATTTTACCATGCACTTAGGGTACAAGAAATGTCACTCCTCTCTTTTTGAAATCTGATGGCGCAGCCCACCAGGTTGGTAGGAAACTCTCAGAAGCTTTCCTGCCCACGTCCGTCCCTGGCCTTGGTTGTGCACACAGTGGAGCACTGAGGGCATCCCTCCGCCTTCGATGCCGGCTGGCCCCCACTTGTCCCCACTGGCACCATCACTTCCAGGCCAGGGTGGCTTGCTGCTTTGGTGCAGACAGGGGACTGGCAAGGTCATCTTGTGGAGCTCCCGGGACATACCAATGAGCTGCTCCTCTGAGCACTGCCTCTTGCCACCCATGTCCAGCCCTGGAAAGTTGCTCTCCCCTGCTTCTTCCCTGAGCACCCCTCCTCTTTCTTCCCTGTTTGGGAGGTCCTGGCATTACCCATCCAAGGAGCCAAGGAGGGAAGTTGTCCACCTGTAACCTCTGCTGAAATGGCCGGCCACCTTGTAGAGGAAGAGAAAATTCCTTTAAGAAGGAAATACAGATTAACATCTCAATAAGTTATCTCACTCTGTGCCCCTCCTCTCTAGGGCGAGGTGAGTGTGTGTTTATGCTGTCAGACTGGCAGGAGGAGGGGACACCAGGAGCAGGGCTTGGAGCAGAGCTGGGGGTGTTAATAAAGAGGGATGCAATAGCTCCACCTACCTCCCCCTCCCACCCTCCTAAACCACCAGCTGCAGAATCTCCCCAGAAGGGCAAACAGGCTTGGTGCACCTTCCCCGGAGAGCCGGGGGGAGGTTTAACGAGGCAGTGCATTTGTGTATGGAATTTCAAATGGAGAAAGGGTCCAGAGGAAACAGGGGAAAAGCATTCAACTCCGGCTGAAGGTACCTGCTGGGACAGAGCAAAGGTTTCTGACCCTGTGCCTGTCTTGGGATCAGAGCTGTCCTGGGGCCCGCTTCCTGCAAATGGGCGAGTTCTGTAATGACCTCTTAGCCGTGTCCGTTTCTCTGTGTGCACCTGCCTCTGTGGGTGTGTGTCTGTGTGCTCCCGTGCTTGCAGCGGCACCTCTGGTTGTGTCGAGGGTTAGGGACCCAGGGCGTGGCTGTGCGCCCACCCACCTGGAACGCGCTGTGCTAAGGGCGCTCCCCCCAAGGGCCTCCAGCCCAGATCGCACCTCCTTTAACATACCCCTGGAGTTCATTGTGACTGGCATTGCTACAATAAACAGTAAATGCGTGAATAATTATTGGCTATCTCTTTGAAAGTGTTACTGAGGTTGCCATGGCAATCACACCTTTTATTAAGCTTCATTAATCCACAACTGGGGGAGTGAGGCGGTGGGAGCCTGGCCTCCCTGGGCACGCTGCAGAGGATCTGACCTGCTCAGCGATCTTTCCCAGGAGGCTCTCGGGGTACAGGGGCCACTGCTTTTCTTTTTTTTTCCTTTTTTAGCATTCACCTTCTCTGTGGCATTTGGGAGTGTTCGTTTAATAATATCCAACTAGAAATGAAATCATTTCCCTCCTGTCTTTTTTCCACCCCAAACACTTGACGGGTGGGGATGGGGGGTGAGGAGGGGACAACGTTTGATTTCAGCCCTGAGAATTTTTCCCTTGAAAAGTTGTGAAAATTAAAATTAGAAAAATTCTGGAAAATAAACTTCCTTTTATTTCAGAATGACTAAAATCTTTCAGATAAGGTGCAGTTATCCTGTCACTATTATTCCTCTCCCTCCCCACCCTCCACCAATAAATTCTAAATCCTTCCATGCAAGGAAAAGATTTTAATGTGAAACTACCTAGAGTATCAGATCATTGTCATTCCTGTCCACCAGGAACAAGCAGTGCAAAAGCACTCCACCTTTCTGCATCCAGGGCCAATACCATATTCACGCCCACACTCAAACGCGCAGAAAAGTGGTCCGGGCACTTCTTTCTTTGCTTCTGGGCCTACTCTTGCTGGATTTTGCTCTCAGTGTCAGCGGTATGTTTCTAGGCGTCAAAGGATTGGGAGCGGGGAACCGTGGAGGGTGGCAGCAGCATCCATTCATTTCTGTGGATTTTAGCTGCAAGTAGCTTATTGTTACACCTGCTCAGAACTGTCTACCCTTAGCAGCAGAAGAGTCATGCTTGGATATGTCACAATCAAATCAGGGAACCGTCACCTGGCTTAGTTTGCAGAGCCGATAGGTCAAACACTGCACAATGGCTTGCCTTAAACAACAAGCATTAACTGTCCCGCGTTTTTGAAGTCCAGGTGTCCAAAATCAAGGCATCGGGCAGCTCATATGCTCTTCCCCAAACCTGTAGCGTTCTGGGGCTGGCTTGCTCCGGTCCTTGGGGTTCCCGGGCTTGCATCCTTGCCTCTCCTCACCTGGCCATCTCTCTCCTGGTCTCTTCAGGTTTCCGCTGACTTCGTGCTTCTTTCTGGGTCTTGTTCTGGTTTCCAGCTTCTCTCTATCAGGCCTCCAGGCATTTGGGGTAAGGCCCACCCTGTTCAGTTTGGCTACACCTAAAAAGGGTTTTGGGAGCTCCTGTTCACAAATGAGTCCTCACCTTAATTGAGAAGACATCTTCAATGGGTCCTATTTACAATGGGCTCACACCTGCGGGAATGCAGACAAACATCTTTTGTAGGCGTGTATACATGACTCAATCGGCCACATTAACTCAAAACATCTTTGTTTTTTACAAAAGGTATATTTTGGGGGTGGATGTGGCTCAAATGGCTGGGCATCCGTTTCCCATATGGAGGGACCTGGGTTCGATGCCCGGGACCTCCCGGTAAAAATAAAGAAAAATATAGAAGGTGCATGGGCCGCCAGGCCCCCGTGTGTGGGTGCGCCAGGCTCCACCGAGCCACGCAGCAGGATGACGCAATAGGAGAGTGACGCAAGGGAGAGCCAAGACGAGACGCACCAAAGAACCAGGAACTAAGGTGGCACAGGTGGCAGAACGCCTCTCTCCCACGTCGGAGGTTCCCAGGATCGAATCCTGGTGAAGACAGGAGGAGAAGGATGAGAGGAGAGGGCAAGAATCGGACACAGAGAGTTCCCCAGCGAACGGACACAAAAACAGCAAAAACAGGGTTAGGGGGAATTAAAAATGGATAAGAGTAAAATAAATACCGTCTGCAGTTTATTTTTAAATACTTCATTCAGGAGAGTATGGAAGGTGAGCAGGGTTGCCACGTTTAGCCAATAAAAATACAGAACAGAGTTAAATCTGAATTTCAGGTAAATAGCAAATACTTTTTTAGTATAAGTATGTCCCAAACATTACGTGGATTTTATCTGACAACACTAACCGTGAGATACACTCTTAATCCAAATTCTAGGGGGCGGTTAGTTAGCACCTAGAGAATCCTTATCAGGAATCCATACTTCAGGGGAAGTTATTTAGCATTTGAATGAGTCCAAGCAAAAGACCATTCTCCACAGGCAGCTACTACAAGACTTTCAGCTATTTTTATCTCCTATAGACACCTGAGGTTTTGCTAATTAGCATAATGGATGCAGAAATGATTTTCTTTGTTGAAATAAGCAGAGTTTGCAGTGTGTGTGTATTGACCAGAAGTATCCTACAAGGCTGCTTCCCTGACCTTACACAGGAAAAGTATATAAATTTAGCAAGTCCGGTGTGACACTCACTCTTTGGAATGTTGCCTTAAGATTTGTAACCAGTTCTGTTTGCAGCCACCAGTCAGAATTTAAAAACTTTAAAGCCTGACTCCCAAGCCACCACTAGACTATTGCCACATCTTCATCCAAGGTGCTGGCCTGAAAGACCAGAAGGCTGGAAGTTCTTTGAGCTTACCAGATGTTTATCTTGGGGAGGGGTGTCCAGCTTGCTAATAAATATTTATATGCCTGGGAGAATCCAGTCTGAAACGTGCATTTATTGTAACATACCACCTGGGAAGGAGAGTATTGCCCTCGACTATCTACAGAAAACTAAATTGGTTTTGGTGCGTTTATAACCGAAGTGAATCTTGCAGTAAACAAGGTAGAGCTTTGGTTCTCAGAAGTGTGTGCATAAGAAAAAAACGGAGGATCTAGAAGAAGCAGAAAGGAGTAGTTCTGCAAATAAAACAGATTCTTTGGAGGCAAAAATTATATTCAGGGACGCTTTTCTGACCATGAGCAAACCTGAGCTCTGCCAGTACTGTGTGACCTTGGGCAAGTCACTCAGCTCAGAGTTCAATTTTCCTTGTCTTTCAACACACATGCCTTTCTTTTTCTACTTAAAATTTTATTATGAAAATCAAATAAGGTACATTATGTAAAGATACCTTATAAACAGTAAAGGGCCATGTAATACATTGTGCTTCGTGCCCTTGTCAGTACTAGAAAATGCCAGAAAACAAAAACCGTTTTCCATTTTACGCTAATGCTGTGATTTCTTCTGTTCTCAAGGTTTTGCCTATTTCTCAAAACACTATCGAATATTTATAGCGAATATAAATACCTTGAAGCTGTTTCTTTAGCTCAATTTATTACAAAACTTTGAAATATTTAAAGGTAAATTCAATTAGTAAATGTGCAATTACTGCCTGAATAAACTATACTTTAATTTTTAATATGCCAAAGAGCATCATTTTCATGAGCAGAACAAGCTCTACGTTATACATTTTTAATGCTCCTAAACTAACAAAGTGACATACGATCCATAAAAAAACACACAAAAATTTTGTATTCATTTTTCACCTTCCCCCAAATCTCTACCCTGCTCTCAGCTAAACCAAACTCATTTCCTTCAATGGCTTCAACAGTTCCACACGCACTCCCATTTTTAACTAGTCCAATTTCTCCCCCTGGAAGAAAGGAACTACAAGAAGTGAAGGCCCCAGAGTTCAAAAGGAGAAGCGAGAGGAAGGCATTTGCAAAGCATCTGCATTTGGACACCAAGTCACCTCAGGCTGATGTCCCAATGCAGGTTCTTTGCAAATACTTTTCTCTCCCTTCAATCAGCAGCCTGCAAATTGAATCACATTGAATGCAAACCGAGCAGGGCCCTTCTCCGCTTTGATGGTGGATTTGGGATTCTTAGAAGCAGTCACCTTGGTCGGAGAGCTCAGGTGCTTGGCTCAGTGGGCGGAGTGGGACCAGGCAGGTGGGGCAGGGCGGGGTTTGGCCTTCAGAGATGCCAGGAGACTGTGCAGCGGCCTCTATTTCCCTGCCAGTATCTAGGCTTCTGGCACTTTCCCACAGCCTTGAACCTGTGCCAGAAGGAGAGAGAAAGGAAAAAAGGGGAAAAGGAAAGATGATGCCGGTATTCACCAAGCATCCTCACCCTGGTGCATCCACACTAATTTTCAGCTGGGCTTCCAGCTCACGGGAGATGTGAAGCCTCAGGTTGGCCAAGTTCTCTCACCCGCAGCTTCGCAGATACTTGGAGGGCCAGTAATTACCCAGCAATTACCCTGTTTATTGCCTCATTACAGGTGACCACCTTTTGGCAGGCATTTCCCCGGGAAGGTCTTTTCTCCAGCAAAGGCGTCTTAGCACTGAGAGCACAGGCGGGCCTGCTGGGCCCTGCTGCTGCGACTGCGCTGAATCATGTGCCCAGGGAACACCCTAGGGCCACCCTCTTGGCCCTGTGCCAAGCCCTCCACCTCCGCCTCCACTAAGGATTAGCTGGAGAGCGTGGGTCACACTAGAACTACTCCCAGTATTTACCATCGGCCCCTTTCTCCATTACACTGTCAAGGTGCAGGACCTCAGCAGGCAAAATCACCTCCAGGGGTCTCCTTAGCATTTGCATCTTCCCCAGATGCTCTCTGGTCCCCCGCCCCCATGGCTTCAGGAGGTTACTTCAAAGAGCCCATCTAGGGACCTTTGGATTCTGGACACCTCCACCCCTCCTAGTCCTAATGGCTTCATGGACTCGCTCTGGGCTCTGGAGCAGTTACTTTTAACGAGCTAGCAAGCAGCATTTATGAGCTTGCAGGTTGGAGCGTGGGTGGTTGGGATGGGGTGCAGGATCTGGATATGCCAACATCTTTGTCTTCGAGCCAGTTACATGTAAAATGGGGTTGAATGGAGGAGAACGGAGCTGGAGAAAAGAACTGGGGATTTTACAGAAGACAGACAAGTAACTCCCTTCTTTGGGGTGGAGTGGGAAGCAGATTCATGGGCCCTTAGCTCTGGGAGGTCCCCGGGGATTAGCTAGTCAGTCTGCTCATTTTACAAAGATGAGACCAAGGCCTGGAGCGAGTTGGTACCAAAAACCTCCTCTCTCCCGCCGATGGGAGAGGAGGCCGCGTGGGCAAGCACCTTGTTTTGCACATTCCGGTCAAATACCTTCGTTTGCTCACCCTGCCTCCCCTGCCATCGCAAGTCTCGGCCACCCTCATTCTGAGGTTTCCTGGCTGTTTAATTGTGGCCTTGAAGCAGCCTGGAGCTGCCCCCTGAGCACCAGCCCAGGACCTCGCGCACGGGCGGAACAGGCTCCCGTGACTAACCATTATCGCACTTCAGCTTTTTCCTCGCTGTTAAGCTTGGGGTGCCAGAGGCTTCCCATCCTCTCAGTTTCCGTGGCCTGGCAGGACATCCCAATGGGCATCCTGCTTATTTGTCTCTCTGAGCCCACCATGCTTTCCTGCACTTCCAGAGGGCCAGTCTTGCCTACTGAAGATACTCGTTACACTGAGCCCGAGGGTAAATTCGGGCTAGGCCCACTCCTAACAGCAGCCAGGAGGCCTAAAGGGAGCCGGGGGAACAGAAGTACAGGCTCCTGTTTGCACACGCTCTGCACTCCAGCGTGCGGTAGGACCGGGTGCCTGATTTTATTGTCTAAGGCTTTGTCTCTATAGAAGCGCTTGTTGCTAAGTTACAGCTGCCCCTTCTATGCAGCCTTCAGAGCCAAGGAAGGGGAGATGCACAGATGGCCGCAGGGTCCAGTACAAGCAGTTCTTGAGGCCTTGGGTGAGAAGGCTTTGTCTAGGAGAAGGACTTTATCCCATCCATCCACCCACCCATCCACCCATCCATCCATCCATCCATCCATCCATCCATCCATCCATCCATCCTTCCAGCAAATATTTAACGCTTTTTATGTACCAGGTCCTCTGCTAGACAGAAAGGATCTAAGAGTGAGTCTGTCTTTCCAGCCTTGTTTGGAAGCATCTCTATACTCCTTGTAACTAAGTTCCAGCTCTCCAGCCCCCTGTGATCACAATACCAACATAGAACGCTCTTCAGTAAGACTTTGTTCTAAGAGCGTGACACATATCTACTCATTTAATCCTCACAACTATCCTAGGAGGTGGTTCCATTATTATCCCCATTTTACTGAGCAAACTGAAGCATAGAGATAAGTAGCTCGAGCAAGGTGACCTAACAAGTAAGTGGCAGAGGCAGATTTAACCCAGAGAGTCTGGCTCCCAAGTACATCCTCTTAACTAAACTTTACTCTTGAGTTTTGTTTTTATCCAGAGCAGTGAGAATGCAATGAAGGATTTAAAGAAGGAGATTAATGAAAACAGAAGGTTTTTGAGAAATCAAACTGACTGTTATCTGGAAAGTGAATTGGATCAGGGCAAGAGTGTGTAAAGATGGACCTGGGGGGAGGCCTTTGCAGGGTCCAGGTGAGAGATGCTGGAGAAATAAGCTCCCGTGGAGGGAGTGGGGCTGGTAAGAACTGGACCAGTGAAAGAGTATGTAAATGTTTATGGACTTGGTTTAAATTGTTTATTTCCAATGTTTGCTTTCAAGTGGGCTCCTTTTCTGTCCCTTGGCATCCTGGGCAGTCTTTAATTTTATGGCTGCTTTTGGTATTTGAGAAACATAGTGCAGTCAAGCTTAAAACTCCAATCCCAAATCAGATTCAAACTTCATCTGTTCCACTTTTCTCAACTGCAACCAGGCTTTGGATTTGGAGTGAAGGTGGTGAGCCTGGTCTGGCTGGGGCACCTCCTCCCCACTCTTCTGGGCCTGTTCCATCTGGTGTCAAGGTTGGGAGAGGAGACAGACACTGCTAGCCCAGAAGTCACCTTCGTAAGAATGAGGCTTCCCCGTGGAAAGGACTCGATAAATATGTGCAGAACGAATGAATGAACAAATGAATAAATATATGCACGAGTGCATTTGCGGTCCCATCAGCATGTCTGCTGTGGAATGGAAATTTATAAAGGGCAGGGGCTAAATATCTGTGTGTATGTGTATCTGTCTATCTATCTATCTATCTATCTATCTATCTATCTATCTATCTATCATCTATCTATCTTTCTATCTATCTATCTATCTATCTATCTATCTATCTATCTATCTATCTATCTATCTACATACATGTACTTTCCTTTGTGTTTTGCCCCATTTGGTATTCAGTGCAATAGTGGACTTTAGGGCTGATTCTTGATGATGATGATTCTGGCATTCAGGGCTTCGCCATCCTACCCACCTCCCCAATTTTAACTCCTCTGCACGATTTTTCTGCTCCAGTGATGTTGGCCCATATGTGAGGGCTGAAATGAGGCATCTCCCAGGAATCTGTAGATAAGGGATCTACGATTGTCTGCTGAGAATTAAACTTTCAGATTTGTACAGAGCAGAGATATGCAAAGTCACCTTCAAGAGAAGGAATAGTTCCCTGGGCAGCAAGACTTGACAGCAGCCTGATTGAATGTATTAACACACCTACGGGAAGCATGTGTTAATTAGAAGTGATGCTGCTCAGCCATAATGCACAAAGAAAATACAGTCACCCAGGCAGTGACCACACGTAGGAGAGAGAGTTTGGGCCAACAGACTCACAATGTTATTGTCAGCCCTGTTATAGTGGTGGAAGCTGGACATCTTGGCCATGATACTCCAAGCATTTCAGTCTCACTGTCCAGACCAATCTAATTGAGGAGATGGACACATAAGCTCATCTTAGTGTGAGGTCATCATATATTATATTTATCTACCTCTCTTGGTTTCATTATTTAGATAATGCTTCATATGTGTAGTGCATAGTAAGAGCTCAATAAACATTAGATGTTGTTATTTTGATTATGAATTGGCTTTCTAGATAGAGAGAATGTACTAGTCAAAAAACAGAACTGCCCTGTCCCCAGGACAATATAGCTCTTGATACAAATAAATAAACTGGCATTCCAATTTTATATATTCTCGTTAATATTAGAGAGCTTCTGAAATAGGACTCTTTTCTTGGTGACCTGAGAAAATCAGGTGCCTGAGCCTGGAGGATTGGCAATCATACCTTGGACAGGGCCAATTCTCAGAGGGAATGAATGTCTTCCTGAGCAGCCTCTCGGAGACTGCCAGCCTGGAGGGAAGGCAGCCTGGTCCTTGCTCCCAGCCTGCCCTGGCTTCTCTCTCCTACCTGAAACCTATTCTTCCTACAAGGATCAGCTTAACCACCCTCGTCAGTAAAGCCAGCCGCGTGTATTCCCTCATCCGAGTTCCTTAGCTCCTGCTCTCTAGTTTCCACTGAGCATGGCCCATGTTGGGAGAGGAAGTGAACTCAAGGTATTAAGCATATGGACTCTGGAATTGGACCAGCTGTGTCATTTTTGGGCATGCTCCTTAATCTCTCTGTGCTTCACTTTCCTTCTCTGTAAAGTGGGTGTTGTAAGCATCATGAGCGAATGCACATAGAGCCTGAGCCCCTGGCACCATGCCTTTATATAGTAAGTGCTCAGTTAATGTTAGTCATTGTTGTTAATTGCCACTTATCTTTTTAAGCAAATGTCTAGTCTCTGCAACTCATCTGTGAGTTCCTCAAGTAGAGGCTGTTTCTATGAACTTCAATTCCTCCATCTATAAAATGGGAATAACCAATTTTATTAATAAATATCCTGTTATTAACAATAATAAATTATTTATTAATTACCACATCATAGGTTTATTGAGAGAGCACATTAGATAACAAGCATAAAGAGCCCATATAGTGCTTCTATATAATAGGTGCTCAGTAAATCCTTTTTGTTATTCTTCTTCTGATAATGATAATGATGATTAGACCTATTTGTAGGCTCCCTGCCTCACAGACCTTGAATATAGCTGGCATTAGATGAATATGTAATGGTGCAGTGATGACAGTTGTCCTATCACACCATGAGAGGATGATGCAGCCACCCTTCCCCAGATGCTCGCAGCTAATGCATACAGGCTAATTAACTGATTTCTGTGAACTTTGAAACCAGCTGTGTGGGAAATAGTATGTGATGTGCAGTCACATGGGCTGCTGGGCCCTTGCACATGTGGCTGCCTTTGTCTGAAATGCAACCTCCCCTCATCTTTCAAGGCCCAAATCAAACCTTATTATCTTTGCTCTCTCTGACTTTCTCCTTCCATTGCACATCCCTCACCTCTAATTGTTCCTTCCTCTAGCTTTTCATGCTTGCATCATATGGCACCAATCATACCGTGTCACCTATGTTCATACACACACACAAACACATATACGGTATCTTTACATCTCTGTAGCTGTGCTAGTGGGCAGGGAGGATGACTTACTCATAATTTGGCCTTCAGCATCCAGGAGCTGCTCAGTTGAGGTGGTATATGAAGATAACCTGGCCAAAATGCTTGGTGGTGCATGTACCTTGAGGTGATTTTCTAACATGGGGTGAAGGGTGTTCGAATCCACCTGTACTCTTGTTCTGATCCCTGCTGTGTGCAACCTGGGAGCAAAAAGAGATCACAGCAGGCTTGGCCCTTCATAGGGAGCCTGACACGGAGCACACACATATGGTGGCACTTACAGCCACACAGGTGCTCAGTGGTGAGTCCCACAGAGCCAGAGGACAGTGGGCATGGACATGTCACGACCACTGTGGGCCATGGCGGGCTGGGTCCCAGTGTCTGTGCAACTACTTTTGTGAAATGAAGCTTCTTTTCTGGAAACTCTGGAGAAGACATGGGGGCTACGTCGTGAGCCATCAGGGACGAGGCGGAGCTGTTAGGACTACAGGGAGAACTGTGCATTCAGGACTCTTAAGGAGAGGATCATTACCGGTAAATAAACACAGACACTGTTCTAAAGCGGAATTTGTGTTTTTCTCTCAAGGGCCCTGGGAAATCAGCAAGCAGCCCACGTAGCTGAGAACAGCCAGGCAACCCTCCTGACCTCAGATTACTGCTAATGATAAGAGCTGGAAGCCCAGCTCCATGCACATGAGGGACGGGAGCTCTTGCTGGGAGCTGGGCCTCCTGAGGTTAGGGATGCGCTTCATCTTTTGGGGTTTTCCACAATAGATTTATTTTTAGCAAGGAACGATTTTAAATCCCAGCAACTCAGTACTACTTGTTTGCTTACGGCAAGTTGCTTCTCAGTGGAGAAAGGAGGTTTCGAAACTGTCCACCCTGGCCGTGGGAGGTAATATCACTTTTGCAGAAGCCATCAAGTGTCATGACTCAGCAAATGAGCTTCTGGGGTCCCTTCTGGAGGATGAGGAAAACTCTGCTCCTCAGAGTTCCTCAACCATTGTATATTGCCCCTTTTCTAAACTGAGAGAATCTAGGAGCTTGTTTCCCACAGCATGTTCCAGAAGTTGCAGCTCCTTGAGAAAATGCTAGTGGTCAAAGGGTCTGGGAAATACTGCCCACTCCACTGTCCTTTGCTCACTCCAGCCGAACAGGCTCCTTGGTTCTTCCTCAAATATGCCAGGCGTACTCTGTCTCAGGGCCTTTGCCAGGCTGCTCCTGCTGCCGGTATGCTTTTACCTCAGATGTCTCCATGGCTAAGTCCCTCATCAACTTCAATTCCTTACTAAAAAGCCACCTTTCAGTGGGGGCTTCATTGGGTGCTTCAATGTCCCCCACCTCTGCTTTCATTTTTTTCCCTTAGCACTCATCACCATTTAATAAATAAATGATGTCACTTCCTGCTATATCAGTTAGGATTGCTGAGTTCAGTCGTAACAGTCATCATAGTCAGGGGGAATAAACATGGCAAATTGTTCATTGGCTCATAAAGGTCCCACAGGAAGTTACACGCATCACTTCAGGTTACATTTCATTGGATGAAACAAGTCACATGGTTACATCTAAGTTCAAAAGAGAGAGGGAAATGCATTGCTACCATGTACCTAAAAGGAACACTGGAGTCTCTGCCAACATTTCTAATGACCATAGCTGTTTAATAGTCCTCAGTGGCTTTCCATGGCTCATGGAATAACGTCCAAATTCCTGTTACAGGACTTAAAAATCTCTGCATGACCTGGCTCCTGCTTACTTTTCTTAGATTCCCATCTCTGCTGAAAGGTCATTTCTTCCAGGAAGCCCTCCCTGATGCCCCCACCTGGGTGAGGGGCTCTTCACTTCATGTACTTCCATATACCTGGTATTTTCTAGCACATTAGTACTTACTTGACTGCATCCCCTACAGCAAGGTTTTCTGGTGATCCACCAGTTAGTCTTAAAGTCAATTCAATTGTTCACTACCAGTACTTAAAAAAAACAAAAACAAAATAAAAACCAGAACATAATAGAAAATATAATAGCACATCATATGTAGTAAGGATTAGTATTCTTTGCAAAATTTTTGTTTCAGTTATGTGTGTGGAGGCTGGCCTTTTTCCTGGGGTGACCTGTAAAATGTGTTTCTTAATCCAGCTTGTAGTCATAAACATTTGAAGCCACAGCTCTCCTAGAACTGCAAATTTAGGACCAAGTCGATCTCATTTATCCTGAACAACCAGAGCCCAGCACAGTGCCTGCACAGAGTGGTTCTGATGGTTTGAACCTGTTTGTACCCCAGAAAAGTATGCTCTTAAAGTTAATCCATTCATGGATGTAGACCTATTGTATGTAGGATCTTTTGGAGAGTAAGATCTTAAGATGTGACCCACCTCATTTAGGGTGGGCCTTAATTCTCTTACTGGAGTCCTTTATAAGAGAATGAAATTCAGACAGAGAGAAAGGCAGGGTAGCAAGAACCTGTAAGCAACAAAATCCAGAAGAGCAGGCGGAGTCCAGCAGAAACTGCCATGTGCCTTGCCAGGTGACAGAGGAGTCCAGGATGGCCAATTGCCAGGCTTCAGAAAGAAGGTATCATCTTGATGATGCCTTGATTTGGACATTTTTACGGCCTTATAACTGTAAGCTAATAAATTCCCACTGTAAAAGCTAATCCATTTGTGGTATATTGCTTTCAGCAACAATAGGTTCTCAAAAAAAAAAAAAGTTAAAAAAAAAATTAGTTTATGAATGAATTCTCAGTTACCTGAGATACCAGCAACTTCAGTTAAAATCAGGCAGGGTAGGCTTGGACTGCTTGTTTCTCAGTCTCATTTCCCTTTAAGAAGAGATGCCAGGGGAGCGGATGTGGCTCAAGCAGTTGGACGCCTGCCTCCCACATGGGAGGTCTTGGGTTCAGTTCCTGGTGCCTCCTAAAGAAGACGAGCAGACAACGAGAAGACAGATGAAGGAGCCATCTCAGGGGAGGGGGGGATAATAATAATAATAGTAATAATGTCCTGATTTTAAAAAAAAGATATGCCAGCTTGGATTTCCAAGGCCAAGGTGACCTTGGCCACTGTCTACACCTCAGCAGCCCCCTGTCCTGGACTTGAAAGCGTATAAGGGCCATTCTCTTAAAGCCCCTCTTGGTCTGCTTCTTATATCCAGGACTCCCTTTAGGCAGAGGGGCAGTGGGTTGCTGATTGCACCAAACTTACAATTAGGAGTCAGAAAATCCCATTTTTATTTCTTATTGCTTTTGTGGCTGTAGGCAAGATGCCTCTCTAAACCCAAGTTAACTCCTTTGTAAAATCGAGGTAATACCTTCCTTTTAGAATTGATGTAAGGATTCGAGATGTTTATTTATCCATGCCTGGCAATAAACGCACTCAGTAAATCATGACTATTTATTGCCATTATTATTATCCTATTGACTTTTTAAAGTACCTGGAATCCCATCATGGAATCCACCTGCTGGGAGAAAGCACAGAGATACTTAACCCACTCCTTAGGGTTAAGGCATTGTTCACTACAAAAGTGCTCCTGTTTGCCTGGGAGGGCTAAACATCTGAAGCCCTTATCAACTACTAACTTATTCTATCTGTTTTCGATATAGGGTCAGTGGGGATTTGGCTTTGATAAAAGGCAAGGAGGAAAGAAATAGGAGTAGAGAAAAGGAGCCTGGGGTAGAAGGGAGGGGCCTCCGGAGTAAAGGGCTCCATCCTTCCCAAAGTTCCACTGCTCCTGCAAGACGCTCTTTGGGTCTCAGTTTCCCCATCTGATACAGAACTCTTTCAGACGGGCTGCTTACATAATTTCCAGGGACCAGGGGGCGAGAGGAAAAGGTGGGGCTTCCTGTTCAAAAAGGACCGTCATGGTGTTCTTTATCTGCTGTTTAATGCCGTGCGTCTCCGGCCGGAGCCCCTCCCACAGCCCCCACCTGTGACTTGGTGTGTAGCACGCACCTGCCTGGCCCTCCTGGCCTTCGTGCCAAGGACCCGCTGGGGTGGAGGGTGGCAGCAGTCACTGGGCAGGGGCAGGGGCAGGGGCAGGGGGCGGGCTGACAAGTGCCCAAATCCCCGGGAGCGGGGGAGGCGGCGGCAGGCGGGACCGCAGTGTGCATCCTGGACTTCACTTAGAGATGCAAAGGCACCGCGAGCGCGGGGCCCCTGCTGCGCGGGGTCCTGTGTGACCGCCCGCTTGGCCTCTGCAGCCCTGCGGAGCACTCCTTCCGTGAACCCGCTCTTGCATGGCCTTCGTCTTCCTCTGACCTCCTCCAAACCTTTCACCTGTATCTAGAGACCCCTGGGCCCGGACAGAGCCCCAGGGGTGACGCGAACGCCTCTCCTTGCCCCTGCCTGATTGCCGGGAAGGGAGAGTGTCTTTCTCAGCGGGCGCAGCCTCGGGGCGGGTGTGGGTGTGGCTGGGAAGAGCGCAGGGCCTGGGAGAATGTTCTGCCTCTCAGTGTCTCTGCAACTCCCGCTCCCGGTCTTGTCAAGAGGTTTCCTAGAGTGAAAAACGACTATTTGTGCACTTTATTGATCACTCTACCCTTTTGCAAGAAAATGACTGTAACCTTTCCTTCGTGGCAGCTGCAGAAATCTCCCTCTGCCTTGGCCGGAAGCTACTCCGCGGTTTAGAATGCCAGAGAGGGCCGAGGGTTTGCAAACAGCCAGCCTGGAAGCCGGCTGCCTTTCTTGCATTCCCTTCCCACCTTTGATTTAGGGAAAGGAGCGGTTGAATAACAAGAGGCCAGTGCCTAGAGGTCTCAGACAGAGCCTCCATCCACCTGCTGGGAGAAAGCACAGAGATACTGAGGGAATGGGTGAGAAAGCTTGGGGTTTGGAGTCCCCAAACCTGGGCTCAGACACTTCCAAACTGTGTGACCTTGGGACTCTGTTTTCATATCTGCAGAATAGGCATAAAAATCATTCCTGCTTCATACCACTGGTGGGAGGAGCAAATGAGCTAATGTGTACAGAAAGTGCTCCTCAAGGTGTTATAAAAATATTTGCTGGCCTAGTGGGAGGTAGTACAGAAAAAGAACATAATTCATGATTGCAATACTGGTTTGGGGTATTCCGGCATTATGGATACTATACTGAGCTTAAGTACAGAAATGTGTACTTAAGGGAAGTGGCTGTGGCTCAATCAGTGGGGCTCCTGTTTACCATACGGGAAGCCCCGGGTTCGGTTCCCGGGGCCTCCTGGTGAAGGCAAGCCCGCCCGCGCGGCGTGGTTAGCTGACCCGGCGAGCATGGGCAGCAAGGGGGGATAAATGAATAAATAAATTAAATCTTAAAAGAAATGTGTACTTAAAAACAAACAAAAAAAGTATTTTTGTTGGCGCAAAATTTTTTAAAAGATTTATTTTATTTATTTATCCCCCTTCCCCCCGTTGCTTGTGCTCACCGTCTGCTCTCTGTGTCCATTCGCTGTGTTCTCTCTCTGTCTGCTTGTCTTCTCTTTAGGAAGCACCAGGTACTGAACCTGGGACCTCCCGTGGGAGAGAGGTGCTCAATCACTTGAGCCACCTCCACTCCCTGCTTTGTCGTGTCTCTCTTTGTGTTTCCTCTTTGTGCTTCTTTGTTGCGTCATCTTGCTGTGTCAGCTCGCAGTGTTCAGCCTGTCACGCCAGCTTGCTGTCTTGCTCATCTTCTCCAGGAGGCACCAGGAACCGAACTCTGGACCTCCTATGTGGTAGATGGGAACTCAATTGCTTGAGCCACATCCACTTCCCAAAATATTATTTTTATAATAGCAAAATAATAGTTAAACTACTGTAATTTATATAAAGCATGCTATTATATGGCAGTATAATATTTATGTAATATAAATACTCTTTAAAGTAGATTATTATTTTTAATAAATGCTGAATACTGTTGTTTCAAAAGTTTTAAGAACCTGAAGTCTGAACTATTCAGATCCTGAGACATACTGAGAGGAATATGCTGCATTAAAATTGAACTCGTGAAACAAAGATGTATCATTTAGAAAAGATTTTGATCACATCTCTCATCCATTTTAAACCTCTCAAAGCTTCTTAGTTTTGCTTTGATCCCCACTTCTAGCAAAGTTCACCATTATCGCTTATGTTGGGTTGTTTATTCATGATTGCTATTTTCTCCAAAACCACTTGGGGACCTCCATCTACTGCCAGAGGTTCCTGATGGAGTTGTCTTAGAATTGGGGTTTATATTAGTCAGCCAAAGGGGTGCTGATGCAAAATACCAGAAATCTGTTGCCTTTTATAAAGGGTATTTATTTGGGGTAGAAGCTTACAGTTACCAGGCCATAAAGCATGAGTTACTTCCCTCACCAAAGTCTGTTGCCACGTGCTGGAGCAAGATGGCTGCTGACATCTGCAAGGGTTCAGGCTTCGGGGTTCCTCTCTTCCTGGGGCTCATTTCTCTCTGGGCTCAGCGCCTCTGCTCTCGCCACAAAGCCAGCTGTAGACTATCAGGCGAATGGCTCATCTCTCTTCCTGGGGCCTCTGCTGTGTCCAATTGAGCCTACTCTCTTCCTCACCTGTCTGCTTCTCTATGTGTTTACTTCCCAGTCTCCAGGATCAAAACTCCACACTCCCTTCTCTGTGATGCGGATTCTCTGAGAGTCACTGCCCACTAAGGGGGTGGGGACTCAACATCCTACTGACGTGGCCCAATCAAAGCCTCAATCATTATTTAATCCAATAAAAGTGAAACCTCTGAATCCAATATAATCTAGTATGCCCAGAGGAACAAACCAGTCTATAAACATAATCCAATATCTATTTTTGGAATTCATAACCAATATCAAACTGCTACAGGATGTGACAAAATTAGGAAGAGCAGGAGGAGGAGGATGTGGTAGGAAGATTGGGGAAGAAGGGGATAACAAGGGTCCCTCTTCCTGGCCCTCCACACCTCTGAGTTGGATTTCCTCGGCTTCCCTCCCCTACAATCTACTAGATCCAAATTTATTCTCTAGGGCCTTCCACAAAGGACCGCCGGCCTTGGAAATGGCTCTCTTGCACTTGGAACAGCTTCTGAGGATAAAGTGCAGAATGATTGCAGCTCAAGCTCTCATTGTTATAAGATACCAGTGTTCAAAATTATGTGGATTAAGGTCGCTGTTTTGCTTTGATATTGCCACCACTATGGATAAGATACAGGAATTTGGTGTCAGACCACTCTGACATTTGCTGTTTGTGACTGTAGGCAAGTCATGTCATCTCTCTGAGCCTCGGTTTTCTTATCTGTAAAATGAAGGTTAGATCGAATTGATTTGTTGCCAGAAGTAAACGTGGTGATCCCCAAAGTGTTTTCCACAGTACCTGGCACAGTACTCAGTAAAGCCCGGTTCTCTTTTTAATTCCCATTAGACGTCACTATTCCACTCGAGCCCTGAGAATCATCTAGTTCGACGAATCCCACTCCTATCCCCGTTTACCCCCAGACAGTGTTTAATCACTCGGTCTAACATTCAATTACACAATGTGTGTGGCAATGGCCATGGTGGTGAATTGAATTCTCTGATTAACTGACTGTTACTGAGAAAATCCCTTTTGTCTTCACCTGCGCAGTCAGACATGTTTGTAAAATAGAGTATAATCTATTTTTCTGCCTTATCAAGTAGAGCTAGAAACAAAATAGACTATCTCTTTGATGATTCAGTGCCCTCTCTGAACACAGTCCTGTGAAGAAAAGGGGTGGAAGATATTCATTCAACCATGTTCTGGCCCTAAACATGGATTCCAGAATAAAAACCTACACCAACCTGCTGACATGCCAGTTTCCTCTGGCTTAAGAAAGTTAAGAATCAAAAGAAATATGAGCGTGGTGGGAGTGGGCAGGAAGGGGGTTGTGAAACCCGAGTTCTGGAACTAATTAAGGACTTTGGGTTCAACCCTTGATTTTGGTCACCTGAGGCTTTTCTTTAGCGCTGTGGAGTCTTCGGGTGCCGTCCTGGGGCAGCATTCTCTCACTAGATGCTGGGTTCCTTAGCCAGGCCGAGCTCTGGGAAGCGTGGTGCCTGCTCAAGTGCAGTTTGCTACGGAGAGAGGAAGCAGAAAAGGCTGGGGGCTTCTAGAAGGCCCCTCTGATGCACATATCCCAACAAACAGACTCATTTGGCCTGATAAGCTAACATTGGTCATTTTCACATGCATTTTTATCTCATTTGCTTCCCCCAGAACAATCCCCCATTTATGGGTAAAGAATGGGATGTTCAGAGAAGTTCAAAGACTTGTCCAAGGTCGCCCAGTTGGAGTCGTGTTGTCTTGTGGGCCCGTAAACTTCAAAGCACGTAGGTCTTTAAGGCTGTGTCCCTTCTACATTGCAAATGCAGCATGTTAAAATAGTTCAGGCTCATTCAAGGTCAATAAGAATAACTTTTTAAATGCACTGAGTTTTGTCCCAATATCTAACTCAATCAATGAGACAAATGGGTTGGGGCCTGGAAGGCAGGATTCAGGGCACTTCCCAAAGAGGGGCCCCGACTAGCCTGAGGAAAGGACAGCAAAAGGAAGGAGCCCTGACACCCACTCCCCACATGCCCGGTTGTCCTATTTGATCCCACAGCCTGGTAACTCAGTTATTATCATCCCCATTTTATAGATGACAAAACTGAGGCTCAAAGAGATTATACAATTTTCCCAGGTCACAGAACTGGTGAACAGCAAGGCCAGGCTATGTGCTCGTTTCTTAAGTCTATACTTTTCGACTTCACTTTGCTGCTTTTTATGAAGACACTGGGTAACTGGGGAATATGTAAAATGGATTGTTTAGAATCCCAAAATGATTTGGGAGGGTCGGATTCAAGTTTTGTTTAATTTGTCCAGGACTTTCTTGGTGACCATGGAAAATCCCACAATTCCCAGAGAGAGTTACCAAAAGATGCTTGGGGTGTGGATGAAGAAACTTATAATTGTCATTATTGGAATAACAAAAACAACAGAAGCAAAGCATAACCACAGCCAAACTTCACCCTCAGACTTAGAGACCTTCCAGAAGCTCGGCGGCTGTTTATGTGAATTCTGCAGCATATCCTGAGCGGATGGACAGGGCTGGCATTTTCCAGAGTGCAGATTATGCAGTTGTCCCAGCAGTGACACAGAGGAACCTGGGAATTATGCCATAGATGCCCTGACCTTACGCTGGGATTCTGTACAAACCACGGGCAGGCTGGGATTCTGGATCAAGGAGGACAGCCTCCTACCACTCTCCACCCAAGAGCCATCCAGTGGTGATCTCTGTGGGGCACCCAGAGTGCCAGCCACTGGTAGACCCAAGATGGTGCATTTCAGGCCACAAATGTTGTCTAGTGCCTCCAAGGTGCTAGGCTCAGTCTTAAGTTATGTTATGTTATTTCACTTTCACAGTAATCCTAGATATACTATGAAGTGGCCTATTTTATAGATGAGAAAACTGAGGCTTAGAGAGGGTAAGCAACTCCCTGACAGTCATGTAGCTGACTCTGCTAACTCTGTAACTATGATAACCTCTCTCTACCTGGCGGACTCCTGACCAAATCCACAAACTTACAATTCATATCCAATTTCAGTATCTGTTCCTTGCCTCTGTGCTTCCCGTTGCCTCACTTCTCCTGGAATGGCATCCTTTCTCGTCCTTGGCCAATTGTCCTCCCTCTCTGTCTTCCTTTTTTCCAAAGTCCAACAATGCACATTGCATGCTGCATATAAGACACTGCACTGAGTAAAGATTACGCAACCAGTGAATGAGATGGTTGCCCTGCCCTCGGGGAGCTTACTGACCACAGGTTATTTAGTCATAAAATCAATAAAGGGTTAATGGTTTATAAATCACTTCCACGTATCCTTGCTCCTTGAATGCTCACACAGCCTTTGAATTAGAGAACGCAGATATTCTTCTCCTACTAGACATGAGAAGGTGACGAGACCTCTTGTGATTTGCCCTGTTCACAGTCTATGTGAGAGGGCACCCCGTTCTCTTGCCCCAGCCCGGGATTCTTTCCACTGCCCCATCTCCTGTCTCCCAGCCCCCTGGCTAATATTCATCCCTCCCTGCTCTGCATTCCCATTAGTACTTGTTTGTGTTTCTCTTTTGACACATTATATCATATCTCGCCTTTCAGTTATTTGTTTACATAAATGTTTCCTCTTTCTGTTGGAGGCTTCTCAGGAGCAAGATGCAATGCTTTATTCAACAAACGTTTATTCAGCACTTGCAATGCCATAGGCAAATTTTTCCTTTGGAGCGATGGAGGGTGCCAGCTCTGGATTATTCAAGCTGCTGGGTGTGAGGCTCGACTCCCTCCGCGCGTGACCTGGGCAAGTTTCTTCACCTCTCCGTGCCTTACTTCCCTCATCTGTAAAATGGGGATTATACTACTACCTATCCTGTCAGTTTACTAAGAGGACTAAATGAGTTCATTTACACTGAGTGCTCAGAATGGTACCGGGTGCTTAAAAATATTAGCTATTGATAATAATAATAGTCGAATTCTCAGCATCTCAGCAAAGAGTAAATATTTGCTAAAGGAACATCTGAATGAATAAATGTGATGTTTGCTAAAGAAATGGAATGCTCAAATTGGCAGCGAAGCAAAATTATACTGTCAGAAGATTTGGGGTCTAGTGCCAGCTCTGTGCCTAACTGGTCAGATGCTTTTGAGCAAGCCATTTCACCTCTTTACACCTCTGCTTCCTAATTTGCAAATGAAGCATATGACAGCTGATTGTCCCTTCTAGATCTAAAAGCCCTGCCCAGTCCTCCTGCCTACCTGCCTTTGGCATCAGGCGCAGGACCCTGCTTGGAGGTACAGTCCAGAAGCCTAGGGCAGATTGTCCACCTCTGGAGAGTGGGAGCCCACAGCCCTGGGCTTGCTGCTGCGGGTACTAGCACTGAGGAACCTGATACCAGATTTTTAAGTCAGCGTTTGCTGAGTGGTCTATTGTGATGGGCTCAGAACAGCCTCACGCCTGGGTGTGGGGTATCAGGCCTTCTCCTAATACCCGGTAACTTAGTACTCAAAACATCAGCCAGCTATTGTGTAACTCCAATGACAGCAGGTTCTTGCTACAAATCCTGAAAGCTGTCTCTTGGATACCCTTAACGTATTCATAACATTGGTATTTATGTATTTATCTCTGAAAACCATAACCTTGGAAAGAGCATTTAGGGGAAAGAAGGCTGTAGTGATTAAAGAAAGCTCTGTTCATTTGAACAACATTAAATACAACTGGCATAATGATAACTGTGAGATCTGATAGAATATAGAGAAGGCTGCAAATAAAGGGCTTGTATTTTTCCCTGATGTAACATAATGGTCACATTTTTCTTTCACAATGGTTTTGCCGAGATAAAGAACAAATTATACTGATTTGATTGCTACTTAGAAATACTTAAAATTGAAAAAGACAGCAGGTGGGCCTGGTTAGAAAGGATGGTTATTTTAGCATAACAGATGCATGCATAAAACATCGCCCAGCCAATTTTTTAATCATAAGACCCCCCAAACTTTGTCTCTACTACTTTTCCTTGGAATGTGAGCAAGTGGGGGCAGGTAGTAGGCGTGGCTTATGGGCACCCTCTGGGCTCAAAGAGCCAGCCCCACGGAAACCTGGGGGAGGAGGGACTCTGGGGTGGAAGGAAGCCCAGGGCCTGGCAGATTACAGAGGGGGAGGCAGGGTCAGACGCAGGGATAACAGGCCCACAGAAGTCGGGCCGAGCACAGTGTTCCAAACGCAGGAAAAGAACACTCTGCCCTCCCTCTCCTTTTTTTTTGTTATTCAACTTGCTGAGAGCTGGGCACGGGATGCATTTGGCTTCTTCACCTTTCCTTCATTACTGGGTCTCCTTTTACTGGGACTTCTCCAGACCTCAGTGTCACCTGCGCTCCTGGATGGCAGTGGCCAGGGGATCTGTCAAGCCATTCTATTTAGCTTCCAAGAAACATGAATTCAAAATTGTAAATGGAGATACATTTACAGTCTGTGGACCTGCAGCCTTGCTTCCAGCTTCGGGTATATCTCCTCATCTTCTCTGTTGGCAGGTGCACAAGCCACCGACTTACTCTGCTATTAGTTAAAAATGAAACAACTACTTTCTTCTGGATGAGTAAGCCCTGGAGTTGGGGACTATAGAAAATACCACAGGTTGTCAAATTGGAGGTGTGCAGCAGAGTCTCAGAGGTTAGCTTTGTCTTGCTTAACACAAAGCCTTCTGATCTTGGCTCTGGCTCACTTTACTCTAAACCAGGCAGACAATCTCTTTCAGATTTGGAGGCTTGAGAAGGCAGAACCATTTCTGGCAGGAACCAGGTACAAACCCCAGGTTCAGGCTGAAACTGGCTCTCCCCAAAGTACTCTGATTCTCCTGACCTATTGCTTTGTTCTCCTTGGTTTCCCAATGCTGGAAATCCATCCAATTTGTTTGCATTTGGTCTCAGTCAACTTCTACAAAGTGCCTGTACAGGTCAAATCTTCTCTAGTATCCTTCTTACACTTTAAAAAAAATAAACTTCTTGTTATAAAAGAGCTTTATATTTACAGAAAAATTGTGAAGACAGTGCAGAGTTCTCACATACCCCACACCCAGTTTCCCCTGTTGTTAATATCTTACATTAGTATGGCACATTTGTCAGAATCACTGAACCCAAATTGATACATTATTATTATCTAAAGTTAGTACTTGATTCGGATTTCCCTAGTTTTTACCCAATGTCCTTTTTCCCTTCCAGGATCCCATCCGGGATACCACATTCCATTCAGTCATCGTGTCTGCTCAGGCCTCCCTTGGCTGTGAAGGTGTCATTGACTTTTCCTGTTTTTGATGACCTTGGCAGTTTTGAGGAGTCCTGGTCAGGAATTTCGTAGAATGTATGTCAGTTGGGATTTGTCTGATGTTCTTCCCATGGTTAGACTGGGGTTCCAGGTTAGGGGAGGGAGACCACAGAGGCAAAGTGCCATTTTCATCCCGTCGAGGGTGCAGACTATGACCACAGCTTATCACTGTTGAAGGTGACTTCGACCACCTGGCCCAGAGAGTGTGCCCCAGGTTTCTCCCAGCAAAAGTCACTCTTTTCCCCCTGCCATACTGCACTCTTCGGAAGGATGACCCTGTGTCCAGCCCCCACAGAAGCAGTGAGGGAGTTCTGTTCCACCTCCTTGAGTGTGGAGGTCTACATAAAGTATTTGGAATTCTTCTCTACAGGAGATTTGTCTGTTTCCCCCTTTTATTTATTTATTCACTCATGTATTTATAGAAGCATGAACTCATGGATATTTATTTTATACTTTGTGTTATATTACAATACTCTGTTATTTATTCTCTTGCTCAAATTGTTCCAGCTTTGGCCATTGAGAACTCTTTCAGGATGGCTCCTGGTTTCCTTGGACATACTCCCAGCCTTTTATTTTTTCAGCACTTTCTTACTTTCTGGCACTACGAGATGCTTCAGGCTCATCTTGCGTATTTCCTGCTCCAGACATAGAACCAGTCATTTCTCCAAGGAGCCCTGGTTCCTTTTATTGGCGGATAATATTAGAAATGAAGATCTGGGCACTAGGTGTTGCTTAGAGTTTTTAAAAGTTCAACAAACCTCACATTCTCTGTTGTCTTACACAAATATCCTCTCTTTTGCCATTTCCATGGTAGCTTCTCTATCCTTTCCTAGTGGAGTTGCCCCACGCCTAATATTTTCCAAAGTCCCTCTATGAATGAAACATACGTGAAGGAACCTCATCTAGAGCTAATGAAGTGGTGAGCCACCATACACCTGTTTTTGTTTTTGTTTTTTTTTACCGGGAGGTCCCGGGGATCTAACTCAGGTCCCTCCATATGGGAGACGGACGCCCAACCATTTGAGCCACATCCACCCCCCTGCACCTGTTTTTGAGGAAGAATACTTGTCATTGCAGCCTGCTCGGTCCCACCATCTCTGTATTCCATGTCTTCTCACAGAAGGTCATGACTACGCATATGGAAAATGTGCATGTAGACTCCGATTGGACAAGAAGAAAAATGTCTGCATGTGAGTATTGCTCTATGCAAAATGGGCCACGAAGGCCCATTTTCATACCTTCTTTATTTGGAAGGTATGAAAGAGGCTAAAGCCTAAGCTACAGGAGTTGAGTGAGGGGCAGCCATGCTGTAATAAAAATGGCCCAGGCAGCACCAAAGTGGGACCCATGTGCTGTCACTTGGGTAAGTTTATGGCCGATCAGATGCTCTACTTGCCCCAGCCATGCCTTTATCCTTCGTGCCTTCTCCTGTCAGGCTTCTCCAACACTGGTCATGCTCAGATATGGTTAGAATGCAAAAGCTACTAGCACAATCTTGTAATTTCCAGCTTAGAAGGGCCCTTGAAGGTTGTCTGGGTCAATCATGCAGTCAGTGCCTGAATATCTTTACAGCATCCCCATCTAGTGGTTGCCCAGCCTTGGTTTAAATTCCTCCTCTGTCAGGGAGATCACTACCTACCAAGGGAATCTTTTACTTCTTTGTACAACTATAACCATTAGAAAATTCTTCATATATTGTCTCTAAAAAGTTCCAGGGTAGATTTTTCTTATTGATACTACTTCTGTCTCTTCCCACAGAGCCCCTGAGAATAATTTAACTCATTTTTCACCTAGCAATACTTCATACATTTGAAAGTCATTTTCTTTTCTTTTTAAAATTGAATTCTATATTGTGAACATTTTCCATGTCTTTAAATATTTTTTGAAAACATCATCTTTAAATGCTGAATAATATTCCATTGCAGTTATGTACTATAATTTATGTAACTATTCTCTTCTTGTTGATGCTTTGATGGATTCTATTTTTGATTATAATATGTGGTGAATGTAGATGCACAAATCTTTGTCAATTTCCCAATTATTTCCTTAGGATGCATTATTAGAGGTGGTATAGCTGGGTCCATGGGTAACTAGCTGTTAGATTGTGTTTTGATAGAGAGTAGAGTCTTGCTGATAGACAAAGAGAGCTGGGTGTGACTGTGTGGTATGAATCCAGAAGGCTGAGATGAAATATTTGAGTGGTTTGTGAGAGCCGAGGCACCGTGGTTGTGACGTAATGTGGCACGGGTGTCTGAAGAAGTAGCTGTAGTGAGCCAGAGCCAGTGCTGTCCTGTGTTGGTACGAAAGTGAGAGGCTGATGCTTAGAGCAAAATTTTAAATTCACATTTCAGAGAGGGTTAAATAAATCTGCAGGTGAGAATTCCAGCAAGTTAAAAGTGGAATCTGCAGATGGAATAATGCCAGAAGCAAGGCTGTGTGAAGGCACCCACATTTTTAAGACCAAAGTCAAGCTGTCCACAGTGACACATGGAGCAGCTGTCCAATGCCCCGATGGAAATATTGAAAAGGTCAGAGATTTTGCACATTTGGAGAGAAGGATGGCTGAAGAGTTAAAATTAGATAAAGGAGCAGACTTATTCTAGAATGAAATCTGAACAGGAGGAAAGTTCTTATAAAACTTGTACTATGCACTTTGAGTGACAAAGAGAAACAATGAAGGCTTGGCATTTACTCCATTTTTTAAAAAAAGGGAACACTGATGAAATAATGTCTTTTGAAATAAAATGGTAACTTGGGGTGGTGTGCAGTATTGAAGAAAGAGCAAGGGCGTCAGCCCCAGACAGAACTGGAGTTAATTCCTGTCTCTTCTACTACTAGCTACGCAACCTTAGGTTAGTTAGTTTAACCTCTGGAGCCTTTGTTTCCTGCTCTAGAAAACAGGGATTATGATTCCAACTACATAGGCCTATCGTGAAGGGTAAATGAAATAGGGTGCAATTTCGTACCTGTCATACAGTAGGTGCCTAATTAATGCTTACTGCTGCTGTCGTTTCTGCTGTGAGCTGGAAGCTAAGGCTCCAAGCAGAGAATTTCAATATCTCTTTTTTTTTTAATTTTTAATTTTTTTATTTTACCGGAAGGTCCCGGGGATCGAACCCAGGTCCCTCCATATGGGAGACGGACACCCAACCAGTTGAGCCATATCCGCCCCCTCAATATCTCTTAAACACAGAAAGCATGAGTCAAAATCAGAAGTAAAGACAATGTTGATTTATTTCATTGACATCAATAACATTCGCACAGAATTCATTCCAGAAGGTCAAACACTCCACTAGGCTTATAATGTAGAAATTCTGAAGCATTTGGGAGACTTTGTGCCACACAAAAGGGGTGAAATGTGACCCTTTGCTCTGGAAAGTCTCTGGGGCAGAGGATGGGTGAGAAGGCAGAGAACTGATACTTCTTTAGTGCTCTCTACGTGGCATGTTTTGGACCAAGCTCGGAACAATGCTGCAAGATTGGTGTTTGTATCTTTATTTTTCAGTTATAGGAAGAGACAGAATTATCATTTGAACTCGAAGCCTGCAAAGATTAACAAAGTGAGCTTATATAAAATTCTGCATTCCCGCGGGCTTTCAGAGCCTTGGGGATTTTTTGTTTGTTTTGTTGTTGTTGTTAGAAAGTGGCAACAGTTAGAAAGAATGCTTACTGACCAAATTGTGATATTACCCACCTTGGTCACCCACTTTATTCATTGTGTTTGTCTCCAAATGGCTCTGGATGCTTTGTAATCTCAAATCCATGCTCAGAAAGCGGAGATTAGGCGTATATGCAAACTTAAGCTCCCAGGGCATGTGGGCATGGAGGGGCAGGGCAGAGGTGGCCATAAAAGTAAATGACCTTTCTCTCAGCCCTCACAGCGGTTCGTAACCCTTCCCTTCTGTTACTGAGTACTGGTGTTCTCCTGGGGACCATCGGAGGCTTGTGTTGAAGGTGGTGGGCCCATCTCCCTACTTGCCAGCTCCTCGTCTCTGCCTTGTCACCCTGCTGTGGCCCTTGGTAGGAGGCCCTGCATCATCCTGTTTTGGGGAGGCTGGCGGCTCTCCCCAGGAGAATGACAGTCCTGTTCCCTGGCTAGGCCTCCACTCCCACGATAGCAGAAAGCATTACCCCTTTCGCACCCCCCACCAGCATTAGTGGTTCTGGGAGGCTATAATACCCCTTGTTCTAGAACTTCCAGAATCTGGAACCAGAGGAAGAAAGCCAAGGAGCAAATGTGGACAAAAGGCTAGGAGGCCGGGCTGTCTGTCCCACCGAAGTCTGTCTGAACTCCACCCTGGAGCCTGCCTCTCACTCTCTGAGGCCTCCCTGACCCCAGACCCATTTTTACATTCTGGCCTTTTCTCTTAGCTCATCCTCGGTCTTTGTTTTTTTTTGACATCATTTGCCCATTCTCTGACCACACAGAGGGCAGACCTCTGCCCTGGTCCATCTCTCTCCCAGTCCTGAGCCGACCCGGGCCCTCAGCCAGCAGCCGCTCTCCGAGCTGGGGCTTGTTAATAGGTCTTTCGTGTGGCTCCTTTCGTATTTTATGACCCTCCTTTCCCGAGCCTGGCACCAGTGCCCTCTAGAACTGTGTTGGGAGACAATACGAATGTCAGTACCAAGGGCACCAACCATCGCCACTTTTCTCCAGTGCCGGTGGTCGAATTCCCAAGTCAGTGGAGGTCCCTGCCCAAGAGATTAAGGCCCAGCCCTTGTCTGCCTTCTTGGCAGCTCCGTGGCTGTCTCCGATGAGCCCTGCTGAAGCCTGATGGAAAGAAGAACCCTGGTGGTTCAAGCCAGCACGCCCGGGGAACTAGTGTGGGGAGACTCAGACTCCTCGGGAGACTAGCAGGAAAGCCCCTTTGTGAGGCTGTTTTTTTTTTTGTTGTTGTTGTTTTGTTTTTTAAACAGGATTTAAGGCCATTCCAGAAGGGATGTTCCAAAAAGTTGGAATAAGAGCAAGAAAACAGAAAGTGGATTCAGCAGACCCAAGCTCAGATGGGAAGAGCCAGCTCCTCACTTTCCAACTGGATGACCTTGTGCAAGTCACAAAAGCTCCCCAAGTCTTCATGCCCTCATCTGCAAATGAGGGCAAAAAGACCTTTCTGACAGGTTGGGTTTGAAGATCAAATAAAATAATGAATGTGGAAGTGCATTGTGAAATGTCAGGCACTTTTCAATGTTAACTATTAATAGTAATACATATTGTGATTAGCCTATGATTCTGTAGGACATTTAGCATCAGAGAGCAGAAACCCCGACTCCAGCTGGCTTAACCAGACGGATATTTATCATGTCGTGTAACTGGAGGCTCAAAGGTAGATCAGGCTTCAGGGTTGGTGGGTTCAGGAACTCAGAAGTACAGGTTCTTTCTTTTTGTTTCTCTGCTCTGCCACCCTGGGTATCAGCTTTATCTTCAGCCTGGTCTAAAATGGCTTAGCAGATTCAGGCGTCACCTGCAGATGCAGCACTATTCAGAGGAAGGAGAGAGACTGTCTCTCCCTGGAGCAAACTCTTGGGAGAGAGGAAGCTTTTCCCAGACCTGCCAGCAGAGTTTACTCTGTGGGGTTTGGGTCATACTTCTATGCTGAGAGCAATCAATGGCAAGGGGACCATTGGGGAGGGAGGGGACTGGGCAATATAGGGGCTTATCAGGAAGCAAGAGGGGGTGAATGGAGACTGGGAAGGTAACAATAGTAGCTGCTACAGACTGCATTGCTATTATTATCAGGGAGAAACTGTTTCTGCCTGGGCCAGTTGTATCCCAGTGCCTGTCACAGTAACTGGCTCATTGTAGATGCTCCACAAATATTTGTCGAATGAAATGAATGACAGTCAATGTGGGACTTTGATGGGGACACCATTTCCATGAATGTGCTCGGATATGTCTCACTATCCTCACTACCCTCAGTGAGTGCCGGGGCCTGTTTATGGCTCCTTGGAAATGTGTTAAGTGACTGGATGGTGCATATTTTAGGGAAGGAATCAGGCTTTTAATAATAAAAGCAGATACTTATATAGTGCTTCTTCTATCCAGGTTAGTAAGCACTTCCTATGTATGAACTTAGATAATTTTGACAATAACCCTATGAGCTAGGCACTATAATGATCCCATTTTACACGTGAGAAAACTGAGGCACAGAATTAACCGCGTAGCTTCAGGCTACACAACAGGCAAGTGGGTGTGGCTGAGATTGGAGCCGGCTCAGAGCACGAGCTCTGTGCTCTGTACCCCGCACGGATCTTCTTCAGACCAGCCGGCTCCCCTGCTAGGGGTCTTCTCTGCAGCCGCTGCCTCCCTCTGTTCCCGTCCCCCGATGCCTGGCTGTTGAAAGAGCCAGTAGACCCTTCTGGAAGACTTCTCCCTTGGTGGGCCTGGCCTCCTTGAAACCACCTCTTTTGCGAGCGCAGACTCTGGGGTGACCCCTATGTCCACTTTTCTGCCCCCGGGAGCCCTGATTTACAGAAGCGCCGTGGTTTTGCTGGAGAAGCCTGCCATAGATCATGGCTTATCGGCCAGCGCCCAATCCAGGCCGTCCCAACCGTCCGTCAGGAAGGGGAACTGTTGGTGGGCTGCTGCCCTGCGTGGCTAGAACTGCGCTTCCTTAACGGTGGAGCTGCTGCTGGTGAATGTCCTGACATTAGACGTTACTCGTTGCAGGGCCCGGCGTCCTGGGGAGGTGTCCTGGGGAGACAATTCCTCTCAGGAACAGCCTCCTACTGGCACTCGGCTCCTCTCTAAGGACTGAGGAGAACAGGCCCCTTTGGAACATTTTGTTCCACCTTCCTGAACTGCTCACGGAGTAAAAAATGACCTTCATGCGATAATACACTAATAGTGATAATAATAATAAACACTTATAGAGCATTTATATGCCAGACTCTATTTTATGCACTTTGAATCCATTAAATCATTTACTCCTTACAAGAACTTCTTTTTGTCTCTACTATACAGATGAGGAAACTGAGGCATTGAGAAGTTCAGTTGCTGGTAATTGCTTCCTGAGTCCTTGCAGAGTGCTGGGCCCTGTTTGCATGCTTTACAGAAATTTTATTGTTTATTCCTCACAGCAGCTTTGGAAACATAGAAGTTATTATTAACCAAGGAAACATAGATTCAGAGAGGTTAAGCAACTTGCCCAAGGTCACACAGCAGCAAGAAGATGAACTAAGTTTCAAATCCATAACCACCAAACACTAAGCCTCCTTTTCCCTTTTGCAAGAAACAAGGATACTTTCTTCAGCAGAATAAGTTCAATCTCAGCTCGTTTCTTAGGTGAACGCTCTTCTGCCATTCTAGGTTTTCCCTTTGGGAAGTTCTTCCTCAGGTCCAACAGGAATCCCTCGTATAAACTTGAGACTAGAAAAGGCTGGGGCTCGGGTTCTCTAAGCCTGGGTTTTATAGTTTCTGTGGCCAGAAGGGGCCTCCTGAAGGCACTATTCCCATCTTCTAGCTTGTCAAGATGGCCTCCACACCGCCCAGCTTCCTGATGATATCTTCTCTTCCTAATTGTTCCAGGGAGTATCCTCCATGGCCTGTATCCTCAGTCAGCCTGACCTTGCTCCAAGAGTGCACTGAGTAGCTTGGAAGTGCCAGTGGCCAGAGCACCAGCCAAAATAACCCTCTGCCGCCAAATGCGAATGACAGCCTGAAAAGAATTTGTCCGGTCTGTGAGTAAAGTCTAGTAACTAAATGCTAATTCATTTGTTGTTGCATTTGAGTTAATTTATGGGGTGTTCTCGTCACCAAGTAAATTTTAATTAAGAAGAGTAAAACAAATGACAAAGTAATTTCCAAAAAATTAATTTTCAGTAAACACAAGCCATTGTGTTTCTTTGTGTTGATAATAATAGTTAAAGCAAGACCTCCCTACCCTACCCCACCTGCCCCCTTCTAAAGGTAAAGTTGGAGCCAGTATTAGTCAGCCAAAGGGGTGCTGATGCAAAATACCAGAAGTTGGTTGGTCTTTATAAAGGGCATTTATTTGGGGTAGAAGTCCACAGTTACCAGGCCGTAAAGCATAAGTTTCTTCCCTCACCAAAGTCCATTGCCATGTGTTGGAGCAAGACAGCTGCCGACGTTTGTCAGGGTTCAGGCTTCTTGGGTTCCTCTCTTTCCAGGGTTGCATTTCTCTCCGGGCTTAGCTCCTCTGTTTCCTCCACAAGGCCAGCTGTAGACTGTCAGGTGAATGACTTTATCTCTATCCCGGGGCCAAGCTCTCTTACTTCCTGGGACTCCAGCTACCAAGCTGTATTCGTCAGGGTTCTCTGGGAAACAGAATCAACAGGAGATATCTGTCAATAATATGAGATTTTATAAGAGTCTCTCATGCGACCGTGGGGATGCACAAGTCCAGGTTCCACAGGCAGGCTGCAAGCCAGGGGCTCCGATGAAAGTCCAATGAAGATCCTTGATGAGTTTCTGGGAGAAGTTGGCTGTCCAAAGACGAGCTGGGAAATTCTCTCTGAATGTTGAAATCACTTCCCCTTTTAAGGCTTCAACTGATTGGATAAAAGCGTCACCCATTGCTGATGTAATCTCCCTGATTGATGCAGATGTAATCAGCAACCAGTAAACTCACTGGTGGTCGAAGTCCATAAATGCTCTTGTGTTACAATTAGCCCCAGTGCTTGCTGGAGCAAACACCTGGACACAATTACCTGGCCGAGTTGACACATTAGCCTAACCATCACAGAGCCCAAGCCAGGCTTTTGGAGAGTAAAGGCAATCCTGCAAATGAGCAATCAAGCAGGTCCCAAAGGAAGTGGGGCAGAGAGCCTGAGAGAAATCAGGCAACAGGCCTCAAAGAGATGCAAAAATTGCTACTTCTTTGGTGTTCATTGTGTATAATTTTCACAGAACTCTGCTACTTTTAGGAGCTGGCAAAGGGAGAGGTAGAAATTTCTGGTAGAAATACTTAGTAGGGGAGAAAGAGGTAAAAACAATAAATGGGGAGGTGGCAAGAGGTGGAGGCTTTTTTGCTTGCTTGCTTTTAATTAATCAAATTGCATAACCAAATAAGAAAAGAAGGAAGGAGGGAAGAGAGCATTTACCCTGCACCTCTGTATGCCAGATTCTGGACTGGGAAATTTGACCCAGCTTCGCGCCTCTCATTTTCCTAGCAATTCTCTGAGGAATTGTTAGCTCCATGCTACATTCTCAGCCCCAAATTACAGATAAGGAAACTGAAAGCGGGGCCCAAGTTCACGTGGCCGGGAAGGCAGAGATCTGAATCCTACTCTGCTGCCTCCACACCCATACGCTGCGTTGTGCTGGGTCTCCAATTACGAGTAACACAATGATTTTTGAAATCGGTCTCCAGAACTGCGTTGGGTCTATGCCCAGAGCTCGGTAGTGGTGCTGCTGGCCAGTGTCTGGCCCAAGTGAGCCCTGGGAGTGGGGGAGGTGATTGTGGGCTCCCACAGATGCAGGGGTAAGATCTGGGGTGACTGATTTGAGAGCACCCAGACAGAGGCCCTGGGGAGATGAGTAGCTCTGAGGCAAGTGCAGGGTGATGGGGACAGACTGGGCAGGAGCTCAGAGGGGGGGTCTCCTCCCATACTGTCCCCCTTGCCAGGTGCCTCGCCCCCCCCATCCTGAGTCAGTGCTGCCTTGTACACAAGAGTGAGAGGACACAGCCAGTCTAGGCGTGGCCGGCAGAGGGGAGGGTGTCAGAAGGCGAGGCAGAGCTCCTGCCGAGGAGGTCACACAACGGGGAAGTTAACTTGGGGCTTCTGTTTCTCAGGAATCCTGCTTGTCCTGTTGCAGCCACTGGGGGCTCCTATGAAAGTATGGATTTGTCTGGGTTTCTCTGTTTAATCCCAAATCTGTCAGGCCTTGTTAAATTTGATGGGGCCTGAAAGGTCTGGTGTCAAGCAAATATTCGGTGACCAGAGTCTTTGATGAGAATCAAACTGAAGCTTAATCCTGAGGTAATGGCTTTCCCCATAATCCCGGGAGGCTGGGGATAAGTGAGGGGGTGGGGTGGGATTCAGGAGTCTGCCTGAATCCGAGCTCAGAGCCAGTGGGGAATGGGAGGGGACAGCAGGGGAGTTAGGCTTCTCCCCTTCAGCTAGGAGTCCGCTCTGAGGTGAAGGCAGCCCATGGCCAGTCACCATGGGAACACATTCTGCCAGAACTGGGGTGAGGCGAAGAGGGGAGAGTCCTTTGGTCCCTGTTATGCAGATGGCTTTGGATAAAGAAGAAACTTAAAGGGAGGCCAGGGAAGGAGGGGGTTTAAAAAGCCACTTCAGGATTTTCAAGTGGGCAAGCCTGGGGTCTCCCTCTGCTTCAGTCTAGGCTCTTAGAGGGAGAATTGCCCCAGCAGAGGGTTTGGCTGGGACCTGTCTGGGGACAGAGGGACCCCCACCTCCTCTTTGAGCTTGGCCAAGAGGCTGGGGTCTGCAGCAGCAGATTGGCATCTCTCAGGGAAAACCAGCACCCCAGAGATTGCTGGGCACCCTGGGCTGGCGCAGCGGGTTGCGGGAACCATGAGGGCGCCAGCTGGGGACGGTGAGGCAGAAGGCCAGGGGGTGGTGGCCGTCCTCCGTGAAAAATGGGACTGATCACGCCATCTTAGGCCGCTCTCTGGAGAGGGCTGCTGTGCAACTCGTCAAGGTACTGATTAAACATTCATGGGAAAAAAATAAAATAAACATTTTGCAAAGAGATGCTTAAGCAATCAGGCGCTTCAGGGGGCGAGTTACCATGGCACAGTAACCACATGGCCCAGGGGTAATGGGCATTTAATGTCACCAGCCCCTCCCGGGTCGCTCACGGAGGTGTTGACGCCGCTGACCCCTCCCCAGAGACCCCAGCCCGCCAGAGGGGGCTGGGATCTACCGCATTTACACTCAGCTGTTTATTCTTTTCTCTTTCTCTAGCTCTCACTTTTCCTTTATTCCATCAACTATAACTTATGCGAGAGGGAGGAACCAGCTCTCCTGCGGAGGAAGGGAGGGAAGGAGAAAGGAGATTTGGGCCAGGGTAGCAGGTCTTGAGGGAAGTGTCGCCTTCTCCTGCAAGGTGTGGGCTCCCGGCTGCCTGTCCACATTCTGATTTGGAAGTGCCGCGCTGCTCCAATATTTTCTCACCACGTGAGAATTTATGGAGTTAGGAGAGAGACTGGCAAATTCCCAGCAGGGTGTGAACAAGTAAACAGAAAATAAGGACGCTGGTGATGATAGCCCATGTGCCAGACATGGTGCTGGGTGCTTTACCTGCATTGTCTCATTTAATTTTCATAACAAGTTTCTGAGGAAGGTACCATCAGCCCATTTCACAGATGAGAGCATTCCAGCCCTCGGAGGCCAAGTAACCTGCCCAGAGTTACACAGAGCTGGGATTGGAACCCCGAAACGTTGTCTCCAGTCCTGTGAATCACTGCAAATGGGATAAGGGCTTCGAGTTCCTAGCTTGATCTTAGGTGGTTAGGGGAGGCTTTCCAGAGGAAATGACAACCCAGCTGAGTCCTGAAAGAGGCTGGGCTTGTCTAGTTCAAAACCAAAGGGCGGATGCTCAGAGCGTAATACACAGAATCTAAATGCCCATCGTCCTCCAATCCCCAGACAAGATTGCCCCAGGGCCACCGTCTCAGAAATAAATGCGGGTGGACAGCAGCCAGGGCCGCCTCTTTCCATGGGAGCTGCAGCCCCTGCCCTGCCGTTGCGGTGGATATCACAGAAGAAAGGATGCTGATGCCCAGGCAGCTGAGCAGAAGTTGGACCAATGTGTCCGTTAAAGAAGGGAGTAAAGTGTTTGCATTCTGAGCCTTTCTCCCCCACCCAAATCCCCTGAAGTGTAGGGGCTTGTATTCTCAAGGCAACCTTCTCTCTGGCAGCAAAACGAGCTCTTCAGACCAGAAGAGTTTTCTTTGCAAATTAAAGCAATTCATTGTGCATCTGTAGTTAAATACTCTCTTATTAATATGGGCTCTGTTTTAATTGGCTTTCTCTCTAGCTAATTACCTGTCAGATACAGGGTTACCCATTGCACCGAGGGCATGCATCCACCAGGGCATGGGTGAGGCCAGGGCCACAGCCCGCAGGCAAACCATCACCCAAGAGTGGGGGCCGCGGGGTCGGGCCGGGCATTCATTTACTCATCTGTCCGTCCAGTGGGCCTTTGTGGAACCCTTTCTGAGCCAGCCACTTTGCTGGGAGCCAAATTGACCACGAGTCAGGGTGGGCAGCAGCCTGTGAAAGCCTGACGTTCCTACCTGAGTCGGCAGACCAGACCAGAGTCAAGGACCCCAAAGAGCTCAGGTGCCCACCTTCTAGGGAAGAGCCAGGCCTTTTCTAATCACCACTGGCTGCTCCTTTGCACCCATACAGGGCAGTGGGAAATGAGCGGCTCCGGTAAAGCCTGTGGATATGTACTCTTGAAGCCCAAAGGGGCCTTGAGTCCTGATTTTACAGCTCAGAGAGAAGTGAACTGCTTGAGAGCACACAGCAAAACTGGGAGATTCCAGATGTACAGCTTTTGTTCCTGCAGCCTCGCCAGTCACTGGGGCAGTGCTCTATAGGCCCCTCCCTTTGCGTTGAGAAATGTGTTCTCTAGAGGGTGGAAAGTCTTGAGCAGGGGAAGGGCCTGCCGTGGACTTCACTTTCTCTATCTGTCCAGGAGAGTCCATTGAGAGAGACAGGCCTCTCGGAGGTGAGTGAAGAGCGCTGGCCTGCTGTCAGGAAGGATGAGAGCTGAGCTGGTGATGGATGGCTTCTGCCGAAGCCGCTCACGGGTGCTGGGCCCTTGGCGTCCCCTGGGGGGTTCTGTCTGGGCTGCAGAGGAGTGGCTGTGTGGGCACGCGTGGTGTGGGCGGGTGTTTGCGTGCACAGGCAAAAGGAGGGGACACCGCCCTGGCCACAGCTGCCAGGATTTCTGCTTCTCTGCAAGGGCGCTGTCCCCTGTTCTGCTGGAGATTTCCAGCCTCCCCTGGCATTTGCTATCAGCTCCTCTCGCTAGTTCTTTTTCTCTCACCTGCTGGGTGTTCTAGAGGTGGTACAACAGAGGATTTGGGGGAAAGGGCATGGATGAGCTCAGCTCCTGGCTCTGGCTCTTATGAGTCAGTTAGGTTCTCTCTCTGAGCTCCAGGTTCCTCATCTGTAAAATGGGACTGTGGTGGGGTGATCACACGACACAGAACCTAGCAAGGCACTCTCTAAATGTCAATCCCCCTTCTACCAGGCTAACGCAGCTCTCTCAACAACAGATCCCTAGGACCATTTTCAAATAAATAAGGCAAGGAGTAAGAAAATATTTTGCTCACTCTAAATCATCACTCACGAGTGAGCAATAGTATTAGTTCGATCACAAAAAAGCTGATGAGTCTTTGTTAAGCACAACCCTTCTCAGGTGGGGCATGGCTTTGGGTTAGGTCCTGAGTGAGAAGCTGTTTACTCTTTGGGAAAGTGTCCTTGGCTTCTGCCTCTCCCTGACCAGGCCTGTGGACGTTAGGGTGCCCCAAATGCAAGAGTGACATGAAGGGTGTGGTGGGTTTACTAGCTGTGAAACCTCGGGAAAGTTACCTAAACTCACTGTGCCTCAGTTTTCACATCTGTAAAACAGGGAGGATAAAATACTTACATTGTAGGGTAAGAACTAAGTGGGTTAATAGTAGGTAACATGTCCTAACAAGACATGTCAGTAGCTGTTTGAGTCATTTCCCCCACAAAAGACCTGTTCAGTCTTAGTTTGTGTTCCCGTGGTTGTGCGTCCATTTGTAAATAGGACCTGTGGAGAGGTTGTTAGTTAAGATGTGGCCAAGCTGAATGAGGGCAGGCCTTACCAACAGGGTCGAAATCTTTGTAAGCAAAGGAAACTGGACATGGAAGTAGAAGCCGGAAGAAGCTAGAAGATAGGAGAAGCCAGAGAATGGGGCAAATTGCCATAGATGGAGGCAGAGATGCAAACCAAGGAACTCCAGGACTGCCGCAAGCCAGCACCTGACTGCTACAGGCTCTGGGAGAAAGACCTCGATTTTGGACATTTAGCCTCCACAACTGTGAGACAATAAACTCTTGGGGTTTAAGCCACCCCACTGTGTGGTGTTTGTCATAGCAACTCTGGTAAACCAAAACAGCAGCTATGATTATTATTAGGCTTTGGTATAGGATAGAAGTAAGTTCAAAGTCCCAGCTCTGTCATTGATTACATGTGGAACTTTGGGCTGTTACTTAATCTTAAGCCTCAGGTTCTCATCTGTAGAATGGGGATATTGATGGCATGGCCATATGTGACGATGGGGATTCAATGAGTATTCAATCATAAAGTAAGTTTTATGATTTTTACTATATAAAGTATTAGTAAATGTCTGGAAAATGGCAAGGGCTCAACGAATTTTGTTAAATTATGTGGGTGTTGCCTGCCCACTCAGAGCCTCTCCTTGGCTCTCATCTCCGTTGCCTCCTTGCATCCACTCCCAGCCACAGTGGCATGTGTCTGGGAGAATGGGCCAGTGAAATATCCAGAGCCGTGAGTCTCACATTCTTATTTGTAAGCCTACATTAAGTAGCACCACTGCCTTGCAGGTATGGAGCTCTTTATATTTTCCAAGGTCTTTTCCTGTCTTTGATGTCCTCTGGTCCTCACAGCAATCCTGTAATGCAGGGTGGATGCTATTAATCTTGTTTTATAGATATGGAAACAGAGGCTCAGAGAAGCCAATTGATTTCCCCAAAGGCATTCAGCAAATTAATTCATTGCACACTCGGGTCTAAAATCCAGGTCTCCCTATTTAGGGTTCAACAAGAATAACAAGCATTTATATATTGCTTTCTTCTTAAGAAAGACTTCCTCATACACTGTCTCACCTGATGGTCACAACTCTGAAGCCATTTTATCATCATCCCCATTTTATGGACTCAGAGAAATTAAATGACACCAAGATTTCTCAGCAAATAAGTGATGAAAGCGAGCTATGAATCCATGTTTTCTGGCTTCAGATCTGTGTTCTTTCTACTTGCTGTTTTTCAGTCCTGTTTTCAAAAACCGGCTCATCTTAAAAAAACAAACAAACAAAATATCAGCTGAACAGGGGCAGGCAGCTACCCTCAGCCGGGCAGGCCACACCGTAGCTTTTCTGACAGCAGCGGGGATCAAGATCCCAACAGAAAGCATGGAAATCTACCAGCCAGCTTTCCACTTAAGGGTGTAATTAGAGCCCTGACAGGCTGTACATGCAATGCCGCTAATGGGTCCACCTGTGAGAGGGACCTGGCAAGCATAGGTAATTTGGACAGAGTGGAGCACTCAGCGGAGGCCCAGGCTGCAGGTGCCAGCCTGATCTCCCAGGCCAGAAGCCTCCCCAGGGACCAGGGGGAAGAGCCTGGCCTGGACCCTGCTGGTGACACGGAGCTATTTGCCGCGGTGCCTGCTACACATTACGCTAAAAGTGTGACAGATTTTAGAGGCAGCCTGGGCGGGAACCATGGAAACAGGTTAGGGAAGAAGAGAAGCTGATTGCTGCTGCTTGTGCTGGTGGGAGAAGGGTGAGCAGGAGGGGTGCTCCATCCCCCTCCATCGCCCTCTGCCGCTGCTCCTGCTCCTGACTCTAAGTATCACCCCATCTAGGCTCATTGCCGATTTGGGGAAGGGAGGTGAGAAAGGGGAAGGGACAGTGACAAATTGTGCTGGCTCTAAGAGCTGTCTCCTCTGGGCCCTCACACACACCCCAACCTTCATAATAGGCTACTATTTGCTGAATTCCTCCAGTGCCAGGCACCGCGTGGGGTGCTTCCCCTACATCCGCCATCCTCTCAACAACTCTCAAGACTGGTGTCACCACCCTCTTCACATGTATGAAGAATCTGGGGGTTGAGAGGCTCAGTAAGTTGTCCAAAGTCACACAGCAATTAACAGAGAAATATTTGAATCTGGAACTGGACCAGCTGACTCGGAAGGTTATGCTTCTTTCATGACACTATGCTCATAATGACATCTACAAATCACGTTTTCAAATTGTTTAGGAAAAAAGTGATCGGTGAAATGCCTTTCCAATTTGTATGCGGTCACTAGGGTTTCCCACAGTGATGGTCCTCTCCACACGAAGGACTGAGAAGGGCTGTTCCACTTTCTGCTGGGAGGGAGCCCTGTAGACCCAGAGAGAAGGGGCCAGTGCTCCATCGTGTGAGGTCTCTTTGTGTTTAAAGTCTTCATCAGCTCCCCCTTCCCCCATGCCTTAGTTATGGCTATCACCATGGTTCCCAGCCTCTTGAGCAGAGAATCCATTTTCTCTTCTTGTCAAGAGGAGGGAACTGGCTCTGGATGCTGTGGGTTTGGTCAAGTGGAGAGTGGCTTTCCAACAGAGGGGCTGGCAGTTTGGTCTCCACAGCAGAGCCTGAGCAGAGCAATGGCTGATGACTGAGCAGGATTCATGGACACTGGAGCTGTTTGTAATAGTGGGGGTGGAGGAGGAACAACCCAGGAGCTAGGATCCATCCTGGGAATTCGGAGATGTCAAGACAGGTGCCTTCAGTGCCACGAAGCCTTTGGCTTCTCAGAGTCCCTGCGCTCAATCCAGGAGCTCTGCTTTCAAGTGACTCAGCACAGAGACTCACACCAAAGAGATATGGAACACCTAGTGCTGGGGCATCCTGTCCAGGGAGATCAGCCTCAAGTCCAAGCACGGAAAATGCTACAGAGACGTGCTCACATTGGAGATGGCTGGACTTAAGTGGTTCTTTGTAAAGAGGGGAGGCGGACAATGGGGAGAGTATCTTAGGGTGGAGAAGGGGACAGGGACCTTTGGGCAGGTGTTTTCTGGAGGACTGGAGAAGATGTGCCCTGGCTTTCATGAGAGTGGATGAAGGATCAAAGCCATCTAGGAGGAATATTCTCTGCTCTGGTCTTCTGAAGGAAAACCAAGCAAAGCCATAAATAAACCCTCATTTGTAAATTTAAGCTGAAATAATACCCCACAACAGCTAGGATGGGATGAGGATAACATGCCAGCATGGGGGTATTGTGGCTATAATTTTTAGATCAGTGCCTGCTTCTTCTGTCTCAGAAGAGACATCCTTCTCTTGTTCTAGATGAACCCTTCACCTGTGTTCACGATCCCATTCGTTTGGAAACCTGGCCCAGTGTTATCACCCCCACCCTGTGCCAACATGTTGCTTCAATCTCTACCTGGCCACTGTCTCCACTCTTCAATCTATAAATGAGTCATTCCTCTCCTAAGACTCTCCCTCAACCCTGTGTTTTTCCCCCACTGTGCTCTTTCCTTTCACCATACATTTTGTTGAAACATTTGTTGTCTATTTTCACTCATCTGGTTTGCTCTCTGGTCTGTGAAGAGTTTCTGCTCCCACCGTTCATGCATCTATCAGGCCAGCATTTATTGAGCATCCACTGTGTGCTCCGCACACCAGGTACAGGGGATGCAGCCAGGAAGTCTGTCTTTAGGACCTTCCTTCCATTTAGGGCAGGCAGGTGCTAATGCAGTTGACAGAAATAAATGCCAGATTGCAAAGGTAGTAGGCGTCAAGAAGGCATGGGACATGATGCTCCAAGAGCAAATAACAGGTAGAAACGACCTAGTTAAAGGGCCAGGACAGCATCCAGTGGCCATCTCGTTGCCAAATCCAGTGGACCCTTTAGTCATGAGATGACTACGAGATCTCCCTTGAGGGAGATTTTGAGGAGTGCTCGGAAGGTCAGGAGAAGCCCCGACAGAATGGTGTGCCTAAAACCAAGGGGTGGGAGAGTGTCAGGAAGGACATCTTGGGGCTCCCTGTGCCTAGGACGCCTTCCCTCCCTCTGTGAGTGGCCACCACCTACACTTATTAGAGAAATTCAAATTGTACCTTTTTTTGGTGAAGCCTTTCCAAATAACCTCCCCCGCCCCTGCCATCCTCCCCCGCCCCCGCCGTCCTCCCCCGCCATCCTTGGACAAATGCCGTTGTTCTCACTCTCAGCACATTGGGGCAGGTTTTGTTTCCCTGTCTGTGTGCCTTCCCAGCTCAGGCGTGAGGGAAGCAGAGGATAGGTCAGGGGTGGTTCGAGTCACCTCTGCCCCCACTGCTGCCTCATACACGCACCTAGCCTTCCCTGTGTAGAAAGGAGGGGTGGACAGATGGACGGATGAAAAGATGCCTCCAAACTCGTGTGCAGATGGACAGCCTCAATCTGCAGTCACTGAGGCATCTTTGAAGGAGCTATGGGATGAGGACTCAGAAGACCTGGGTTTGGGGTCTGGTTGAGTCACTGAGTTGTGTCATTGTCTGCAATTTGGTTTACCTCTTTGTGCTCAGTTTTCTAATGGGTGAAAGGAGAAAATTCGATGATTTGATTTCCAAGGCTCCTTCTCACTCTGATTTTTATTCTCTGTTTCATCAGGGGAGATAAGATCATCTCTTGGGTAGAAACAGTGTTTTCTGTCACATCAACAAGTACTTGGTGGTCGCCCACTGTGGGTCCAGCAACACTTTGGTGGGATGGAGTTCTTTAGAGATAAAAAGAGGATGTGCTCCTTGCCCTCCGTGAAATTACTGTTCATTTGGAAAGATTGGGCAATTCTCTAGGTCAGGAATGGTAAAAAGAAACCATGACTTTCAATGACCTTTTTTGTTCTCCAAAGCCAAGATAAATGACATCTTGACCCTATACCCACAGCTACCCCATTTTCTTAAGAAAGGATTTGGCTCCTTCCAATTCAGTGCCTCTCTGCAGAAGAGTCTGCTCTGTTTGGGAGATGCTTTAACCTCCTCCAAGGACCTGCCCTTGTTGTTCAGACTATAATCTAAACTGACAACTGACTTTCTGTTTAAAAAAAAGTCATATATTTTCATCCTCTCAGCTTCACTTCTTCCCTTGCTCTCCTCCCCCAGCTTCATCATCCCCCTTCCTAAGTTGATAGTGAGTCTTATTAAGTGGTGCTGTGTCAGAAACTGTTGAGTTGTGTCAGCTGGAAATGGGACATGATTAAGTACATAAAGGAGCCCCAGCCTCGCCTGCCACAACATTACACATCAGAAGTCTTGGCGATACGCAGGCATGTTTTCTTTCTTCCTTCCTTCCTGGTGAGCAGTGAGACCTGCCCCTTGCTGTCTATGTGTGTCTGGATGCTGGATCCTTGGCGGGGCTTAAGTGAGGCACCCAAGCTGCCTAAGCCAGGAGGAGGAAGTGGGGTGGGGTGGCGTGGGGTGCTGTGGAAAGTGGGTGGCAGGTGGTGATGCTTTGGGGGCTAGAATAAGACCAGGCCTAGGCATGCCTGGGTAAGGCTACTCCACGGCACAGGAAAAGCTTTCTGATAGCAGTGTGTCCTGAGGCTGACTGCAGCTCAGATGCGCCATGCCTGCAGTGCTCCTCAAACAGGACCACGCTTGTCCTTTTCTTCGCCCAAATACTTCATCAAGCCTGGAAGAGTGCAAGGAATCTGGGTGGTGTGCCCCTGAGAGAGCCCTATGGCCAATTGCAGCTGCCAGAGGTGAAGGCTCAGCCACCCGCACCCATCCTTTCCCTCTGCGGGCCCCACAGGTGGGCTCCTTCTGCAAGCCCACCTACTCGTGTAAAATTTTCAGCTGGTCCTTTGCTGAAGAAGAAGGGGCCGGACAGTTGGGGTGCGAGTGGAGAGATGGGCAAGCCCTTACCAGAGGCCCAGCCAGGCTGTCGGAGCATCTCGTGTGTGAGGCAGCACCCAGGAACTCGGACCTCTTTGCCCAGGAACTCGGACCTCTTTGCCCAGGAACTCGGACCTCTTTGCCGGGTCCAGCTGTCCCTGAGCCATCAGATTGTGATGAGGACCCGGTACATGGTCCTGCTTCGCTAACTGAGGATGGCATTAGGTGGGTAGGACATCTGGACAGATCTAAAGCCTGACTCAAGAAAGCCCAGGATACTTCCTTGGGGCAGGGAGGCCGAGTACCCACGGCCACCCCCTTACCTGTTTCTGAGCCGGGACCTTTGCCATCCAATCGTTTTGACCTCACTGGGGAAAACAAAGTCCAGTGTTGGTGTTGTGGGGAATCTGGGCACCCCAAATCACATTACCCAGGGCTGGTCTTCCTCCCACTCTGGACTTCTTGGTCTGTGCCTGGACTTTCGAGGAGCCTTTACTTATAAGTTCATTAAAATAGCACCTTGACTCAGTATACCTCCTCTGCATCCGACCATCTCATTTTCTGCATGAAGTTGAAGATAGAGGGGGCAGGTGACACAAAGACCTTTTCTCTTTCATTCCAAATCTCTGCTTTGGTCTGGGGTCTTGCCTTTGGGCCCCAGCAAAGAGTCCTGTGTGCCCATGAATCCAGGCACTGTGCTGTGCTTCTCTGGGAAATATGGTGGTTCTACCCCCCGCGACCTGGAGCAGAGGCTGCAGCACTGTGAGTACCCAATTCCCTCCTGAGTTACAGATCTCTATTTCCAAATGCCCGCTGGGTATGTCTGCCTCTGCCGCAGATTCATTCTTGAATTCTCCCTTTCCTTTATTGCTCGCATTCAATCAGCAGCAAGTGCTATAGATCCTACCGCCTAAATACCTCTTAAATCAATCATTGCCTGATCGGCTGGACAGCCACAGCCTCAGCTCGGGCCTCGTAGCTTCTCCACCAGGATTATCACCTCTTTTCCTCCTACTTGCTCTCCCTGCCTCCATCCGCACCCCCTTTCAATCCACCACATTGTCCCCAGAGCTATCTGTCTCAGACACACAGGTCATGCGCTCAAAAAAACCTTTCTCTGGCTCTCCATCATGTTGATGATGGTGTACAAGAGCCTCATCGGTTGGCTTCTGTCTGTCATTCCAGCCTCATCTTAAGCCATCCTCCCTTTTCAGTACTATGCCCTGGCCATGCCAAGCTGCTTACCACTTCCTGACATGCTGTTCCCACTCACATTTTTGTGTCTTTTGTACACACTCTGTTCTCTGCCTCCCTCCATCTGTCTTTTCTACCTGGCTAACTCTTACTCCTCCTTCAAGACCTGGGTGAATGGCCTGCTTCTCTGGGAAGCCTTGCCTGATTGTCTCAAGGAGTTAGCCCATCCCCATCTGTGCTCCTATTGCACATTACTTGTATCTCAGTCATTTATCATATTGACTTATAATTATTTGTTCATATGAATAATATTATATAATATTATATAATAAGCTCCTGGAGTGCTGGAACTGAGCTCCTAGCAAACTGTCTGGCACAGAAGGTAGATTCTCAGTGAATGTTGTTGAATGAATGTAAAAAATTTGTAGGGGGGAAAGGTGTGTAGGTAAAGGTAAGTTTGTGGGGAAATGAAAGAAGACTGGGAGAGGACAATGTCCCCAGTGGTCACCTGTCAGTGATTTTCAGGGACAGCCCTAATGTGCAATATTTAATCCTGTTTACTTTTCATGTAAATACATCCACAAATCAAATAAAGTCCTCATCTCTCTACGTGTTTCTATTTCTGCTTTAAATAGCACCATCTGTGTAACCAACAGGTGATGTGAGCCTATACAAAATGGCCCCATTCCTTCTACCCCCCGCTTCTCCCTCATGAACCTCTCACATTCCTGGCCTCAGTTCCATTTTCCCTAAGTCTCTGTACGTCCAGTGTGTTGAGATTTCGGGCCTGTGTGAATCAGGAGTGTGTCAGATTCTTCATCACCCCCGGTTATGATGGGCTTCTGTTTCTTGGTGGCCAGAACAACCAAGAGAAAACTCCATGTGCAGCTCACGAAAGCAGGAGCGCACCTCAGCAGCCCTTGGGAATTTAGCATTTACCTAGCTTTTATTTGGCTTGCAACGCTTTGTCCAATTGTAATACATGGCTTTATGTGTTTAGCTTGTGTACAAAGTTTGCTCTCACAAATGGCTTATAGTCTGTCTAGAGGGACCGCCAGTGCTGGGCTGGAGTCTGTGAGCAAGAGCGTAATATAATTCTTGTGGTTTATTAGCCATAATAACCAGAAGTCTCTAACCACTAATATATCTGCATAGAGATTTTTCTGAATTTCCAATTATTTTAACTTTCAGTGCAAACTGGACAGAAAATTCATTTTAATGCAGTTTAGCTTTTCATTCTTTCAGCTGAGACTGAGTCATATGCTGTGGGAACCGTGAGTCCTCAGACCGCGAGAGACTGTCCACATGGGTTTCTTCCTGGCACCAGAAGTGGTCTCAGGAGCCAGGAGGATTGAATCAATTTTGGAGAAGCTACGTTCCAATTTTTTTTGCCACCTTCTCTGTGAAACTTCTATCCTCAGCACTCAACTTTGACCCTGTGAAAACGACAGAAAACATCCAAGAGATTTACTTCCAAGGGGAAAAAAAAAAAAAAATAGACCTGTTAGGCCAAGTTGGGGCTGGTTCTTTTTTTTCTTTTTTTCTTTTTCTATCTATCCCTTTAATGGGTGATAAAATTGATTGACTCTCTGGCTGTAGATGACTTCAGAATATTAGTTGGGATGGTATTGATTTTTTTTCTGTTTATAAAGCTTTTCTATAAAGTAAGCACCTGATGACTTTAAGTTACGAACTTTGAGTTAAATTATGAACCTTTTAGCTTTGCATTATAAGTGGTATCTGGAACCTGATTTGCTAGATCAAACCACATTAGTTGTGTTATGTTATTTTCTAAAAACACATTTCAGAGAAATAACTCCAATCTGTGTTGCATTTTATAGAGCAAAATAATTGAATGGCGGCTGTTTGTAATTTTAGCAATCTCTTAACCTTAATCATATTTAATGGCTTTTCTCTTCAGGCTAACAGGAGAGAAAAAAAGGTTCCAGCTCCATTATATAACCGTGCTCCGGTAACGCACCCTGGTCCTTGGCAGCACTGTAAATTCCTCCTCTCTGAATTGTTGGTTCGGGACAATCATTCAGCAGGGAATTACTTTCTCATCTATGAAATAAATGAGATGTTAAACTAGTTTTCTGCTTCCTGTGGTACAAATGTAACAGCGTGCAGCCCCGTGCAGGGAGAAAACGAATGCCCAGGATCTCCAGTGATGACAGCTGAAGCTGGAGCAGGGCTCGGGGTTCTGGGATCCGAATGAGTATGAGAGTGTGGCACAGGGAAGGGAACCCGCAACTCAATGAGATGTAAAGCGCAGGGAGGGTGCAAGTCCCGGGAGTCAGCAAAGCGAGGAAAGCAATCCACAAATGGAGGTAGAAGGGCTGCCTCTGTCCCCTGGGGTCTCCGTGTTGCCGTCTGCTTCTCATGGAGGAAAAAAAGGATTGCTTGACTGCAGGTGACACTCCTTGTGATTTCTTCTTTAGAGCTTAAAGCACATTTCCACTCAGGATCTCTTTGGCTTTTACAACCTCTGTGGGGCATTGGAGAGCATGGGTAAGGATTCTTCCCATTTTAGAGATGGGGAAGCTGAGTACTTGGGAAGGGGTGATGATGAAGGCCACTGAGTGAGGGGTAAGGCTGGGATTCAAACTCGAGTGCCCCAAGGAAGTGTAGGCTGAGGGTCCCAGGCCCCCTGATGACGGGGTGGCAGCTGCTGCTGGTCCTACCAAGCTCGGAGGCTCAGCCCTGCTCCTTATGCCCTGATGCCCTCCTCTCAGTGACCAACTTCAGGGGCCCCAGTCCCAGGCGGGGAAGGCCGGATGGATTTGGCTTATGTGTAGGGTCCCTCTTCCTAAACTGGGCTGCCTCCTGAGATGCCCTCTCTGCCCTGTACCTGTCCTGTCCAGTACTGCAGATTTCCTTTAGAAACAGGCTCAGCTTTCTTGGCTGGGTCCCTGTGATGCTTCTTAGACAACGTGTCAGTCTCCTTTATGGGAGGAGGGAGAAGGGGATCGAGTTGTGCCCACTGTACATCCCACCAGGCACGGGTTGAGAGACCTTCTGAAATGACAGTGAGAGATGATTTTTCTTGAGCACCTATTACATATCTTAAATTGTGCCTGGCGCTATAAGTATATTATTTTATTTGGTCCTTAAAGTAAACCTATGAGGTAGCTATTATGTAACTATCTTATAGGTGAAGATATGGAGACTCAGAAAGTATGATTAACTTGCCAAAAATACAAGTAAGTAATAGAGTTACAAAATAAGGAATAGAGTTGGAATTCAAACCCACTTCGCTATGCTTAACCACCACTTCCTTTGGGAAAACTTTCTCCACCTCCCAGACTTGATAAGATCCCTCTCACAATCCTTTCCGCTACTCCTCAATCACTCAGTTAATTGCATCATGATTTCTGTTTTCCTGTAAACTAGTAAGCTCCAGGAGGCAAGAATCATGCCTTTCTTGATCGTCACCCTTGGCAAGTCTTCTGTGAATGTCGAATGAATGAATACACCATATGCCTATCAACCCCATGTGGCTTCCAGCCCAGCCCGTAGGAGAAGGGAATTCATGAAGGGGAAGGTCCACTTTGCTGGCTGCTCTAGAACCATAAGGGTCCTGGTGCTGGAGTGCCATGGTGCCCCCAGGCCGTTCCAGATCAAAGTTCTGGGGTTTTCCCAAGCCCCTGGCTTGGACCAGGGCAGGCAGCTGGTGCCTTGTTCTTAGGCTTACTTTAGCCCAGGACCCAGAATCTGCAAGAATCTGCTTGCAGATTGTGAAGTCTTTGTGTGTCGTTACTAATTAGGAAATTGCCTTTGGAATTGAAATATGTTCCACAGATTAATTTACTGAACTCCTCGCTGAGGTGCGGTTCTCTCATGCTTATTGTGAGACAATCCCACTCCAAGGAGGCATATGGAGATATCAACATCTCCGCAAATTACAAAATCTTTGGTGTTCAAAAATAGTCCCGTCTTCTTGGGTGCCTGCAAATAGCTGAGCTGACCACTGGGAAGGTCTGAGGTGTGGATCCGTCCACAGGCGAGGGGGCAACAGCTGGTTCCTCCAGACTGTCCCCACAGGCTAGTTTAGTGTCCCCCTGTGGCTTCTCTGCCTCCCACCCAGGGCTCTGAGGGAGTCCTCCTAGAATGAACCTGGAAGCACGGTCTGCAGCCCCTCACGCACCCAGAGCCGCGCTGAAAATGCACAGCTTCATTAAAGCAGTGCCACTCCTCCCATTAACCCAGATAATATTTTTGGCATTATCCGAGAACAGTGTCTTAATGTGCCTACTGTACCTGACAGTTTGGGTTACCTTTTTTTTCTAGTCACCAGCAAGCGGGAAAGGATAGGATAGACAGGTCAAAAGGCCTAACTAAGTGATAATCAGAGAGAATTTGGGAGCCACTGGCAGATGGCAACTGACCTTACCTGCAGAAGGCAGAAGGTCTGAAGACCTTTGTGGATGATGAGGAGGTTCTCGACTATAAAGAAAGTGCAGGGCAGTAGCCACCCACGTGACAATATTACTACTCGTAAAGGCATTCCCACTGCTACTATCGCCACATGTTATATGTTAGCTTATTTAATTCCCAACAACCCCCAGTCTACAGGTGAGAAAACAGCCTGAGAGAAGTTAAGGAGTGACCCGCGGTTTAAAACTTGGGTCTGACTGGCTCCAGAGCCCTGGTTCTTCCCACACCGTGCCAAGGTCTCAGGCAACAGCCTGCAGTGGGAAAGATGAGGTGGACCTGGGAGAGGGCAGAGGGTGGAGACGGTGGCATTTCACAGCCTCTGAGCCAGAACCCAGCCCTAGACCTGTTGGCCATGGCTACGCACTTCTTTCTGGGCCTTTCCATCCACTCCCATCAATAGAAGCTTGGGTAAATGGATACATGTAGGGGCAAAGTGGATTGACACAATCACTGTCCTCAGATGTGTGCCCGTACCCAGGTAAGAAAGGGCTTGGTGCCCGTGCAAAGCTAGTCAGACTTCAAGGGCATCTTGAGCTCCTCTTGGAGGAACTCAGTATTGCGTTCCCCCTCATTCTTCCCTCCCCTCCCCCCTCATTCTTCCCTCCCCTTCCCCATGCACCATCCCTCAGAGAACCCTGGGCCTCTGCTCGCAGCTGCATTTGCCAAGAGCTTAGGCAGGGAGGGGGAGTGAGGGTCACTTGGCTCCCCAAGAGGATGAGCTCCCCCCAGGGCTTTCTGGGTTCTTGGGCTCCATCTCGAAGGCGGGCGCCCTCCTTCACTCTGGGACCTGGCCGGTGAGTGGGTCTCCCACACCCAGTGCTGACTGGGCCTGGCCCCCCCCTGCTCATGGCCCCTCGGCGTGATGGCATGGCAGTGAGGGGGGAGCTTTGCCAAGGAGATGGCCGACGTTTCTGTAGCCCCCCTCCTCGCCCGTGCTCCTACCGCATGAGCCTGCCTCTGCCTCGTCGTCTGGGGGTGCTTCATGCGCGCGCGGGTGCCCAGCTCCTGCCTGACATGAAAAGGGAATTATTAAAGAAACCAATCATCTCCCGCTCCCCATCAAAAGTGAAATAACCGAGTTTTCTGGTGAGCGTGGCGGCCTGACTTCCCCATCCCCCTGCACACCCAGCTTGAGCTTTCGGAGCCGCCTCACGGTCCTAATTGTTTTTAAATGTCTGTGCTAACTGCTCCGTACAGAGAGCATCAATCTGCACGCGTAGCTGAGAACCACGCTGCTGCTTAGGATGACACATTTTTGCAGTAATTAAAAACATGCTTAAGAAGACCCAACCTCTGCGCTTCTGATACTCGGCGGCAAAGGTGGGGCGGCCCCGGGTGTGCCGTCTCTGTGGGCCCGGGACCCCTGTGCGCTGAGCTCCAGCCCCGTCCGGGGCAGAGGACCCACCTGCCTGTTGAGCTGCTCAGGGTGGCTCTGCGCCCTATCACTTCTCAAAGCGGCCTGTAAGCCCCTGTTGGGCAGGAAGGGTCTTCGGTCCCGTTGACATTCCTTCTCCCCCAGTAGAGCCTAGCGATGGCTCTGTGCTGCCCAGCACTGTGATCAGGGCTCCCCCTGCCCTGAGTCAAGCTGCTCAGCCACCTGCCCTTGATGACTTAGCCCATCCATGCAGAAAGTCTGTGCACGTGGAACCGGGCAGCAGGTATAAGGAATCATTTTAGTGCCTCCCTTCGGTTGAGGGCAAGGGAGCCGCTCCCATTGTGTCTTCTGTAAGCAGGTGTTGTGCTGCTATACACAGGGAGTCCAGAAGCTGGGGGACTGGACTATAGGAAGACCCGGAGTCGGTGGAAAAGTACTGAGAAACTTGCTTGGGGCCAATACCTATTGTAAAACCGGAGAATATTTTTTGCATCTGTGTAAGTTTTCTTTTCTTTTTTTTTTTTAAAGGAGATACCAAAGATTGAACCTGGGACCTCGTACATGTGAAGCCAGCGCTTAGCCACCGAGCTACACCCGCTCCACATTTTAAAAAATAACTATTTTCCAGGATGATTGGGAGAGAAATAAAGGCTCCACTGGGAAAGAAAGGAGCAGGAGACCAGAAACATAATGAAGTTCTTGAAGGACTATTAGGTAGGTGATAGTGTAACAAGGTTAGGATGGGCAGATGTGGGCTTGGGAGGGAGCAGGGGTTAGATAGCGGGGACTGGGCAGGAGCCAGCGAGCCAGGGAGATGTCAGGGCATCTTCATCCCTGCACCTTCCAGCCTTCTCGGGCTAGGCTGGGGCTGGGATGGCTGAGGACTGGTGGTGAGGAATGCCACTCAGAGGGTTCAAGTTCTGGCCAAAGAGAGGTAGAAGAGCCTCTGGAGCAGTTGGCGCCTGGCAGATCCTGTTGCACCCACCAAGAGCAAGGCACCCGACAGGCTTTAGGGCTTGTGAGCTGACCCCAACATCAGCTCTCACCCCACCAAGCTGTTCCTGGTTCCAGCTGTTGCAGCATCTGCTGAGGCCAGGCCAACAGAAAGCAGTATCTGTTCCGGGCAGTTCCCGACTCTCCAGTCTCCAAGCTCAGAAAATTCCTTCCAAGCATCACTGCCACCGTCTGCACCCTCCCTGACTAGATGGGATTTATGTGTGTGTGTGTGTGTGCATACATGTGTGTGAGTGTTGGGAAAAACATAGATAAAGCCTTATCATTGCGTTTAGCCCACCCCACCCTAACTTCCCATGGAAACACGTTCCACACCAGTCTCCAACAAAACATGAGCCTTGCTCCTTGTTTAAACTCAAGCTGCATGAAAACAGCGCATCCCCCCAGGTTTCAGGCAATAAAAATAAATAAATAAATGAACGAAATAAAAAATAGAATTTACAAAGAGCGGAGCTCTGAAGTCTATCTGCTGCTGGAAGGAATTCTACTCTGATGTCCCCCTCTATCTGATGTGGGAGGTGAAGCTAATGCAGCGAGATGCAAATCCAGCCCGACTCCCAAGCCGTTTCCCTTTAAGCAGCTCATTATGCATTAACCTGTAAGACAATATGTTTTAAAGAGAACCACATTCATCACCTCAGAAAAGTCATATTAACATAATTTCTGGGAAAGAACAATGGGGGAGAAATGTTAGTCATTGTTGATGGTACAGGTAAGTTTCATAGTATGATCTGTTGAATATTCATATGATATTGTTTTTGACATTTAAGAACTCAATTATCCGATGACTAATCAGTCTTTTACAGTATGTTATTTTTGTGACTAGAACTGAAATACTGATAAGCCCCAAGAGACCGCAGTGTTCAGATGGATTTATTAGTATTTTTCAGCCCTGGCTTTCTCTGGCATGCATGTCCAGGGGAATTTAGTACCTGTGACAGTGAGGGGCCAAGGGCTTGGCGGGCGTCAGTGAGAGCACGGAGACCAGATGCTGCGCCGATTGATTTTGCTCCGGTGATTTTTTCTGTTAGTCAGGGGCAGTCAGGATAGTGACGTGCCCGAAAGCTCTGGGCTCAGAATCAGCTCACCTCCTCCTGGCTATCACATTTACTACAGCTCAGGGCTGCGGGCTCCTCTCTAGTCTCCACCCCACCCTACCCAGCTCTTGGGCACTGGGTGATCTGTATCGCAAGGCAGGCTGATGTTCCTGCAATTGAATAAAATCTATTTTGGGAAAATGTCAACAGTAACTTTCTTTAGAACCATGGTCTCTGCAATGAATTAAAGGGGTCTACAAATTCTTTGCTACTTCTCCCATTGAGACGTGAAGTCCATTTCCCCTCCCCTTGAATTTGCGCTGGCCTTAGTGACTTTCTTGCCTGAGGGTAGAGGTGACTACTCTGGAACTTCCAAGACCAGGTCAGAAGAAACCGTGCAGTTTCTGCCCGGGTCATTTGGAAGCCTTATGCTTGGAACCCAGCCGCCATGTTGTGAGGAAGCCCAAGCCACTCTAAGGAGAGGTCCCCATGGAGAAGAGCCGCGGCCTCTGGAGGACAGCCTTATTTGAGCTCCCAAGTGATGGCCACATGAAGTCAACTTAGAAGTGGGTCCTGAAGCCCCAATAAAGCCATCTCTGCTGAAGCTATCTAGAGCAAAGGCCAGCCATCGCCACCAAATGCAGATTTTTGAGCAAAATAAATGATTGTTTTTGTTTTAAGCCACTGTTTTAGTTGCTAGGCTGCTGAAATGCAATATACTGGAAATGGGGTGGCTTGTACAATGGGGATTTATTTGCTTGCAAGCTTACAGTTCCGAGGTCATGAAAATGCCCAAACCAAGGCATCATCAGGCAACGCTTTCTCCCTGAAGACTGGCTGCTGGCGATCCTGGACTCCTCTGTCATATGGCAAGGCACATGGCAGTGTCTGCTGGGTGCTGCTTCCTCCAGCTTTCCTTGCCTTCAGCTTCTTGCTTTGTGGCCTCCAGTTTGTCTGAATTCATCCCATTTTCAAATGACTCCAATAAGTGGATTAAGACCCACCCTGGGACACACCTTACTAAAGTATTCTAATCAAAAGGCCCTAAACTGAAGCAACCTATCAAAAGGTCCCACCTACAATAGGTCCACACTTACAGGAATGGATTAACTTTAAGAACATAATTCTCTAGGGTCCTTCCAGCTTCAAACCTTCAGAGCCACCATGTTTCAAGGTGGTTCATTATGTACCAATAGAGAACCAGAACTGTCCCAAGGCAGCCAATGAAAATTATTCGCTGAATTAGGGTCAGAAGACCATGTTTGAACTAGCTAGGTCTGTGACGCTGAGCAAGTAATTTTCTCTTGAGGCAGCCAGGCATGGTGGAAGGAGCTTATATTTCAGGGCCAAAGAAATCTAAATTCAAATCCTTGTTCTGGCACTTTCTTGAATTCTTTTGAGCCGCCCTCTTAGCCTTTCACCAGTCTTTGTTTTCTTATCTGTAAATTGTGGACAATAATCCTCTCTTAGCTAAAAGAACTGGCACGTGATAAATGCTTAGTGAGTGGTGGCCCCAGTTCCCTGATCCGTAAAATGAAGATGCTGGAGTGTTGGGGGACAGTAGGACATTGGGGGAAGTACTCAGACTCTAATGTTGGGCTCTCTGGCTCCCAGGTTGGGGACTGCTGCTTGCCCATATGGCACCTTTGTCTGAGTAGGAGAAAAGCAGATGCAGCCCAAAGGAAGATGGCAGGGTAAGCAGACCGTGCCCTGGGGAAATTAGAAGCAGGTGTCCCTTCCTTCTGGTGGTTGTAGCCCCATGGCAGGTGCTCATCTTGGTTAGCAGAGCACAGGTTGGATTTCAGCTCCCACTCTCCCCCCTTGGCTGAGCACCCTTGGCCACTGGACAAACTGCACTGCTGTATGAGTCGCTCCTGCCCAGACCAGACTTGCTTTGCAATTTAGTGACTAACTGTGAGCAAGTATTTAATAGTCTCAGTTTCCATATCTCTGGAATGGGTAAAACGATACTACCCTACAGAGCTGCTGTGAGAATTAAATGGGCAAACATATAAGATACCCAGCAGGGTGCCTGGCATAAAACAGGACTGCACTAAGTGTTAGTTACCTCCCTCTATCCACACAAAATAATATTGGAGCTTTTTTCTTTTAATCTCCTGTCTACTCCATGAGGGGGCATTGCTGACGAGGGGCTAGGGAAGGCAGTGGACAGAAGAGGAGAGCAATATACTGAAGTGGTCTGCTCAGTGGTTTGGGGAGAACTCCATCTCTCCAATATTCTACAGTTCTATGACCTGTTAGTTAATCTTGAACCTGTTCAACAGAACTAATTAGTGTCAATCATTGGCACCATCGCCACAATTAGGGCTGGTACTGGCTGGCTGAACCAGATCAAGAATTCATGCATAGATAAGAGTCAGGGGGTCAGAGAAAGGTAGGTAGCCTCCCTGGTGGCCCCAGAGTACTCTGTGCATTTCTTCACTTTTACCCTTATCTAGATACAATTATCTGCTGAATTATCTCTTCCCCCTATCCCAGCCCAGGAGTTCTTTGAGGACAGTGCCCACATCTATTCGTCTTTGTATCCCAGAACCCAGCATGGTGTCCCACACATGTGGGTTCAAATGAATGCTTGCTTTAAAGACTAGATGGACATAGGGAAAGCAAAATGAGCTGACATTTATTAGGCCTCAAAAATGTGCAAAGAACTTTATCTGTTATCCATTGTCTCCTTTTAAAATAGCTTTACTGAGATATAATTTATGTACCATACACTTCAGCCATTTAAAGTGTACAATTAAGTGGTTTTAGCATATTCACAGATATGTGCAACCACCACTAACGTCAATTTTAGAACACTTTCATCACCTCAAGAAGAAATCCTCTGTTATTTAGCTATCAGCTCTCTCCTCCCCTTCACCCCCATCAAGCCTTAAGCAACTGCTAACCTGTGTTGCATCTCTATCCATTTTCCTATTCTGGACTTTCATGTGAGTGAAATCATATAGCATACGGTCTTTTAGGATATCCACTGACTCCTGACCACGTTCCTATGTGTAGGAAAGTGGGGGAGGGAATAACATTTGATATTGAGTCTGATCTGTGAGCCAGGAATTCTTCCAGGGACTTTACATACATAATTTAATTTTTAAAACTAGTTTGTGAGATAAGTGTTATTATACTCATTTTAGAGATAGGGATAAGCAAGCTTAGGCAGAAAATTAAGCAACTTGCACAAATCAACACAACCTAATGGTGGTATAGTTGGGATTTAAATCTAGTTCTGCCTGACTGTGAAGTCCGTGAACTTAATAAGTTACCATATATCCTCTTCCAGAAGAAAGTCAGGGACTGAGTATTCCAGAAAGGAATACCATTCTGGTAGGTAGGGAGAAATCAGGAGATTAGGGAAAGAGACAGACAGGGTGTTCAGTTAGTATATATTTATGAGCACCTACTTTGTACCAGGCAATAGGCTAGTATTCTAGGAATACAGTAAGAAATAGGGTTTCTGTTCAAACACCTGGCAGACAATCTTTAGAGGTTCATAGGCAGAATTGGGGATAGTGGACTAAGAGAACGCAGGAGAGTGCTACGGGGACTGTGGTAAAGCTAATGGGAACACCAGCACTGCTGTAGGATCAGGAAGGAAACTTGGCCCCTGGAACCACTCAGCATTGGTGAGACAGTAACCCAGCGACTTGACTCTAGAGCACAGATAGCTGATATAAGAGAGGGAGAGACTAACTCACGGCTGAGACATAGGTATGCTAATAGTCCCCTGCTTAGGACTGATCTTCTGAGATTCAGCAGTGTGGAGCCTACAGAGGGGCATAAGTAAACCCAATAGTCAGAACTTAAGGAGTTAGGCAAATTATTGTATTTGGAAGCTTCCAGAACACCACATCTCTCCACTGCTCATGGGGAGCCGGTAGCAGCCACGGTCTTCTCCACACCCAGGAATTTGGATTATCTCCCCACCTACCATCTCTAAATTGAGTGACCATAAACCCCTTGGGCTATGAGCAGTAGATTCTCTTTGTGAATCTTTGCTTTAGACTCTACAACAAGTAAGCCACCTTGATGATCTGCATGAATTCAGGTTATCTTTCCAGCCTTTGCTGGGCAGAGGTAAACTGAAATAATGGAAAATCTAAAAACCATTTACATTTGGCCTTGGGATGCATTATATGATTTTTTTCCCAGCAGGTTTACTTTCATAATGATGTTTGACTTAGGATGATATTAAAATTTGTTAGCTTTCCCTGAGCCTACATCACCTGGGGATGGGGAGGTAGGAGATAGAAAGCAGCAGCTAAGCGATGCTAGGAGGAAGTGGCACTGACCCTGGATTTGTAGCAGGTAACCCCTGTTGCTGACTGCACCCAATGCTGAGGAGTGGGCACTTCTCCATGGCGCTCGGTGAGGTCAACGTTTGATCCCCCACATCCAGAGTCAACAAAATTTATTGATGTGTCAGGCACCTTGATAAGTACCTTAGCATCTTTATTTCATTTAATCTGCCCTGCGACATCATAATGTAGGTATTATTACCCCCAAATTATAGAAGAGGAAATTAGGTCTCAGAGAAATTAAATGGTTCAAAGTTACCTTGCTAGCAAATGACGGAGGCAAGATCTGACCCAGCTTTTGTGGATAAAAGTCCACTCTTCCTTCCAGATCTAGCTCATGCTTGCAACAACGTCCACTTAACCAGTGTTCAGTGAACACGTCTGGGTGTCGGGCCCAGCACTGGACACCAAAGGTGTGGAGATGAGTAAGGCTTCAGCTCAGGATGTTGGGCAAGGCACCAATGCTTTCCTCCTTTCTAAAATCCAGATGAAAGCAAGATAAATGTCATGAATTAATCACAGAATTTTTAACAAGTCCCTCGGTGGCTTATATCTAGAGGTTGTATCTGCTTTGGGGAAGGGAAGTGGAAAGTGGCATAGGTGGCTGACAAATTCAGGTGTGTCCTTGTGGCTTCTGATAATTGTTCAGCCAAGTATGGATCTTCTGGCCTCCCTCCATGAAATCATTCAAACTGGGGCCTGGGGCCTAGTTTTCCTTTACAGATCCCAGAATAGACTATTTCTCTCCCTCCTTCAAGGCAGCTGAGAAGACAGCTAGACGAGGTTAGACCATACTCTCTGGCCCTCTTCGTCATGGCCAGACTGCTTTCCGTCTGGCTCTTGAACCTATCCCCTCAGCCCTGCTGACTGCATCACTGTCCCCACAGCCCAAGGCGGGAGGGCGGGCATTCCCCGGCCCGCGAATGGCTGTTAGCTCTCTCTAGGGCACCTTCCACTTCCTGAAGAGAAACAAGTGGCAGTTTGGGCCTCTCCGGTGAAGCCACTCTGTCTTAGATAAAATTTCCTGAGGCTGTGGAAGTCAGCAGCAGCAGCAGCCTTTACAGTAACTGCCAACCTTAATAGCATCTTGTGATGAAGTTTTACTGTAAACAGCAGCGAGGGTGGAGGGCAGTGAGCGGGAGAGCCTTGCTCATCCTGCCAGTATCGAGTGCTTCGTCCCCACTCAGACATAACACTTCTGATGTGTGCTTCTTTACCAGCTCTGTCAATTGTTCCATGGGTGAGAGTCCTGGGATTAATACCGATGTCACCTGCTGATTTTATTGTACCTCTCACCATTTTTTTTTTTTTTTAGAGGAGTAGGGAAGAGGAGGAGGGAGCTGTGTAGGCCTTTTACGGCCAGCTGGCCCCAGCCACAATGGATGCATTCCAGAATGCTCTCATTCTCCTTCCAAGCCTGTCCCTGCTCTCCTCTGCCTTGGGCCTCTCACAGTGGCTGGTAGATTGGAAGGAATGTCAGTGGCCACAGGAGACAAAGCCAGCCCAGATCTCAGCCCTGAGCCCCCCGCCCCGCCAGCGGTCCTCTGGATTGTTCCACCAGCAAATGAGTCAGCTGGAAATGTCCGTGTCTGAGAAGGCCTGCCCAGCTGGCCTTGGGGCTGGCATGGTGCCTCAGCTGCCGGGATGGGCAGAAGAATTATCAGGAAAGGGTTGGGCTGCAAATGGCCACCTTCCCAGGTTGGCTCCCAGAGCTGCCCACTGCTGGGATTGTCTTATCCCAGAGCCTGGCTGAGGAGCTACCCCTCACAGCACAGTTAGAGATGGGGGGATGGAGAGGACAGGCTTGTCACTTAATTCCCAGTGATGCAGTTTGCCTTTGGATGGTGGCCGTGTTCTGTGGGTACACTGTACCTCCCCTGCCCCCACCTCATTAGTCTTGTATCATCGGAGGGAGGGAGAGGCAAGGATACTCCCTCCACATTGGCATGGAACCAAGCCAGGGAGGGATGGCAGTGGGAAGGTGTAAGAATGACTCAGCTTTCTTGCTTGCACTCCCACCCACTACTATTTATGCTGCTGGGGGCTGGGCCGTGCAGGTACACCTTGGGCAAGGGGGAGAGGTCTGTGAGTGCAAATGGCTACAGATACAAGCAGTGGGGGTCTGCAGAGCTCCACCTGGCCCTACCCGAGAGTCTGCTGAAGGAGCAAGTTCTGGAGGACAGGGTGGACTCTCAGGGTGTGATTGCTGGGCATTCACTACTCCTACACAGAAGTAGCCCAAGAGCAAATAATAACGACAAGAACAACAATAACAATAATAGAATTAATCTTGGATTTCTGAGACATTTTCCTTCCTTGCCCCTTCCTCATTTTTGCTTCTTTTGGAACTCCCAACATCCTTGGAAGACATGAAGCACATATCTTCATTACTTACATATGGAGGAAACCAGACCCAAGATCTTACTCTGTATAGAGCCAAGCCCCATCTGGGAATGCAACCATGGATGCCGCTGTATCAGGGTGGGTCTTCTCCAGTGAAGAGGCAAAGGGTGCTGGGCGTGGTCCGCACAGGCTGGAAGGAGGAGGTCCTCACTAGGAAGCTGGTGCCATCCGCCTATTGGTCCCCCTACCCCGCCGGTTCCCTGTGATTTCCCTCCAGCGCTCAGTTACAGCTCTTGACAGATGAATTCTGGCAGAATAGATCCACGGCGGCTGGCGTGCAAGGGTGGCGGGGGTCCCTGGGCACCCTCTAAAGCCCCACTCTGGCATTCGTAGCCTTCAGCTAGCAACCAGCCCTTTCCTTTGAGAAGAGAAGGGAAGTAAGCTTTGGAAGGGGAAGCAGGACGAAGCTCTGTGCAGGCCTCCAGAGAGGCCTTTGATCCTTTTGTGCACTCCCCTGGTGCTGGTTCCGGCAGCAGCCGTGTCTCCTTAAAGGACGCTCTGCCTCCGCCAGCAGGGCTCTTCCCCTGACCCGTTTGCTTTGCTACTCGAGCCCATGCTCTCGGGCTCCAGGCACCGTTGTGAAGGCGCAGCGGGAGGACGCTCTTGGTCCCCTGGCTGTGGCCTGCACAGGACAGGAGGGCCACAGTCCCAGCCGGCACCTTTCTCCTCTGGAACTGCTCTGCCTGAGCTCCAGGCCCAGGACCCAGCATTCCGCGGATCATCCAGAGCCCCTCATCCCTCCTCCGGCTCTCTCCAACTCCCTCCCTTGTTCTTATTCGTCCCAGAAGCCAAAGACATGAAACCCCTATAAAGGTGGCTTTTCTTTGGGGTGACTGCCTGGGCCGGGGAAGAGGTCAAAACCGCAGGCCCGCAGTGAGGCTTGGGGATTATCTGAATTTCAAACAGCCATGTTCTTGCCTGAGGCTAAGTGAGGCAGGTTTGTTCCTGCTTTTGCATTTGCCATGGTGACAATCCTTTCCCCAGGACAATTACTTACCCCAGTCTGCAAAGCTTGAGGAAAAGTTGTCTGAAGAGAAAGCTGCGACTGCCACACTCTGGAAATTCCCTTTTGGTTGGTTTTAATCTATAGTAGAAAACCCCCATATTATTCTGCCATCCTGGGACGTGACAAGTATTAATAACCCTATTAGCTGCAATCCCATCCGGCGCTATTTACACAGGCCGCGCCTCAGCCACAGCAGCCACTTGCAAGGGACTGTGGACTTCAAAGCTAACGAGACGCTGGTTTCTGTTTTCCTCCTCTGAGCCCGGGGTGTTGACAAATTAGGTTTTCGGAAGGAGATTCCCCATCCCCATGTGCAAACTCTGCATATGGACCCACGCCAAATAGCTCTCAGCAGTCCTAAGGTGATTTCATAACTTTGAGGAAGGCTTCCATGCCTTTTTTTTCCCCGCTGTTTCCTCTGCCTGCAGAGCTTCGCCCTCCCCACCCTCCCTTTCTCTGCATCTGTGAATCCTTTCCATCCTCCAAGACCTGGCTCAAAGTCACCTCTTCCTTGAAACCTCCCCAGAGATCCTCAGCTAAAAGTCAACTATGTCTCCCCTGAACACTAATGGCACTTTATCTGTAGCTCACTGATGACACTTGCCATTTTCTGCTTTGTGTTCTGGGTAGTTGTGAGCCTGTCTTCCTTCTCCTCCCAGGAGGCTAGCAGGAGCCTTGGAGGCATTTTGCCTACCCTACATCGACACCTGGTTTTGCCCATAGAAGGTGCTTGATCCATGCCTGCTTGATCCAAAGCTTGCTCAGCACTGGGACAGACCTTCTGAACTTCGGGGATATGGCTGGGTGGGGACTCATGCAGTGTGTCACTTTATCCAACTAGGTCACTTGTCTTGAGTGCAGAGGAAGGAAGAGAAAGTGAAGGGTGGGGGTGACCAGAGCTGGAGACTGACACAGAAAGAGCTTTAGGAGGACCAGGCCACGAGAGAGTTGATAGTGTTAGCAAGAATAAGGCTGAAAAGGCAGAGTATGGATTTCAGGCTTACGAGGAGGCAAGGAAAGCTAAGAGGAGCTTTAGATTGGCAGGGTAGGGGGGCATCAGAGGACTGGAGTAATGGGGAAGATGAATGGGGGAATGGACAGCACAGATATTTAAAGAGGCTACTGCTAACCAATATGGTGCCTTTGTGTGAATCAGACAATAGAATACTTTGCTCAGGATGATACAGCTCCAGGTCAGGTTGCACAGTATGGCCAGCAGAAAGTAGGTTGGATTTTAGTCCCCACTCACTCTCCTCATCTGGACACCTGTATCAGTTAGTGATCGCCACAATATGCCGGGTAACAAAGCACCCCAAAACTCAATGGTTTAAAAGAATCTGAGGGTCAATTGTGGGTTGACAGTGCTACTGATCTCACTAGGCTTATTCACACAGTTGAAATAGCTGGAGGTTGGCAGATCCAAGCAGGGCTCAGCCAGGGTGGTTCATCACTGTCCCATAGGTGCCTCTCCTAGGACTAACAGGTGAGTGTGTGCATAGTTTTCTCATGACAGTGGCTGAGGTGCAGAGGGTAGCCTATGTGCTTTTCAAGACTTTGGACATTATGCTGGTTGACAGTCCACCAGCCAAAGCAAGTCACATGGCAGAGCCCAAAGTCAAAGAGCAGAGAAAGATAATTTGCCTCTTTAATGAGAAGAATGCAGCATCTCAAGAAAGAGGAGTGAAGAATTTGGGGCCACTCATGTATTAAAGCAGCCTAACCATACATTGCACTCCTGCCTGGTACAGAGGCTCTTTCTGAGTTCAGCATCTCCTGACCAACCTGACCTTACACTCCATTCCGTGCCTGCCTCAAACCCGTTCCTTCACCACCTAGGATGTGTTGCCTACTTCTCTGTCTTTCTGCTGATCTTGTCTCTTTAGACCAGGATTCTGCCTTTCTGTCATGGCAAAGCATCCTCTGACCCTTTTAGGCCGTATGCTACCTCTTAACTCCACTGCTCCAAGCAATCCTCTCACCTGGCTAAAGTGATGCCATGACATGATGTGGTCCAAAGTATCTTCAGGAAGAGTGGAACTAGAAAACGCAGAAAGATAAGTTGTGGAGAGAAGAATGAGTTTCCCAGAGCACAAAGATTTAAAGATACAGCCCATTCCTCAGGGCTAAGCCAGACGTTTGAACTAATTCAGAAAGGTCACTTTTGATCCATTTCTAAAATACTGCTTGGTCATATGTCTCAGGGGCTCATACACATGATGTCTAGAAGTTCCTCCCAACACGTAGATCCAAGGACCACTATTTTTGAAACCTATTTTGATTTTGCTCAACATTAATGCATTTTTGTTGGCCAGATGCTTTTTTTTATGTTTAAACCACCCACTTTTGCTTTTATCTTGGAGAAGACTTGCACTCACTGTGTGTATGTGATATCCCCATTAAGGAGAGAAACGGAGACCTATTCTTCCTGTAAATGCTTCTATTGTGAAGCAAAGAATCCAAACATTTAATCCTTGACGTGTGGACCCCACTTTATTGCACACCCTTATTTTGTGCATTTACCTTCTCTCAACACACACAATTCCTTCTTGATGGAAACACTTATACATTTTCTCAGTGGACACTTTGGGGAATCAGACCCTTCACGGTGCTTTTTGGGTTATTACACTGTCACATTTTACCACTTTGCAGAAAGGACATATTAAGCAAAATAGAGTTCTCAGGAGCAGGGATTGCTATTGTTAGAGAAACAATACTTGGGAAATAATTCCCCCCAATTTCGTCTTCATCTTTTCTCTGCTGTGCAAAGAGAGGAACAATTTATTAACAGGAGGCAGAAAATGTTACTACTGCTTATGGGCAATGGAGGTATATGGGGTTCACAATATATGTATTTTCAGTGGCTCAGGAGGTAAAAGATGTTGGGATCTGGAAAAAATGGATTCCCAGTAGGGGAGGGTTGCTATGGAAAAAAGCCTCATTTGAATTTCACAAGGTCTCGAAAAATCTTGGAGGTGGTGTCCTCCTGTTTGCATTCTTACTGTTTCAATATTGCCAGCTGGTGGAGGGAGGCAGTCTGGGTGAGGGACGGGGGCAGCCGTCATGGCTATGTCCCCCCCCCCAGTGGTCATAAACTAGGCTGACCCACCAAACCTCAGGCAATGTTTACAGCAAGTGTTTTAAACCCACTGCCTTCACTCCTGCCCTTGCTCTTTGCTCCCAAGGACAGTCTGGCTCCTGACTTTGGTTTTATCTTTGGTTTCCAACTCTAAGCCCTCAGACTTAGTGCTAGACTTGAGTTTCTTATTTTGATAGCTACCACTATTCCCTAAACATGGGACGCCCTCTCACCCCTGGCTCCTCATGCATTCAGTTACTCTGGATCATGCTCAGCTTAATTCTACACATCTCCTTCTTGGCTATGGCTCCCCCAGCCATCCTTTTGGACTGATTTACTCAAGCCCTACTCTGGAGAAGGAGAAATGCTTGGTCAACGTATGTTGGTGAGGTCACTTCCAAGGGGCCCAGAAAATCAGGAGTGACTTGAATCTTGGACTATAGAAAAATGTCAGGTTGAAACAAATTTGGACACAGGTATGAGTTTCAAGAGATAACACGGATTCCATTTCTCAAAGTGCATAGGGTTTTCTAGGGCTCGGTGCTTGGAAATAGCACTGGAATCATCTAATTAAAGTTAAGCAAGCCCCAAGGAAGACAAGTGGATGCTAACATTGGTCAAACTGGAGATCCTGGGCTGAAAGAGGTCTGGAAAATGTATGCCTGGAGTTGGCCTATAACATGAAGTTCAATATGCAGCCCAGCACATACGCAGTGCAGTGCAAATGTGGCGTAGCCAAGCAGGTGCGTAGATGAGGACTTTACCCAGCTCCATAGGAGGGGCCCGTATGACTCTATTAATGGAGCAAAAGATATTGGAATCCAATTGTTGATGGATCATCACACGACGGGAAAACTCTCAGCTGCATTGACTGGGCGAGCAGGGGGTATCGTTTTGAACTTCTGGAGTTAATGAACTATGGCCTGAAATTTACAACCTGGTCTTGAGTGTTATGGATTTCACTCCAGAGCACAGCTCTGGGGAGCAGGCACATGCCTCTCCCTCCGAGCAGGCCAGAGGTGCTTCACGGTTTGGCGTCTGTATTCTCCCATTTTTCTGCAGCTCATTAAAGGTAGCCCAAGAGGCCTGCTGCGTCACTTGATACGTTTGGTGAGTGACACTTGCTTCTTAACCTTGTTGTTGTTTTTACGGCATAGGATAGATAGGGAAAAGATGAACTGAAGCTACAGTCCTTCTGGTTTCGGTTGCCTTGAAAGAATTTGGAAAACAAGTCAGTACCTGTGCAGGGTAGGTAGAATGGGCATTCTCTCTGGCTCCTAATTTAGAATACATCTTTTTTTTTTTTTTTTTTTAGTTGGACACATTAATTTATTAATGGATTCAGTACTTAAATAGGTTCTAAGTTCTGTGGGGGAAAATAGAAATGAGCATATATGAAGGCTTCCCTTAAACCTTGTTTGGGAACCAGTTATATATGCATATACTCAAACTAGACCAATTCTGAAAAACATCTGTCTTAATAAAATATACCACTTTATTGACACAAAAGTGGTGATCAATAAATGTTACTGTATTATGGAAATAATTGGCAAATTATTATAACAATGCTTTATTTGAAAACTACAGTCTTTCTTTTCCCTTTTGTTTCCATTTGCTTTTGCTGCTCAACTTCAAGAGTAGTCAGCAGTTGTTGCTTCCACTCCCCAATTTGCCATTTGCTCCTTGAATTATTCTAGTCATGGCTTCCTTCCTTCTTTGCTATGAAGTTTGCTCTTTTGCAAATAACCAGTGTTCTGTCAATCACTCAATCCCATGGACCTACCTGGGCCTCAAGTTCTTCTATCCCTCATGAAGGTTCAACCCTGCTGGTCGCCCACACTTCTTATATTTTTCTTTCCCCTGAATTCTTATAATAACAAGGTATTTTGAGTCTTATCCAGCCTTGCTCACCATTTCTGGGCCTCATTTGTTGATTCTTCTTCTGCTTGTCCCATATGTGTAGATGTCAAAAATTGAAATTCAGATGTCAATTTCTCTTTGCATTCCGGCTTCTTTCTCTCTATTCTGCTTCCTCATTTTTAAAGCTTCAAATGGGGGGCGGATGTGGCTCAAATGGTTGGGCGTCCGTCTGCGATATGGAGGGACCTGGGTTCGATCCCCGGGACCTCCCGGTAAAATTAAAAAAAAAAAAATAAATAAATAAATAAAGCTTCAAATGCTATCTCTGAAAAGATGACTGCTAATTCTGCAGGCTCCAGCTTCATTCATTCGACAAACATTTATGGAGCACTTAAGAAGTGCCAGGTCCTTTACCAAGTGCTGCTAATAGAACAGTAAACAGAATACATAAAGCTTTCTTTCATAAGGGAGCATAGTGGGAGAGACAGATGATAAACAAAATAAGTAGTAGCTAACCTTTATGGAGTGAGTCCTCTATGCAAAGCATTGTTCTAGGTGCTTTATATATGCTAACTTATTTAATCCTCACAGCAACCCCATTGTAAAGATGCGATAACTGAGGCACAGAAAGGATAAGTAACTTGTATAAGATTGCACAGCTAGTGAGAGGTAGAGTGGGAGTCAGTCTGAGTAATTTAGCTGTAGAGGTTGCTCTTGATTGTAAGCTATAATTTCTTCTCCCTATAGGATGTTAGATGGTGCTAAGTGCTATTCAGAAAAAAAAAAAAAAAAAAAAAACCTAAGCAGGGGAGAAGGATGGAGTGTGTCTGTGTGTGTCTGTGTGGGGAGGGGGTTGCAATTTTAGATACATTGGTCAGGTGACAGTTGAGACCTAAAGGAGATAAGGGAGAGCCCTGAGGAATCTGGGGACAAGGGAAGTGAAAAGGCCCTGAGGTGAGCACATGCCTATCTTTCTCCAGAAAGGGCAGTGGGGTAAGTAGTGGGGAAAGAGTGAGCTGTGAGTGTTAGGAGTAAAGGTCAGAGGGCACCTGAGGATCAGGTCACTGGGGGCCTTATGGGTCATGGCAAAGACTTAGGCATCCATTACGAGGGAAATGAGAAGCTGATACACACACACACATATAATTAAAAAAATTTTTTTCCTTTGTCCCTCAAGCAACCCCCCTTGCCCCTCTCTCCATCCCCTGGTAATCTATAATCTATTTTGTCTCTAAGAATTTGTTATTTTTCTGTATATTTCACATAAGTGAAATCATCCGGCATTCTTCCTTATCTGCCTTACTTCCGCTCAGCATGACGTCTTCAAGGTCCATCCATGTCCAGCATGCATCGGGACTCCAGCCTTCTTGTGGCTGAATACTATTCCATCGTGGGCTCGACCGCCTTTTGTTCATCCATCAGTCTGTTGACGGGCACGCAGGTTGCTTCCATGCTGGCTCTTGTGAATCATGCTGCTATGAAGACTGGTGTTCAGTATCTGTTTGAGTCCCTGCTCTCCATTTGTTTGGGTGGGATTTCTGGATCACATGGTAATTTTATATTTAACTTTTTGAGGACTTGCCAGACTGCTTTCCACAGTGGCTACACCGCTTTACACTCCCATGAGTTCTATTTTGACAGGATCGCTCCGGGTGTTGCTTTGAAAATAGACAGAGCGGGGCCAGGGCTAGGGAGCAAAGAGCAGTAGGAAGCTATTTCAATAGCCCAGGTGTCTTTGACTTGGGTGGCAGCCATGAAGGTGGTGAGAACTGCGTTGATTCTGGGTGTATTTCCAAGGTAGAGCCGAAGGGCTTTACATGCTATGGGTAGCATGTGGAGTGTGAAGAAGGGCAGTCAGGATGGCCATAGGTTATTTGGCCTGAGTAACTGGAAGGGTGGAGTTGCTCTTACCTGAGATTGGGAAGACTGTAGGAGGAGAAGATTTGGGTTTGGACATGTTTTGTTTGAGGCGTCTATCAGACGTGGAAGTGGAGGTAACAAGAGGTGGTTGGGTGTACACGTCTGGAGTTCAGGGACGAGCCCTAGCCTAGAGTTATAAACCATTTTCCAACACACACCCACATAAATGTTATATAAACACTGGGAGAACATTCCCATCCCTCTCCTGTCTTCTCCCTTTCCCCTCCCTTTCCTCCCACCACCTCCTCCTTTTTCCTTAATATTTGAGTGTTTATTATATGCCAGGCTCTGTCTCAGTGCTTTTCATGCTTCAACTCATTTAATCCTCACAGCAAACCTGGGATATAGGGACTTTTGTTATCCCCATTTTACAGATGAGGAAGCTGAGGCACACCAACTTCCAAAAAGAAAGTGAGGTAGCTTACAATACAAGACATGGATTAAAAAATCCATAAATCTATCAACACAAGGATAATATACCTAGGGTCAAATAATAAAGAGGGCAGGTATAATTACACCAGAATACTTAGACCAAGTTAATGAGTCTTCTAAAGGAAAAACATAGCCTTGAGCCACTTGGCAGTAGAAATAAAAAAGGGAAATAGCGTGAACCTCAGCTCATCAGAAAGGAAGGATTTTTCTTGGTTATTTAGTTTTTAAAATAACTTTTCCTGGGGATGAAAATATATTCTTGGAGGGATTCTAGGAGGCAGAACAAGTTATAGTGAATATTGAACTTGGTTAGACTATTCTCTTTTTTCGTTCAACGTGTTAATCAGTAATCATTTGTTTAGAAATCATATGTGTAAAGCATTTGCTAATGTTGTGAGAAATATAAAGCTATTTTAAACATGGCCTTTGCCTTCAAGTACCTTATCTAATTTAAAAATGAAGTGTAGGCACCAAAAATGACCAAGGAAGAAGCAAAGTATCATAAATGGACTGAGGCGGGTTGTCACACAAAGGATTTCAATCTGTTATTTATGAGACCTGAGTTCCAGAGTTAGAGATCCAGGCTTCAAATCCAGGCACCACCACTGGCTAGTGCTGTGTCCCTGGGGAAGCTACGTCACTTCTCTGTGCCCAGTTTCTTCATCTAAAAAAACAGGGATGAAAATAATAGAACCTACTTCAAAGTGTTGTTATGAGGATTAAATGGGTAAATAATACATGTGCAAAGCACCTACTTACACTATAGGGGTATTTGTTATGGTTGAAAATTATTTAAGTTCAGGGGCAAATGCATCACAGGAAAGTACTTACATCACTCAGAGGCCAGAAAGAGATCCTTTCACTGTGAGTTGTCCAGGAAAGCTTCATGGGGGTGAGAATTCAATCCGATCCTCAGGTCCCCTAAGTTTAGACGCAGGCATCCTCTTGGACCTGATGGCCAGTTTGACATCACCAAGGTTTCCACCACCCATCTTCTCCAGCCGTGTCTTCTGGTAGCAGCTTCTGGAAGGCGATGGGGTATAGGTGACCTCGTTCAAGGCAGTTTAATTAAAGGAGGTGCCATATTGGATCCGAATCATTTTGCAAGGGCTTGGGGGCATCTGAAGTTAACCAGGTTATGACAGGGGGAAGTGTTAGTTACTCCTGGGAAACCAGCTCTAATTCCATTCTTTCTATACTTGGACTACAGGCAAGAGAGAAATTCACAGTGAGGGTAATTGTGCACAGACAGTAGCTGTCCAGGGCTCCGAAGTCCCAGTCCTAATGCTTCCAGGGCCTGCCTTCTCAGGCCTTAACCCTAAAAGGGTCCTTGTCATTCCATTGTGAGGGCTTTCAGCCTCTGGCCTCAGATAGACCAAAAGCCTTCTACACATCCATCTGAAAGGCAGAGCCACAAGCAACTCTAACCAGTACTTTCCTCTCTGAAGCAGGACCTTGTGAAGCAGGAACATGAAGAGGTAAAGATGAGTAGAAGGGCCTGTTGTCACATGAATGGTGTGATGCTTAGGCTAATGTGTCAACTCAGCCAGGGCCACCAAGTCACCATGAGACCTGAGTTGCCTATCATGAGCTCAGTACTGTCTGACCCACCAAACCATAGTTGGGTGTGTACAGCAGCACTCCATCATAAAGTGGAAGTGGTCTACATGAGAGAGGGCTCGAACTGGTCCTGAAGGCACAAGTAAGTTACATGAGGAAGTGGCCCAAATGTCCATGGTGACCACTTCTGCCACATTCCCTTCCCTTTCCCAACCCACCGCTATGGCTTCTTGGAAGTTCCTTACAATCAGTTGACTGAGGAAGAGAAAACTCGGGCCTGGTTTACAGATGGTTTTGCACAATATGCAGGTACCACCTGAAAGTGGATAGCTGCAGCATTGCAGCCCCTTTCTGGGATGTCCTTGAAGGTCAGTGGTGAGAACAAATCTTCCCAGTGGGTGGAACTTCAAGCAGTGCACCTGGTTTGGTCGGAGGCACATTTGTACACTGATTCATGGGCTCTTGCCAATGGTCTGGCTGGATGGTCAGGGACTTGGAAGGAACATGTTTAGAAAATTGGTGACAAAGAGGTCTGGGAAAGAGGTATGTGGATAGACCTTTCTTAGTGGACAAAAAAAAAACAAAAAACAAAACAAAAAACAAAACAAGAAAAAAAAAACCCGTGGAAATATTTGTGTCCCACATGAATGCTCTCCAGAGGGTGACTTCAGCCGAGGAAGATTTTAATAATCAAGTTCATAAGATGACCAGCTCTGTAGCTAATGCTCAGCCTCTTTCCCCAGCCACTCCTGTCATTGCCCAATGGGCTCATGAACAAAGTGGCCATGGAGGTAGGGATGGAGGTTACACATGGGCTCAGCTACATGAACTTCCCCTCACCAAGGCTGACTTGGCTACAGACACTGTTGAGTGCCCAATCTGTCAACAACAGAGACCCACACTCAGCCCCCAATATGATAACATTCCCCGAGGTGAACAGCCTGCTACCTGGTGGCAGGTTGACTACACTGGACCACTTCCATCATGGAAGGGGCAGAGATATGTTTTAATTGGAATACACACATACTCTGAATATGAGTTTGCCTTCCCTGCATGCAATGCTTTTTCCAAAACAACCATCTGTAGACTTACTGAATGTCTTATCCACCACCATGGTATTCCACACAGCATTGCCGCTGATCAAGGAACTCACTTCACAGTAAATGATGTGTGTGAATGGGCACATGCTTATGGAATTCACTGGTCTTACAATGTTCCCCATCATCCTGAAGCAGCTGGATTGATAGAACAGTGGAATGGCATTTTGAAAACTCAATTACGATGCCAATTAGGTGGCAATACCTTGTAGAGCTGGAGCAATGTTCTCTAAGAGGCTGTGTATCTTCTAAATCAGTGTCCACTCCATGGTACTGTTATTATTTTTATTTAGAGACTAAGCATGGCTTAAGGTGATGTGTATGGCTGCCAAGTTGACAAAGACTGGACTGTGATGGTTAATTGACATTTGTCAACTCAGCCAGGTAATGGGGCCCAGTTGTTTGGTCAAGCACACGCTGGGCTAATTGTAATACCAGGGCATTTCATGGACTTTAATCTTCAGTGATTTGATTGCATAGATGGCTGGTTACATCTACAATCAACTGAGGAGCTTGCTGTCAGCAATGAGTGACTTCATCCAATCAGTTGAAGGCCTTAAAAGGGGAAGTGATTTCAGCATTCAGAGAGAATTCCCATCTCTACTTCAGACAGCCTGTGTCTCCTGGGGAACTTATCAAGGACCTTCTCTAGAGTCCCTGGTTTGCTGCCTGCCCTGTGGAATTTGGACTCGTGTATCCCCATGGTTGTGTGAGACAGTTTCATAAAATCTCATACTATGTACAGTTATCTCCTGTCGGTTCTGTTTCCCTAGAGACCTCTGATGGATACAAATGGGGATCAAGCAGAGGATAGGGGAGTTGAGCCAGGATGAGGGGCTGCAGGGGCTTAAGGGGTTGGTGAAGGGAAGTGGGCCAGTAATAGCATTTTCCAGAGTCTCTCAAAATTACCCAGAGGGCAATTTCTGTCCTTTATCACAAAATGAACCTGAAAAACTGCATAAAAAATGGCTGGAAATGTTGCTGTTATGTTGGAGGTCAGCAGATGAGGTCCTTTCTGTGAGGGGCAGCCCTCTTGCTGTGTGCCCTCCTACTTTCCACCACGCCTGGACCCCCTGCAGCACCCAGGCCCCATCCTGCTGGTGGCACTGTCAGGAATGCTCTGCTCACTTCTGACTCTCCGGAGCAGGGTTCCTGCCTGCGGCTCATTGGAGACAGCTGCTCAGGCGCGTCTAGGAAATGGGAAACATACGGAGAGCAGCAGCAGACGGAGGCACTTTCCTGAGCAGGGGAACTTCCTGGAGCTTATCGGTGCAGCTGCAGACACAAATAGGGGTTAACACGGCCTTGCAAATTAGTGCTGCGGCCATATCAGACCTCCAAAGAGCCAGCTCACCCTAACCCCAGAGGAACCCCACGACTAGCCAAGAAAAGGCAATTAAGAGTTTTTAGCTCTCTTTCCTGGAATAATTTCATGACCACCCGCTAGGGAACTCTTTTCCCTTCTCCTACCTGATCCCTCCTAGGTGGGGCAATCCACACTTGGAGCTGGAGCAGGGAAATGAACAAGGGCAGGGATCAGGTATTGCCTGATGGGGTTCTGCAAAGAGCCGTTTGGGGAATGTGGCGCTACCCAACCGGCCACTTGTATAAAGCCTCAGCTTAAGTTGAACAAAACAGACTGAACCAGAGCTGGAGGCTGGATCTCAATGGGAAGAACAGGCGGGGGTGATCGCTGGTCTAGAGCAGATGGATTGCACAGTTCTTGAAGAAGAGACAAGCGCTAGCGACTCAGACCAAAGAGCTGCACGGAGCCCAAAGGTCAGGGTAAGAATCATGGCACGGAATGGAGCCAAGAGTCAGGAAGCCAACTGGAAGCAGTGCCAGGACAGGTCCTTCAGGGACAATGGTTGGCAAGAGTGAAGGGGTTGCCGGAGCTGCCTTCACTCCTGGAAGTAGCACGGAAATGTGGGCTGCCTTAAAGTCATGGTGCCAGGGCAGCTATGGACACCAGCCAATGGTCAGATTAAAATGGACATGCAGTGCCTTGGATGGGTGATGTTTGGACCCTAAGAATCAAGGCTGGGGAAGCCAGGGCAGCTCGTGGAAGCCCCCGCCCATCCTCCACCCACGCCGAGTCAATACCAGTTTTAATTTTATTCCTGGTGCTTGCACTTGTTTCATGCTGCATCTCCTCAATGAATACTAATAGAATTCCAGATTGTTTTAAGTGAAGATCTGAGCAAGACACCTCCTTTCATCTTGTCAAGAGCTGTCATTTCCGACAGAGGTTTTTGGAGTTTCCTTTCTAACAGATTCAATGCAAACTCCTCTCTTCGCAGAACTGCATATGTATTGCCGGCTCTGGGCAACGGAAAAGCAGTCCTCACGGAAAAGAAAGCATCCTTAGCCTTTTGGCCCAACCGTGGTCACTGTGAATGGAGAATTCTTCTGCAGGAGGACAGAAGGAATGAAGAAGGAAGCATGCAGGGAGGAAGTTCAGGGGGGCGTCTCCTAGAGGGCATCTCCTAGAGGGCATCTCCTAGAGGGCATGGAAGCCAGGGCTCTCTCCTTAGCAAGGTTGTTTTGATCATTTTAAATGCTATTTCCATTATTTTCATAGCTAGGTGGCCTTTAAGGTTTAGAAGAATATTTCCCTTTGAGCTGCATACAGTTGCTATGTAATTAAAAAACAAAAATCACTCTCCTCTATTCAGCAATCCTCAGTGGCTCTGATGGCATCTCAGGTGGACGGCTTTGACTGACCCTCTTGTCCCCTTTTCTCTCCCAGACCATTGCAAGCCCTCCCTTCTATTGCCCTGCCTGCCCCTCCTACCTGGCACAGATGCAGGGGCTGAAAAGCAGCTTCTTGCATGCTCAGCCTGGCTTGTTCCCTAAACCGACGAGAGACTGACCTGTAGTTAATAGATTTGCTTCTCCATCAATGGGCAGAGTCTTTATTAGTCCTTTATCCTGAAGGATAGAAAATCTGGCCTCATCACCAAACTTCAACCTTTCTATTCCAAACCCAGCCATGTTACTCAGCTTCATTGTCCTCAGACACCAAAGGGATTTGAAATACCTCAGCCTCGTAAAGTAAATATGAGCTTTTTTGATAGACATGAAAGTGTTTAGCTGGAAACCTGCTTTTGAGGTGGTACAGCATTATATTCAAGAGATAGGGCCAAATGTTTTCAACCCCGGCTCTCTGATTTCTGTGTCGTCTTGGGCAAGTTATTTAACCAAGTCTCATTTCCTCATCTGTAATATGAGGATGGCAATAGCACGTACTTCATAAGCTTGTGATGATTAACTGAGATAATAACATAAAGTATCAGCATGGAGTGTGGCACCCAGTTAAATATTCAACAAATGTTAGCTATTATCATTTCTCAGTTAATGTTGATTGAGTCAATAAATGAAATAAGCAAGACTTAACATACCCATAGATAGATAGCAACGTGTGATTTGACAGCCTTCTTCCTTCCTCAGACACCCCCTTCCCACACAAAATACAAGCAAACCACACAAAAACATTCTTTCCTTTTCTGACCTACCACTATCCAAGAAGCGTTCTCACTGCCTCTCAGGTATCCTGCTGCCTGCTAGATAGCCCCGCGTGTCGATCCATCCAGCAGGAGACACACTCTTGCCTCTTCCCTCTCCTTGCTCCTTGGGGATGGTGGGGAGGGAGGCTGACATCTGCCGGGGCTCTGCTCTCCAGGGGCACGCCAGCTGCCCTTGCAACAGAGGCAGTGTTCTGCTGTAATGGCCCACAACGTGACGGCTCCCAGGGGCCGCTGGCGGGGGAGCGGGCCGGGGCTGAGCGGGCTGAGAGCACCCAAGGGCAGTGCTGGGTGGCTGCTGGCCAGAGTGGCCCATCTGTGAGGCTGGCCAGAGGGCAGGAGGCAGGCTTCATGCAGCCCTTTCCTAGAGAGACGCTTTCTTTGTTTAAAAAACAAACAAACAAACCCAAACCTAAATTCTGAGTATGGAATGGGTGGGGGTGGGAGGCTGCATTTTAGCGGGGGGTTTTGTTGTTGCCTGATCTTGCATTCAGCTGTGAATCCATCAAAGGCATCGTCTCAGGGCCCATCTCTCCGCAGAAGCAATATGCTTCCACAGAATCCAGAAACCTCACATTTTTGTTCAGGTTTGAAATTCGTCTGGGCCCTGGAGGACTCTGGTCCTCAATTTCCTATCCACACCAAGCCCGCTAGTCTCTTTCCTCTTGTCTGTTTCCTATTCCGATATTCCAGCTCACAATTAGAGACAGGGAGGCCCCAGATGAACAGTTAATGTGATACTTCTTCAAAATGCCATGTCCCCCCCTATGTATTGTAGCTTTTGGTCTAATTTCATAAATAATACTTGAGTGCATTTTTGTAGAAAAGATAAAAACAATACAGATGTAAATAGAGCAAAACATGGTGTCATCTGCCCTTCTCCAGAGGCAATCAAGCCCTTTTGGGGGTTCGGGATGCAAACCTCGTCTCCATCCCTCTATGTCCATCTACATGTGTACATCTGCACGTGTAGTTTTTGTGCAATTTGTTCGTAGTTTATTTGGTTTTCATTTTTATCAAAGTTTTATATGCACATAGTTTAGAGAATCAGTTGTTCTTCCAAAGTTTAGTTTTATGAAAAACTGAAACCCTCACCCTCAATTTCTCTCTTTTCAGAAACACTCTCAAGTCTCTCAGCTGATCCTTTTGGTATCTCCATATTGCTAAATAAATCTCTTATATTGCCATTTCTTGTTCTTTTTCAGGTTCAGGCATAATCTCTTGACTTCCCACTTGGAAAATGAGGATTTGGTTGTCTAAAATGAGGAGCTGGCTGTCCCCCACCCCTCACTCGTGTCGCTATTCTGTGTTCACGTCATCATGACCGCTATAAGCCGGGTCGTGTGTGCAGTTTACATATCCTCTTCAGAATAACGTGTTGTTTCCTTGAGCCAATCATTGTTCTGCTTTTCGTTTATTTTCCATGCTTTTATCAATAATTCAACCTCAACTACTTCCTCAGTTGCATACATTTCCTTTGAATATGTTCATATTCGTTATGTCGTAATTTTTGTCTTCTTGAAGAAATCTCTCTAGAGCCTTCTGGCTACTCCACTCCAGGCTTCTGGATCCCCAGGCCTGCTGTCTTCTGGGTTTCCTTCACCATCACCCTGGGCGTGAGCTCTGCCTCTGTAATCTCACGCCTTTTTAATCCCATGTCTTCCTATTACTTGATTTATCCCTTATGTGGGGGATACACACACTTTAGTTGCTTTTTGAATGAAGATATGTAGAACTAAGTCATCCATTCATTCATTAACTCTTCGTTGAGCACTTATTAAGTGTCGGGTCCTGTTCTAGGTGCTGGAGACATGTCAGCACACAAAACCCGTGATGCCTGCCTTTGAAAGCAGGGAAAGGCTGATGATAAAAACAAACGTACTACATTGCGTAGTATATGGGAAGTTGATAAGTATCAAGGAAGCAGGAAAAGTAGAGAAGGAAGAGGGGACCACAGGGTCCTGTCTCTAATATCGGTGGAGCCTGGGCCAAGGTTTCAGATGAGGGCTCATTTAACTGGTGGAACACTACGCTCGTGCCATCTCTAGACCTGGAGATATACAAATTTAAGAGCAACACAGTTTACTTAATATTCCAAATGATTCTTCCACTGCCACGTGCAGATGCTGCGAATATCTCTTGAATGTGCGAGTACCCTGGAACCATAAGTGGGAATTCAAGGGGAAGCAAGAAAATAGATATGTGGCACCACTAGAAAATGCTGCTTTGTTATATAAGAATCTGCTGCATCCATGCTATCTGAGAGAAAGGCTTTGACAAGTTAATTAATTTGTCTCTTATTTAAGTGTTTCTGCCGCTCAAATCCTTGCCGAACTCCAAAGCCATGTCCTTTGAAGTTGGCAGTGACCCAATCTACAAACCGTCACAGCATTCAGACCCAGTTTCCTTTTATTTTAAGGACATAAGGAAAGAGATGGGGAAATACATTTTCCTGAGGTCTGAATGGTGTTTGTCATGAGAGTGGATGTTTAGAGTTATAGATAGCACTATGCCAGCTCAGAGTGTCAGATCATACATGACAGAGCTCTCTCTCTCTCTCTCTCTCCATACACACACACACAACATTTTTTTTTTACCAGTCTTAAGCTTGCAATTCAGTGGCCTTAAAAAATTCACAATGTTGTGTAATCATCACCACTATCTATTCCCAGAACATTTTTATCACCCCAAATAGAAACTCTGTGCCCTTAAGCAATAACCCTATTTCCCCATCCTCCCAGCCCCTAGTTCCACCATTCTATTTTCTGTCTTTATGAATTTGTCTGTTCTAGGTACCTCATATAAGCAGAATCATACAATATTTGCATTTTGTGTCTGGCTCATTTCATTCAGCAAAATGTGTTCAAGACTTAGTACCATGGCCCAGTGATATTCCCTTGTATGGATATGCCACATTTTGTTTGTCCATTCATCTGTTGATGGACGCTTGGGTTGTTTCCACCTTCTGGCTATTGTGAATAATGCTGCCATGAACATTGGTGTGCAATACCTTTTTGAGTCCTTGTTTTCAATTCTTTTGGGTTTATATTTAGGAGTGGAATTGCTGTGTCATATAGTAATTCTGTTCACCATTCTGGGAACCACCAAACTGTTTCCCACAGTGGCTGGACCATTTTACATTCCTACCAGCAATATACTAAGGTTCCTATTTCTCCACATCCTTGCCAACATTTATTTTCTGCTTTTTTAAAAAAAATAAAAGCCATTGTAATGGTCATATACTGTGTTTATGTGTGTGTGTGTGCTGTGCATATTTGTGTGGTTATGATGTTGGGTCCTGTGAAACCTAGGATCTTGGTCAAAGGCCCTCTTGCCTGGTCTTTAGAGTGGTCTTGGGATCAAGAGCCCTGGGGCAGATTTGGAGGAAGTCAGGATAGGCCTTGCTGAGATGGTAACATGTGAAAAAGTACTTAACGTAGCTGCAGTGATGAGCCATACTGTCATTTTTGGAAGAACATTTCATGTAGAGAGAATAACTAGTACAAAGGCCCTAAGACATGTCAAAGTTTCATTAGTGTAACCTCACACTTAAATGATAGCTTAGGTACAGAATTCAAGGAATAAATGGACTTCTTTTTTTTTAAAGATTTATTTATTTACTTTATCCATTTTAACCACCACCCCCTCCCCCGTTTGCTGTTTTGTGTCCATTCGCTGGGCAATTCTCTGTCTGTTTCCTGCCATCTCTTCTCATCCTCCTCTTCTTCACCAGGATTCAATCCTGGAGACCTCTGATGTAGGAGACAGGTATTCTGCCACCTGTGCCACCTCGGTTCCTGGTTTCCAGAGCTTTCGGAGCATCTCGTCTTGTCTCTCCCCTGCGTCTCTCTCCTGTTACGTCATCATCTTGCTGCATGGCTCCCGGGGCCTGGCGACTCAGCGGCACACAGAGCCTGGCAGCCCATGCGCCTTCTATATATATATATATTTAATTTTACTGGGAGGTCCTGGGGATTGAACCCAGGTCCCTCCATATGGCAGACGGACGCCCAACCATTTGAGCCACATCCGCCCCCCTTTTTCAGACTTTTGAAGAAATTGTTCCATTGCATCAAGCTTCTGTTAAAGCTGTTGAAAATCTGATGCAATTCTGTTTCTAGATCCTTTGTAAGCCATCTGACTTTCCTCTATGGCGTTTGTGAGATCTTTTCATTGCCTTCCTCCTCGCCATATTCTTGGCGTGGATCTATTTTCATCCATTGTGCTGTGCACTCAGTGAGCCTGTGTAATTCATTATTTACTCAGTCATTCATTCCGCAAAAATTGATCGAGTGGGCTCCCTATGCAACAGTGAGCAAAATGAGAACATTCTCTGCCTTTATGGACATAGCTTACGTTCTTGTAAAAAAGAAAGACAATAGGAAAGAGTAAGTAAAATAGTGCATTAAATGATGATAAATGCTATGGAGAAAAATAAAATGGGGAAGAGGGTCAGGGAATTTGGGTGGGTGGTTATAAGGTCATCAAAGAGCACCTCACCAAGAAAGTAACATTTGAGTTTAGTCCTGAAGGGAGCAAGTGATGCTGACACCTAGAAGAAGAGCATTTCAAGGACATGGGGCAAATGGAGACCAGTGACCCTGGAGCAGAGTAAGCAAGGGGTCAGAGGAAGTGATGAGGTCTGGAGGTGACAAGAGTCAGATCAATCATATAGGGCCATACAGGTCATTGTATGGATTTTATTCAAAGCAAGATGGCAAATTCTGGTCATCTTTGAAGTTGTAGCCAACAGATTTTCTGATGGCATGGATGTTGGGATGTGAAAGAGAGAAAAGAATCAGAAACAACTATAATTTTCTTTGAGCAATTGGAAAGAAGAAGGTGTTACTAAATGATTTGGGTAAGATTTCAGTAGTTGGATGTCTGGAAGGTGGTGATAGAAGACTGAAATTTGGCCACTAGGTTTAGCAACTTGGAAGTCATGGGTAACCTTGAGAAGAGCAGTTTCAATGGAATTGTGGGGGTGAAACTCCTGATTGCAGCATGTTCAAGAGAAAATGGGCAGGGAGTAATTCAAGCCAGTTGAGTCAAGTCTTTCAAGGAGTTTATCTCTAAACAGAAGGAAAGAAATGGTATAGTGACTGGAGGGGAGGTGAGATTAAGATTTTTTTCTTTTTAATTGAGAGAAATAAGAGGTTTATATGCTAATTGGTAACTAATGGCCTTCAGTTCTGGAAAATTTTCTTAAATTATTATTATTTATTTTAATGATTTCCTCTCCTTTATTTTTTTCTGTTATTATTATTATTATTTTTGGTCTTTGAAATTATTTGAATGCTGAACTGATTCTCTATTTGTTATTATTTAAAAAAATTTTTTTTCTCTTCTCTTTTCCATTTCTGCCCTTTTGCTCTTATTTCTGGAATTTTTTCTCACCTTTACCTTCTACTCCTACTGAAGCTTTTTTGTTTTGTTTTGTTTTTTGGAATTTTCTGCATGTCCTTTTCTTAAAGCATCCTGTTCTTATTTCATGGGTACAATATGGTCTCTCATCTCTCTGGGGAATTTAATGATAGTGTTTTTAAAAATTTTGTTCTCTTGAATTGTTTCTTTTCCCTCAGTTGTTGATGCATGATCTTGGTTGTCTGCCCATATTTGTCTGGTGGACCTTGTCAACAGTCCTCTCCTTTTAGCGTGATCTGTTTCAGTGGTTGCATGGGAAATTCCTCATCTCACCATCTTTAATTCTCTTCTTTTAGGTTGGTCACATTAGAATAGATACTTCTAATTCCCTGCCTGGTGGGCCAATATGTGCCTGGTTTCCAGTCACGTGGGCGAAGAAGCCTGGCAGTCAGGTCTCAGAAGTCTGACCTAAGCTTTCATTTAATCTTTCACTTTCAGTAAGGTACTCTTGCTCTCAGCATGCCTGTTTCACACTTTTCAGAGAATAAAACTCCACTTTGTCGGGGAAGGGACAGACTCACGGCTACGACGAGTGGATAAGCGATTTGCTTTTCATCAGTCTTTCAGCCAGTCCTCCTTTCTTTAATACACCTTCACCCCTACTTCCAAAAATACTTCATGTTGCCAATTTCTCAATTTCTAGCCTTTGGGGGGTTCTGCAAGGTAAAATTGAGTTGCTTCTTGGCTTTCTTCACTGCAGGTTTTAGATTAAGCGCTCTCCTAACTGCTGAGTCAGGTACTACCTGTCCATCTATTTTTCAGCTTTCAAAATTTTGTTATTGTAGTTTCCTCTCTAGTGCTCTTTGTACTTGTAGGTTTATTTGAAAAAGTAAAATAAAATAAATCTGGAATCTGGAGTAAAAGATAAATGTTATGTTAAATTTTCTGCCTTGAAATGGAAGCCCCAAATGATGGTTTTCAAATATTTTTCAATATTTATTTAGTGGAGATGTGAAGAAACAGAATTTTCTCTATTGAAATTATACATAGTTTTCTTTTTTTCCTTTTTTTAAGAGAAGTTGTGGGTTTACCAAACAATCTTGCATAAAATACAGGATTTCCGTACACCACCGCACCAGCAACAACTTGCCTTGGTGTGGAGCAGTCATTACAATTGATCATAGCACATTTTAATAAATGTAGTATAAATTAAAGTCCATGGTTTAATTTAGGGTTCCCTGTTTGTATAGAGTAGTTCCATGGATTTTTTAAAAAATTGTTATTTTCTTACCATATATATACTCTCGCATTTCCCCTTTTAATCATATTCAGATATATATTTCAGTGCTGTTAATTGTGTTCAAAATGTTGTGCTACCATCACCATCATCCATTACCAAAACTTTTCCATCATTCCAAATAGGAACCCTGTACATTTTAAGCCTCAAAATGCTCAAAGTAACATAACATTTTATCTTTGGTGATGTTAAATTTCATCAATCCAGTAAAGTAGTGTCCTCCAAGGCTCTCCATTTTAGAAGTAGCTCATTACCTTTATACTTAAGAAGTAACTTGATGGGGAGCAGGGGTCCGTGATGAGACCTTGAAGACACATGAATATACTGTTCCCCAACAATCTTTAACCCAATGGTTTTTATTTGGGGTAGAAGTCCACAGATACCAGGCCATAAAGCATAAGTTTCTTCTCACCAAAGTTCATTGCCACGTGTGAGAGCAAGACAGCTGCCGGCGTTTGCCAGGGTTCAGGCTTCTGGGGTTCCTCTTTTCCCGGGGCTGTGTTTCTCTCTGGGCTTAACTCCTGTTTCCTCCACAAGGTCAGCTGTAGATGATCAGGCGAATGGCTCTTCTCCTGGGGCCTTCTTTCCAACATCAAAACTGCTTCTCAAAAGACTGCTTCAACTCTGTTCTTTGCCTTGCCTTTTATATTCGATTCCCCACCCACCAAGGGGCGGGGCTCAATGCCCTAATCATAACCTAATCATGCCCAGGTTAACAGATCAGTTTACAAGCATGATCCAATTATATTTTTGGAATTCATAATTACATCAAATTTGCCAACTGTTACAGCATCCATTGATGACCCCTGCCTGAAGTAATTGTTATGCTGATGACTGAAAAATGTTGATTTTCTATTTCTATCTTTCTTTCTGCCTTTATTAGATGGCATTCTTTTCTAATGAAGAACGTCCTCCACCTCTTTCTCTTCTTTCTTCCCTTTGAGTATCACTTTGAATGTTTGGGTTTTCTTTATTCAGTATATTATAGTCCCATGCCTTCATTAGTGGTTTTGATGGTCAAATTGTGACACATTTTTCTAATCAGAGACTTTACAAACCAGTTCCTGTGTCCTCTGAGCATTACCCCTTTAGTCTTTGAGTCTCCCTTGTTTTCTATCACAGAAAGATGCTCTAAGCTCACTTTGTAATTTCTCTGCTTCGGATCTGGATCAGTCATTTCTATACGGAGTCTTAGTTTCTTTTAGAGAGGACAGAGGACTTAGAGATAAAGCTCTGGGCATCAGGTTTCATCATATGCCACCTTTTGCGTAAGAAAAAAGGAGAAATAAGAATGTTTGCACACGTGCGCACGTATGTGCTTGCTTACTTTTGCAAAAAGAAACTTTAAAAGATAAATCAAAGAAACAAATGGAAATGGATCCCTTGGGAAGTGGGTGGGAATGGGATGGAACCATAGGAATGGAAATGAAGCCTTTCTGAGGCTACCATTTAACTTATTGGGGGGTCATTTCCTTCAGGCTCTTTCCATGCACAGAGCTGGGAAACAAGTTACAAAATTGTGGATTTATATTGATATTTTCAAACTCAAACCGCCACCACTCACATTCACTATATGCTTCTCTCTTCCCCACAGTGAGAACCCTGTTTCCATGAGCCACAAAATAGTTTCAGAAATACTGTACCAATACCATGTGTAACAACAAGCCTACTGCATAAAGTTAGGGGTTTTTTGTTGTTGTTTGTTGTCGTTCCATAGACTCTACACCACAAAGTGTGTGCAGCCAGGGGGCTGTGTTCAAGAGTTACTTCAAAATTTCTTTTTCTCTGTGTGACCACATTATCGAGATGCAGTTTGGTTCATTTGTTTCTGTCTGTATTCACTTTTAAGATTTGCTTTTATCATTCTTTTTTGAAGCAATTTTATTTTTGGTTACGTAAAAGGGTTCCACCGCTCAGTAGTCAAAACTATACTTAATTTGGAGACATCTCATTCCCATCCCCATCTCTTCTACCTCATTCCCTCTGGCTAAATATAAATAACATTTTTTGTTTTCTTCTAGTTTTATCTTCCTTGGCTTCTTTTGCAAACATAAGCCCTTCTTTCTTACATAAAAGATAGCATAACTATATATGTAAATAACATATATAATATATAAAAAGAAATGTTCTATATAAATAACATATATATATAACTCTTTTGCACTTTAAAAAAATTTTTCAAATCTTTAAAATATTAACAATATATCCTATAAATCACTCCATATCAGTTAATAGAGCTCTTTCTAATTCTTTGTTGATGTGGTATATGAAGGCTATGGATTTGCATGTTAATTTAATATCCTGATATCTTACTGAACTATTTTATCCTTTGTGTTTACTGTCCCTTCAGGTCCATTATCACATCAATAGACCTAGATTTATTTCTTCTTTTCCAATTCATAGGTGTCTAAATGGTCCTTTTGTCTGATTGTATTGGCTAATGACTTCAATACATTGTGGGCAACTTTGTCTTCCGTGGTTTTGATTGTTTTCTGGACATTTTGCGTAAAAGAACAGTACAGACTAAAGTACTTAACATTTATCTTCAGAGACGGGCATGTCCTTTCTAATGTCAGGCTACTAGATCTATGGGTCTGGTCTTTGTTGTGGCATTAGTTTGATTCAATTCATCACTGACTTAAAATATTTTGATTTCTCCTTGCTTTATAGCCCAAACCACCTGCCTTTGGGTCTCCAGGGAGTTCTCGCTGTTCACCAGTCCAGCTCCCTTCTTTCTGAGCATGAAGAGATCTTTTTCAGTCCTGCTGCTCTGCTCTTAGGTCTTAAGAAGAGGCCCAAGAGGCAGCAGCGCTACCTTTTGGGAAGTCCTGGGATGGATGTAGGGCTTTCTCTCAGCTCTTTTACCTCTTTCCCAGGCTTTGGTAGTTGAAAGCCTAGAGTGCCTTGGGCCTTTTTTCCACTTTTCTGCTCCACCTCGGTCTTCCTTGGGTTGAAGTCTGGAGTGCCTGGGGTGCTAGTTCTCAGAGCTCTCCGCCTGGCCCTCAGTCTGAGAGCCCCGAGGGCTTCCCCGTTGGATTGCTCTCAGCTTTCCTATTCTGTCCCTCTGCTTTCAAATGGCATATGCCTTCCATTTGGGGGTTGTCGCACATGTCTCATAGCTGCTATTCTTTGCCCCTTGCTTTTGGCATAATATCTTCCAATACTTTATGAAGTCCCATAGGACAGAGGTGGACGGTTCTTTCTGTGTGGCTGCAGCTCTTCAGGATGCTAATCTTCCATGCCAGTCAACAGACAGCATTTGAAAGTTCTTTAGTATTTCCTTAGAAGTTCTCCTTACCCCATTACAGTGGATTTCTTTTCCTCCTACAGTTTTACCAGGGATGAGGTAGCAGTAACTCTTTTCTACCTTATAAAGGGCTCTTGATTTTTGATGCTTATTTCATTTGGGTTCTCTGCATTCTCCCTCTCTGATTTTTTTTAAAACCTATGATCTTGTAGCTTATCTGGACTGTTTTAGTAATTAGGCTGATTGTGATGGTCTCACAGCATTCAAATCCAAACTGGAAGTGGAAATACCATTTTTTCTATATATTTTTTACTTCTAGTTTTAAAAAATTTGTTTGTGAATATTCAAGCCAGAAACTTCTTAGGAAGCACATTAAAGTGTTTCACATGTACATAAAACATATATTCCAGAATATAGACTGAACACTTCTATTTTTTTCATCTAAATTTAAAATGACCCTAAAGGAACACAACAATGACTACTATCCCTCCACCTCTCTCTCTCTCTCTCTCTCTCTCTCTCTCTCTCTCACACACACACACACACACACGAGTGAAAAAAGAGTTAGAAAACTTCCATGAATTAGAGAAAGAGCTCAACAAATTAATGGAAGCCAGGAAGCCAGAAGAGGAGTTGTGACTGAGAAGCAGTCAGCCGAGGACCCGCAGCTGAGAAAACCCACCCAGGTGGCTCTAGTTAGGAAGGGAGCGTGTCTGCCCTTCAGAGCCCAGAGAATCCTCAGGCTGAGACTTTACCCTGTCCAGAGAGAAGATTGAAGCAGGCACTTAGTCTCAGGCCAAAATAAACAAACAAATAAACAGAATCAGAAGGTTGTTTTCTAAAGAATGATCTGGAGAGAAATAGGGCACCTGGTTTGGGTGTTGGTGCTCTGGAGCAAAGCCTTCCACATTCTAGTATTTGGGGTCCCACAGGGTGATGGCTGGCTCCCCACTGAGTCTCCTTAGTATGTAGGCGACCAGCCCTATGCCCAGCCTAGATACTTCCAATCAATCTTCCTATAGTCCCATTTTGAATATGAATGGGAAACTGTTCTGGTTGTCTCTCACTACCGAACAAACCACTCCAAAACTCAGTGACTAAAAATAACCATTTGTTATTATTTCTTAGTTCTCTGGGATGACTGGGTTCCTGGGTGGCTCTCCCTTGAGGTCTCTGGTGCAGATACAGTCAGATGGTGCTAGAGCTGGAGTCATCTGCCACTCGCTTGGGCGGGACACCCAAGATGGCTTCTTCACTCACGTGTCTGCTGTGGCTCTCCTCGCCTTTCTCTCTATGTGGCTTCGTCCTCACAGCATGCAGGTCTCAGGGTAGCAACACTTGTTACATGCAGGCTGGTTTCCAAGAGAAATATGCCAAGCTACACCCAGAACCTGCACACGCATTTCTGCCATAGACTGTGCTATCACAGGGTCTTCGAGATTCAAGTAGGTGGAGATGTAGAGTCCACCTCTTAATGGGGAACTGGATTGCATTGCATATGTACATGTGGGATGGAAGATATTGTTGCAGACATTTTTTGAAAATATAACCTGCCCCATAAATTATCAGACCTTAGGAAAAATGTGCAGCTTGAGAAAGACCAAGACAAATAAACCAACAAAAAAAGATCATGGAGAAAATAAAGGTAATTCAAGAAATAGAAAAAGTCTCTAAAATAAAACAAAGCAAACAAACCTTCAAAACTTTTGTTATTATCACTCAAGAAATTCAAGATAATATTTCATCCATAGCAAAACAATTGGGTGCTATGAGAAAGGAACTATTAGAAAACAGGAAGGAACTTTTGCTATTCAAAAAGGGCTGAAACACCTCTCTCACTTGGAGTGGAGTGGATGTCACCATCCCAGTCCCCTCAGGATTGGGGGAAGAGCTATGGACTAGAGTGGACTTGATGGTATTCTGTTGTAGACATATTGTGATTCAAGCAATGGAAGAAATTATAACAGTGAGGTGGAGCTGGTGGCCACTGGACGCTTTGGGGGCAGGGAGGGCAAGGGCAGTTGAAAAACAGGGGCTTTTTCGGGACTTGGGGGTTGTCCTGAGTGGCGTTGTGGCGACAGATGTAGACCATTTTGCATCAGCATATGCCGAGCAGGACTGTGTGGGAGAGAGTGTGGTCTACGATGTGAACTGTGGTCTATGGTTGGTGGCAAGGCCCCAGGATGTGTAAGTCCATTGCGGGTGATGGGCCACATTGATGAAGGATGTTTGTGTGGGATGTTGTGGGAGGTGTGGGAGGTGGGGAACATGGGAATCCCTGTAATTTCTGTGTAATATTTAGGTCATCTAAGCACCTTTTAAAAAAAATATATATATATATATATACAAAACAAAACAAAAAGGGCTGAAACAAAAATAATAATAATGAGGGGTTGGCCCAGCCTGTATTTGCTTGTGTGCATTGAAGAAAAAACAAACAAACAAACAAGAATAACAACTCTACAGAGATAGGAGAAAATAAACTATTTTCTTTATTTCTTCTTGATGAACATGTCTACTCTCAAGAGAGTGAGTGGCACAAATTTACCTTTTGACATTTATGTTAGGAGTTTAGTGTGAAAAATCTGAGTGAAATAACCTGAATTTCCAATTTATCCATATTATGTTTTAAGGGCCCTTATGATTAGAGTTCTGGGCAGGTGGCTCCTTGGCTGGCTCAGCTCTTACAAGATGCTTTCCCACTCTTTCTATCCCTAGAGCAGGGCTTCTTAACCTTTTTTATTCCACGGACCCCTTTGCCAGTCAGGTGAAAACCACGGACCCCTTACTAAGTCCACACTATATTGTGTATTATTTAATAAATACATCACACCCGCACCAACACGTCCTCACAAGAAGAATATGTTTTTGAATTTCAATTCAAGCTCAAGGACCCCTTATTAAGAACCCCTCCCCTAGAGCCTGTCATATTAGGGAACCCCCCCCCCAATAATCTCCTCATTACCTTGCTCTCCTAACATGTGTATCCATTTAAAATCAGACTAAAGTGAATATCAACAGCAAACAGCTTTGAGAGGGAAAAGACACAGAATGGCAGTGGGTAGCGTTTGAGGGCACAATAAAATGTTGGGGGAAGTCTCACACTTTGACCTTGCTGGTAACAGGGAGGACAGCTGTAGGCTAATTGTGAGATGAGCATTTTGGGGGCACATGTTGGAGGCACCACCACATTCTACCTTTCCATGCTGTCCCTGGATCATTACCCAGCTGCCCACGGAGAGGTCCCCAGAAGCATGCCGACTAGAGCTTCACACCAATTCATTACGTAGCTGACCGTGTTCTCCTGGGTTAATTTGACTGCAACTCCCTGGGCTTCCTTTGTGCAATCTTGTGCCGACCTGTCTGATCTCATCTTGGAATCCAGAATACCAGGAAGGGGCACCTTATCTTAAATGCCCTAGATAAGGCCAGAGGGCAAACTTTTGACATGTCAAAATGGGCAGTTCTCTCCAAAAGGAAGGCCACTGAGTCCTCTCCTCATTATGCTGATACATGATTGCTAAAGTTTGGCTCCCGAGGCACTCCTTAGCAGACTGAATCTGAGATGGGAATTACTCCACTTAGCAAAGAGGATTAATGTTTCATAACAAAGGGTAATTTATTCAATTGTATGCAAAAGAGGTGTAGTAATGGCATGTGTAAAGCATGCTTATTTTTGTCTATTGAATCATATGTTTAATTCCTATGAAAACACCAGTAGCTCTATTGAGTACCTTTCGGAGAACTTGACCACTTCCAGAATGAATTGGATTGTGTTAATTAAATACACTTGACTTTGATGAAACCGAAACCTGATAGGCTTTCAAGGAAATGAGGCTTAGCAAGCTTTAGTGAATTTTAATAGATAGTGGATAGGATTAAAGACAAGATCAGGCAGCTCTGGTTTCCATCAATTGCAATGGCAAGAAGACACCAGTTACCCCGCCTACCTGGCAGAGAGGGTTCCTTTTTTTTTCTTTTTTGAGGTTTTACCTTTTAAGGGTTCATATGGCCTTCTGCTAAGCAGAGAGTATGTCTTACAATACCCCGAAAGTTCTGTCTATGATCCTTGGCCTAGAAAGCCTGATTCTCACATATTTTGGACTGATAACAAATATTCTGGAAGGAGTCAAGAATTTTAATTAATTATCTTAACCTATGGGGCCTAAGGTCAACAGAGTGAGATGAGACTAAACGGGAAAATGTAAAGAGTTTAATTCAAAAAGCTAACTGCACAACTGTAGGGCTGGGGAGATGTGGCTCTGTGGTAATTCATGTGCAAACTAGAGATTCATGATAATCACAATGTCAAATTTAGTCAAGAATAATGGAGCTGTAAAAAATATTTACTTTGTCATGAGTTGTAGTGATAGAAAAACGTGTACTCAGAGTGTGGTCCAGTCACTAAGACCAAGCTGAGAGCACCTTGCTCATCAGCCTGCACATTTCGGGGGCCACAGGCAACTAGAGAACACCCTGAGAAGAGGACCCAGCATGACTTACTGCCCTATTAGGAGCAGGTGAAAGAACCAGGGTATTTCTCCTGGAAAGAGTGTACGTGGCTTAGGAAGGACATAAAACTTCCTTTCAGGGAAACGGATGTGGCTCAAGAGGTTGGGCGTCCGTCTACCATATGGAGAGACCAGGGTTCGATCCCCGGTACCTCCCAGTAAAAAAAAAAAAAAATATATATATATATATATAAACTTCCTTTCAAATGTCTAAAGGATTCCCATGGAGAGCAAGGGTTAAATGAATTGTCTCTTACTCCTGAGGATAGATATAAGAAATTAAGTGTATCCCTCAGATTTTCTTTCAACACAAATGAGAAAAAGCCAGCTTGAATTACTCTAGGCAAAAGGGGAAATTTACTGTCTCACAAAACGTAGGGGTAGAACAGACTTCAGGGATGTCTGAAGCTAGCGACTTGAATCCCTAAAGGATTCTCTTGCTCCATTTCTCATTTCTGTCTCTCCCTTTGTTACCTTCATTCTTTCCAATTGCAAGAAGCTTTTTCCTTCAGGTGGAGGATGTGGCCACCAGCAGCTCTTAGGATCCCAACTTCCTAGATTCACTGCCAGAGATGAAGGAAGTTCTTCCCCCAGCTCTTAAGTGAAAAAAGTTCACAGGTAAGTTGTCTGGCCTAGCTTAGACCACGTGTCCACCTCCTGGTGGGTCGCTGTGGTCAGAGGGATGGCTTAGCAGCTTGGACAGAGCCAGAGGCCACTCTGTGGCCCCTCCCAGTCAGTCCCCACATGGTGGCAGGAGAGGGAAGCAATTGACCAGAAGAAGAAGGGCTGCTTTCCAGAAGGATGGGGTGCTAGGAGACAAAGCAATAGATGACTATACAGAGTAACGGGCTTTTGTTAGATATAGGGAAAGCTCCTTTTTTTTTCCAATTACTTTTTTTTTTAAAAGATACTTAGAGTACATAAATGTTACACAAAAAATTCCCATACCTTCCACAACCTCCCACATAAACATCCTTCATTTGCGTGGCACATTAATTGCACTTGGGAAAGCTCTTTTAAGATTGAGAATATCCCAGGGTAGCCCTTTGAACCAACAAAACGGGGCAGCAACAGAGACCGGGCACCCGGGGAAGGGGGCCCTGTCGTACACACACCAATCACCTGTCCCTCTGCCTGTCCGTATTGTTTGCCCACCTGTGTTGCGCATCCCCATCTCTCCCAGTTACACCCCAGCGTCTCTAGGCAATTCAGTGTTCTGGTAACCCAGTCACGGACTGCCTTGTTTAAAAGACTTTCAGGTGCAGCCCAGACACCACTCCCGCTCCTCAAACTGGACACCACCCTGCAACATTCCGGCTCAGTGAGTGGGGTTGTAGTTTCGTCACGGTACATTCTGATCAGAGCTCAGCTGCAGATCTCCTCTTGCTCCAGCTCTCTCCTCTGGTGCTCTGACCTTGACTGCTGGCTGCCTTGGCTGCCTCAGACTCTCAGCAATCTTTCCTCAGCTCTAGGGGTTCTCTGGGCTCCACCTTCCCCAGCTGCAGTCTCAAATCTCTCTTCAGGCACTAAGTTGCAACAATTTACGATCCACCACATTTGTTTCCCATCTTTCAGAAATCACCATCCTTCATTGCCTGATGTCGATTGTTTTGCAAACAGTTTTTCCATATATTTTTGTTGTTTTTAAAATTTGTTTCAGGTGTGAGGGTAAATTCAATCCTTGTTACTCCATCTTAGCTTGAAATAGAATTCCATAGCTGGTCTTAATATTTTTAAAAATATTGTTGAAATGTTTTCCCTCCATCTTCTCCTCTCCTAGGTCTTTTGAGCTCTCTATAAAAGGCAGAAGAAACTAGAAAAAAAATTTGCCCTTCATTGCCTATTGGCTGAAGCCAGGAGATTGTATTTTCTCCAAATAGAAGAAGGTTTCTTCTTAACTGGCCATTTCTCTGTCTTTTTCTTACTCTTGTTTCTCTCATTCAAAATCAATACTTTTAAATGAGCAGTGTTTATATGTATTCATTACCTACTTTAATTATAACAATTCTAGCTCAGAGGAGGAACTATAAATTGTTTTCTTAAAAAACCTCGAGTTATAAAAAAAAGTTTATATCAGAATAAAAACAAAACGTGCTATACAGGCTCAAGCAGTGGAAAATGGTCGTTATTTACTCTGAAAACAGTAATTATGAAGACCAGTGCTACTACTTCTAATGGCAAAGAAAAACTGTGAAGGGAAGAACTATGTTCTTGTTCTTTGCTTCCTCACTTCCTTCTTATAAATGTGAACAGAGCTGGGCTAAATCTTTCTCTTAAATATGACCAGTGTTTGAATACACAAGAAAATTATATTAAAAGGTGGTAATATATTATTAATTTCTTACCTTCTAATAAAGTGAATTTCTTAAAAGCATCTACTAAACTAAATTTTTAAATGTGGTACTTTTAATAGCTTGAACTATGCCTGCTTTCACGTGTAGATAAGAATCATTTGTAATTAGCACATCAATTATTTGTATGTAAATGATATTTCTAAAGTAACAGGGAATGGTTCATTAACTTAAACAGTTTCCTCATAAATTTGTTTTAGCCTCCCTGTTAACTTTTTTTTTTCCATTGGCACTTATGAAAGTAAATTTCACCTCAGGCTATTGATGAATTATCATAAATTTTAAGTGAGTAAGGGCCAAATTAATGAGGCTTTACTATAACTTCATCCAGGGGCATAGTAGGCTGGCTGTCTGGGAGGGAGCAGACGTGAGGGTGACAGGAGGGCCCCTGAGAAATCCTATTTATGGAGGCTTACATGTGCCGAGTGCTTTACACACATGATCTCATTTAAAATCCCAACAGCACGATGACTTAGGTGGTGCTTCCCATTGTAGGCAATGGCATGGGCGCGTGGAATGCTTGGGTTCCCTGACCAAGCCACTTTTGTGAGAAGTGGCCCGGCAGGGATTCAAACCCAGATCTGCTCAGAGCTGAAGGCCGTCTTCACTGCGGGGCATTCGCAGCATGTCCAGTGTGTCAGCGTGCCCGGCGCGTCTGGCGCATCAGCGTGCTTGTCATGCCCGGCATGGCGTGCCAGGTGTGTCTGACCCGTCCGTGTTCCAGTGTGTCCAGCAGACCAGTGTGTCGGCGTGTCCAGCACCGTGCCCTGCCCCTTGTGCCTCTCCTCATATGTTGGCAGTGATTCCTGCTCTCTGCCTTTCCTCACTCCTCCGCAGTCCTCCCAGACTCCCCATCCATCCATCTCCCAACTTTTGGGGCCTTAGTCTCCTGGGACTCATTTAAGCCCGCTGCCAAAATAGAAAGCCTAAATCAGCCAGGGCTGTCGAAGGCCATGGGAAGTGTTATGTCTTTTGTGAAAATGGCAGTTAAGATTCTAAATAACAGCAATGGAGAATATTGGAGACGGCTTGAAAAGGGGTTTTGTTGGCTGATTTATAACCAACTTTTGAAATGAAATTTAATAAATCTAGGAAGATATATGAGCCTTCCAGGGCTTGTTATATGAATTGTGTGTAACTGATTTTTTTCCAGAGAGCCTCATATCAATTTCTTTTATATATTTCATGTATTCGTGGAAAATGAGCTCTAGGAATAAGAGTTCCTGTGTAGCCTCTTTTGTGTCTCCTGTTTCTGGACAAAGGTTTGTGGTGGAGCTTGGGAGACCCACACGCTCATCTTCCCTGTGTCTCCTGCCTCTGGGCACATCACATGTCTTTGAAACATAACCTATTCTGTCACCCTCTTCCCAATCTCACTCACCTCCAACTCTTGTCAGCACATTTCAGAAGCAGAGAGGATGAACCTCTAACTCAACAGAGCCAACAACCTCTCACTAAATCTGTTTATTTATTCACTCACTCTACAGATGTTTACTGAGTGACTGCTAAGTGTCAAGCACTGTTGTAAGTGTTGGAAATACAGAGGTGAACAGAACAAACTAGGGCCCTGCCCTCATGGAGCTTCTAGTCCATGTTGTCTGGGTAATATAAACAGATAGCAAACACATAAATGAGCTAGTAAAATGCAAATTAGTGCTAGGTACCATGCAGAGGAGAAAATCAGAGAGTACAGTGAATGGGTAGGTGGGTGGGTGGACATGATTCTATTTAAGGTGGCCAGGGAGTCTCAAAGGTGATCAGTCTCTCTACCTTTCTGTTGGAAGAACTCTTGAGACAGGGCATAACTAGTGCAAAGTCCTGAGGTCGAAATCAAATTGGCACCCAAAGAAGACCATTGTGCCTAGAAAATAGTAAAAAGAGCTCCAATTTATAGAGGGCTTTGTGGGCCATAGTTAGGATTTTCAATTTCATTCCAAAGGCAGTTGGTATTTCAGATACTATTTTAAAGGAGCACTCTGGCTGCCAGGGGAAGAATGGGGTGTCCAAGTGACTGCTGCTATGATTTAGGTGACAGGTGGTAGTAGCTGGGATTAGGATGAATGGGGGACATGGTAGGTGGGAAGAGGCAGAGTCAAGAAATGTTTTTGAGTTATTGTTGACAGGTCTTATTGATGCGTTAGATATGGGGAAGGTGGAGAAAAGAGAAGAATCACTTGTAATTCCCCACGAAAATACCTATGTATATGTCCAAAACAACTTAACACAGAAACCAGAAAATGCTGCAGAAAACTAAGACCTAGACAAAGTCTCAGCAAACTGGAGCTAATTAATCACTCTTTTCTCTTCTCAATTATGCTAATATTCTTACTTCCACTACCATTGCCTTCCACCAGTAGACCTCAGCTTCACCTCTAGGGGTAGGGCGATTCTACTCCCTTATCACAGGTATTCTTTCAAGAGGCCTAAGCCCATCAGGGCAGTCCTTTCCTTAGCCACAGTGATTGGGTCAAGGGTGCTTAGGATTTTTGGTTAATAATTGTAGGAAGTGTGGACATATAGGATGAAGTGTGAAACTCTGGTAGCTTCTGGCAACCATCGGGAAGACAGCTGGAAGAAACTGTCATGTGGAGCGGCAGAACAAGAGAAGCACTGAGACACTCAGCTAAATTCTCTTCACAATGTTCCTGGACAGCTTTATACAGTGTAAGTTGGTTCTATGCTATTTGCAGCCCAAGCATCCCAAGTGACACAGACCGCTTGCTGTTTTCATTGGGATGCAAGGACATGGTCTACTTGAAACAGGATCAGAAAGCTACTAGAAAATAACACACGTAGGGGTAAGGATTAAATAAGCATTTATGCCCCAAAGAGAAGGCTGCATTAAGGAAGGACACTAGAATTGCTACCGAAGAATTAAAATCCCATCGGAAGCAGTGAAGAGCAGAATTGACTTTGTGGAAAATTAAGCCAGCAATGCTTGTAAAAGAACTTTTACAATTTTCCTCTGCTGCAGAGGTACCTTAAAGAGGACAGCATAGATGGAGAAGACAGGAAACAGAGCTCTGCAGGTGCCTCAAGGTACAACCAACATCAATTGTAGCAGAAGCGATAAACAAGGCAGAATTGAAGAAAACGACTTAGGAATGAGAAGCAAGGACTCATTCCACTCCACGCCACTGTCATAAGCAGCCCAGCAGGAAAACAAAACAAAATAAACCACCATTACCACCACCACAAAACAGTCTGTGGTCAAAGAGACCAAAAGCCTGCTGACCTTCAGCTATTCAGCAACATAGTAAATACTTAGACCAACAGAACAATTTCTGCAGCGATTTTCTGTGTGGAAAATGTCACCCAACCTAAGAATTATATTCCCTGGCCTGTTGTTGTTTGTGTGTAAAGATAAGAGAACCTTCTCAGATGTTTAAGAGCTTGTAAAATACATAAAATGAGGGTGGCAATAATAATATTAAGAAGCTTATATTCATTTTCAATGTTATATGAGGTTATTTTGAATTTTAAAATATAGAAAAGCACTAAGAGTGTCTTGCATATCACCAGGCGCTAAAAATGTTAGCTATTATTATTAGTAATAATGGCAATTAAAGCTTTTATCATTATTATTAATTGTTTTCCCCATTGGGAAAAAATTACCTGAAGAATATGGTGAATTACATTATGCACCCTAATTTTGACATGCTCTTGGTCTTGGTCCACATTCCTGTGGGTGTGAACTGATCGTAAATTGAATCTCTTGAAAAAGTTATTTTAAATTCAAATGTGGACCAATCGAATGAGATTGGGCCTTAATCCAGATTACTGGAGTCCTGGAGAAGCAGAAGAAATTCAGACATAGTAAGAGAAAGTCACAGGGAGGAGCCAGAAGCTGGAAGTCAACAGAAACCAGAAGAGAAAGGAGAGGACATCACCATGTGAGGGGAAAGCCAAGGAACCCCAAGAATCACCAGCAGCCAGCACCAGACGTAGGGGAGAAAGCATTTTCTTGTTGACGCCTTGATTTTAGACTTCCCTAAGCCTCAAAACCATGAGCCTACACATTTCCATTGTTTAAGCCAACCCATTGTCTGGTATTTGTCATAGCAGTCTGGAAAACCAAGATGAGGATGTGCCTTCTTTTATTAAGATGGAACAAAAGTGAGACTTCAGGATTAAGGAATTCATTGTTGAAAAGAACTTTATAAACATTGAAATATTTAAACATATAATTAAAATTTATAACCGAAATATCTTCAATCTGCAAGGAAAATTAAATGCTAATTATTCATTTCTATCATTATTTCAGAATAATATATATAATTTTAAGAAGTTTTGACCAGTAGATTATTTTCTTGGAAATAAAGAGTCTCAGACCAGGAACTTAGCCCAGTGGATACTTTCTACATTCGAAAAACAGATAATCTTTGAACAATATAAACTCTCCCAGAGCATCAAAGTAGATGGATAGCCCTACTCAATTCAGTTTATGAGGCTATCGAGGGACAACTGCCACACTCTCTGTGGCAGTGCTTTAGGGTTTATGGATAGAAATCGAATTACTAGACCAAATTTCCCCATCTCGAGTTTTCTGCCAACTACCAACTTTATGTCCTTAAAGCAAAATGGCTGTGAATGATCATACATTTGAGAATGTTTTATTCCCTTATTTTTAATCCCTAGCTAATTGCTTTAAGATACCTGTAATTTCTCAAATCTCTCCAATAAAACTCAGATCCAGGTCTATTTAAACTTAAAATAAAAATAGCTGGAGTCTTCAGAGGATGTAACCAATGTTGGCATGTCAAAAAAACAGGATCAAACACATGAGTTAAGGTAGCATGTGCTCTATCTAGTGAATGTATGGATCTGGAAGGAGAGTAAAGAAGCTGCTGGAATATTCATGCCTTTAAATCATTGCTAGATTTCCTTCTCTTAGTTTGACCTGGCCTCCGTTGCTGCCTGTGGTCTCTTGCAAAATAGAAATATTTAGAACACCTGTGTGCAAACAAGCACAAATGGAAACATAACAAACACCTGCACACAAACAAGACAGAGCGGAAAAGGACAAGAGTAGACCAGGGCTTGGAGATGGCCAGTGAGAGTGTCCTTCACTTCCTCAACAGCCTCAGGATTGCCCTTTAGCTGTTCTTACTCTCTTTTCAACATAGGGTTCCCCCCTCGCCCCCTGAGATAGCTCACTTGTCTGTTTGCTTGTTGTTTTTGCTCATTGTTCATGCTTGTTGTTTGCACTTGTTGTCTTCTCATTGTTTTTGCTTGCTGTCTGCTTGTTGGTTTTTTTTTTTTTTTTCCTCCTTGTCTGTTTTGTTTTTTCTTTGGGAGGCACTACAAACTGAACCAGGGACCTCCCATGTGGGAGGTGGGCACGCAACTGTTTAAGCCACATCTCCTCCCTGCTTGTTTGTTTTTACTCATTGCTTGTTGTTTGCTCATTGTCTGTTCATTGTTTTGCTTGATGTCTGCTTGTTGTCTGCTCATTGCTTGTTTGTCTTCTTTAGGAGGCATTGGGAACTGAAACCAGTACCTCCCATGTGGGAAGCGGGCACACAACTGCTTGAGCCACATCTGCTCCCCCTCAATGTAGGGCTTTTTTTTTTTTTAGATTTATTTTATTTATTTATTTCTCCCCCGCCCTCATTGTTTGCGCTTGCTCATTCTGTGCTCGTCTTCTTTTTTTTTAAAAGAGGCACCAGGTGGTCTACGGTGTGAACTGTGGTCTATGGTTGGTGGCAAGGCTCCAGGATGTGTGGGTTCATTGAGGGTGGTGGGCCACACTTGTGGGAGATGTTTGTGTGGGGTGTGGTGGGAGGTGTGGGAGGTGGGCAGCATGGGAATCCCAGTGGGTTCCGTGTAGTGTTTTGGGTGGTCTGGGCACCTCTTGAAATATATGTATATATATAAAAATGGGTAACGTTTTTGTAGGCAAATGCGCATGTATGCACATATATTTATATATCATTATGCAAATGTTTGTATGTATTGTGAGAATTTTGATTTTTACCCATAATAAAAAAAAATAAATAAATAAAAAAATAAAAGAGGCACCAGGAACCAAACCCAGGACCTCTCATGTGGGAAGGAGGTGCCACCTCTGCTTGAGCCACCTCTGCTCCCTGCTTGTTGTGTCTCTCATTGTATCTCTTCATTGCATCATCTCATTGCATCATCTTGTTGCATCAGCTCATTGTGCTGGCCTGTGTGTTGCATCAGTTCGCTGTCTTGCTTGCTTTCTTTAGGAGGCACTGGGAACCAAACCCAGGACCTCCCATGTGGTAGGCAGGTACCCAACTGCTTGAGCCACATCTACTTCCCTCAACATAGGGTTTTAACATTTAATATGTTTTACAATTTTAATAGACTAAACTTGGTATTTTGTTTTTGCTTACAACTTTTCTTTTAAACTATTTTAAAAATTAATAAAACTAACAGCAGTGTGCCCACTATGCAGAATCTTAAAATGCTAACATTAAATTTTTGGCTTCAAATTTTTAATAAAAGAAGTAGAATAATACAGATAAACTAAAGTTTCCTTTGTTCTTGTCTCCAGTTCCATTCCTCTCCCTAATCCACAGATAAAACTTCTATTGTGGTTTTTCCCTGTATCTTTTCAGTCTTTGTTTTTACACTTTTCCTACTTAAATGTATAGCTACAAAAAATATAGTATTGGTTTGGAATTTTAACATCTTTATAAATCTTTTATATTGGAAGTGACTATTTTATGCTTTCAAAGATATTTTCATATCAATACACATAGATATAGCTCATTCTTTTAACTGAAGTATTGTATTCCATTGTACTATTCAGCCATTCTTCTCAATAAGCATTTAGCTTTTCTCCTGAATTTTACCTATTACAAGCACTGCTATAATGAGCCTCCCTGCATGTGTGTGACAGTGTCTTTAGGGTTTATGGGTAGAAATGGAATTGCTGGACCAAGTATATATTTTTCAAGTTTATTAGATATTATTCTTCAAAGTGATTGTGTCAATAAACACTAGCAGCAGCAATAATCTCAACAGTTGTCCCTGCTTCTGCTTCCTCTGTCTCTTTGGCCTACCTCCCACACATTCACCATCTCTGTCCCTGATGGCTTCTGTTGACTCAGACTTCTGTTATCTCATGGCTTCTGACTCTACTGCCTTTTCTCTTGTCTGATCTTAGTTTAAATGTCACATCTGTGGAAAAATCTTTACTGATTAGTTTTACCTGTTCTTTATAGCTCTTGCTACAACTGTAATTGATTAACTAATGTGTATTCATTTCATATCTGTCGTCCACATAAGACCCTAATCTCTGACAGCAATGCCTTCTCTGCCTTATTTATTATTCTATCCTCAGTACCTAACATGGTACTTGATAATTATTAAGGAAAAGAATGCATTCTTTTATGCAAACTCACTATCACAGTTTCTGACTGTCTTGTCCAATTAACCATCAGTTTGGGGCAATAAGCTCCACTGTGGCATAATGAGCTCCAATGAGAGACAGAACTGTGTTGGGACTAAGAAAAGGAGTTTGGTAGCCAGAGATACTTGGGACTGAGTCTTGGCTAGACAACTAATTATGGCATTGGAAGAGTTATTAAAACTTTCTAAATCTTAGTTTTACTCTTGGTAAAAAGAGGGCTAATAATGGTACTTGCTCCACAGGGTTATTTTGAGAATTAAGTTATATAGTATATATAAAGCACTTAACATGGTACCAAGCATCTAATACTAAAAAAAGAATGAAATTAGCTATAAAGGGATGAAAAAGCAAATTTACAGAGATAGAAACCCTAAATGTTAATAACCATATGTAAATATGCTGAGATTCATTAATAGTCAAAGAAATGTAAATTAAAACAACAATGTCACATTACTTTATACCTATAGACTGGAAAAATTAAAATGATGCCGAGTGTTGGCAAAAATGTTGGACTATTGGAGCCCTGTGTCTGCCTACTGGGTGTAGAGTGTGTAGTCATTCTGAAAAGCAGTTTGGACTGACTGACTCAAACTGCATACAAGCATATTCTATGCTTAGCAATGATGCTTCTAGAATATGCCCAAGATAAATCCATAAGAAGGAAAATGAAGATATCTATTGTGATGCTATTTGTGGTGGAGGGAGTCGGAGGTAATCTGGGTGTCCACCAGTGGGCAGTTAAAATGAGGTGGAGGCATACCACAGAGTACCGTGAGGCACTTAACTGGATAGATTCATGGACAGACCCTAAAAAGCAGGACTAAGTGAAAAAGAGGAAGAAACAGAAGGAGATCTGTAATGAAATACACATTTTAAAGGACACAAAGAACAAAGTGACACTCAATAAACACAATAGTCAGGCTGCCTGTGGGGTTGCAACAGGAATGGGAAACAGGAATTGGAATAAAAGGAGATAAATGAAAAATAATACAATAGAGATACCCTGAATAGATGATAGTGTGATGATAGGTACACTGAGTACTATGATTAACTCAACCTTCTGCTCCTGAAGTTTGAAAAAAATTGGCAAGGATGCCAGCCTAGCAGGATTACATGATATAAAGCAAGATGACCTATGTGGAATAGAAGTTTCACTTCTGGCATGACAGGAGGAATACCACATGCTTGCCTCCAAGGAAAACTGATAAAATTTCTTTTTTAAAAAACAAAACAAACACCACTTAAAATCTCTGGAAATGGACCTAAGAGCATACTGCAAATGAAAAAAAAAAAAAAAAAACATTTACTCAAGAAAGTCTACTAAAACTCAGTAAGGAAAGCAAATTTCCCCTCCTAGATCACTGAGCTGGAAAGTCCATTTCAGACGGGTGCAGCCAAGATCACAGGAATATTCCCCTTCACCCCCACCCCACCCCCAGTTCTCAGTTGGAGGCCTGTCTTCTGAAGAAGGGCAATGACGTTAGCATTTCTCATATGGTTCCCAGCTTCCTGTTGCTGAAGCTAAGGTCCAAAGCAAATGTGGCTGACATGTGGGGTTTCCTTCTTATGTCCATCCTCATTCATGGGGCAGAGGCTCTACATTTGGGCATTATTAATACTGAGAATACTGGGGCCCAGATAATCCTTCTCCTGCTTGGTGGAGCATAGGTCTCCTACTGAGAAAGACAAGCCAAGGAGACATTGGGGGCTTTCCCCCCACTCCATCTGAGTGTTCAGCAACTAAAGTAGAGGTATCACTCAGAGAGAAGCACGTCATTGACACCATCCCCAGGACCAGGGCAATAGCTCAGAAATTTTGCCCACAGATGAGAAGCAGACACTTAATCAGAGAGTTCCGATTCTCACTCAAAATGAACTGACTTTAGTAGCAACAGAGTGTAGAGAATTTCAAACCTAAGGATGTTCTTAAAAAACGATGGAAGTTGAGGTAAAAGATGACTGGAAGCAGATTGATGGATTCTTTGGAGTGCATAGCTATACTGTAGGCCAGCTAGTTTGCCAGAGAGACAGCTAGTAGGAACCCTCCTGGGGTTAGAATATAGACCTTGAGAATTTTCATTTCAATGGAATCCAGATTTGACTGGTTCAGTAAGTGGAGCAATTTATGCCCCAGAACATAATTGAAAACATTAGTGCAATCGGGTGGCAATGGTGGATCTTAACAGTTGTGTATAGTCAGGGAAAGAGATAGCCAAAGAGAGGTGGGCCAAAGCCACTGTCATCCTGTGGTGATTGTAGGTGTAACCCAAGACTGTGCACCCTAAGGAGCAACATCAGGGATTTCATACTGCAGGGGTGGGGTGGGGAGCAGAGTTCACTAAAATAACCCACCTACCTCTAAACAGTAAACAGGCAAATATCAACAACAAGACTAGGGGTAAGGGTGGGGAGAGGCCAGGACTCAGAGCCACTGTATTATCTAAAATGTTGTTTAAAAATATTTTTACTAGACATACAAATAAACAGGAAACTATGACCATACACTAGTAAAAAAAAAGCAGGTGCAGAAACTACCTGTGATAGTGACCAGATGTTGGATTTAGCAGACAGAGATTTCAGAATAGCCATTAAAGACATGTTCAAAGATTTGAAGGAAACCATGACTTAAAAAGTAAAGGAAGGTATGATAATGATGTCATATCAAATAAAGACTATCAACAAAGAGATAAAATTATAAAAAAAGAACCAAGTGGAAATTCTAGAGTGAAAAGTACAGTAACTGAAATGAAAAATTCATCAGAGGGGCTTAACAGCAGGTGTGAACTGGCAGAAAGGATGAATAAACTTGAAGATAGATCAATAAGGATTATGCAGTCTGAGGGACAGATAGAAAAAGGAAGGAAGGAAAAAGAAGAACCCCTCAGGGAAATGTGGGACTCCATTAAAAACACCAGCATATGTATAATGGCAATAGCAGAAGGAAAGGAGAGAGAGAAAGGAGCACAAAAATATTCAAAGAAATAATGGCCTCAAACGTCCCTATTTATTGAAAAATATTAATTGGCACATTCAAAAAGCTCAACGACCTCCAAATAGGATAAATGCAAAAAGATTCATAAGTACACATACAGTAAAAATGTTGAAAGTCAATGGCAGGGAAAAGATCTTGAAGGCAACAAGAGAAAATGACTTGTCACCTGCAAAAGAATCTCAATAAAATAAGATTAACAGCAGATTTATTAAAAAACATTGGAGCTCAGAAGGCAGTAGGATAACATTCAAGGTGCCAAAGAAAAATAAAAGTCAACCAAGAATTCTATCCCCAGCAAAGCTATTGTTAAAAATGAAGGTGAAATACATTCCCAGATAAACAAAATTGAGAGAAGTTTTTGCTAGCAGACCCATCTTAAAAGATTTACTAAAAGGTGTGGGAGGTGGGCAACATGGAAATCCCAGTGGGTTCCGTGTAATATTTTGGGTAATCTAAGCACCTCTTAAAATATATGTATATATATATATAAATAACATTTTTGTAAGCAAATACACATATATGCATATATATTTATATATCATTTTGCAAATGTTTGTATGTATTGTGAGAATTTTGATTTTTACCCACAATAAAAATAAATTAAAAAAAAAAAAGATTTACTAAAAGAACATCTACAGCCTGAAAGTAAGTGACCACAGATGGTAATTCAAATCCACGTGAAAAAACAAAGAGCTCTGGTAAAGTAATTATATTATTTAAAAAGACAGTATAAAGACATATTTTGTCTCCTTTTTCTGTTTAGCTGATTCAAAAAGCAATTGCATGAAATGATATGTATGTAATGAATTGTTGGGCCTATAACATACAGAAATGTCATATATTTGCAAATAATAACAAGAAGGAGGTGGTGGGAAAGTTTGTGATGGTAACTTGAATGCACAGGAACAAACAGATAGGACTAGAAATGATAAATAAGACAATAAGAAGGCTAATATAACAAAAGCTATGTATATATGTATATACTTGCTCTACTTTATTCTATCAGCTCTTTTGTTATTTCAAAGTTTTAAAGAAAAATCATGCATATCATACAGAATTCCCATTCTATCAACTTTTAAAAACTACATATAATTATATAAATAATTGTAATAATGTATTGTTGTTTTTGCAACATTTATAGCTATAATATACATATCAATAATACCACAAAAGGGGGGGAAGTGAATAGAGCTTTATAGGAATAACATATGTATATCTCATTGGAATTAAGTTACTATAAATCTGAAGCCAGTTATGAGTAGTTAAGATGTATACAGTAAGCCCTAGAGAAACCACTAAGGAAATAACTCTAAAAATATAGCGAAAATATCATTAAAGAAATTAAACTGCTACATTAGACAAAAATATTCACTTAATGCAGAAAAAGCAGTAAAGGAGAAACAGGAAAAAAATATGAGACATATAGAAAATAATGCAAAATGTCAGATGTAACTCAACTATGTAAATAATAACATTAAATGTGAGTGGACTGAACAATCCAATCCAAAGTCAGAGAATGTCAGACTGGATTAAAAAACAAGATCCAACTATATGTTATCTAAGGAGACACGTTTGAGATTCATATATACAAATAGATTAAAAGTAAAAGGATAGAAAAAATTTTATTATGCAAGCAGCAACCACAAGAAAGCTCTAGTGGCTATAATAACACCAGAAAAATACTTTAGAACAACAAAAGATGTCATTAAAATACAGAGGGGTGCTTTATAATGATAAAAGGAGCAATCTGTCAGGAAGATATATCAATTATAAACATTATGTTCACCTAATATCAGAGCACGGAAATATGTGAAGCAAAAACTTACAGAAATAAAGGGACAATCATACACTTCAACAATAATAGTTGGAGACTTCAATATCCCACTTTCAATAATGGATATAACAAGTAGGCAGAAAATTAACAAGGAATTAAAAAGCTTGAACAACACTAAAAACCAGATAGACTTAACAAACATCTATAGCCCCCTCCATACATAATAGCAAAACATACATTATTTTCAAGTACACATGCAATATTCTCCAGGTTAAACCAAATGCTCAGCCATAAAGCAAACCTTAATAAATTTTAAAAATTGAAATAATACAAGATATCTTTACCAACCACAATAAAATGAAATTAGAAATTAATGACAGAAAGAAATTTGGGAAACTCACAAATATGTGGAAATTAATCAACATATTCCTAAACTGTCAATGGGTCAAAGAAGAAATCAAAAGGGAATTTAGAGAATACTTTGAGATTAATGAAAATGAAGACATAATATGTAAAAGTTATGGAATGCTGCTAAAGCAATGATCAGAGGGAAATTTATAGCTGTAAATATCTGTGTTTAAAAAGAAGAAAGATTTGAAGCGAATAATCTAACCCTCCACCTTAAGACACTGAGAGAAGATGAGTAAACTAAGCTTAAGACAAGCAGAAGGGGGGAATAATAAGGACTAGAGAACAAATTAATGAAATGGAGAATAGAAAAACAAAGAAAATCATTGAAAACCAGCTGTTTTTTTAAAGGTCATCAAAATTGGCAAAACTTTAAGTGGACTGAGCGAAAAAAAAAGAGAAAAAGGTAAGATTCAAATTACCAGAATTAGAAATGAAATAGGGAACATTACCACCGACTTATAGACACATAATGGAGTATAAAGGAATTCTATGAACAATTGTATGCCAATAAATCAGATAACAGATGAAATGGAAACTATCATGTTCATGGTTTGGAAGACAATACTTTTAAGGTGACAATACTTCACAAATTGATCTACAGATTCAAGGCAATCTCTTTCAGAATCCTACCACTTCTTTTTAGAAATTGACAAACTGATTCTAAAATTCATATGGAATTTCCAGGAACCCAGAGTTGCCAAAGCAATCTTGAAACAGAACAATAAAGTTGGAGGATTCACACTTCCTGATTTCAAAACTTATTATAGAGCAAAAGTAATCAAGATAGTGTGTATTGCATGAAGAAAGGCTCAACATCACTCATGATTAGGGAAATGTAAATAAAAACTACAATGAGATATCATTTCACACCTATCAGAATGGCCACTATTAAAAAGACAGAGAACTACAAGTGTTGGAGAGGATGTGGAGAGATAGGAACACTTCTTCACTGTTGGTGGGAATGCAGGATGGTACAACCACTATGGAGGACTGTTTGGCAGTTCCTAAGGAAATTGAATATAGACTTGCCATGTGACCCTGCAATACCACTACTGGGTACATACCCAGAAGAACTGAGAGCAGTGACATGAACAGACATCTGCACACCAATGTTCATAGCCACATTATTCACCATTGCCAAAAGTTGGAACCAACCCAGGTGTCCATCAACAGAAGAATGGATAAACAAACTGTGGTCTATTCACACGATGGAATATTATGCAGCTGTAAGAAGAAATGAAGTCATAAAGCATATGGCAGGGAAGCGGCTGTGGCTCAATCAGTAGGGCTCCCGTTTACCATATGGGAGGCCCCGGGTTCGGTTCCCAGGGCCTCCTGGTGAAGGCAAGCCCGCCCGCACGGCGTGGTTAGCTGACCCAGCGAGCACAAGCATCAAGGGGGGATAAATAAATAAATAAAATCTTTAAAAAAAAAGCATATGGCAACATGGATGAAGCTGGAGGACATTATGTTGAGTGAAGCAAGCCAGACACAAAAGGACAAATACTGTATGAATGCATTACTATGAACCAAACATATTGTGTAATATATTGTTTGATTCACAAAAAAACAAAAAAACAAACAAAAAACAAAACAAAACAACAAAAACTTACATGTATCCATTACATTTAATTGAGAAATGTATATATTTATTCATCTGTGTTTACTTTTTAGTTTTTAATTGATTATGTTTTCAATTATTAAATGTACAAAATAAAGTTAAAAAAAAAAAGATAGTAGGTATTGGAAAAAGACTTATAGATCATTGGAATAGGACTGAGAGTTCTTGGTCAAAAAAATTTCAACAAAGTTCCTGATTCCATTCAATGGGGAAGGTAATCTTTTCAACAAATGATGCTGGGACAATTGGATAGTCACATGACAAGAATGAATTTAGACCCCTACTTCACACATTATACAAAAATTAACTCAAAATGAATGAAAGACCTAAATGTAAAAGTTAAAACTATAAATCATTTAGAAGAAAACAGTGGTAAATCATTGTGACCTCAGATTTGGCAATGGATTCCTAGCTATGACACCAAAAACACAAGCAATGAAAGAAAAATTAGGCAAATTGGACCTCACCAAAATGAAAAACTTTTATGCATCAAAAAACACTACCAAGAAAGTGAAAGACAACCCACAGGAATGGAGAAAATATTTGTCCATCATGTATCTGATCAGGGACTTATATTTAGAATATATAAAGAACTCTTACTACTCAATAATAAGAGGACAAATAACCTAATTAAAAAGTCAGCAAATAATTTTAGTAAATATTTCTCCAAAGAAGATATATAAATAGTTAAGAAACACATGAAAAGATGCTTGATATCATTAGATATCAGAGAAAAGCAAATCAAAACTACAGTGAATACCAATTTACACCCACTAGGATGGCTATAATCCAAAAGTCAGATAACTGGAAGTGTTAGTGAGGATGTGAAGAAAACAGGGCCCTCATATACTGCTGGTAGGAATGTAAAATGGTGCAGCCACTTTGGAAAACAGTCTGATATTTCCTTAAGTGATTAAATGCAGAGTTACCATATGACTTAGCATTCCATTCCTAGGTATTCCCAAGATAACTGAAAGTATGTGTACATATAAAATGTGTACTCAAATATTTATAGCATTATTAACAATAGCCAAATGGTAGAAATAACCCAAGTATCCACAAAACAGATTAATGGAAAAACAAAATGTGGTATATCCACAGAATAGAATATTATTCTGCCATAAAAAGGAATGAATAATGGAAGAACCTTGAAAACATCACGGTGAGTGAAAGAAGCTGGTCACAAAGGACCATAGGTTATTTGACTCCATTTATATGAAATATCCAGAACAGGCACATTTATAGAGGTAAAGTGTAGATTAGCAGTTGTGTAGGGTTGAGGGGAATGGGGCATTGGGTGGTGATAGCTAAAAGTACGGGGCTTCTTTTTGATGTGATGAAACGTTCAAAAATTGACTATGGTGATAGTTGTACATACATGTGAATATACTGAAACCCACTGCATTGTACAATTTAAGTGGGTGGCTTGTATGGCATGTGAATTATATCAACCTTTCCCTAAAGAAAAAGGTGATCTATGTGGAGGTCGACCTCTGTGGAAGTCTTTCCTTTAAGGGGATTGTGAATAAGGCAAGTCTACGGAGGCTTCCTGAGAAGAGGGAAGTGGGAGTAGACAGCACCTTGCATTTCCTGTCCATAAACTCAGTGTTCATTGAAACACTACTTAAAGTTTCCATAAAAAGGAGAAACAAATTAAACATATAATAATAGGAATTAGTTTAAACGCTTATAGAGGAGTTATATATGGAGTTCTGTGCTACCTTTAATATCATATTGAAAAAAATTTTAATCACAATGAACCTAGTCATAGTTAAGTTTAAAAAAATTACAAAATAGTGTAGAGTATGATTCATTTAATATATTATATACGTACATGCATTTTGTGCCTATACATATACATCCATGAAAAGGCATTTATCAAAAGTTGAGTGTTTTTTATTGATATTGGGACTATGGATATCTTAAACGCTTTTATTCATTTTTTAAGTAGAATAATTTATGTATTTGAACAATTGAAATGAAGTATGTACAATAAAAATCACTGCCCTTATCTTCAGCAAATCCAAAATCATATAAGTAACTAGTATTTGGTGTGTGACTTTTCTACTTTTCTTCCTTTTTTTCCTCTCATACATGCACACATACACACACACACATATAATATTTTTGAGCTGTTAAATGGGATTGTATTATTCATGCAGTATTGCAACTTACTTCTTTTCTTCCTAACAATTTATCACGTGCATCTTTCCAAGCTAGCTCATATAAATATTCCTCATTATTTTTAATAGCACCATAGCATTGCACTGTATATGGGTATATGTAATTTATTTAACAAGTGACCTGCTGACAGACATTTAGGTTGTTTCTTGATTTTCACTATTATAAACAATGAGAGAGTAAAAACAGGATCACCAGTAGCCCTCTCCATTAACTTAGTGAGAAAATCAGCAGTAGCAACATCAACAACTCCATAAAATCAGAAATAACCACTCCCACCACCACCACCACCACCACCACATTTTGGCAGCAGAATTCACGCCAGAGAAGGGATGACACCTAATCGTACAGACTTTGGAAAACACCGAACAGAGATAGGGACAGGATCCTGGGAATCAATGTGTGGTTCTTGTCTCCACCCTTTTGCCTCCAAATGAAAGCATTTGGTTGAGGGAGGGAGGAAGGAGATGGTGAGTGGGGAATGTTCTGGAAATTCTCACCAATGCTTTTGAATCTGGAGAGAAGCAGATGATGAGGCTCTGTAGTCAGCCCAGGGGACAAGTGAGAGCTGCCCCTCTGGAGGAGGAAGTCTTTATTGCCACAGCAGAGGAAAGTGACTCACTAGAGAGCAGAAAAAATCTGTGACAAGTCTCACTTCTTGCCATTTTGTTTTTCCTTGGCTGGGAGGAAGGCAAGAGAGAACCCAAAGAATGATCACCCAGAACTAATAATCTCCAACAATAAACAGGGATTCCGAAAATGATACAAAATTACAGGAGGAGCTAGGAGTCTGGAGAGAAAAACAGGTGAAAAGTCTCATTTTGGGTGTTTCTCCTCTACTGCAGATTAATAACTGTGTGGTACAAAACATTCGACTGCCTTTTTTTTTTTTTTTCAGTATTCTATCTGTAAAGGAAATGGAGTGACTGCTAAGCAGAGGTGAAGTAAAGTGGTGGGGAATAAGTATCCTGAGGTAAGTTTCACAGCTGGTAGTAGAGACTGGGCTGTTCATCTGAACTGGGGAATAATCCAACATCAGGGAACATACCCACGGCAGGAGGGGCTCCCGGGCCAGCCCACCAACCACCAGCAGGGGGCTTCTAAGATAACGGCACAAAAGAAACAAAAGCACATGCAAGAATTAATACTCTTCACAAAGATGCAGCTAATGACTTCTCCCCAGCAACAGAGAAACCACACAAGTTATTACAACTGCAGGTCTGAGGGGAAGACACAACAAAGTTCAAATTAAGTAGGACGAGAATCTGAGAGAATCTGTTCATGCCAAATGAAAGGTCCAGCTAGAGCCACCCACCCCACAGATGACTCAGATGGAAAGACACAGAACAGTAACCTGCAAAAACCCTACAGGAAAAAAAAAAAAAAAAAAGAAAAAAAAAGACGGAGAGCAAAGAATAGTGTCTACAACACAGAGGAAGACTCCACTCTGGAGAAAGAGTAGCCCGGAAGAAATAAAATCTTTTGTAGTAAATGCTGTACGTTATTGAAAAAAATTAAAAAGATTATGAGTGAAATGAGAAATCAGAGATAAAGTAAGATAATAGAGGTTAAAAGAATTGTACTGCAAAGAAAAAAAAACTGAGAACAAGGAATACTTTTATAGAATTAATGAATTTAAAATAGAAACAGAATAGACATGGCTGAAGTGATAATGAGTTACATGGATTAAAGGCTTATGGTAATAGAAGATGCTGGGGAAATTGGCAAAGAGATGGGAAAAAGTGGATATGCAGGTTTAATAAGAGAGAGCCAACGTATCAGTAACGTGTGTACCTGACGTAGAGCGTGAAACAAATGGAATAGAAGATAGCGTACAAAAGTGAAATATAAGAAAACCTTCCTGGAATAAAGGAAGAAATAAAATTTGTATGTCAAAAGGGTACACTGCATTCTAGAAAAAATAGAAATTGCACTTCAGTGGTAGGTTGAACACATATTCTTAACCTTAATCCTTCCCTGTGGGTGTGGACCTATTACAAATAGGACCTCTTTGTTTGTTATGATAAACTCTATTTTTAGAGAAGTTTTAGATTACAGAAAATTTACATCAAAAGTACAAGGGATTCCCATATAACTCTGCCCACCCACACACACATTTTCCCCTAATATTAGCATCTTACATTAGTGTGGTACATTTTTTACAATTGATGAACCAATATTGAAGGCTTGCTACTAACCGAGGTCCATAGTTTACATTATGGTTTACACTTTGCACTGCACAGTTTTATACTTTGACAAATGTATAGTGTCATGTCAGAACAATCCAAATGCCCGAAAAATGCCCTATGTTCCACCTATTCACTGCCCCACCCCCCGAACCTCTGGTAACAGCTATTTTTATATCGATGTTCTTCCATTACCACATGATAATGACTACATAACATTAAACCTACTCTAGTCTGTGGTTATACTCCCTACTTATGTTTATTCCTCAGTCTTGAGGAATTTGGGATGATGACCACACTGACCGTAAAGAGGGCCTCTTGAAGATGTTAATTTTAGCTAATGTGTGGCAAACTGAACCAAGGTGGGCCTTAATCTTGATTACTGGAGACCTTGTAAAGAGAAAGCCACAGGGAGGAGCCAGCAGCTGAAGTCAGCAGAAAGTGGGAGAGCCGGGACAAAGGACAGGATATCGCCACGTGGCAGGAGGAAGATATACAAACCAAGGAACCACCAGGATTGCCAGCAGCCAGAACCAGAACATACAGGCTCCAGGAGAAAGCAAGTCTTTCAGATATCTTGATTTGGGACTTGTTCTAGCCTCAAAACTGTGAACCAATAAATTGCTGGCTGGCAAACTAAGACAACTTCCAACAGTGTAACTTTTCCTTAAAGGTGAAGAATGAATCCTATAGATATCCAGGCAAAAAATACTAATCTACTGCAAGGAGTGGGGACCAGATGTGGCTCAAGCAGTTGAGCATCTGCCTCCCACATGGGAGGTCCCAGGTTCTGTTCTTGGTGCCGCCTAAAGAAGACAAACAGACAATGAGAAAAAACGAGCACAAACAATGAGCAAAAACAATGAGCAAACAGACCAGGGAGCCATCTCACAGAAGGAAAAAAAAGCATCATAAAAAAAATCAGGGTGAACGTCAAACTTTTCTGCATCAGAATTTAATAAAAGGTAGTGAACAATGTATACATGGTTCTTAGTTTAAAGAACAAAAGGGATAATCAATGTTTTTGATGCCTCTGTTATCAGGCACTGGTCTAGGTGTTGAGATAGCGGGAGCAAAGGGGGCAAGTCCCTGCTTTTGTGGAACTTGCAATTTCAGAAGGGAGAGACAGCCGATAAACTAAGAAATTAATAGTTAAACATCAGATGGTGATAAGTGCTGAACATAAAACATCATAAGGGAGAGAAGGATGGGGAGTGTGCTGTCATCCTGATAGGATGGCCCCACTGACAAGGTGGCTTTGAGAAGACTCCTGAATGAAGTGAGGCAGAGAAACCTGTGAATATCTGGGGGAGACTATTTCAGGCATCAGGACCAGCATGTCCAAAGGCTTTGAGGCAGGGGCAGCCTCAGCGTGAGTCTAACGTTTTCAAGAATTTGATTTTGGTGACATTAGGATTGAAATAGTCATTAAACTGGAGATGGATGTGTAAGTCTGGAGTTCAAAGAAGAGGCTGAACCTCCAGATACGAAATGAGAAATCATCACATCCAGGTATCAATGAAAACCCCAGACTGGGTGAGACTAGAAGAGCTCTAAGGCCTAAGCTCAAGGGCACATACTGATTTAGAGGTCAGGGAAATGAGGAAGGGCCAGCAAAGAGACAGAAAGAGCAGCCTGGGAAGCAGGAAGGACACCAGAGAAGAGTGGTGTCCAAGGAATCAAGTGAAGACAATGTTTGAAGAGGGAGGTAGTGACCAGTTAGTCAATGCTGCTGAGATGTCAGGGGGCGTGAAGATTGAGAATTAACCCCTAGATTTGGGAAGGTGACCTTGGCAAGAATATTTTCAAGGTTTCATGGAGATGACAATTTCCTGACAGAATTGTGTTCAGGAAATATCGGGAGGGGAGAAAATGCAGAATTTAAGGACAGACACCTATTTTAAGTAAGGGATTAGGTTATAAAGCAAAAGAAATACGTAGAATGGTAACTGGAGAATGATATAAGTCAGTATAAGAGAAAGTAAAATAGTTTTGCATGTCATTTGGAGCGATCCTTTAGAAAGGGAAAATACGGTGCCAGAGAACAAAGGCTAACTGCAGGCACAAAGCCGTTGAGCAGGAGAGAGAATTGGTCTCCAAAGCACAAGTGGAGGCACAGGAAGAGATCAGTTCATCCACTGCCAAGGAAGGGATGGGACAGGCTGTACACGCAGATGCAGGTAGGCTGATAGATTTGGTGGTGGGTGGATGTGGAAATTCTGCTTTGATTGATTCTATTTCCTCAGTTGAAATGAGGAATAAGATCATAAATTGAGAGTGGGGAGTAGGAAGAGGGTGTTGGAGGTTTAAGGGGAGAGTTTGTTTTGGTTAAGATTTTATTCTTCTGTGAGTAACAGAGACTCAAAATAACAGTACCTTACATAAGTTAGAAGTTTGGAAGGAGGCTAGCAAGGCCCAGTGTGGAGGATTGAGGACCAAGGCTCTTTCCATTCCTGAGCACTGTTCCCGAGACATGCTTCTCGTCTTTGTGGCCTGAAATGAACACTTCAGTGTTCCAGGAAGCAGAATGAAGAAGAGTGAAGAAATGGAGAGCTGTGTGTATCTGCATCTTTGAAAAAAAGTTTTCCGAAAGTTGCCACATGGAAATTTGACAAAAACCCCATTGGCCAAAACTTGGCCAGCTGCAGGCATACACTTATTTGCATGGAAAACTGGGAAATGTAGTCTTAATTCTGGGCAGCCATATATCCAACTAAAGAGGAAGGAGTACAGATATTGTGGGATGACTGTCAGTCTATGCCAAGATGTGAAATAGTTGTCTTGGAGAGTGGGATTTTTGAGTGCTATGCCTTGCTACTTCTCAGCAGGAGAAAGGTAGACAGAATTTGGGGTTTTGCCAGGGAAATGTAACAGAGGATGAGAGGAGCAAGGATCTGAGGCCGAGTGCTGGGGAGAGATTGCAGTGATGGAATTAGGAATCTAAGCTTGGCAAAGAGAGGAAAAAGTGGGGTAAGTTTTGGAGAGTAAAAATGTGTGGGGCTTGTCTAATTTTGGAGTAGAGGGCCTAGAGTGAGTCAGTGGGAAAGGTAGAAGTTGGAGGTCTGAGAGTGGGCAGATGATACAGATGTCGGTAACAACAAAGTGTAGGCACGATCACAGGAGAAGGAGGGTGAAGAAAATAGGAGGAAAAGGTCACTGCAAGTGAGGGGTTCAAGGATATGAAAGGGCTGGGTGTTGTCAACCAGCAGATGACACAACCAGCAGACAACACAACCAGCAGACAATGCCACCAGCAGGGAGGGGAAGTGACTCAAGCGGTTGGGCACTCACCTCCCACATGGGCGGTCCCGGGTTCGGTTTCCGGTGCCTCCTAAAGAAGATGAGCAGGCAACAAACAGACAGACAAGGGAGCCATCCAGAGATTAAAAAAAAAAAAAAAGAACAATGGCAGGAAGAGTAAGGAGAATCACTCCAGTGAAGTGACAGGATGGTTGATAACTGACTGCAACGCGGGTTCACAGATGTGTGCTTTAAAAGAGCTGGGATTTTGAGGACAGCTGGAGGAGAAATGGCCTGGAAGCAGCACTGAAGAGCAAGAGGACATCTGCTCTGCTGCAGACCCCAATACAACCTACAACCATCTGCAAGTCTTCCTGGGGAAGCTGGGCCTAGGGGGATAGCAAGGATTCAGGGAGCGAGAAGTTGATGGGAATGTTCAGAGAAGAGTTTGAGTATCCTCACTAGGGGTTTTTGCTCATGAAAACATGAATTCCAGAAGGTACAGTGGGAGGGTTTTATGGGTATGGAGAGGTGGGAGATTGATGGCATTGGATTTGAACATTTTCATGTGGGGATTTGAGTTGAGGGGGAAGGGAGGTAAACAGGGCTGTGGGACTCGAAGGGATTACTCCTGAAAGTCTTTCGGGAAGATGTATAATCACTTCCACATAGAGCCTCCCCTAAGATTGGCCTCTCAGGCAATGTCATCCTGACGGGGAGGTTCTTAGTAGGGACATGTGGAGCTCTAGGGGCTCCCCTTCTATCTTCTGAGGGTGAGGTCACAGCCGTGGGCTGCTGTTCGGCAGTGAGTAGAACCAACTTTGGAGGCTTGGAATGCTGCTCCCTGGAACTCTGGCGATAGCCCTGGTAGAGTTCAAGGGGTGATCTTGCTGCACAGGGGTAATTGAACCAGGATAATCCTTCTTGGAATCATCGCAGTAGATGCAGAATGAAAACACATTTGTCAAAATTCAATACCTATTCCTGATTTAAATTCAGAACAGATGGACGTTTCCTTCATATACAATTAAAGCGAACATCATGCTTGAAAGTTTTAAAAGCATTCTTGTTCAAGTCAGGAACAAAGGATGACTCCTCTCACCACTATTATTCCACATTGATTTGGAGACAATGGTATACATTTTTGGGGAAAAAGATGAACATATTGGAAAAGAAGTTGCAAAATAACCATTTTTAGATGATATGAATGTAAATCTGAAAAACCAAAAGAAGCACTTAAAAAACTATTAACAACTAAAAAGGAATCTAGTAAAATGGCTGGTTACAAAATTTGGAATATAAAAATCAATAGCTGTGTTTTATATGAACAATAACCAGTTAGAAAATGTAATGGAAGAAAAACTTCCACTCACAATAACAACAAAGAAGATTTTAAAAATCCATAAATAAATACAGCAAGAGATGCACAGAGTCGATTTGAAGAAAAATTGAAAACTCTAAAACAAAAGTTGAACAAATAGAAAGATATGCTGATCTTGGAAAGGATGACTAGACTTTGAAACTATACAACAAAATATATGCCAAAAAAGAATAAAAGACTCAAACATAAAATTATAACCAGAAGAAAACATGGGTAAATGTTTTACTCTCCAAGTCAGAAAGGTCTTTTCTAAGTGTAACAACAAAAAAACATTGCTTCTAAATGCTGTAGAAACCCTGTAAAGGGTAAAGGGGGAATAAAGGAAAAGCCAGAGAAAGTTTAACAGAGCAGATGGAAATTAACTGCTTGGGGCTTGAATAAGACTAAAAATACTTAATGGCTATTATTTATTGGCTATTACAATGTACCAGGCCCTGAAAACCAGTCTGTCTGTCTGTCTGTCTGTCTGTCTATCTATCCATCCATCCCTCCAGCTATCTATCTATCCAGCTATCTATCATATATATGTTACCTTGTTTATTCTCACAACAATGGTATACTCACAATAAAAGTCTTATTTCATGTTTTTAAAACAAACAAACAAACAAACAAACAAACTGGAGCTCAGAGTAGTTAAGTATCTTGTTCAAAGTCACACAGCTGGTAAATGGAAGAACTGAATTTGATTATAGGGCTCCTGCTGGATGTCTTCTGTTTCCACATCCAGATTCTCTCTCTACTCCCTCCCGCTGCTTTGTACCCTGGGCGGGGGTGGGAGGGCTAACTGCTAGGAACTTCATCAATGAGCCCCCTTGCCCCCTGGCTTCCCGGTGTGTTTCACCAATGGGCGTTGCTGGAAGGTGGGTGGAGAGTGAGATCACGTATTTACTTCCCTGGCTCCCTTCCCACTGGGCTACCACAGGATGGCTGCGTTCTTCTGAAGCCACAACGTGTGTGCGGTCTCTCTGTTTTTCCCTGTGTCCGCTCTCTGGTTTCCCTCCTCCTGGCCCTCTGTCTTAGGGGTGGCAATGGTTCCCTGCTGCTGCCTGTCACCATGTCTTGTTAGAAGGCTGCTGCACTTCTGCAAATAGTCTCTGTATTAAATTCTCCACCAGCTACCTTGCTCTCGGTGTGCCTCCTGTTCCCTGCTGGGTTCCTGACTGGTCCACCTCTGGGTCTAAAGCCCAGGGTCCTTCAAAGCAGGGGTCACTACTTGAGCACAGGGGGTAGGAATGAGTCAAATGGTCTGAAAGAGGGGAAGGTGGGCGAATAGCAGGAGAAAAGCTGGAAAAGTATTTGGCACTCACACTGTGGAGAATGTCAATTGCCAGGCTGAGACGTTCCAAGATTCCCTAGCTTTCCAATGACCAAAGCCAGCTAAGTGTTCATTAGCAAGCGTGGCAGAGTCCCCAGGGGCCAGCCTGGTCTGGGTGGAATGAACCCAGTGTGTGTTTGTTGAGAGCTGGGATGGGGATGTGGGGTAGAGGGCATTGCTGGGGTTGGAGGGGATGGGAGTAGAAAATCTTTCCAAGAACATGCACCTTTTTCTTCTTGTGCATTCCTTGAGCAGCTCAGCAAGGTCTTTCACGCTGCCTCCCCCGGGCCCCTCCAACCTTTCCTCTCTGGCTGTGGCATTCCAGAAAATCTCAGCTCAAGATTGATAGCTTCATAACCTGCCCGGAATCCTTGTGCTACTGCTGTCGCGTCCATGAATCATCAATGCCACATGGCCCCACTCCCACCAGAGAGGGCCCGAAGGACACTACTGAGCGGGGGCGGGCCTGGAGGCCGTGACGGCGAGCAAGGGGGCTGGGTTGCTGCAGGCAGGCAGAGGTGCTTTCTGAGTGGAGAGAACCCAGGAGCTTTGAAACCTCTGCCAGGAAGCTGCAGCAGGTTTCATTCAAGGGCTCAGAGCTGCCTGGCTTTTCTACAGATGTCTCTGGTGTTAGTTTAATCGCTGTTGCAATCACAACCACAGCAGTAATAGCAGTTTCGGGTTATGGAGTCAGGGGCATATGCTGATGCAGGCTTTACATGCATGGTCCAGTTTAATCTTCCCGGGAAGAAAGCAAGCTGCGTCTTCTACCCCCAGTTCACAGTTTACAGCCAGAGCTTCGAACATGACTCTGATTTCAAAGCCGGAGCTCTTCCTAATTTACTTTTGTAGCTAGGACAGGGAGCATGGTGCTGTAGAGAAATCTCTTCCTCACTGGCTTCTTTCCTTCCAAAGCTCAGCATCGTCTCTGCAGTGGCTTCCAGTGGCCTCTCCACTTCAGACGCGGCTTCCCAGCCTGGGGCCCCTCTGCCCATGCCTGGGCCGTCCCGCCCACTGGACTTGGTGGCTTCTGGCCAAGGCATACAGAATCCTAGTAGGTCTCCAGCCGTGGGAACATCAAGAGATGAAACCTCTGCCAAGAGCTGGAGAGGGACGCGGAGGTGTGTGTGTGGGGGTGGAGGGGCCCTTCTTTGGGGGAGTGGGGAAGGGAGTGAGGAAAAAGGAAGAAAAGCAGCAAACCAGTCTGCCCTTTGCGGCCCTTGGGCTTTGGGCCCGCAGTACTAACTCCTGGGCATCTCTGTTTCAGCAGCAGCAGCTCATCAAAGCACACACATTGCCTTTAGCGATAGCAGCCCACAAGCCCTGTCCCTATTGTCCCAGCTCACCCGGTGCCAGACCATCCTCCCTCAGGGGAATCTCACAGCCGAGAGGGCCCGGCTCCACCAGCACACTCAGAACCTGTCCCAGCCTGAGAACCGAGGCCACTCAATAGCCCAGACGCTGGAGATCAATCCCAGCACACCGGAGAGGAAGCCAATCAGTCGAGAAAGAGAGGGCTCCGCTTAGAGATTAGCAGATCCGGGGGGCCTAGTTCAGTCCCACTTAAAGTCTTCCCAATAAGAGGTTTGATCTTGACTGAATGAAGAAGGACCTGTGCATTTGCTGGGAGCTGTAAGACTCCCGATGAAATTTTTTAGTAGTTGCTGATCATCCGGTTTTCTTATTTCTGGCATATCTCCAGTCTTGCTGGTTATTGTTGTAGCGTCAGAGTCTATAAAAGGTTTAGCATTCGATAACAACATTGAATATTTGAATACGAGTGGTGGCTTCAAGTATACATACCACTTGCTCACTTGTCATTCATCATTCATTCAACAAACATTTAATAAGCAACTCGTACGTGCCGGCCATTGTGGTGGACCCGTGTGGGGTCACAGTCTTGAATGTAATTTCTGCCCCTCATGTGTTGTTGGGTAGAAAAAGGACAGACTTGTAAATGATGAAGTCACCGCTCAGAGGAATCCATGCTCTAGGAGATATTTGAGTAATTTGCTTTGGGAAACACTGAAGAAGGGACAAATAATTCTGGAATGGGATGGAGACCCTGACTGGGAAGGGAGTCCCAGAGGAAGTGGCATTCGAGCTACCTGTTGAGGGAAGGTAGGATTTTCCAGGACACAGATTGCATGTATCTCCCTTTATCATCGAGGACCAGCAATGTCGAGTGACTTTCCCAAGAATCCAGGTTGTAAGTGGCCAATCCAGTCCTCGAACCTTGGACACCCGACTTCAGAGGCAACACTCCTTCTATGAGTCTGTTCTTACCACTTCTGCTCCCACAAACCCGAAGGCCAGAAGAGCTTTCCTCTGGGGAGGCCGGGGAAGGAAGGAGCTGCCTAGCTGGGGTGGGCCTCCAGGCGGGGGCACGATCCGGCTCGTGCTGAGTAGCTCCCTCCCGGCAGGCGCCGCTGCATTGCTTCCTCCAACAACTGAACTGATTAGGAGGAAACTTGGACTTGATTAGTGATTATTGTCTCAGTGCAGCCGGGGCTCTAAGCCCACTCGCTTGGGGGAGGGGAGGGATGTTTTGAAAGAACACCAGCGTGCGATTCGCAGCCTGAGTGAAATGAAGCCTGTCTCAGCCCCTCTCCACATCTGCTCCTTCTAAACCGCTGGTGGCGTTCGTGGGGAGAGGGCTGGGCCGGCAGGCAGGGAAGGCTGCCCCCCCCCCAGTCACCCCTCCATGCAGAGAGGCTCCGAAAGCACCTGGGTCTTGGACTGTGGCAGACACTCCCCGTGCTCGCCTACTGGATCCTGCTACAGGAGCCAGAGCCTCCCTTGTGCCACATCTCTGGGCATCAACTGTCTGCAGAGATGAGGCATCCTGTGCCCAGGCTCTCAGTTGGGCTGACTGGGAGTCCTGGCCTGAACCACTGACAACCCATGGGACCTTGGGAAAGACGCTTGACTTCTCTGTGCCTCAGTTTCCTCATCTGTAAAATGAGAATAATCATAGTACTTACCTCGTAAGCTATCGAGGGGCCCAAGTGAGACAATGTGAATAGAGTGCTTAGTATGACACCTGGCATAAGAACAGGGATTTATGTCCATGAGGGCTGCTGCTGCTAGTTATGGAAATCCCAGCTTGGCTGCCTAGGATCTGTGTGGTCTTGGGCAAACCCCGTTCATCTCTGGACTGTGGTTCGCCTGTTGCTAAGAAGGTATGGTACTTAGTTCATGGAGTTGTGAAGATGACACAAGACAGCGTGTGTGAAACTTCCCACCTGGGCAGGGCACGCAGCAGGGCAGGGATGGCAGGGATCTGACCTCAAGTTGCATGGGACAGTCACTCGGCCCAAACCCAGGCTCAAGCCCCGAGGCCCAGAGTCCGGTGGCGGAGGTCTTGAGGGAAGTGCAGTTCCTGGGGAAGTTCAGACCAAGGGGCAGAAATAAAACACTAACAGGCTCAAGGACCTCTGAAGCCCAGCGCAAGTGAGCAGGACTCCACCCAGTGTGCAAATTGCTGAAGGGACCCAAGTGAAGGTGCGAGCAGTGTGGGAAGGAGTTGGTCGGGGGCTCAGAGGGGAGGGTGAAGGACGCTGAGAAAGGGCCTTCCCCAGGGGAATGGGGGAGGAGGAGGTGAACATTTATTGAGGGCCTACGAGTCTGTCATGGGCAAGGGGTCCACACATCCTCCCATCTTGTCCCCCAACAAGGCTTTGGAGGCAGCAACCAGCCCTGTGTGCCAGCTGTGGAACCTGAAGCTCAAGTTCACGCTGCCAGGAGCATGGGGCTGGGATTCGGTCTGCCTCCCAAACCCATGTCCTTGCCACTGTCCCGAGCTCCGTTTGTCCATTTCCAGGCCATTCCTTATTCACCTCTTTTCTTCCAGGCCTTGCGTTTGTGGGCCTGAGCTAACTGGAAAACAATGTGGCTTCATCTTTGGACCTCAGCATCCTTGTGTTCATCAGCATTCGGTTCCTGCAGCAACTGTGAGGTGCCTGACGCTGGGGTGACCGTCAGGCAATACGTATTTGCATCCCACGGGCAACTTGACCGCAGTCAACATTAGTTGCTCCGTGGGCCCCCTCTGAAAAGAGGGCATTGGTGGCACATCTTAGGAGCACACAGAGATGGCGTCCCTGCTCTCTCTCTACACCTACACATTCCAAGCAGGGGTGGCTCCAACCCAGCGGCCACAGAGAGCTTCCTGGGCTGTGGCTGTCACCAGGTTTATATCCCCTGCCACGGGCACCCGTACTTCTCTCCTCTCCTTCCTGCTCCTCTCACTTCTTGTCCCTTGCCTCTTGCTCCCTTGCTGTTTCCTTTTTTCTTCTTCCACCTCCTACTGTTTCCTTGAGTCTTGTACTTTTCTTCTCCTCACTGTCTCTCTGCTTCGGGCTGGCCCCAGCAGGCGTGGACATTGCCCAGCATCTTGGGGCACTTATTTTTGCCCTAGGGCAAAGCCGAGTATAAGCTGGGCTGTGCTTGCATGCTGCCTGGCCTGCAGCCCAGTGAGGCAGAGAAAGGGCCAGATGCGGTGTTACTCAAACCCAGCTGCACACTCGCTCATGACTCAGGCATTTAAACTACCGTCTTATTTTTGTGGGGATTTTTTTTTTTGGGGGGGGGCAAGTAGAACGATAATACTGCTTCCCCTTCCTCAAACAACTGTGGTGTGAGTCAGTAAGATCAAACCAGACTAGGTTATAAGCAGCAGAGCAATGGAGTCGAGACAGCTTGATTTGAGCTGCAGCTCTGCCATGTGACTTTGGCCCAGTCACAACCCTTGAGTCTCAGTTTCCCTAGCTGTAAAAACGAGTATCTCACAGGTGTATGGTGAGGACTGAAGCATTTATGGGAAAGTGCCTTTCAATGCTACAGCTCTGGTCTCAGCTGCAGTGCTGTGGACATTTCTGTTCTCCACCCCAAGCCTCTCCCCTTGGGTGGAGCTGGACACTCCCCCAAGGCCACCGATGAAGGTGCCCTTCCTCCTTCGCTCTCCCCACGGGAATCTCTTCTGCTTCTTCCCACCAGCAACTGCCCTGCTAGCTTGGCTGCCTCACCCTGGGGGTGCCCTGCTAAGCAGGTCCTGTGTCCGAGAGTCTGGCCATGTTGGATCTGTCCGCAAACTCCTGGCTGCCAGGCAGCTGATTTATCTCCCGATGCACTCTTTGCCATCTGTTTTTATATTGCTTTCAGCACAAGATAAGTGGCTCCCATATAGCGCTGAGCTTCAGAGATTGCAAAGTTCATGAGTTTGCAGAATTTATGATAAGGCAAAGAATTGTCTTAGTGCATCATTCATGTGGGCAAGGTCCAGAACGAAATGCCGTTCCTTCCAGATGTTTCCTTTTTCTCTCTCTTCCCCTCCTCAGGAGGTGGCGTGGCCATCCAGCATCCCCACCACTCTTGCTTCGATCTCGTGAGTGCTTTGCTTCCTGACTCATTTCTGCAATGACACAGCAGAGAGCAGCTCCACAGGACTAAGGAGAAGGAGGAAGAAAGCAGGAGGGGGCCGATCGTGATGCTCTGCGGCCCTCCAAGGGTGGCTGGCAAACAAGCGGGGAATCGACCAGTGTTCTAGGGACTGGGTGACAGTGAAAACCATCATCCAGGGTTTTCTTTCTCTTTAAGTTTTTTTAAAAAAATAATTCTCCATCTAAGGTGATGATATATGTCACAAATTACAAATATGCAGTAAAAAGACCAAAGGCGATTGTTTAAAGAATATACTTCTCAACTTTATTCTCTACATTTTGGAACTTGATTACATCATACTCATCTGTTCATTCATTCATTTATTCATCTGTCCCTTGAATGGCATGATCAAAAGTTCAGGCTTTGGGGACAGATAACTCTGGGTTGGAATCTCAGCCCATTCAATTACCAGGTGGTTTAACTGGGGCAGGTCAGTTAACCCATAGAAACCTCAACCTCTCCACCTGAAAAACAGGGATGACAGCAGTGTCACTTCATAGGTGGTTGAGGATTAAATTAGATAATGTAGGGAAGCGGCTGTGGCTCAATCAGTAGGGCTCCCGTTTACCATATGGGAGGCCCTGGGTTTGGTTCCCGGGGCCTCCTGGTGAAGGCAAGCCCGCCCGCATGGCGTGGTTAGCTGACCCAGCGAGCACAAGCAGCAAGGTGGGGATAAATGAATAAATAAATAAAATCTTAAAATAAATAAATAAATAAATAAATAAATTAGATAATGTACGTAAAGGGATTATTAGCATAGTCCCTGGAAACAGAGTAAGCAGTTGCTACGTATTTGCTGTTATTGTGTCGGGCACATGGACACGGCGGTAGGTTGAGGCATGTACCTCAGTTTAGACATGTAGTTGGTCCTGCTTGTTGGTTCCTGTGCCTATGAACCCATTGTAAATGGGACCTCTTGAAGACATTATTTAACATTAAGGCACGGGACTTAATCTGAATTACTGGAGTCCTTTATAAACAGAAGAAATTCAGACAGAGAAAGAGAAAGCCACAGGGAGGAGCTGGAAGCCAGGAGCCAACAGAACCTGGAAGAGAAAGGTGAGGACATCGCCATGTGATTGTCATGTGGCAGGGAAAGGCAACCAGCCACATGAGTCACAGGCAGCCAGCTCCAGAATGTTACAGACTTTGGGGAGAAAAACCTTGCCTTCCTGACACATAGATTTAGGACTTCTCCTAGCCCCCAAACTGTGAGCCAATAAATTCCCATTGTTTAAGGGAACCTATTGTGTGGTATTCGTTATAGCAGCTCAGGAAAACTAACAGTTTTGTGAACCAGAGGGACCTGGACCTGCTCTCAAGGAGTTTTTTGTCAGTGGGTGTAGTACAGAGAATTGAGCTACAACTGAGGAATCTGAAGAAGGGGCTTTCCTCATTCCAGGCAGAAGGTTATAAAAATTTTCATACAACGTGATTTATGGGCTGACCCATCAAAGTAGGAGCCAGTCGGAGGAAAAAGATGGGAGAGAGCATCCTAAGAAGGAGAGCCAGCGTGTGCCAAGTCTCAGAGGCAGCAGAGCACATGGCTGGCTCTAGAACTCCATGTGATTGAGTATGGCCAGAGAAAATAGAATATGAAGACAGTGTAGAAAATAAGATGGAGATGAGGCAAGGGTTGAGCCACAAGGTGCCTCATGTGCCATGCTAAGGGGCTTGCTCTAAATCCAAGGTGAGCCACTGGGGCCATTCATTTATTTGGGTTAAGCTACTACTGACTGAGTGCCTCCCATGTGCAGGTATTTAAATGTACTATGCATATGTTACTCTCTCATCTATATCTCACAGAAATTCTCTAAGGTAGCTCTTATTATCTTCATTTTACAGATTAAACCACTAGATTGAGGTCATTCAACTAGTGGTAGAATTGGGATTTGCCACTAAAGCCCTTTGCCACTAGTCTATGCCACCTCTTACCTGGGTCAACCTGCCCCTTCAAGACAATAAGCACCCTGATGTCCTGGCTCAGGATCAGGTGGGCATGGTCTTTAAAGTCAGACTGGTGACGAGGAGAGGCTGTGCCCCTGGATGCCCGGGATGGAATAGCCACTGGTTGAAGGTGACCTGCTCTGCACACTCACTGAGCAGACCACAGCCTGGCAAGGAGTTGGCAGTGGTGGGTGCAAGTCCAGGTTGAAGAGGCAGGTGTTACTATACATGGGAAGAGGTATATGCAAAGCATTTGAGGTATGTGCAAGCCCTGGCAAGCGAGCAAGGTTTTAGGAGCTCCTGCGCCCAAGATCTTATGTGGGTTTTGGGTAAAAGGATAGTTCTGAAACACGCACCTTGTGTGCAGACTTAACTTCCTGGACTGCCTGGCCCATGCACACATCGTTGCCTTCTTTCCCCCTGACATCCCCAGGCTTCTGGTCATGCTGTTACGTCTATCATTAGGTTCTTAACTGGTCTTCATGACTCAGAGCAATCCGTCTTCCTTTCTGGGCTTTTCCCTGGCATAACACTGGGGCCTGGGTAACCTGGCCCTCCATGGGGGTGCCTCTGCTGGACAAGCAGGAACAAGATAAAGTCAAGTGACAGAGAGGCAAGCCCCAAGACCAGGGGAAAGGTAGTAAGAGGTGAGAAATCAGAAGGGGCATTTCTCAACAGGGCCAGAGGCAGAGCCTACTTGTCAGAACTGGGGCCCCTCACTGGGGTCTGGTGGCAGCAAGCCCATTGAGGGGTAGGCTGCTCTCCCCCACTGCCCAGGTCCGGGGTGGGTCTGGGAGCAGGGCTTGGCCTGAACCTGCCCTTGGCAAACAAGGGTAGAGGAGGAGTCTAGGCCTGAGACCAGGCACCAGGGGAGAGCCGAAGTCACGATGGACACGAAAATCTTTTCACCAGTATATTGCACCGAAGCAACCTTTATGGCCATCGTGTACTTTTTGGGGACCCCACTCAGTGCCTAGTTCCAGGAAGAGACAATCAGTAAGTCCCTGTTGGAGTTACTCAAGCAGAGCCCCAGCAACTGTGATTCATCTGGGCAGAAGCCTTAAGAGCTTGTTTGTGTGGAGAGGGAGGTAGCTAAGGGGACAAGGGGGTCAAGAGGGAAGAGGGAAGAGGAAGCGAACTGACGCTGGCCGAGCACCTGGGTGTGGCCCGCAGGGCTCTGTCCCCCACACAACCTGTTTATTTAACTCAACCCTATGAGGCGAAGCGAGCCCCCCACTTCCTAGAAGAGGAAACTAGGCTCGGAGATGTTAAAGAACTCAGCAAGGTCACACAGAGCGTAAGATGCAGGGTCATAATTTGAACTCAGTTCTGTCAAACTCCAAAATTCACACTTTAACCACTGAAATCACTGCAGCGTCCCAGCTGGGCTGCCTTGCCACATCATTCTCAGCTTCAGCATTAACTGATATTTCCCAGAGGTATTTATATTTTAATGATGAGCTCTTGAAATAAGAAAATCCATCACAACCAAAATGATGGAAGTTTGGCTTTCTAATAGGATTTTTGGATGTTAGGCTTTTCTTAGCTCAATCTGTGCTGTACAGTATGGCAGCCACTGGCCACATGTGGCTGTTGGATATGTAAACAGTGGCTAGTCCAAACTAGATGTGCTGTGAGTGATTTGGAAGACTTAGTAACAAAAAAAGAATATAAACTATCTGGTTCATGTTTTCCATATTGATTATGTGTCAGAGTGACAATATTTTGGATTTATTGGGTTAAATAAAATATCTTATTAAAATGAAATTCATCTGTTTGTTTTAACTTTATCGATGTGACTGCTAGAGAAATTTAAATTATATATGTGGCTCGTGTTATATTTCTATTGGGCATTCTGTTCTAGGTTACAACATTCTTTAATTCTTTCAGTCAAAACATATTTAATGGTGGCAACGGTTTCCTGAGGGCTTATTATGTGCCAGGAATATACATGGTTAATATTTAATTGTTATAGATACATATTATCATCCCCATTTTATGCACGAAGAAGGCGAGCATCAGGTTAATTAAACTCAAGGTCAACCAGTAGTAGCGCAGCACACGGTTACAAGTGTGTACTCTGGACCAGTTGTCTTGAGCTCAAATCTCAGCTCTGCCCCTAGATTTTTGTTAATCCTGTTAAGCTACTTCATCTGTCTGTATCTCAGATTCCTGTTTTGTACTTGGCAATAAAAACAGAACTTACCTAGGCTAGTTAGGAGAATTCAGTGACTTCATGCATGTTAACTATTTTCAAAAGCGCCTGACACAAAAATAAATAAATATTAGGTATTATTATGTTAATGAGAGAACTGGGATCTAAACCTGCTTTGTCTAACACTCTTTCCACAAGACTGCACTGCCCATTGAATTTCTTTCCTGTGCCAGGTGCTGCTCTTGATGCTATGGCATCTGTAACATCAGTCAGAAATAGATCTTGCCCTCAGGGAGCTCACGGTCTAGTAGAGAAGGTTAGAAATGTACATAAAATCTACAGTACAGGGTAGAAAGAAGTCAATGACACGATGACATGTGGGATGTACAGATAAAGTGCTACAAGAGCACAGATTAAGGCAACAGCAGTTTGACCTGGAGGCAACCAGAGAAGGATTCTTGGAATAGGTGGTATTTGGGCTGTACTTTAAAAATGCACAAGGTAGAGTTGGGCAAAGATGTGGGTTAGGGCATTCCAACCAAAGGGAGCGGCAGGAGCAAAGGATTACACATGAGAAAGTGAAGGCAAGCTTCGGGGTGGGTTAGGAACACCCTACTGCTGGACTGTGGGCTTGTGCCAAGCTCTCAGAGATACTGGGCTGGACAGTCAGGTTGGGGCTGGCTCATGGAGCACCAGGAGTGACAGGCTAAGGAGGTCCTCAAGTGCCAGCCCTTGGGATTGTTTTCTTTGCACAAGGGTGCCCAGCTCAGGGGTGTGGACAAGTAGAGACTGAAATCTGTCCATCCCTCCTCTCATCAAGCCATGCATCCTGCGCCCACAGGAGGCATGCTTTTTCCCAGTTCTTCCAAACATGTCCTGAGCCCTAACACCTTGCCACCAGCTTGTCCCTTTAACAGAATTGCAGACCAATGGCAACCGCAGTGTCATCTACCCCACCCTTGAGGTGGTGGTTCCTTGGCCCCTGGGGCAGTTAAATGCCTTCCCTCCTGGCCCATCCTGGGCTCTCTCCCTCCCCTCCTGTAACCATAAATGTCTGCTCTGTCTCCAGCTGCTCGGGATCGTTTCCACACAGGTTGGCATTGCTGATGAGCCCCAGGACGTCTCGGTGTCATGGCAGGAGGAGCTGCAGGGTCACTTCCCGGAGGCCCTAGCTGGTGTTTGTTCAGGTAAAAGTGCTCAAAGCCTGTGTCTTCTGTGACCCCAACACTGGCCCTGCCCCCACGGGACCAAACAGAAAAATAGCGTCTCGGCTGTCATCTCCCAGGGAGCTCGGCTCTCTCAAATTGAGTTACTCACTGCTCCTAACTTTGCCGTCATCATTTCCTTCTGCAGCCTATTAAAACTCTATCCCTGACTAATGTAGCTGAACACACTGCTTCCACCCTGTTCTTCTGCCAGCAGCATCTGTACAAAAAAATCAGCTTTGTCAGGCAGGCTTCTCATTCCCGCGCTCCCTCTCCTCTCCCCTCCAGGAGGCTACCCAAAACTGTCCTCCCCAAATATTCCAGAATGCTCCCTGCACCTTTGAGCTGTCCTCAGCCTGGAATCTGAGACTCGGGGGCAGGCAGACTGCTTGTCTCTCGGCCTGGCAGTCTGCAAGGTCCTCTACTCTCCCAGCTGCTATTTCCACCAGCCCATATGGGCAAAAAATATGCTTTCTATAGAAACCTTCGTAGGTTGCATCCAACACAGCACTCCCGATTTCCAGCCCTGCCTGACAGTCATTATGTGTGAGACAGGAACAAATCAGGCAGTTTGTTGATACACTTAGCACATGTGGTTTGGCAGTGGTTAAGGTTGAAGGTATTTTGGGTGTGTTAAATGCTTTCAGTTTACAGGTCTGACACACATATACACTATCATAAGGCCGTGCAAATCCATAGCCACAGAATTTCAAAGAAAGCAGGTGTTAGGCTTCATTGTATGTGCTGCCTCTTTTATCTATCGCCTGTTTTCTTTGATTTTTATGGGCTCTGTGTCAGTAGATTTTGGGGGTGTTGGCCACAGACCCTGGGGAGAAAAATGAGGCATGTCGGCCTTCCCAGGTTGGATGGGATGGGACATTTTGCAAATGTGGGGCAGTAGAGGGCATGAAAATATTGCTTCCATCTGAAGAGTATTTTTCTGTTGTGCGTGTTTTTTTTTTAAAAAATATGTCTCATCTAAAGATAGAGGCTGACTAATGTCCACAGCAGGAAATAAGAACAAGCAAATTTGTCAATTAGAATCCTGTTTGTGCTTGTTGCCCAGGTCAATCATTTCACTAATTAGTTAATTCATTCATTCATTGATTTATTCACTTATTCATTCATTCAACATAATTTATTTTAAAAAATAACATTTTTTTCTGATTATAATAGCAATGCATATTCATTGCAGAAATTTGGAAAATATATTAAAGTACAAAAAAGGAAATGAAAATCACCTTCTTTTCTCTCTACTCAAGACTAATGGCTGTTAACAATTTGGTGCATGTCGTTCATAAAGATATCGCCCAAGTGGCTGGGATCCTTAGGCAGCCTTTGTCCAGGAGCCTACCTTGAAGCAAGTTAGCACTTGATCACCTTGCCTTTAAGCAAATCTACCTTCATGAAGTATTAGAGAAAAATGAAGATTTTGCCAGAGATTTCAGAGGAAGACAGAGAAGAAGAATATAATAGACACTGCACAGCAAATCTTAATTTAAAAATCTCCATTAGACATCTGGGTTCTTTCAACTTTCCATAGTTGTATAATATTTCCTGATATGATATACTATAATGTATTTAGCTAGTATGCTATTGTTGGATATTTAGGTTAACAATTTTTGTATTATATATAACACTGTGATAAAACCCTGTATACCTCCAATTATTTTATTTGTGAATATCTTCAATTATTTTCTTACAATCAGTTCCTAAGCTCGGAATTTCTGGGTCAAATTGAATGAGTATGTTGAAACTTGATGTAAGTTGCCCTCCAGAAAAGTTTTAGCATGAAACATTTATTGAGCCCTTATTGGGTACTGTAGCAGCTTGAGAATGTTTATGAATTCCAAAAATAGATATTGGATTATGTTTGTAAACTGGTCTGTCCCTCTGGGCATATTAGATAATATTGGATCCAGAGGTTTCACTTTTACTTGATTAAATAATGATTAAGGCTTTGATTGGGCCACGTTAGTAAGACGTTGAGTCCCTGCTCCCTTGGTGGGTGGGGACTCACAGAGAAAACGACATGGCAGAAGGGTAAGTTGAAGTTTTACTGTTGAAGTTTTGAGCTGGAGCCCAGGAACTAAGCACACAGAGGAGCAAAGCAGCTGAGCCCAGAGAGAATCAAGCCTGGTGGAGAGAGACAGAGCTGGCCGCCTGATAGTCTACAGCTGGCTTTGTGGAGAGAGCAGGGCAGCTGAGCCCAGAGAGAAACAAGCCCCACGAAGAGAGGAACTCAGGAAACCTAAACTCTTGGCAGATGTCGGCAGCCATCTTGCTCCAACATGTGGCAACAGACTTTGGTGAGGGAGGTAACTTATGCTTTATGGCCTGGTAACTGTAAGCTTCTGCTCCAAATAAATACCCTTTATAAATGCCAACAGATTTTGCATCAGCACCCCTTTGGCTGACTAATACAGGTAGCAAGCACTATGCTGGCTCCTGGGGATTCAAAAATATGCAAGACATATTCTCTGTTATTGAGGAGCTTGTAGTTGAGTACTTGCTTACTACCCTCTCTTAAAAAAATTATTTGGAATAGCACTTAATGATATGGTTACGAAGCTGTTGGCTCTGACCCTAGGTTTATTTTTTAAATATGTATGTCACAAATACCCTTTATAATTTTTGAAGTCAACCAAAACCTTTGGTATATGACATTTGGCAGCCTATAACATGTACAGGTATATAAAATGCTTCTGATTTTACCCCCAAAGTTATATTTTTTAAGGAAAAAGGTGAATACTTGTGACTTATGAAGAGAAATTTATTTTAACTTGATCTTGGAAAGGAAAACAGTGTTTTGTTCATAGAAATGTTATATACTGGAAGCTTGTCAGAACTGGCTATGCAGGTCTAGTCTACCAATAGGATAAGAAACTTGTGTCTTTGCTGGGATATTTTCTCCATCATTAGTATTAGCTATTGTCTTGTTTCTAGATACATTTCCTCTTAGATCATATGTAAGTATTTTAGCATTCTTAACATAATGAAATAAAGTAAATAATGACTGAATTATAAGTAGATTATGCTATGATCACCAAATACTTGTAAGGATTTTACACCCCTGTCTCATTGATGCCAGTCTTTGCCATGTGATTAACTTTGGCTGATGAAATGTGAGCATTAGTGACATTAGCTGCTTTCAAGTATAAGCTTTAAGAGTCATCACTTGGTTCTGCCATCTCTGTCTCCCCTCTGTCTCCAGACAAACATGTCTCTGATAAGAGCTGCTGCTTCAGCCTGGGTCGGGGAATAAAGAGGAACCTTACACTAGTGTAATATGAGTGAGAAATAAACCTCTGGTGTTATAAGTCACTAAGATTCTGGGATTGTTTATTACCCAGCATAACATAGTGTAACAGACTGTTATACATGCCAAGAAGAAGATTTATGCTATGACCTGACACTTGTTCTGTTCTTAATCCACTCCAATAACTTACGTCTATAATACATGACTTTCTGTTCATAATATTGGCACATTGGTGAAAATAATTTTTGGACAACCTTTTTGAAGGGTGAAAGATGGGAAATACTAGAAGATTAAATATTTTGTTACAAATACTGAGACTTTATTTTACATTATACCCAAAAATCCCAGCTCTGATTTTCATTATCAGATGATTACCTTGAGTTGCCTCTAAACTAAAATGTAAGGATAAATGTAAATTTCAATTCAATCAATCACACAACCTCTCATCCCATTTCTGTAAAGTCTTTGTCAAATTTCCCAGACATGACTGGTTGTACTTACCTCTGCATTTCCATTCCATTTGATCATGCCTCTCATAGAAGAAATAACTCTATTATAATAGTGAGTTTAGATTCTACTGGGTGGTTCATTCCTTGAAAGCAAGGACTGTGTCTGATCCAACATTCCATGCATATTAAAGACTCATTCGTTTTTCCAGCCATTCATTCATCTAACAAAATATTTATTGAGTCATTACTGTGTTCAGATAATGTCTTCAGTGCTGGGAATCCAGTGGTTAACAAAACAGACATGGTCCCTGCATCATGGAGGAGACAGGCAATAAACAAGCCAAGGAAAAAAATCCCCAAAGTGATTAAATGCTATGAAGGAATGGTAAAAGATGAAGTAATAAAAGATAATGATGACTTAGGAGATACAAACTTAGGTAGGATTGTGAGGGAGGCCTTCTATGAAGAGTAAAATTTAAAGTGAAGGTCATAAAGGAGCCAACCTAGGGGAAAGTATCACAGGCAGAGGACAAAGGAAGCATAAAGGCTCTAAGGTTAGAAAGAGCTTGGCTGTTCCTTATTTGAGGTGCTGAAATAAGTCTAGTTATTACAGATGGATCCTGGGAGGGCTGGTTGGGAAGACAACCAGTGCTTATAGGACATGATAAGGAGTGTGGATTTTGTTCTAAGAGAAATGTGAGGCCACAGGTGCGTTTTCAGCAGGAGCATAACACAATCCTCTTTATGTTTTTAAAAGATTGTTCCAGTTGGGGTATGAATGAGTTTGGTGGGGAACAGGAATAGAATGAGTGGTCACTGGAGTCATTGATGGAAAATATTATATTATAGCTTAGATTGCAGAGGTGACAGTGAAGGTGGGGATAAAGGATAGATTTGGGATATATTTCAAAACAAGGAATCATGAGAGTTACTAATAGGCTGAGAGAGAAGGAGGAATCAAGGTGATGTCCATAGAACTTGGCTTGAGTAATGCGTGCTTGGAGGTGTTATTTACTAATGTGGAGTCAATCAGAAAAGGAGCAATCTTAAGGTTGAGCAGAGGTAAGAATTCCATTTCAGATATATTAAGTTTGAGGTGCTTGTGAGATAAGTAAGAGGAGGAGCTGTTGAGTAGGCAGTAGGATATATGACTCTGTAGCTGAGAGGAGAGCTGTGGGCTAAGATATAAATTTTGGAGTCGCCAGCATATAGATGTTATTTAAAGCCATGGGAATGGATGAGATTGCCTAGGGAGAAAGGCTCAATAAATGTTTACTGAAGGAATCAATGGATGCCAGAGCATTGGAGGCTGGTGGTTCCCTAACTGAATGTGAAAAAAGGAGGAGGCTTGGTAGTAGGGATGGAGGGGACAAGTTGTGTGGTTTAAATTTGTGAGTTGGGGGTGCCTGCTCCTCATTCAGAGATTTCCAGGAGGTACCCGCAAATGTGTGTGTTTATGTGAGCTTTGGAGAGAGTTATCACTAAAGAGGAACGTTTAGGTCTCACAAGCCTCTTGGGAGGCCAAGCCATTGGAATGGATAAGATGGCTGGGAAGACCATGTGGAGTGAGAAGAGAGGAGACTTACTGATGGGAACACAGTAAGGGAGTGAGAAGGAGTGGTCAGAGATGAAGTGAAGAAGCTGTGTGGGAGAGAGTGTGGTCTACGATGTGAACTGTGGTCTATGGTTGGTGGCAAGGCCCCAGGATGTGTGAGTCCATTGAGGGTGGTGGGCCACACTTGTGGGAGATGTTTGTGTGGGATGTGGTGGGAGGTGTGGGAGGTGGGCAACATGGGAATCCCAGTGGGTTCCGTGTAATATTTTGGGTAATCTAAGCACCTCTTAAAATATATTTATATATATATATATATATATAAATAACGTTTTTGTAAGCAAATGCACATATATGCATATATATTTATATATCATTTTGCAAATGTTGGTTTGTATTGTGAAAATTTTGATTTTTACCCACAATTAAAAATAAATAAATAAATAAAAATAAAAGAAGCAGGGCTAATAGAATTGGGTAGTCCAAGGTAGGAGAGCATGTCTAAAAGGAGTTAAAACTCGACAATGTCCATTGCGATGAGAATCAGGATGAGGTCATTGGATTCGGCAAATGAGAACTGACTTTTCAGGGAGCAATGTCTGAGTAGTGGTGGGAGCGACCCACTGAAAAGTGAGTGAGAGTTGAGCAGGAGGAGAGGCTGACATTCTTTCAAGAGGCTTCCTGGAGATGGGAGAAAGATAGTTTGAGGGAAAGATGGTCTGAGAAAAAGGTTTTTTTGAGTATGAAAGAGAAAAGAGGGTACTAACACTTATTGATTTATTGATATGTGTGGTGGGGAGAAAGTAATTTTTTTTTTAACAGCTGGCACTAGACTTTTTCCTATGGAGAGGACTGACTTTGTTTAGGAAAAATACTTTGTAAGTGTTTCAGGTTTGAGAGATGAGACTCCAAGCATGGTCTGGAAAGATAGCAAAATAAGGAAATAATCAAACTGCTCTGCATAAGAAATGAAGAGGAATTTGGGGACTGGGGTGAGCAGAAAGAGAGAAAAGGGAGGGAGCTGAAGAGGAAAGGAGGAAGTAAAGAGGTACGAGGGCAGGAGGCTGGAATCTGCAGAGAGCAATGTCCGGAGAGGAAATCCTGAGGAGGTGGAGCAGGTGGTGTAGCAGGACATGTAGGGATAAGAGGGTCACATCATAACCAATTCAGGTTTTTCAGCATACTGAAATGCACATTCTGTTTCCCTACCTTTCAGAAAGGCTGATGCACCCAGTCTCATACATTGGGGAAATGAAGGAATCAGGGTGATATTCAATGTTAGGTGTGTGGAATGGAAAAGAGATAACTATCTTTAGATAATAAAGTTAGGTATTAACCGAACTAATTTAGAGCAAGTAAGAACTCAAAAGCCATAGGTAACCAGGGAAGCATAAATGCTGCCTCCAAGAATCTTTGGATGGATTGGGTTTTCACCTGCAAGTGGGGATGGGACACAGGCTGATTTCATTTGAATCTCAGAAGGCAGGCTGACTCCAGTTGGCATCTGAGTTTATGCATACTCTGGGAAAGATGTGGCATGCTAAACCATTTAATATCTGTCATCTGACTTATTTTTCAGAATTGTCAAGATAAATATTAGAGGATTAGCTACCATTTTCAGATGAGCAAAGTGTGACTCAGAGAGATTGACTAACCTCATGAAGATCACACAGCTTATGTCAGGGAAGGAATGGTTCAAACTCAGAGCTCTCTGATTCGGATGCTCTTTTTATTTCACCATGCTGACCCTACTTGTGGACTGGCCTGGTGTGGGGAGGGGGTGGGGTGGAAAGACTAGAAATATTAGGCTGAACAAAAGGATACGGGAGAGAAATGAAGAAAAAGAGAAAAAAATGGAAGATACAAGAGTGGGAGGAGGTTTTGATGAAGTGAAGTGATTTCCCTATCCCTCTTCCCCTACGTTCCTTCCATCTGCTTGGGAGATCTGAGACTGGCACCATGCTGCTGGGCAAAAAATGAGAGCAATTAGTGGGCTCTCCCTCCTCTGTTTAATTTTGGATGCCTAGCCCCTTTATAGAGGAGTTATTTTCTGTTTGGCTGAGCAGATATGAGCAATGTTAATTCTATAATTGGGCCTACTACCTTGGGTGCTTGATAAGCAGGAGGTGCCAAACAACATTGTTCCAACAAAAATAGCCTCTCCTTAAAGCTATCAGTACCCACGTGGAGGCCCTTAGGCCTTTACATGCTTTAAATAGGCTTAAAGGGTACACTTAGGATTTCCCAGCAGGGATCCCCAACACTTTGTTATTGCCCAGGATTACTCCAGGTTATGCTCGGGCTTAGTTATGCTAAATGATGATTCTCCCAGGCCTGGAGGTGAAAGCAAGGCCTCCATTCATAAATCTGCTGCTTCTTGGTCTTCACTACAGGTTTTAGGCCCCTGGTAATCATCAGTGTGCTGTCTGCATTGTTTATATGTGTTCTGGAAATGACAACGCAGAGCTCTGGGATGTAGGTTAGGAAGCCTGGCATGTAATACAGGTTTGCCACTAAATAGCTGGTCATGGCATTTGATTTCTCTGGACCTTGGCTTTCTCATATGCAGGGGAAGGGGTCTGGCTAGATCAGGGACGACAAATATGCTGCCTTCCCCTCCTGAGCACATGGCAGATATTATTAATTCATCACTGTGCTTTATTCTCTGAGCTCCTGCCTCAGAACCATTATTACAATTCTCTAGGCAGCCATTACTGGTAGATTGGATTTAGCATCATGAGATGACACCTCTTTTTCCACTCAGAGCAGAAATGACCAACCCTGATGACTCAAACCTATTCCAGTCACATACAGGAATCTGTCCAGATCCTAATTTTATCCAGGATTCGATCATCTTCTTTAATAGCTTCTAAGAGCATTTTACAAGTATTCCTGTTGGGAAATTCTTTGGGCTTAATCTTAAGCTTTCTGGTTAAAATGTGTAAGCCTATGTCTCCATTTTCTTTCTTCAGTAGGTTCTAAGCAATTAGATTTTATAATTTAAGATACAGAATGACCTTGGAGATCACCAAGTGATTGCAATGAACAATAGCCAACATTCAGTGAGGGCTTCCTGTGTGTCAGTCACTGTGCTAAGAGCTTGCCATGGAGTAGCTCCTCTCGTACCCACAGCAGATACGCCAGAGACCTCTGTGTTCATGTTCTAATGAGCCTTTATCTTCCATTCCACTCTCCTGGCAAACTCTCACAATGGATCTGCTGTCTTTGCCACTCTACCTGAATTGTTCAGAATTCCAAGGGAAAATCTTGTCACCAAATGGCAACCTTCACTATGTAGCACAGCCCGACAATTACTTTAGTGTTGGACAACTCCCTCACTCTTACCCCCTCCCCGTTCCTCATCCTTTTCTCTTTTCTCAAGCTTCGTTCCAATCTTCTTCCTTCACAATCTAGGCAGATGTTTTCATCCATTACTTTGTTAAGGATATTTGAAAATTGAGGTGATAGAACATTGTCTTCCAGATGGCCAGCCCATTTGGATTTATTCACCTCTTTCCCAATCCATTCCATTATCAGAGGAAGGATCTCTCCCCCTGTTCAAGGCTGGCCTCCCCACCAGGCTCTTAATCTCATCCTCTTCCATCAACCTGGGACGGCATTTCCATATTATTCCTTCTTTCTCCTACATTGCCAGGTTTGTTCTACTTGTTTCTTCTCTTCAGTAATCAAGAGACTTGGATTTCTACAATCCTAAACAACTCTCCCTTGATCCTAGGGACCCTAGGTCCCTAATATTTTCCTTTCCTCCTAGTCAAGTTGCTTGGAACAGCAATCTGCCATATCGATTTTCTAACCTCTCATTCTACCCAGTCAATGAAACCTGGCTTCCTTCATTCCCTTTTCTACCATTACTGCAGTGCACTGTTCTAAGGTCACTGATGAACTAGGTATTATTATACCCAAAGGACATTTTTCCACCCTTCTTTTTCTGGACATCTCTGTATTGTTAGATGTAAGCACCACTCTCTCCTTCTTGAAACTCTATTCCCTTCTCTTTTCTCATTCCATTATTTTCTGGATCCTCTTCCTACCTCTTACATATTTTTTCTTGGACAACTTTATGGCTTCCCTTCCTCTGCCTGCCCTATAAATGTAGGTGTTCCTACTCTTCCCACACAACATGCCCTCCCTTAATCTCAATCCACCCTAGTTACATTTTTAGGTATCACAAGGATATTTTAGGGTTGCTTTCAGAATGTAATATAATAATTCCTATAACGCTCTTTGTACTATGCTGGAAGTACACATAGTTGTGCCATTGCTCCTGCCCCTACCACTGTTATCATTATACCTTTGTTCATGCAGTTCTACCTAGAATATCACCTCCCACCACATCCCTGCTACCCCTCCTCTGCCCTCATCTCTGTTTGTCTCTCTCTCACACACACAACCAACTAATTCCGAGCTTAGTCCTCAGGACTTCAAGAAGCCTGTTTCAAACCCTAACCCTGGCTGAGAAGCACCCTGTGTTTAACTCTAATGGAGCATTATCATTTGGTAATCAACTTTTCTGTTTATTTAGCTCACCCAATGAGCCATGAGTAACCAAAGACCCTTATTTCTAACCTGCTTAGAGTGTGAAGGAAGAGACTAGCACAGTCCTGCTTATAGAGATACTGCCCATCTCAGTTTCTTAAGCACCACACACTGACACTGGGTGGTTTTAAACAAAGAAATTGATCATCTCACAGACCTGGAGGCTAGAAGCCCAAATTAAGATGGCGGCAGGGCTATGCTTCCTCTGAAGTCTATAGGGTTCATGGAAATCCATGGTGTTTTGGGTAATAACTCAAGCTCTGCTCTGTCACATGGCCATCTCTCTGCTGAAATTTATTCCCCTTATAAGGACACCAGTGATATTGCATTAGGGCCCACCTTAATCTAGTTTGGCTTCATCTTAACTAATAACATCTTCAAAGATCCTGTTTCCAAATAGGATCACATTCATTCAACCAGGGGCTAGGATTTGAACATAATTTTGGGGAAACACAATCTAATAATTGTTGTTGAAAAAATGAATGCAATTTTCAATGTTTCAACACTTGCTTAATATTGAGAAAGCTCTTTGTTTCAGCTGCATTCACTTGCTCTTGCTGTACGACTCTGCATCACCAATCACCAGCCTCAACTCTAGATAACCAATTGCCAACGGCATCTCCTTTATCACAGCTGGAGGATGAGAGTGGCAGTCAAGGATGTGCTTCTTTCTCTAAGACTCTTATTTCTCCTATTGCCCCTTGGATGTGAGCATGAGTAAACTCAGAAGTCAACTCTGAGTATAGGTTGATACTCATGGGTTAACTACTATCCCAAGGAAGCACAGTCTCACAGGGAGAGGAAAAAAAAACAAAAACAAAAACAAATGGCCCCTTGAAAAGTTTTTCTAATTTGCTATTAATGGAATCACTCAAAAATACGAACCTCTCCCTGCCACTCCAACCAATCCGCTTCTCTCTTCATTAAATATACAAGGTCAGCATACAAACAACAACATGTCCTTGGGTTTTACAAGAAAATGGTAGACTCAGAGGCTAATTCAGAGGAGCTAATCATTTTCGATTAGTCAGTTTCAGACTTCACTGAGTTTTGTTTGGTCTAGAGTATTTGAATGTTTATTAAGTGAACTGGGATTGGCAGCAACCACCAAGGAAGGGGGAGGTTTGTGTGGACCTGCACGCACACGGCGGCCTTCCCATGGGCAGGTAGCTGCGCTCATGGACACCTGTGCTCGTGTGTGGTCCTCTGTGCCTCTGGCTGGGGCGATGGTATGGGCGTGTGATGTGTGCATGGGAGAGAGAGAAAGGGAGATGAAGCTTATCGAGGTACAGGCCGTCCCAGAAGACAAAGGGCAGCTTCTCGGTCTCTCCACTCTTCCCTTCTAGCCCAGCCCCTGTGAGGCTTGCCTGCCTGGAGGTAATTTTATTTAATCTTGGCAATCTTCTGGGATAACCGTAAGTAAACAAGGATCAAGCCACTCACAACCTTAATTAGGCTACACATAAATAATGGATTGTCGGATTAGCTGAAAACATACAGGAGGGATGTGAGAGCAATAAAACCAGCTTTCCTTAAGTGGCGCCTTCCTTCAAGGAGCTCCCCTTTCTCTAGGCTGATGTCTGTGTAAGGTGCTGTGGAGACATTCAGGCAGTCCGTTACTCAATCACTTATTCATTCATTTGTTTATTCATTCATCCCACAGATTCTTACTAAACTCTTCAGAAAACAAGGCATGATGCTAGATGTTGTGGGGGAAGGCAAAGGTGAAACGAATAAGAACTCTGTCTCCAGGTTGCTCACAGTTACAAGACAGGCTTCTGTAACTGCAAGCGAAAACTGACGAAGGGGTTCACCAGCAGAACATTGTAACAGATGGCCTATTCCAAAGATGATCACAACAAAATCTCCCATTCCACATGCTCTTCTCACAATGTGATCTTGACATTCCTCCCATTGAGTGGAACCTGCCACCTATTGAACCTGGGCAGCCTTGGTTGACTGCCTTGACAAAGGGTACAGCAGAAGTGATGCTATGTGAATTCTGAGAATAGGAAAAAATGCCATGCACCACCACCTTGCTCCTTTGGAATGCTTGCTCTTGGAACCCAGCCCAAACAAGCCTAGGCCACATGACACCTGTCAACAGCTCAGAAGTCCAGGTTGGCAGCTGGCATCAACGACCAGACATATGAACAAAGGTGCCTCCAGACATTTCCTACCTCAGGTGTGAAGTTACTCCAGTCTTCCAGGCTTCCCAGCTGAGGCCCCCAACATGGTGGAGCAGAGACAATCCATCCCTGCTGTGTCCGTTCTAGATTCCTGATTTACAGAATCTGTGAGTTTAATGAAATGCTTGTTCTAAGCTGCCAAGTTTGGAGATTCTTTGTTACATAGCAACAGAAACTTGAGCAAGCACTGTGGAAGAAAACGTAGAGACTCTGGAACTTTTATTCTCCCATTCAATGATCAACAGTTAGCAAGTCCAGTCAAGTCTATATTGAGAACTTCCCTTATATTTATTTCCTCCTCTTCATTTCCATCACTGTTGTCCTTTTTAGACAATGTCACCTCTTACCTGGTCTTCCTGCCTCCTGCCTCAAGCCCCTCCAGCACAGTCTTCCCACTGCCTCCTTTCTAATGCTCAGATCTCATGAGACCACCCTGCTTTGGTCCTCATGCGGTGCTTTTCAACCTGGAGTAGGAGTACACTATAGGGACCTCGCAGTATGCGCTGGCTAAGAGAAACCACAAGACGAACAGAGAAAGCCCTTCTTTTACTCAGTAGGAAGTGATTCCAAACATTATTGTTATAGTAAAACAAAAATGGATAGATTATGTGATGGTTAGGCTAATGTGTCAACTCGGCCAGGTAATTGTGTCCAGGTGTTTGGTCCAGCAAGCACTGGGCTAATTGTAATACAAGAACATTTATGGACTTTGGTCACCAGTGAGTTTACCGGGTAGATGGCTGATTACATCTGCATCAATCAGGGAGATTGCCATCAGCAATGGGTGACACTTTTTTTTTTAATCCAATCAGTTGAATGCCTTAAAAGGGGAAGTGATTTCAACATTCAGAGAGAATTTCCCAGCTCGTCTTTGGACAGCCAACTTCTCCCAGAAACTCATCAAGGACCTTTCATTGGACTTTCATCGGAGCCCCTGGCTTGCAGCCTGCCTGTGGAACCTGGACTTGTGCATCCCCACGGTCGCGTGAGAGACTCTTATAAAATCTCATATTATTGACAGATATCTCCTGTTGATTCAGTTTCCCCAGAGAACCCTGACGAATACAGATTATAATGGAAAACCAAGACTTCAAGGACATTTCTCTTTTAGCAGGGATGTCCTGAGACTGTCAGTGGTAATGTTGCTTATGCTCGTATGCTGTTCACTGCATGTCTCTGGGAAAAGCTGGAGATGAGCTCCCTTTGGCTTTGCTATAGCAGTGACTGGAGATGAAGCTCAAGCTCTTTAGCACGGTATTCAAGGCCTTCCACAGTCTGTCTCTAACCCACATTTTTGGTCTGGCTTCCTTCTGGTAAGCCTCCAATCCAAGACCAGCTGGGTAGATGTTTCCAGAAAGAAACATGAAAGAGGGACCCATTTAAGGATATTGCTCTAGTCAAGCAAATTATTATTATTATTTTTTTGTAGTTCCTAAATTAGCCATACTCTTTATTCCTCCATGGTTGTTATGCTTACTGCTTTCTATCTCTGGAAAGACTTTGCTGTACTCCTTCCTCTTACTCATTCTTCAAAACGCAGATGGAATGGCTCTTTGAAGTTTTCCTGACACACTTGTGGAATCAATTGTTCCCTTTAAGGGCTCCCATAGCACTTTGTTCATACAATAGCTAACTTGGGACATTATGACATGCTGCATATGGGGTTATTTTTGGCTACCAGACTTTGAACTTCTCAAAGACGGCAATAACCTCTTATTTAGTTTTCAAAACTGCCTTCTCCACTCCTCACTGCCCACAGGTTTTCCATATAAGGAGCACAATGCTTCTTAAACACTTGGGTTTCAATTATTATTTGTTGAAGCAATTTACTCTTTTTTTTTTTTTTTCACATTTATGTAAATAAATACCTTCAAAGAGACTGGTCCTCGGGCTGGCCAGGCACCCCCTGGTCACATCTAGATGGGCTGACAGAATCTCAAGGAAGGCGGCCCCTGATAGGCTCTAGAACGGACTTTCTTCCTCATCGGTACATGCTTCAGGTATAAGGTACCTGTAGGACGTGCACTGCCAGTTACTTTGTTTATTGAGAAAGCAGCCTCTCTCTCTCAAGTCCTGCCAGTGGGCCATGTGGGCAGGGCCCAGCCAAGGGAGGAGTAGATGAGAAGATACTACCTAGGTCTCCCCCAGCCACAAAAGAGCTCTCCCAGGGTCTAGCCTAATGTCTCATGGGAGATTCATTCCTTGATATTGAAGGCTTCTAACCTTTAAGAGTTCCCTGTTAAAATGCAGTTACTCCTAGGAGGGAAAAGAACTTGAGTCTTCTTTTTTAAACTACTACCTTGGAGAAGATTCAATGATAGCTGGGCCAAGAGCAGGGGCTCTTAAAGAAATGGAACAAAAGGTAGGAGCAATCTTACTGAAAAGAAAGAGAGAAATAAGCTATGTTCACCAAATTGTATCAGTGCATCAAAAAGCCCTCTGCTCGTGTTGTATGTATTCATGGCTGGCTGCTATGCAACATAATGGGGGTTAATTCCAGGGCTTAGAGCACTGCATGGCAATTGGAAGCTTCTACTTGGAGGGAAAAAGGGGATAAACTCGGGTTTGATTATCTCGTATAATCTCCTCTTTTTCCTGGAAAATGGAGGCTTCCCTTTCTCAGGATTCCAGACCAAGCAAACAGGAAAAGGAGTTTAAAAGATGGCTTTCGTTTTTGAAAAAATAGTCTTCTTTGTAAAATTTCCAAAACTGGTAAATACTATAAAGGCTCAGCTTTTAGGGGCATAAAACCGTAATTGCGGCAGGGAGTAGAGGGTGGCATTCATATGAGGGGGAGTTTCCTCTCTGGCTGCCTGCCTTATTCGTTTTAGAAATTGTTTTAGTATCTATATGTGTTGAGTTAAGAGAAGCCCCAAACATAATTGGAACTCTTAGCACTCGATGGCATCTTGGAGAACAACCAGTTTAACCCTCATTTCAGAGAGGTGAAAGAAGGTGACTCAGATCACATCACATGAGTGAGCAGGGGACGCGCCCACCCCCAAGGCCCCACTCCCTCTTCTGGATTCCACCAGGAGGCCCTGGGCTAGTTTTCCTATTGTCGGAGCTGAGACATGGGTGGCAGCCTGCTTCTCTCAGTGACTTTAGTCCCACAGGAATGGAGTTCCCCTAGGAACTCAGGGGAACTCCAGAGAAGCTGTATGATAGACCTCAGGGAGTAGGGTCCTGCCTACCTCGACCTGTGCTTCTGGGGTGTTGGCCAAACAGCCAGTTTGTAGGTAGAGCGTGGGCCAAGGAGGCAGCCAGCCTTGGAAGACGAGCTCCCAGCTGGGCTTAGGCCCTGCTCTGACCCACACTCTTGCTCCGGGGCTAAAGGTGTTGGGGGAGAGTCCCTGACCCGGGCCCACCACTGCAGAGAAGTAAGTCTGTCCTCTGCCCATGGAGGTTGGTGAGAAAGAAGCTTCTCCCTCCCTCGCCCCATCCCTCTGCGCTCCAGGGCCTGGGCTGAGTCACATATAATTCTTCTGGTGGTGGCAGTTCAGCCCAGTTCAGCAGCCCGTGTGGTTGCGAGATCGATCAGCGGGTGTCCCTCTCCTAATGATGTGAGAGCTGTGAGAAGTTGAGCTGTTTACACAAGGTCACTTTATTAGCGGGGAAATCACTCTTATGATAGATGAGTGGTCTGAAGCTGCTGTCTCTGCCTCTCTCTCTCCCCTGCTCTGCCCCCTCACTCTCCCTCCCTTCCTCCCTCCCTCTCTCCTCTCTCTGCTCCAAGAGCTTTTTGGAGTCACAGCTGCTGCCTTCTGTGCTGCTCTGTACCCCACTGGTGCCAGGACCCCACAGCACCTCCACACTCAGCCCTCCCCATGGAGCCCAGCTCTTCTGCGGTCCCACAGCGGAGGGCTGGAGGAAAGGGATGGGTAGTTGTTGCCCTCTTCACGCAGCCTTCTCCACGGGAGACGGGCAGCGCTCAGACAACCAAGTTCCTCTCGTGGACCAGTAAGCAGGATTTCAGATCAATGATGGGCATTTCTGAAATTTATACAGCATTTCACAGTTGCCAAAGATTTTCCCCCTGTCTTTACAGTAAACGATTTTGTTGGCACTTTGAGTAAGGCACCTGTGCTGGACTGAATTGTGCACCCCAGTTTGGACAAGTTCTTGGTCTTGGTCCGCACTCTGGTGGGTGTGGACCCATTGTAAGTAAAACCTCTTTAGGATGTTAGTTCACCGAATCAGGTTGGGCTTTAATCTGGATTATTGGATTATTTATATACCTATAAAAAGTGAAAGAAAGAGAGAGAGGACCAGAGAGGCCAACAGTGCATTGCCATGTGACAGAGAAGCCAAGGACCAAGGATTGCTAGAAACCAGCCCCAAAATGTCACAGGCTTCAGGAAGAAAGCATTGCCTTGCTGGCACCTCGATTTTACACTTCTCCTAGCCTCAAAACTGTGTGCCAATAAATTCCCATTGTTTAAACCAACCTATTGTTTTGGTATTTGTTTTAGGAGCTAGGAAACTAAAATGGCACCCAAGAGAGGTATTATTGTTTTTGTTTTCATTTTAGAGACAAGAAAACCGGGACTCACCAGATAAAGGGTTGAAATTAAAGTTCCTTGGGTCTTTTGACTTAAAATCTCAGGGCATGGTTTTCGGAGCCAGAAAGATTTGGGTTTGAATCTTGGCTGTCCAGTTACTGACCAAGTGACCTTGGAAAGTTGTATTTCTAAGTCTTAATTTTTTTTCCCATTGTAAAATGGGATAACAGAGTTATCACCTTATAGGACTGTTGAAGGGATTAAATGAGCTTAAACATATAAAGTATCAAACATAAGCCTGGCACATGGCAAATTCTCAATCCATGGCTATTATGATTATTTTTAGTATTCCTACTACTACATCATTATTATTGCCCATTGATTCCCAGGCCCACTGGGTGCTGATGTAGAAGCTTGTTCAGGGCTGGGCTGGAAAGGCTATACGGTAGAGTGGAGAGAATGGGAGGCCAGGAGTTCTGGGCTCAAGCTCTGGCCCCAACATCAAGTTGTCTAAGCCTGGGTCACTTTGGCTCTGTGGGTCTCCATTTCACGATCTGAAAAAGGAGAATGTAAATCTAGGGGATGCAAGAGTGCCCTTAGAAGGACCTCGGGAGGACCAAATGCCTCTCATTCTGCTCGAGACCCCACAGCCTCATGTGTTCTTGGGGTTCCTGTTCTGATGTCACCAGACGAAGAAGTGTTAGATTTGTCCATGAGGGGCTTTTTGGGTGGGATAGGCTATCAGTCACAATATGGTACTTTCCAGGACAAATGGAGAAACCAGTGGTCAGCTGAGCTGATCTGCACAGAAAGGTAGATGTTCACTTTGCCTGATGTGACCCAAAAGAGTCCAAACACTCTACAGGCTCACCAAATGCCTGCAAAGGGCTATTGAGGTAGGTGAGGAAGGCTACAAGACCTGAACAACATGGCAGTATGGGCTGATGGACTTATTTTTCATAATACCTGCCTTGTTTTTCTTCTAGCACTATTGTAAGTATCATAAGAGATGTTTAAGAAAATGCTTTGTAAATGGAAACCAACTAAAAGTATCATTTTCCAAATACCTATTATGTGATCTTAGACTAACTGTTGAACTCTCAATCCTGTTTCCTCATCTATAAAAAGAGGAGCAACAAGTGCCAAGTTAATATGGTTACTAGGAGGGTTGATGAGATAATCACATAACATACTAGCCCAGTGCAGTATATACATAGGAAGAGCACTCTAAATGCTAACTTTGATCATTACTTCTACCTCAATTAAACCTCTCTAAACTCTGGCTAGCTATTATTATTTTAATATACATATTTTTATTAGAGAAGTTTTGAGCTTACAAAACAATCATGCATAATGTACAGAATTTCCATACATCACCTTTCCATGAACACCTTACATTGTTGTGGAACATTTATTACAAATTATGAAAGAATATTGTCAGACTATTATCACTAACTATGGTCCATAGTGTACATTTTGTATATTTTTCCATACACCATATATTAGTATTGTACATTCGTTATAGTCCGTGAGAGAATACTGTCTTATTTGTACTGTTAACCACAGTCCATCTTCTACCACAAGGTTCACTGTATTATACAGTCCCATGCTTTGTACATTCTACCCAAAGTATATAGTGACCTCTCAATTTCATCACAGAGTTGTGCAGTCATCACCCCAGGAAACCTTTGAACATTTTCCTTAGTCCAAAAGAAAAAATCCCTTACTCCCCTGTTATGGACTCTTAGCATTGACATAGTACCTTCTTAGACATTGATGCAAGAATATTACAATATTGCTATTAAATATAGTCCAAAAGTTACATTAATTGTATTTTCCCCATGCATCACCATATTCTTACCATCTTGCTAGCTATTCTTTTTATCATCATTTTATGGATCAGAATCCTGAGGCTTGGAGAAGTTAAATAAGTTGCTCAAGGATGCACAGCTAGTAAGAAGAAGAGTTAGAATTTGACCACATGCTTTCCCCCTCCCTATCCCAAAGCCTATACTTTTCTCATCAAGCCCCTGGCTGTAAAGTGCTATCACATGTAAATTGGTATTTCCATTGGAAAAACACCATACAGCATGTTTCTGAGGTTAATTTAGTTCTCTTGCCCTTAAAGGTGAAGAATAGTGACATTGTGGTAATAAGGGTGAGAGAAATGACTTCAGTCAAGCTGATTCCAGTTGGAACTCAGCCTTTGTGCATGGGAGAATGTGTATGTGCATTCAGCCAAGGGGCTCTGTCTATATTGTGGAGGGAAAGTCACATTGGTTAGGAAAGAGAATGACTTAGGAGGAGCTGCTGGGACACTGGAACTCAACCTAGTATTGATGTATGATAACCAGGGCATGTTACTGAAAGGCATAAAATAATACAAAAAGTTATTTTTCAGCCAATATGCTGACACAGCACCATTTTGGGTCCCTAACTGAAAATGATATATGAATTATCTCAACCTAAAGTGGGAAGTATAAATTATAGAATATATCTTTCACTGTTTTATTTGGGCTGTAAAATGACACCTTATTATTTCTCCCTCCTGGGCTTCCTTTAATGAATCGGGATTTGAAAGCGAAATATTTATTATATTGCAGGGGAAAGATTACACCATGTTTCAGCAAGGAGGGAAGAAGGGTATGGAAATGAAGCAGCATCTTGGAAATTGGTCTCTTTCTTGCTTATGAGAAACGGCTGAGGCGGGTGTTTTCCCGCATTGTTAAAGCTTTACTGAAGAGGAACCCTCCAGCATGGTGAACACAGGGGCACGGGTTGCCAAGTTAGGGATCCAGGCCCCCAACCTGCCTGCACCAGTAAACTCTCCTCATCTGATTGGGAACATCCAGTGGATGAGAGACACTTGATTATAATGCTTTCATGGGTTGCATGGGGAGATGAAGTATCAGGAGCAATCTTATTAAATCTGGACAGGGCTGGAGGAAGGAGAGGGAGGAGGGGAGGGAAGAAAAACCTTCGTCTCCATTGGTTTTTGGATGCTGGGTAATGGCAATTGATTATTCAAACCATAGGGCAGTTACTGAGACTCAGCAATGGCTTAATGGATATATTTCTTCTTCCAGCTTCCAAATCAGTCCTGATGGATGATTATGGGAGTTTAGTAAGTCATATATACTGCTTAGGGCTAGGAAATCAGATTGTCCCACTGTTCAGAGGGAAAGACAGTTGTTCCTAGGGATTTTAGAGGATTCCTGGTATCTCCACCATACATGATGGGAGAAAAAAATGGGATAAAAGGCTGGACCTACACTGGGGGACAGGGTTACCAAGCAGCTACACAGCACCATAGTTCAAGGAAGAGAACACAATGCAAAAGTTCAGAGTGTTTACTTCTCATTCATTCCTTCACCTATTTATTTATTCATGCATCCATTTAGTCCATAAATAGTTATAAGAACTGCTGTGTACTGTGCCCTATGCCAGACAAGTGGAAGGGAAAGGAATATACAGTACCTGTGCTCAATGCACTTTGAACCAGTGGGGAAGACAAACCATAAACAGAAATCAAAAGGATGTGTCAAGTTGAACCACAAGGGTAGGTAAAGATATAGTGAGGGCAGGAAAAGAAGGTGATTGACTTGACAGAAGAAGGTATAGGGAAGGCTTCAAGTCCTCCACAAATATGTATTGAACAGATTCCTTCACCATTAATGAAGAATCGATCCTTAAACAGGAAGGAATGGACATTCTAGGGCACGTGCAAAGGTACAGAACTGAGAAACAGGATGGTTGAAAGTGTTGGGAGCAGGAGGTCAACATGCTAAGTGTGGAGAGTTTGCTATGGACCTCCATTTTATGGGTGCAAACCCTCTATTTCCACCATGAGTTCTCTTTTCTACCACTCTGATCTCTCAAATGGTTATTTTGGTCTTTATATTATATCTCATGATTCCAAGATGGAAATATACTACTTGATATCCCAGGCTTCTACACGTCATACCCAGTCAAAGGGCTGGCAAGCATGGAGATGGACATTTTCTGAGAAATAGGGTAAGAAGAACAGGGCCCACTGCCTCCACTCCACTGCCTCCACCCCACAACTTTCTTGCCTCCAACACTGTCCCAGGTCATTCAGCTTCCTTCCTCTGGTGTGGTGGCATTCACTGATGGGTCACCAAGAAAGCTGCATATGGGGCCAGGGAGAAGCTAGGAGTCCTAAGAATTCTAGCCCAAGGTGGCTTGAGACTGCTTTGCAAGGAAGAGGTATTTGAAATGGATTTGACTGAAGCTCTGAGCCTGGGAGCACGGAGGGGCTGAACTCCATTTGTCAGGGCAGTTTTTCACGTTGAATGCCATTAGCACCCAGGAGGTAACACATGGTTTGGGAGGCTGGGGTACAAGTGAAATGACAGCAGCCCCCTTCCACCACTGATGGGGTCAGTGGTATGGGAGCCTCCAGTAGGGACTCAGCAGCTATCTTGTATTAGCAATTCAGAAGGGACTGGCAATAAATTTGAGCTTTCCCTTGACAGCCAGCTCCTGGGAGCTATGAGTTAAGCAGAGGCACCTGCCAATTGTCAAATGCCTGCGTTCTTTGAATAACCATGGTAGCAGCGACAGCTCAGATGAGGAGGCCAAGGCATTCCTTCCTGACAGGGATGGCATAACCCAATGATTGCCATGCATCTCAGTTCCTTGTCATGGCAGTGCATACATATCACTCATATAAACTGAGAGGTGGATGAGAACTTATCCATCCCCTTCATTCTATTCACGCACATGCTGTGAGGTGACAAAGGTGACAGAGTGTCCAAGCTGCCACTTGAACCCAGGTTTCCTGGCCTCGATTCCTGTGTCTTTTCCCTGGCATCTACACGTTGGGAGTGGGGTTGGGGTGGGGGGTGCATATTAATTGAAACACAAACAAAAAAGTAAAAGATTCATGGTGCATCTACCATCTAGCTGACAATTCACAAATTAATTGCTTCTAAACTAGTAGACTTTATGACTTTTGCAATATTTGAAAAGAAAGTTTCTCATCATTATTTGTATTTATCACTACATTTTACTTGTAGTGAAATGCATTTTTCTTCCTTGCTTTGGCTTCTATGTATTTATGTTGCAGCTCAAGAGATTAAAGTTAGACAGTGAAAACAACATCCAGATGAAAGTGCCATGAGATGCTGGGACTCCCCACCCAGGGTAGCTGGCACTGGGTGGAAATTGCTGGGACTGAGTTTGGTGGTGCCTGTCTGGAAGCAAGGACAGGAGTAAAGTGATGACCATTGCAAGTTTCTTTCAGTCCTAGGATGGGGTAATTTCAAGCATCTGCAGACACCCACCTAGAGTTCATTTAGGTGAGGGTGTTCAAGAACAGTGGGCTACCAGAATTGATGAGTCTTATGGAAAAGACGAAGTATGAAGAAGGGCCTCAATATTTACATGTGAAAAAGAGTAGTATATTTGGGCATGCGTACATGTGCATTGAGTGTTCGCACATGTGCACGTGTTGGGAGAGAGGTTGCAAAGCAGTGGGTGATAGGAAGGTGATTTCTCCTTCACACTGTTTCCTGCAATCCCCACCAACCTCTGTCCAATTTCAGTCCTTTCTAGGAAGAAACCAGGGACTTCCTCTCAGCTGGTCCTGCATCCTGGGCTTAGAGATGTGGCTCCATGGCGATGACTTTGAATTTTTTTAAAACAAACATCCCAGAACTTTTACATACAAAAGGATGTGTCTCTACTCCCTTAGTTATCTTGGGAGATTGTCCAATAAGGAAGGCTGCCATTGCTCATGCCACCCGAGGACCTCTTCTCTGGGTCTGCAATGTGGTGAGTCTTTTCATTAGTTATAAATCTTCATTTATGGTTTTTGAGATTCAATGAAGATCACAAGGTCCTGTAAAGCCAAGTCGGAGCTCAAAGAGGGAGATTACGCTGGGACAGTGCTGATTTGATCACAAACCAAGGGCAGCTGTATGGTAGTGAGACCGGCTTTCTTCTACAGTCCTTCAGCTTGTCTTTGTCATCTGTAATGGGAACTTGGTCTAAGTATTCTCTCCCCTAGTTGTCTAATTTATAGCCACTGCTTAGCCCTGACAGCAACCACCACCACAATAACACAACACTGTAGTGTTAACTGGGTATAATTAGACCGACACCCCCTCCTCTCTGCTATCTTCTCCCTGGTAGCATGGAAAGAGCACTAAGGTCCCTTAAAGACCAAGGCTTGAATTCCAATCCTGCTACCTACCAGCTGTGGAAGCTTGAGCATGCCACTTAACCTGTGTGAATTTCAGTTTTCTGAACTATAGAACGCATATAGAAACATTTACCTTGAGAACTTGTTGTGAGGATTAAATGAACTAATGCGAGAAAAGGTCTGGTACATAATAAACATATAATCAGAGTTTGTCATTTTATTTTAAATAAGGTAGCAGCTGGGGGTAGAGGAAGCTGGTCTCTTTCTATTCCTGACTTCTGACTTTCCTGGATATTCATTGTCGCTCCTTGCCGTATCTCCTAGCCTTTTCCTTCTTCTTTCACCCAGAAGCTATTGGGAGGTAGAAGAGGACAACTGCAGAGTATTGAAGGGGACTGAATAAACAGAGTCAGTTTCTATGGGTCCATTCCTGGCTTAGAGATGACTCTAAACTTCAGACCATGGACATGGCTGAGCTGGAAATGCCCTTACTGACAATTAGGCTCCAGGAGGCTGCATCTTTTAGGAGGAAAGAGTGGCTGTGGAAGAAGGCATGCTTAGCAGGAAGGGCAGAGGACCTCTGCTCTGTGCTCCATACTAAGTGCTGGGGACAGAGCAGTGAACAAGACATCGTCTCTGCACGCGTGGAACTTGTATCTTATACTCTGGAAGCTGTTGTCAAAGGAAGAGAAGTTATGGTAGAGAGTCTCTAACATGACTTCCAGTAATCTCTCCCTCTGGTAAGCTCCTTCCCTTGACTGTCAGCTGGAGCTAGTGACTTTTTTTCTACTACAATACAGCAACGTTAATGGGATGTCATTTCTGTGGTCCGGTTACCAAATAGACTGTGACTCTGAGGGAGGCCAGCTGGCGTGTTTTGAGCTGCCTTATGGAGATTTTCCCATGAGGGAAAGCACCTAGGGAGGCCTCTGACCAACAGCCAGCAAGGAGCGAAATCCTGCCAACAACCATGTGAGTGGACTTGGAAGCAGATCCTTCCCCAATTGAGCCTTGAGATGAGACAGCAGCCCAGTCGGTGCCTGAATTGCACCCTGGGAGAAACCTAGAGGCAGAGGCACCCACAGAAAGTGTTAGATAATAAATGTTTGTTGCTTGTGTGTGTGTTTAAATTTTTAAAATTTTAATTTATTATTTTCTTGTTAGAGAAGTTGTGGATTTACAGAACAATCATGCATAAAAAATAGAATTCCCATACACCACATTATTGTTAACCTCTTGCATTTGTTACAATTGATGAAAACACAACATTTTTTATAACTGCTTTTATCGATAGTTCATGATTTAATTTAGTGTTGTGCAGTTTCATGGATTTTTAAAAAAAATTTATTCTATCACCATATATACAACCTAACATTTCCCCCTTAACCACATTCAGATATATATTTCAGTGTTATTAATTATATTCACAGTGTTGTGCTACCATCACCACCATCCATTACCAAACTATTTCCGAGGCTCCAAATAGTAATCTGTACATTTTAAGCCTTATCTCCTATTCCCTAGCCCCACCCCATCCCCTGGTTGTTTTGAACCACCAGGTTTGGGGGTAATTTTTTACACAGCAATAGGAAACTATAACAGAAGGGTAGAGAAAGACTGACTTTCCCGACTTTCATACTTTTTAAAAAGCAGAATGTCTGGCCCCCTCAAATGGGAAGGGGAAGGAGATCTGCTTCTGGAGCTGTGGTTTGTAACTTGGAGTCTCAGGCACTCAGGGGCTAGTTTCTTGTTCCTTGCAAATCCTCCTGGTCAGAGGCCTTTAGGAGAAGCACTTTCCTCCCCTCTCATCAGCTGTTTTCTGGAATCCTTGTCTACATATTCTACTTCCTACTTCTGAGGCCCTCTTCCCCCATCCCAGGTCTGCCCAGCTACCGTCCCTCCAGCTTGCAACAGAGGAAGAGGCAGTTTCCATCAGGGACCCCAGGGGCCAGGAGGCCTCAGAAACCAGGGGCTCTGAGGCCTGGGCTGCATGGTCCTGGTTACATCCCCGAAACATCCCCAAGGACAGTATTGTCAATAGGCAGGGGGGCCCATGGAGTGACAGTCTCTCTGCCTGATTTATTACTTTGTACCTGTTGCCTGGCAATGAGGTATGAGCCCACCAGACCACAGGGTAGGAGCCTGAGCGAGCAGCTCATGGTTCCTGCCATTCCTCACCCAGTGACAGGAATCCTGAATTCCAGAGCCTTCCACCTGTGGTCGCATCCCTAATCCCAGGATCTTTTACATCAGCACTGTTCCCACAGCTGGCAAGATGTCTGTCTGCTCACCCCTCACAGGTTCCCCTCAGAAAGGCACGTTGATCCTCATTTTAGCATGCTCCTCCCACCCCAGTCCCACCCCATGCTCACCTCCTGACCCCTGCATATGTACACCAACACACACACACACTCCAACACACACACACACGCACACACATTCTCCCCCCATCCCCTGCTTCTTCCTAATATCAAGACTCTAAGCCTTTTTTAAAAGATGAAATCTATTATCCCCTCAAATAATCATCTCACCACCATCCTCCCGCCCACCCCCACCCCCGCCCCACTCAAGATGGTTAGCGTTTGGGAGCATTATTTAAAGGGCTGCTTGATTCCCAGTTGGAAAAACTCTTTTCTCCCTCCCTTTCATGCTGAATCCCCAATGTAGGCTCGATGCAGGGAGCAGCTCGGCACAGCTGAGAGAGGTCGGCTCTCATTAATACAGATCCCATTTATTTAAAAATAGCAATATTATGCCACTTTCAAATAGCCCGAGTGAGCTAAACCATTAAAGGATTGTGTGTCGCTGACTTCGGACCTATTGTGAAGGCTTAATAATTCACAGTACAGTGACATGCAGTACATAACCCACGGAGCCGGGCTATTGGTTTGGCTGTTCGGAACTGAGGAGTAGGGAAATAATTGAAGAGAACATTTTATAGTCCAACACGGAGGAAGGAAGAAAGGAGCTGGAGCTTGGGAAAGGTTGTGAAGAATTGTCAGGGTCCCCTGAAGCCAAGGGTGGGGATGGGGATCCAGGAGCTGGATGTGTGGATGGAAGGATGGATGGATGGGGGCATCTCATCTCCCTCTGGCCCCTTCACAGTGCCGCTGTGAATCAACTTTCCTATCGTGGCTAGTGGACTGAATTTTCATGTATCTTCACTAAGAGCCCAGCTAATGGCCTACTTATGTGTGCTTGGAATTGTCATATTGGGGGTGGGGTGGATATGAGTTTGGGGGTAGTGGGGCCATTTTTAAGAAACCACTAACATTAGCTTGGTCATTAAGACAGACTTTAGTTCTGTTCTTGATTCCTCTTCTTACTAGGGGACCTAGAATAAATTCTTAGCTTCTAGAATCTCCGTTCCCTAATCTCTAAAATGGGAATAGTAAAAGCTATATTCTGAGGCTGTAGTGAACACTGAGCATGTGAAGCTACTGGCTAAATGTTGGTTTCTTCCTCTTGCACCTCCATTCCCCTTCATGGCCACTTTGTGTCTCTCCTTTCCCTCCTTCCTCCTCACATTCGGCATTCGCTTCTCCATCACTGTGTCTGCAGCTGAGCCTCGGGTCTCAGCTGGGTCTTGTTCTCTCACGTGTGGACCTGAGCTTCACGCAGACTACCCTGTGTTATCTACTTTCACCCCACTTCTAACCACCATCCTCAACCTCATCCCTTTCCCTAGGTTTTACTCTCCTAAGATTGCCTTATTCATGTGTGCTCTTTCCAAAGAGGCCAGGCAGGGGCCTCTCAGGGAAAAAATAAGTGTTTTAAAGACCCAGTGGTTTGAGGTGTAGATGTTGAGGCTCTGGAACATGCCCCGGCCCCTAATGCCCCCACCTCTTCCTTGGCCTCTTCCTACAGCTCTGAGTCCTATAGGGTGTGACTTGGGTTTGGGCAACCTCCTTCCAGCTAGGTGGTTAGATTCTCCCCACTGAGGCCATGAATGTGTGTGTGTGTGTGGGTGGGTGGGTGTACACACATGCTTCCGTGTGAGCCTGGACCTCTCCAACCCCCGTGTGTCCTCAGTCCTTCATCTTACTCAGTTCAGATTTAAGAAGGAGGATGAGCTCAGCCTCTCTGTTGAGATCCACCGCCTGTGGAATCAACCAGCTTTAGCCTTAGGATGAGACATTTGGATAAACATTAGAGACAAAATGGGGACAGAATCACCCACCTACCTGCCTCCTTCCTCTTCTTCTCTCCATGCCATGCTTGCCTTTTTATTTTCGGATTCTCCTTCCTCTACTGACCCTATCCTCTATCCATGGGGAACCACCTTTCTCTTCCCTCATTCTGTGGTAGTTTTAAAAACAAAATAAAGAAATGTTTTCCTAAATCAAAGGTAGCACCGGCGGCACCTTCTGTTTTGTTGGTCTCCTGGAAAAAGAACAGCTTTGATTCCCTCCCCTTTAACCAATGGGGGTCTCCTGCCCTTTGCTATAGGTTCTAAGCAGAAGTAGTTCAATTGTAGCTCCACAGATATTTAATTAGACTGTGGATATGTGTTGGTGGTGGTTGTGGGGTAGGTGGAGGGCTGGGAGAGTCAGTTTGTTTCTCCCACCTCTACTCCTACAGCATCAGAGCAAAAATTGCCTGGTGATCTGAGAATGCAGCACGTGGAGCTCCCAGAGGATGGCAAAGAAGTGCCAGGTTTTCTACTGGGGATGGGAGGGGGAAGGGAGGCTCAGAGAATGAGGGCAGGGAAGGGGCTCAGATACTCAGATACACTATTCCCTCTCTTCACAGCCTGCTGACTAGAACACCACATCGCTCAGGAAGATCTTTTCAAACCTGATGGAGTCTTCCAGAAATGAAATCATGCTTCATGGAATTGTCGTGACCTTGAGGGGTCACCCCACATGTGAGGGTCTAGGGACCAGTCCTGATACCAATTCTTGAGGCTAAAAGGTACCCAGTTCTTCTAGTGGTAAATGTGATTTAGTTCCCATCCTTTTTAGTGCCTATAAATGACTCAAGGCATTCCCTTAACCTCTTCTTCCATTCCTTCTCTTCCTTTCCTCTCCTTCATGTTTCTTTCTCTCTTCTTCTTGTGGAATCACCCTTCAAAAACCCAAACTATCAGCCTTAACATGGAGGATGCAGAGCAGGGAGTGTGTTTCAAGTTATTGTATGGAAACCATTTGTGTTCTTCTTTCTCCCCCCTTAACCCCTGCTTCAGAGAATAAGTAGACCTACAACTGAGATGCAGTCCATTCATAAATTAGTTGTGGGTTTCTTGGGAACACATGCTTTCCATCAAAACATCATTGTACGTGATGATTAGGGTCCCATGCTGGCCCATGGATGCTCATTGAACCCAATGCTACTCTTGAAACACGAGTCTCCTCAAATTTCTTTCACATCCTGTGAGCAAAGATGTCCCCACGACTTCCAAGCTGAATTTCTGAGCCTCTAAGAACCTTGAGCCTACTTCAACCGATAGCCCTCTGAAGTGGGGTTGGTAGGAAGCCCCAGAGAAGGAGAAGCAGGGGAGGAGGGGGGCAGCTTTAGCTATCCACACACTCTCAGAAGGCAACGTTGCACAGTGGAAAGTGCACTAGGCAAGGTGTTGGAAAATATGGTTTGAAGCCCCAGCTTAACCACTTAATAGTTTTATACTATTGAGTGAATCACTTAACTTCTTCAGGCCTCATTTTCCTTAAAGGCAATAGAGACAAAGTTGAAGAAAAAAACATACAAGTGTGTCCAGAAATAAATACAACTCTATAAACATATTCAGATGAAAGTAGAAGTGTTGGTAGAATGACTAATGTGATTAGAACTGGGTGGTGGTAGCTGGGAAAGACTTGCACTGGATTGCGCCTACTTAAGTGCTTTACATAGGTAGAAAAAGTTGAAAATGTTATTTAAATGTATGACACCAGTAGTCCTCTTAGGGAGGAAATGTTCTTTAGAAAAATACCTTTGCTAAGTCACTTTGTGAGTGGAGGGTGAGATATTGAGGGCATCATTTGATAAGAGGCAGAGAAATAAAGAGAATGCCAAACTGCTCTGCATAAGAAATGAATAGAGTTTCTGGTTCAAAATGGCAGACTGAGCACATAAATTAACCTCCCATCTCTCTGGAGACCCCATTAAAATGATGGTGAAGGAATGCAAAAGTGAATAAACTCATAATAATAAAGAGAATGGTGAGTGAGGTCAGAATCACCAGCAGATGAGAGATTTCAGCAGATCTTTGGAAAATGAACTGTAGATGAAAGCACATTGATAAATGAAATGGAATGAGGATGCCAAAGCCCAGAATATATTCAGGTGGTGGATATAGAGGAGGTAGAAGCCAATCTTCGCGGCAGAACTTGAACTCTGGGCTCAGGGTTAACACGTACGGAAAGTAAGAATGAGAGTGGAGCTGATAGAGAATAGCTGTTTTAACCACCCTCTTCCCCTAATTTTCAGGCTCCTGTCTTTAATAAGATAAACAATCTAGAGCTTCTAGAGTGGGCCCTGGGAACCCACAAACTTCCTCATTCTGGTCCCAACCTTGACAGATGACTTGTCAACCTTCATCTTAAAGTAAAGTCTGACAAGGTGAAAAAAAATCTGTCCATGGAATTTTCCTTATTCAATAAAGCCCATTAGGAAAAGAGACTTCCATACACAACAGCTTTTTTGGATCATCAACTGAGTCCTTATTTTTAAGTCCTAGTGTACAACCACAGATGGGGGGATATACCAAGGCAAACAAAAAGAAAAACTAACTGGAAGGAAACATAGCTAACTCAAAGAGCAGGAGAAAACTTTCTAAACTAATAATGCATAGAACATTAAGACAATATTGTATCTCTCATCATCACCATCGTCACCATCACCTAATTCTTCAGCACTTCTTTGGGACAGGCATCATTTTTAGTGCTCTATATACATTAGCTCATTTAACCCTCATTACAATGTATGAGGTACCTACTGCTATCACCCCCATGTTAAGCTGGGAGAACTAGGCATATAGATGTTTATTAACTTGCCCAAGTTCACACGACCGTAAGAGTTGCAATTTGAAGTCAGCCAGTCTGATTTCTGAGTTTGTGCTTCCTCTTGTTAAAAAAATAAATAAAACAAAACATAATAGCAACAAAAAAATAGCCTATGGAATAGAGACAACCAGAGAACAAGAAAGTTCTTGTGGAAATGAAAATATATGATTACCAAAATTTAAAAAAATTGATAGAAGAGATGGAAGATTAGGCAGAGGAAAAATAGAGAATGAGAGAAAGCACGAGTGAGAGAGAGAGAGAGAGTAAAAGAAAGAGAGACATGGTGGTGGGAGAATTGAAGGAAGGAAATTATCAAAGAAATTATCCAAGAATATTTCCCAGAGCCAAAGAATATCATAAGTCCTTAGGCTAAAAGGGCCTACTAAGTGCCTGATGCAAAGAAAATCCATCCACACCTAGACACAGAGTGCTTTGAAAACAATGAGAGACCAAAAAAATGCAACCGTAGTGAATGGGCTACCCTGCAATCCCAGTATATTTTCCTAGCCCATCCACCCTCCCCCTCACCTTGGCCATTATTTTACCTTGGCCTTAACCATCTCCTTCCCTACTCTCTCAACTGACAAAAATGGACAGAGCTGGAAGAGACCTTCGCTGTGTGCCCATGACCATATGCCCCTCCACCTGCACCTGTGACTGTGCTGAAGTGTCTGCATGTACCTCTACAGCCAGCTCATCAGCCACGCTCTAGAGTCCATCCTCTCTACCCAACCCTTCTCCTCATCTTCTCCTTCATCATTCGCTCTTTATTCTCTTGCTGGGCATTCCCATCTGCATAGAAACATCGTGAAAAAGAAAACTTTCTCTTCACCCACATATGCCTCCACCTATCGCCTCAATTTCCTTCTCCCTTTATAAACAAACAAACAAAAACAAACAAAAAAACCTCCTTGAAAGAGATGTTATACTCCCTCTGTACAATTTCTCCCTTTCCATTTTTTTTTAATCTTTTTTCCTCAGGCCCTCATTGCCCCCACCCCCCAAAACTGATCTTCTCAAGGTCACTATTGAGTTACATGTTTAAGATAATCTAATGTTCAATTCTTAGTGCTCAATTCATTTGACACACTAGCAGCATTTTGATGTGGTTGATCACTCCCTCTTCCATAAAACACTTGATTCATTTGGTTTCCAGGCACCACAGTTTCCTGGTTTTCGCCTCTTCGCTGTCACTTTTTTCCAGTCTCTTTTCCCGGTGCCTTTTTCCTCTCTGATTTGAGATTTTGGAGTGTTTCAGGGCCGAGTCTTGGATATTTTCTATTCTCTCTATGCACTGACTCCCTTGATGATCCCTTCTCATAAGTCTCATCGCTATAAATGCCATCTGTTCATGAAGACACCCAAATTTATTTTTCCAGCTGCATCCCTTCCCTGAATTCTGGATTTGTAGATATATCCAACTTCTTATTCAACAACATAACTTTTTGACTAGTAGGCATTTCAAACTTAGTAATATATAAAACTAAAATCCTGATTTTCCCTCCACCCCACCAAACTTGCACCTCACTTATCAGTATATGTCAATTTCATACTTTCAGTTGCTCACTACAAATCAACAACAACCGCCCCCCTTGGTGCCTTCCTAGAGTTCTTTTTCTTATACTCACAACCAATCTATGAGTAAATTCCAATGTATAGACCCACAAAACATATGCAGAATCCTGCTGCTTCTCTCCCATTCTTGGCTACTATTCTGCTCTAAGCTACTATCTGCTCTCACCTGCATTACTGTAATGATCTCCTCACCTAGTTCCCTGCTTCTGCCCTTACTCTACCACCGTCCAATCTCTACAGAGCAGTCAGAATGATCCTTTTAAAACATAATTCAAGTAATTCAGACCATGTCACTCACTCTTCTTTTCCAAATCTTCCCATCTCATTCAGAGTAAAAGCCAAAATCTTTATATTGGTTCATGAGGCCCTTTTTCAATCAGGCTCCCCAGACTTCTTTTCTGACCTCATCTCCTCCTACTTTCTTACTTGCTCTCTCTGCTTCATTACTGTTTCTCAAACATTCCAGGCACTCTTCCTCCATGACAGTTTGAGATTATTTATGAATCTCAATAGGAGAAAGATTATGCTTGTAAACTAATCTATTCTTCTGGGTGTGATACCCTTTGATTGTATTAGATTCAGTTCAGATGTCTTTGATTAAGTAACTTGCTAAGATTAGGGCTTTGATTCGACCATGTCAGTAAGGTGTGACTCAGGTTGAGTCTCCGCTCCTTTGGTGGGCTGATATAATCAGACACTCACTCAAGAAGACACACAGGAAGAGGAGAGAACTCTGTCATTTTGATCCTGCCATGTGACAGAAAGGAGAAGGCTCAAACAGCTAAGGCTCCAGGGAGAGATGAGCCATTTGCCTGGTAGCTTACAACTGACCTTGGGAAGAGAGGAGACTGATGTAGATAGTCCAGAGAGAAACGAGTGCTATGCCAGGAGAGAGAGGAAGCCCTGAGAGACAAGCCCTGTGCCAGCCTGCAGCTGAGAGAGAGGAAGCCCAGAGGGGAGAGATCAGCAACCATCTTGCTTCACCATGTGGCAACTAATTTTGGTAAGAGAGCAGCCTTGAGTTGGACTCTTTAGGGCCTGGTAACTATAAGCTTTTACCCCCAAATAAATACCCTTTATAAAAGCCAACAGATTTCTGGTACTTTGCATCAGCACCCCTTTGGCTGACTAACACACCCCCTCAGAGCCTTTCTTTACTTCCTGTCTGGAAGGATCTTGCCTCACATAATCCAGCGGTTTACTCTACTTCCACTTTGGGGCCTTTGTTCAAATAAAACCTTCCTAGTGACAGTTTTTGCTTTCATCCATCAAACACATTTTAAAGAACTCAAAGAAGAGGAGGAAAAGGCTATTATATTTACTCAAATTTTACCATTTGTTTTGCTATTTCTCTATTCTTGATGTTCCAAGTTTTCTTCTGGTATCTCCCTTTTCTATGAAGAAATTCCTGTAGTTATTCTTTTAGAGCAGATCTGTTGGCAATGAATTGTCTTAATTTTCTTTCATTTGAAAAGTGATTTTTACCTTCATTCCTGAAGTATGTTTTCATTGGAAATATAATTCGGGTGGATAGTTCTTTTCTGTCAGCACTTTACACACGTTATTGTACTTCCTTCAGGACTTTGTGGTTTCTGATGAGAAATCCTCAGTCCTGCAAATCATTGTTTTTGGTAAGTAATGCATCATTTTTCTCTGGTTGCTTTTCAAGTTTTTTTTTCTCCCTTTAATTGCCAGCAGTGCAATTATGATGTATATGGGAGTGAATTTGTTTGAGCTTATTCTGTTGGTGGTGTGCTGATCCTCTTGAATTTGTAGGCTTATGTCTTTCACCCAATTAGGAATGTTTTCAGCACTTATTTCTTCAAATAAATTCTCAGTACTGCATACTTTTTCTTTTCTTCTTCAGGGACTTTAATAACTTGAATGTTAAGAACTTTTGTTATTGTTCCACAGATAATTTTTCTTTTCAATCTTTTTTTTTTCTCTGTTGTTCCATTTGGGTAATTTTTAATGATCTACTTTAAAGTTCACTGACTCTTTCCTCTGTCATCTCCATTCTGCTACTGAGTCCATCTAGTGAATTTTAAATTTCATTATTGTTTTCTCATTTCTAAAATTCCCACTTCATTCTTTATATCTTCTGTTTGTTTGCTGAGACTTTCTTACAAGAGTGTTTTCCTTTACTTCTTGGAGTAAAAAAGTATATAATAGCTGCTTTAAAGTCTTTGTCAAATAATTCTCTCACCTGTGTTACCTTGGGATTGGTGTCTATTGTTTTTTCTCATGAGAGTGGAGATTTTCCTCATTCTTCATATGCTGAGTAATTTGGATTGAATCCTGGACATTTTGAATATTATGTTTTGAGTTTGTGTGTCTTCTTTAAATGCAATGGGAAATGTTGGTCTTTTGTTTTTATCAATTAACCCAGTTGGGTTCAGGCTTGCAAATCCTCTAAGCAGCATCCAGTGGGTTGTGGTTTCTGCATACTTTCTACTTTCAGAGCCTTTGCAGTGCCATTTGCATCTGTCCCATGTGTGCACCACCCAGCGGCTAATGTGGGACCTGTGTGGGCTGTGTGGTGGTCTCCCCTCAAAGGTCTGGGTATACTGTTTTGGTTCAGATACACACATGCAAGGATCAGGGTCAGATACAACTTTGTGGGGATGATTCTTGAGCTCCTCCTTCCCTACAAACCCTCTGGTACTTTCCAGTTGCCTGCCTTTTAACTCCTCTGGACAGATAGGTGGGCTTTAGTCACCCACTCTGTCATACACTATTCGCAACTGCTCCCACTTCTGGGTCCAGGCAGTGGAAGGAGAGAGAAAGAAAAAAAAGCAGTGGGGGTCTGCCCCCCCCCCCGTGGGACTACAGGTCCTCTGGCTGGAGAGGAAGGCTTTACTGCCTCATATTTTTAGCATCTCCAGGTCTCTACTGCCACTATTTTTGCTGACACTACAGGATTGCCTGGAATCTAGGGCATGTGAGGACAGAGGGAAAAAAGGAAGCACAAATTCCCCCAGTCCCTCTGATTGGTAGGCATCTGCTTTGCCACCCTCGATTCAGAACTAGTAGGCCTCCCTGGGGCTCTCTCAATCCAGGCCTGGGGATACCAGATTAGAAGTGGGAAACTCACTGCTGATATGGTGGTACTTTTAATTCTGGGATTCTTCCCTTATCTTCCTGCTTCCATTTACATTTCAGAGTCTTCAAATAGCTACTCCATTATTTCTATGGGTTTATATCTCCATTCAGTGAGAAAGATAGGGCAGAGTGTGCTTGTTCCATCTGCCCAAACCCAGAACCACCTTTCAAAGTTTTGAAGGGAAATACATTTGAGCCTAGAGCTATTATTAATTAAGTGTGAAGGATAAAAGCATCACTTTCAGAAATCCAAAGACTTAGAATATTTGCCTGCTAAGCATCCTTCCTGAAGACGTCATCATTGAGAGTGTACTCCTGCAAAACAAAGCAGATAAAATAAAAAAGAATACATGGAATCCTGGAAATAGTACACATATAGGAAAGAAGTGATATCCAAGATAATAGCTGTGTGGTGAGCCTAAAGGGCAACTAGTCCAATTAGAGCAGATGGTCCAATGCTTCTGGAATTATATTTCTGGGAAGAAAATGGATTCCATGTAATAGATTATATAACTGAAGGACTAATGATTTGAGGATGTACTGAAGGTACATTATTCTTTTCTCAAAAGGAAAGAAAGAAAAGTTCAGAAAAACATAAAAATCCCAAAAATAAATTAATTAAAGGTCCATATTTGAAGCAAAATAAATTTGCCATGTTTTGAATGGTGCTTGAGTGTAGGGAAAAGGATACGTCTGACCTAGATCATAGGAACGTTGTCCTTCAAGTAGCAAAGGAATCATGGCATTAGGTCCATTGAGGGAAAAAAATGTCATTAACTCACTTGCTATGCAGTGAATAATATTTATATAGAAATAGTAATTAAAATGCTGTATGAGAAATGATGGGTTATGTTATGCTGAGGTAGCAACCCTCAACTCTCACTGTCTTAACACACAAAAGTTTACTTCTTGCTCACCCTACATGCCGCAGTAGGTCAGCATGGGCTCTGCTTCGCCTCAGAAACTCAGGTGATGGAGGCCACCTGGGAGCTGCACCATCTGGAATATTGTTTCCTCAGCCACAATAGCAGGGGGAAAGAGACGGGCAAATCTCATTGGGTTTTCATTGTCTCAAACTAAAGATGGTGCACATGGTTTCTCACATTTCATTGTCCAAAACCAGTCATATGACTCCACCCAAGCGTAAGGAAGATGGAAGGTATAGGAAAGCAAATGGAGTATTTGGAGGGCACTACTGCTCACCATGGCTGTTCATTGGCATTCAACTTTTAGAATTATTTATATGAGAGGTTAGGAACTGGTCACCTGTAGCAAACTCAAACTACAGATGAGCCTGGTTTGAGAATAGAGATTTCTTTTTAAAAATTGAATATCTTTAAGTTGGGCACTTTGCTTTTAGCTCGTGCCAGTCCTCTGCTATGACTCCCAACCCACCTGACTCATTTACATTGCCTGTTTGGCAACCTAGGGCACTTTTGACCCTTACAACTCAATGCAGGGAACACTTGAGAGTACACAACGCAATGTAAATATTATCAGGTGGGATAATTAAAAAGTAAGTAGAACAAGTGGAGGAGGGACAAGATAAAGGAAAAATAAGTGTGTTCATGCCCTCATTTTGTGGAGCAGCAGGGCAAGAAATGTTATCTGATGTAGATGAAACAAGGCATATATTTACACACATTATTTTAAATGATAAATGTAATTAATAAAAGAACTAAAAAATAATAAGTATAAAAGTTGAAAATGGGAAAGGACATTGAGTGTGATATGAATATAAACCCTGATATTTTATAGTGAGTAATCAATAGGTAATATCTGTGGTCAATAAATTTAAAAACTGAGTTAGAAAAATACTGGTTAGCATAGGGAGGAAACTGCCAGAAGCCCTTAAAACAGAAATGGTTTATAATGGTTTCCTTTGGGGATTGGGACTAGAGGTAGGGAGGGGTAGGAGAGGAGACTGTTGATTTAATTATGAGAATGTCTGTAATATTTGATTTTTTAAAAAAACAAATTCATGCATTACTCTGACTCAAATATTTTGAAATTATTTTTTCAAAGAAGGGAACAGGAATTTGGGCATGGGGAGAGCAGAAAACATCACAGAGAGAAGGGGGAGAGAAAGAGTACGGGTGACATGGGGGAAGCTGGAGCCCAAGGAGAAGGGGAAAAATGAGGTGTTCCCCAATGAAGAGTAGCTTAGTATCTTTTAAGGGTAAAGAGCCTAATATGAAATTTTAGGTTGCTTATATTGTTGGATTATAAACCTTTGTCATTGCCCCAAACCTTGTTGTCATATGCTACAAATATAATTGGGTTTTATGTTTAATTAGGAGGGGAACTAAAAAAAAAAAGGACCTGAGCACCAGGTATGGGACAGTGATAAGTAGAAAGAATGACAGTGAGATGGAAGTGCAATAGAGTAGAAGCAAGAATTCAGAGACTGAAGGGGTCAGGAAGATTTAAGCTTTCTGGTATTCACAGGAATCTTGAGGAAAGACATTAGATTTCCTGTGGAATGTAGGGTAAAAAGCTTGAGTCAATTTTATTTAAAGTCAGAGGAAGAGTGACCTCAGCTGACATCTGGAGTATTTGTTATCTCATTTAATCCTCAAAGCAAGCTCATAAGGCATTTGTCCATCAATTCAACAAACACGTATGAAGTATTTACATATAGGACTCATCAGTCCTTACACTTTTCTCAAGGCGCTGATAGCTTAATGAGGGAGACATTAGGATACAAGGTGATAAATACATGCACTAGGTCCTGTGAATAACACAGAGAAGGAGCATCTAGACTACCCTGGGGATGGGAGAGAGGAGAAAGCTCCTAGAGAAGGTGACTCGGGCTGAATTTTAAGAAATAAACAGGAATTTGCTTAGCAGATAAAAAGGGTGCAGGTAAGGGTCCTCTAGGCGGAAGGAATAATGTGTGGGAAAGCACTAAAGCAAGAAACCATGTGACTCATTATGGGCACACCCCTCTCCCCGCTTTCCCCAGGCTGTGTGCCAAGGAGGGCAGGAGAAAGATCAGGAAGGGACTAGTGAGCCAGGCAGGGCTGTCCCTGAGCTATGTAGCGCCCATGTCTACATAAACTGTTTGAGTCACCCCAAATCAGCTGGTCAATACCCAATCTCCTGCCATTCCACAAAAGAAATACTGTGCTGTTCAGTGGGAGAGATCCACGAACCAGTTGCCCTCCTAGAACCAGTGCCAAGCCATGACATCCCAGGATAACTCCATAGACAGGGGTCCTTAGCGTCTCAGGACATTTGGCCCAGCCCATGTGTGGAGTAGAGTGTTGTGGAGCACCCCAAAGGGGCAAAGGAGGAGCCGGGATACACATGGATCTCTGCTCAGATCCTGATTATGACATGGGGTGCCCCCACTGCTGGAGCTGGCTGGAAGGGGACTTAGAAAATATGACCAAGGTATTCCAAAGCATAGGACACCTTCAGGCACAGGTTTGGGGCAGGGGCCACTGGCCTGGGTCTAAGGGTGGTACTGGTGTTAAGCTAAGTTTGTCTTCCAAACTGTTGAGAGCAATTGAAGGATTTGAAAAAGGCCTATGATATGATCTGGTTCGTGTTTTAGAAAGATGCTTTTGGCAGCCATTAGGAGGCAATCAGACTTGGTAGAGGAAGTGTGGGATGGGGCCACTGAGCAGGTAGATTTGAGAGGTTATGAGGCAGGCTCTATAAAACATGATATAGATTGGTGCAGAAGAAAAGAGCCTAGAATAATTCCCAGATTTCCAGTTCAGAAGATTGGATGGATGCATGCACCATTCACCAAGATCCAGAATAGAGGATTCAGCAGGGTTTTTTTTTGTTGTTGTTGTTTTTAAGAGGGAGGGAGAACAAGGTACTGAGAGTGGAACATGTTGAGTTTGAGGTACCTGTGAATTATTACTTGGTGATACAGAGCAGGTTGATGGATATATATAACCATCATGATCTTTTGAGCCAGATGCACTTGAGTAAAATAGCATTTTTATCACTATCTTTATCATTAGCCATGTTACCTAGCCTCTTATTCTTTAAAAAGAACAAAAGAGCATAACTTTGATGGCTGATAGCACAGTGCCTGGTTCATATTAGGTGTTTATCACATGGTGTTGAAGATGAAGAAGAGAGAGCAAGAGGGGTTTGGAGGTCATCAGAGAAATTAAGGCTAGAAATGTGGATTTGGAAATTTTAGAAGAGATAATTGAAACTGAGGTTGTAAATGATGTGACTGAAGGGAATACATGGAGTGAGAAAATCGGACGTTGGAATCGTTACTCTTGGGCTTATAGATAAATTGTCCAAGAGCACTCTGCCTAGGGAGAATATGAATCCACTCCTATGTGATTCCAAAACCCATATTCTTTCTCTACATCTTGGTGCTTTTTAACATATTTTTGAAGAAGGACTATGATTCAGTGGAGAAAGGGGCATAGGGTTCCTGTAGCATTGTAGGCCAAGGAAAACACGAGCTCCAGGAGAAAGCCATTGATTCTAGAGCTCAGCAAGGTGGATTTAAAGGACCATTTGGAGAGCACAAACTAAGTGTTACTGCTAATGAGTGTGTTTGTGTTGGGAAGGAGGAGTCCAAGATTTGTGGGGCCTGAAGTTTATTCAACTTGCAGTGAAATTTTAGCTTGGGTTTCCTCTGAAAGCAGAACCTGGGCAAATACATGTGTGCTTACAGTATGGCAGTTTGAGAAGTAATTCCAGAAAGTGGGAATGGAGGACTAAGAAGACTGAAGGAAGGGAAAAAATCCCAAATTAGGGTGTGTTATTGAGGTCACATCTGAAAACTGGGCTATATCCGACCTTCTATAGAATGCCTCCCAGAATTGTCCACCAAGGAATCAACTGAGGGAAGAATTTATCCATATCCTCCATGTTCCCACTGGTTAAGGGATTTCCCCTGGAGAATTAAGTTCTCCGCAGTTTCAGATTGCACTTGTCTTGAGGAATGGTCCCCTTTCCATCTGCAGTGAAGAGTCTCCTGGGCAGAAAGTAAAAGGCATGTCTGAAGCCCTGGTGTTCTCAGCATGAGGAAAGTCAAAGTCTTCATGGAGCTGTCTTCTGCAGCTGGACGTTTTTTCACAGTTGTGGAGAACTATAAGTCTAAGATCACGGTGTTGGCAGGGCCATCCTCCCTCTAAAGCCTCTAGGGGAGAATCCTTCCTTGCCTCTTCTTCCTAGCTTCTGGTGGCCCCAGGCATTCCTTAGCTTGTGACAGCAGAACTCAAACCTCTGCTTCGTGTGGTCATCTCTGCTCTGTGTCTGTGTCTCTTCTCTTCTTGTAAGGACACAGTCATATTGGATTAGGGCTCAGCCTGACCAGAATGATGTCATCCTAACTTGATTACAACTGCAAAGACCCCATTTCCAAATAAGGCCACATTCACAGAGACTGGGGGTTAGGGCTTCAAGATATCTTTCCGGATAACTCAGATAAATCCATAAGAGTACGCGAAGGTTATGGCACCAGAAATCTGATATGTAGTCCACCCCTGTGGTAGATTGAATCATGTATCCCAACAAAAAAAATGTGTTCTTAATCTTAGTCCACTTTGTTGTAGTGTGAATCTGTTAGAGAAAAATGGTGCTCATTGGGATGCAGAGACTGACGGTTGCAGACGCGAAGTTTATAGGGAAGCTCTCCCAATGGAGGGGGTCTGAAGAATAGACTTCAGCTCCCCCGCCGGCATGGCGGGTGTCTGAAGAGAGACTTCAGCCCACCCGTGGAAGGTGGTGAGGATATGAATTTATATAGTACATCAATAGGTGGGGAAACCTAGTACAGCCTGGGGCCAAGTGGCCAGGGGGGAGTGGGCTAGGAGGTCTTGGAATGTGGGAGGGGTTGGGGAGGGAGTGATGGCCTTATCTGCTCCACTTTGTTTATTCTTGGGAGGGGATGAGTTAAGTGGGTTATGGCTGGAGGCTGCCTTCCCTTAACCTATGCCAACAGGGGCATTGATTCAAGGTCCTATGACCTGTCAATCATTACAAACCTCATAAGGGGGAAACTCTAACAGAACCCATTTGTAAATAGGGCTGAAGATGTTATTAGTTAGGATGTGGACAGATAGAATCAGGGTGGGTCTTAATCCATATTACTGGAGGCTATCCATATTATAAAGAGAGGCTATTCAGACGCATCAGTGAGTGAAAGCCACAGGAGATCGAGGACATTGCCATGTGACAGAGCATCACCATCACTAGAAGGCTACTAACTCCAGGGGAAAGCAGGCTGACGTCTTGATTTTGGACTTCCCAAATTATGAACCAATAAATTCCAGGTGCTTAAGCCAACCCATCACATGGTATTTGTCGGAGAAGCCCCGAAAAACTAAGAAAACCCCTTACACTTCTCAGGTCCTCATGTTTCCCACATTAAGTCTGCTCTGGCACCAGGACATCAAGGTGGTAGCTGGCTAAGCCTCTAGGTTAGTGGAACAAACTTCAGTCCCCACTGCCATGACTGGTCCCCGCTGTAACTGATAGTCCTCATTTTCCTCCTCTGTTGACCATTATAGATTTCCTTCACTCTCATCAGAACTTCAGCTGGGTAAGGCTGTTTGCTTCTCAGGAGGACCCAGAATTTTATCCCTGAGATGTGTAAGCCCCTCTCCCTTTCAGGCTGTGGTTGCTGCCCATTCATGCCTGTCACCAAGTATGGAAGCGCCAAGAAATGCCTGACTGAATCATCCCAGTCCCAGGTAGAGTCTTCTCTATTCCTAATACATAGCAGCAACGCTAGCTCCTTAGAGTGATCAAGATCAATTTTTTGCCTAGTTGTCCACTAGCATGAGCAGTGTAAAATACCTAGGTGGCACACAGAGTTTCCAGTTCCATGGGAACTTTATTGTTCCCTGGGGGAATTGCTTTAGCCTTTCCCTTCCTACTGCCGGTGGATCAGGAACTCCAAATGCAGCAGAGCCCAGATTTACAGGGGCTGGAAGCACAAATTCCAGTCTTCCCTGCAAGTGGGTCACTGAGCGTGATAGTGAGAGGGACCACTCTAACTTCTACTCCTTGGTTCCTGAACCTGTATACTGAGGACACGGCACCATCTATCAGCTTTGCTTCAATGCAGATTCCATGGCCTGCAGAACAGTGCCCCAACCCCACAAGGTGCTGCCCCTAAGCTGGCACTTTAGTTGGGCCTTTAAGGACCATTCCATTATTTTATTAGGGCACCTGCTTCAGGGTGATGTGGCATGTGGTCATGAGCACATTGTCACACCTTTTTTGTTATAAAATGGGTCCCTTGGCCTGAGTTTACAATATGGAGGATCCAATGTCAGCAAATCAGCATTCTATAAGCCTTCAGCTAATGGTCCTGGCAGAGGAAATGCAGGCAGCAAAGGAAAACCAATATCCAGGGTAGGTGTCAGTTCCAAAAGGGACAAATCACTGCCCCCCTCCAGGGTAGAAGGGGTCCACTGTAACCAACTTGCCACAACGGACTGCCTCATCTCCTCAAATATGGTGCCATGCCGAGATCTCAGCGTCGGATTGCGTTCCTGACGTTTAGCAGTAGCCATAGCTAGGCCAGCCTTGGTGAGAGGGAGCCGCGCAGCTGGGCCTATGCAGGGCCTGCAGCCTCGTGGAGAAGCCCCAAGGCAGAAAGCAAAAGATGCGCAGAGCGAAGGTGTCAGCATGAGGTGTGACCAGATCCACACAGAGCCGTGCACTGCAGTCAAGGCTGAAATCAGACACGAGGCTGACAGGGTAGGAGTCAGGACACAGAACCTTCTGATCCTGTGGCCTTCTTTAAGATAAAGTAAAAAAAAATTTTTTTAATTTTACTTTTCAAAAGTAAAATTAAAGTGACTAGGTTGCTAGGTGCTGGGAAGACTTTTGCAAGTGAGCTGTTCTGATGGAGACACTGGGATGGGTGTGGGGTGCAGTTGGTGGAGGGCTTGGACAGGCCTTGTTTCCAATTCTGACTTGGTGCCTACTAAGCATCAGTGGTCCCAGCTGTAAGAGCCTTGGCCAGATGCCGGCCATGCTTGCTGCTCTGGGGGCTGCTAGTGCCTTCTTGGTTTAGCATCGGAGAATATCAGACAGGAGGGAGCTTAAGGACACCCTGCTCCCATCCATTTTACAGATGAGCAACTTGAGGCTGTAATTGGAAAGGGCAGCCAAGGTCACTCAGGCAGTTATTGGCAGAGATGGCACTAGAACACGGTGGTTTAGGGTCAACCTTGGAGACGTGGAACAGAAATTTCTTGGTAGATCCCTTTATATTTTTAACTGAGATTGTGAGCCGTTGCTCAGTAAAAGCCTGCATTCTTGACCCAGCATAAAGGAAGGGAAAAGGGAGAACTCAGGCTTTTTTCTAGTGGTCATTTGCCTTCTTTCCTCATTTCTCTATCCCAATATCCTGAGGGAATATTTAGATACAAACTAGATCAGGCATTTGCTATGCACCTGTTGCTTGCAATCTTCTTAAGATAATTTTTGCTTTGTTTTTGTTTTGCTTAGGTGATTTTTGGTTCTTTGCATGATGTGACGTTATATCCTCTTTTCTTCCTTCCTACCATTTAATTTGCCTTTTAAAGCCCACCCATCTAAGAGCTACCTATACCTACCTATCTATATTATCATCTGTTGTCTACCATCGTATTTAAACATTTAAAAGGGAAGGATGTAGCTTATGGGAGCAAGCCCTCTATGTCCTGGAACAAGTAGATGCTCTAAAGAGGACGCCCTGCACAGAAGTGTGTTCTGTCCCCGGCTATTGACACAGAGCAAGGCATAAGGAGTGAGAGAGTCCTTAGATCATCACGTCCCTTGCTAGACAGAGTCACTCCCTGCACCTCTCTGGAAGCCTCCCTTCTCCCAGTCCCTTTTGGTGTGCTGACCATACCAGCCAGTCAAACACATTGCCATTCTAATTTTGACTAGCCCAAGATGATGGAGGAGGAGCCAAAGGCGCTCAAGGGATAAAGGACACCAGGATAGAAGGAGCAGGAATCACTTGGATGTTTGTTCTACAAGGACAGATGATTAAAATAGCTGGCAAATCAATGGTCAGGTCTCTGCTTCCCCAGACTCAGCTGATCTGGTCTCAAGTTTGGGAACCCTGTGTAGGAGCCACTGTGTCCTGCACTTTCTTTTGTAGTCATTATGATTCTGTTAATTAATTACCTGTTCAAGGTCACCATAGTTTCAGCCAGGCACAGTAAAGTGCCCAGTATGTATTGTGCTGACTGACAGACTGACTGAATAAATGAATGATTTAGTGAACTCCCTTCATTCAAGGATCAAGTCATAACCTAAGATCCTCCTCCTCCTCCTTCCTCCACATCCCCGCTCTTTCAAAAACCATGAAGAGGGAAGCGGCTGTGGCTCAATCAGTGGGGCTCCCGTTTACCATATGGGAGGCCCCGGGTTCGGTTCCCGGGGCCTCCTGGTGAAGGCAAGCCCGCCCGAATGGCGTGGTTAGCTGACCCAGCGAGCACAAGCAGCAAGGGGGGGATAAATGAATAAATAAATAAAATCTTTAAAAAAAAACAAAAAAACAAAACCATGAAGACACTGTCTCAGGGAGAGAAGCTTCGGGGAGATGTAGTGCAGCTGGTACCGGCAGCCTGTCCTCTTCCCAGCTCTGCCTGCCTCCTCCTCCAGGCTCACGCTCACTCTCGCTGCTCCTCTCCCTTCTGCTCCTGCTTCCTCCCTCCCTCCTATTCTCTGTCCCTCCAGAGGCCCCAGACTCAAACTGCTGGGAAGTCTCTTCAAACAGGATTGAAATTGCTTTAAATATTAGAGGATTAGGGGAAGACAAACAGACCTGGGGAAGGTCTGTGTTTGGGGGATTAGGATTAGAGCTCCTCTGCTGTCCAAGCATTAGCAGAGGCTGTGCTGCTGGCCTCAGGCTCTGTCCTCGGGAGCCCAGGGCAGCCCGGGGTTGGCCCCCGGAACAACCCGCCTCCCCGGGCAGATCTCTCTCTAGTGATCCGTACCGGGGACTTTCAGACTGAGCCCGGCCGTGCAGTGCCTCTGCTGTTCTCCTTCCAGTCCTGCTCTCTCGGCAACCACAACTGAAGTTGTCTGAAATAAACCCTGTTTTCTACCACTGCCCATTACCTCAGCCAGTGACACCAACTGACCATGCCCAGGCTGGGTACTCTGCTCTGAACTAGGTGTGGGGAGAAGAGAAGGCCTGTGGTTCAGCAATATAAGGAAAGACCCAGTGAGTGCGGGGTGTCTGCCCACATTCATTTCTGTTAAATAAGCCGTCAAATGTATTATGACTTATGTCATGGCTAGTGCCCCCTGCTGGTTAAAATTCAGTATTTTTCACAGGAGATTTTATCACCAATCAGAGTCTTAGAATCTTAGGATTTGAAGAGACCCTAGAGATCTCAATTAAAGCAAACTTCCCTACAGCATCCCTGGTGGGTCCTTCCCCACTTTTTTCTGTAACCTCCTGGGTGACAAGAAGCAAGATGGCCCATTTCCTGGATGTCCAGTCTAAAATATTAGAAGGGTCTTCTCTGTACTGAAAATCTGCCTCCTTGTAGCAGCAGATACACTCTCTTGCTTTTGCACCCAGAACTAAATATTCATGTTGAAATCTCAACTTGAACTTCAAAGTGAGTAGGGAAGAATTTCTTAACAGGACACAAAAAGAATCATTACTGAAAAAATGGATACATTTGACCACTGTTCGTCAAAAGACCCTATTAACAAGCTGACAAAGGACTACAGGTCAGATTATATTAGGAATTCCTGTAAATACAGAGGGAAAAAAAGGCAACCTGATGAAGAAATGGGCAAAATTCTGGAACAGCCCTAAGAGTGGGCAACAAACATGTGAAAAGGTGCTCAACCTCATTAATAACCGAGAAGATGAAATTTAAACCACATTGGAATTGCACTACATACTCACTAAATTGGCAGGACATAGAAAAGTCTGACAGTATCACGCAGGGCAAAAGATGAGGTGCAAAGTTAAGTTCCATCGCCTCTGGTAGGATAGGATACTGGAACAATCAGTTTGAAAAACAATTTTTGTATCGTCTGATAAAGTTAAAGATATGCAAACTCTATGACCCCGAAATTCCCTTCCTAATTATACATTCCCAATGGGGGCATGTGTGCATCAGGATACACAAACAAGGTTGTTCCCAGTGGCATCATCAGTTCTAAGACCCAGAATGGAAACAGACTAAATATTCATTAACATCAGGATGGATTAACAAATTATGGTATGTTCATACAAGGAAAATACCATAGAGTAATTATAAGAATGAATAAACCAAAATTATATGCAACAACATGGATGAATCTTTAAAAAACCACAATGTTGCGCAAAGGAGGTTAGTATACCACACAACTCCATCTATCTAAAATTCAAAACCAGACAAAAATAATCAGCTATATAGTTTGGGAGGACATATTTAGGTAGTTAACTATAAACAAAGTTCTTCTGTTTTGCTTTGTTAAAAAGTGATTGCTTCAAACTAATATTCATGCCAGTTTTTACCCCTTGTATTTAAAGTCACCTTGGGTCAGGGGCCAGAGGACTCCACCTGCGTTCCAGAGCTCATTATTTCAGCTTCATATGGTACAAAGAGCAATCCTTCCCTTTCCTTTTTAACCTCAGGACTCACGCCTCAGAGCTGACTCTTCTGGGCAATTTTGATAGGTCCACAGTCCTGTTTCTGCCACTGTCTCTTCTGTTGTCCCCACATCTTCCCAACTTCCTGTCCCTGTTGCCCTTCTGATTTCATCTTAATAAAAGCAGCTCTTAAAAAAAAAAAAAAAAAAAAAAGTGATTGCCATAGAAGATAGATTTGTGAGAACTGTGGTTACCTCTGAGGGCAGGAAGCTGGGTATGGTTGGGGAAGAGGCAGGGGGTGGGGGAGGAGGCTAGCAATGTTACCTATTTCAAACTGCAAGGTGATAACAAGGGTGATTTTTTTTTCTTTTCAAGTGATTTGTTAAGCTATTTATTTCTTTTTCATACTTTTCTGCATTGTATTACATTTCACAACTTTAAAAAGCAGTTTTGAAGAGAGAAGTTTAATCTTGACTGCTACCATATCCTACTTAAACTTTCTCTTTTCCCAGCTAAACATCACTAGTTCCTTCAACAGATGTGAGTTCCAAAATTTTTGCTCCTTTGGACACCCTATTATTTCCATTTTCTCTATCAATCTAACTATCTATCTATCTAATCTATCCTCTATCAATCATCTATCATCTACCTACTACCTATCTATCCATCTATCTCTCTATCTCTGTGCCACCTATTTAAAAAATGACTGAAATCCTCATTACGTACAATAAGAAAATCAAAGGTGATAGAGATGGGGAAAATCCAAATAAGACTAAGCGCAAGTCCAATTTTTACTTTGTAAGGTTCAAATGAGGACAGATGCCATCAGTAAAACAAACCATTAAATAGTAAGCCATTAAATATACAAACCATTAGGATGAGAACAGAAGTATCTACACATTCATAATTTTTTAATCTCTTACCCTTGATGGTAATTAGTCCATTGACAAACATTAGTTGGTGTAAACTGCAAACAGGTGCCAACATAGGCAAAATCACCTGCAGAGATTCAGGCTGCATAAAGAGCTTGACCAGGACTGCAGGAAAAGTTCAACCTCATCACCTAGCCAGATGCGGCCACTGTCTTCCTGGGAGGCTTCTGTCTTGCAGCCCAGGGGAAGGAGATTTGGCTCCCCACCTCTCCTTGCTCAGGGGTTCTGGCTGGGCCTTGGGGCAGATCAGTCTCAACACCAGAGGCAGCCCCAGAAGACTGCTAAGCCAGCTTCCCTTATTTAGGAGCAACCAATCAAATCTTCTGCTCCCTCCCAGCCTGATACCCTAGGGAAGGAATAAAGCATGGGGAAAACCCAGGTCTTGCTTGGTCACTTACAAATGCTAATTAGCAAGGCTGTTTGGCAGCCTCAAGCCATTCTGATTGCCTGGGTAGTAGGAGGAATGCAAAATACACAGGTGAAGCTCAGCAGCCGACAGCCCCTGGGAATGGGAGCTGAAATGTTTCTCCCATCACCCACCATCTCCCAGGCACTGGAGACAGAGACACCTGTGTCTAGTCAATCAAAACATCTGTCTACCTGAAACTTCGCTCTAGGTCTTTATTTACCATTATTACTACATCAGACTACCCAGTTTCCACGATGCATGTAGCTCTCCTGGGGCCAGGGCTTACTAGCGGGTGTGCCTGCAGCCAGATCAAAGATAAAGCCTATCTGTCCTGCTCTCTGGGGGAGGGTAAGTCCCCTAACATTGGCTGCCTGTCCCCAGGAGACACTGCCTTCCAAATCACACTGACCAAAGTATAAATGGATCTAGGCAGGTTGGAAAATTTAATTCTGCTTTTTAATGAAACATACAGAGCTTGTTGATGAATATTTTCAGTTGAGAAGGTGCATCTCAAATGGGAAAAATAAAGTGTCTCCTGAGATTAAAGCACCTTCTTAAAAAATCTTCTAAGGCAGCCCAATCAGTCCAAGCATCGAGATTCAAATCAAGACCCACCAAACATTGTCTGAACAGCCTTGTTTCTCCAGACTGCTCCCACCCTCTCTCCCACCCCCTCCCTCTACCTCTTTCCTGCAAAGTGCCCTTGGAGGTTAGCATATGCTAATGTGTGAGGTCTTGTGACATAGGTGGGTTGTTCAGAGAGTGAGGTAGGGTAGGGCAGGTGTCTTCCTGCATCAGTGGGGACTGGGAGTCTGTGCTACACCACAGGGCTGGGCCCGACACACCAAGGACCCAGGAATCATCACTGAAGCCTGAATTCCCTTGTTGGGCCAATGTACATTGAGTACCTATTATGGGTAAGCCAAGAGCCACATGTGAATTCCTGACCTTATTCATTCTGTAGTCTTCTGGAAATTTCCAGGTTTTCTTCTCATGGAATTGTGGAATTTTTAGAGTGGGAAAGGACCTGTAATCTCTCTGTTTAATGACCACTGAAAACCAGCAAATCAGGACTTGAACCCAGACCTCTTGCATTCTTTCCATCACATTCAGGTTGAGCAGGCATCTTGGTATATCCCTGGGCATGTGCAATTACAAAATCTCAAGCATTTGACAGAAAGGGAGACCCAGGTAGACAAGAAGACTTGCCCAAGGTCACTCAGCAAATGAGGGCAGAAAGTGGGGGAGCCTTAATCTCTGGACTTGCAGGCCAACCCCATTCCCATTCAGCCTGTGGCTTTCTTGGGCTGGAATTTTCCTTTTACTTCCTTTTTCCTTCTCTCCTTTTTGAATTTTGCCATCATGTTCTCTTCACTTCTCCTCTCACATGGAAGGCTCCAAGCCACATGATGGAAATAACCACCCGTCCAGTAGAAGGACACACTCATCTTGCCATCCACCCACCCAGGGCTCCTGGCATCTTGGCCAGGACAAATGTCTGCTTTGGAGATGGGATCTGGAGATGAGGAATAATAATAAGTTGAGAGTTGAACAGGATTGAGCATTGCACACACCTCCCCATCTGCTATGTACAGGCTGCTGGATTTGCCTGAGATTAGGTCTCCGTTTCTGATCTGACAACAGATGCCCAAGCCATAAATAACTGTGTTTTTTCCCTTGAACTTTCACTGCCATCTCCCGATGTCTTGTGTCACATTGCATTCTGGGGAGAGGTACAGTGAAGCATGCTGCCACCTCCTCGTCCTAGCCCTGTCCCTCTTCTCTCTGCACTGCTGCCTTAGGATGGGCTCTGTAAACTGAAGAGCTATCTGCAGGGACAGAGGTTCCTGGAGAAGCCTGCAATAGGGACCCAGGAGCCCCAGCCCCCCATTCACCCAGTCCAACCCCAGCTTCTCTCAGGGAGACCAGAGTTGTTGCTTTGTCTGTGTGAGGTCATATGCTGTGAAACTGGACTCTCTTTACCCGTCTCTGCAGGATGAGGTGTAGATGAACCAATCGAGTGTGACAGGGCATGCCACTTGATAAGAAGATCTCTGACCCAGGATTTGGCAGAAACAAGGGAGGGAGAAGGGAGACTTTGCATGCAGCCAGGCCAGCTGGGAACTCCTGGACAATGGATGCCTTAATGTGGCACTGAGCTATCTGTCCCCAAGGAGAGACTCCAATATGTAAAGAACTATCTTCTCCAGCCTGCAGGGCATTACTAAATTCCTCTATTTCCCATCCTTACTGATACAATATACATCTCCCCCTGCCCCCATCGCCTTCCCTCACTCTCTTTAGCTATATTCGGTTCATTTGGAAAACCAGAGTAGTTCCCCTTGGTCCAGATAAAAATGGAGCATTCTATAATCCACAAAACTTGAAGCTTAGCTCTTTCAGCTTGTCTTCATGATGGATGAAAAATTGATAGGGGAATAGCAAATTCAGATGTTGGCAAAGGTTCAGAATTAGGACTTATTCCATTTTCTGCTACTCCGACTCCTTGCAGTAGATCTTCTCTCCCCCTCTCTCTTTCTCCTTCCTCTCCCTTGACCTCCTTTTCTCTCAATATCCTCTCAATCTCACTCCATCTCCCTCAATTCCTCTCCCAATCTCTCCCAATCACTCTTGTCTCATTTCCCTTCCTTATCAGCCTCTCTCCCATCTCTCTACGTTCATCTCTTTTCTGTCTTGACATCTGTCTCTGTTTGTCTTTCTGTATCTCTCTCCCTCTCTCACTCATCATTTCTGTCTGCAGACACCTGCCTCCATTCTCTCTGTCCCATTTCCCTTTCACCATGTCCTCATTTTCTCAGTCTTCAGAGACTACTGAGAAGGGATGCTCATGACATAAGCCATGTCCTTCCATGCCAGCACCTGACTTCAGATGACAAGGAAGTTCAAAGCAAAGGACACTTGATCCCTGGCTCTTCTAGCTGCTTGGTTCTGGGCAGCTACTCTTGGGGGGATCTCAACAGAGTGGTTCTCCCCGGGCAGACCAGGCTGAGCCTCTTTTTTTCCTACTCTCCGTCTCTTCCCCTTATCCCTTCTCCTGGAGGGCCCCAGACCCTCTATTTGCAGAGTAAAGAAATTCTTTCCTACTCTCAGCACCTTCGGGTCTTCTTTTGGCCTTCATGCAGCACTGGGTGTCTGCTCTAGATGTAGCATCTACATTCTCTTATGCAGAGTCTCTGCAGGATTAAGTGTTCGTGAACCTACTGAGTCCAACGGGCCATGCCACCTGATAAACAAGATATTTAAAAAACAGAAACAACAATCACGATGAGAGCAATGAAAAAAACCATTTTAGAACAGTTTGGCATTAATTAGCATAAAGCAGAGGACTCTAAGGGGAGACTGAGTAAAGTCTGCAAGTAGATAAAGGGATGTTTTTATAGGATAAGGCATGTACAGCTGGGCATGTATATCTCTCCTATGGACAAAAAAAAAAACCCTGGAGGATTAGCTGAAGCCATGGCTAGGGGTGGGTGTCTGGCTAGGAGGTGTGCGAGAAGCTAGAGGACATGATGCGGAGAGGTTGTGGTACTGCTCTAGGATAGTTTTGGAGAAGGTGAACACACACTGATGGAGTGGTACCCATGCTGTCCTTCTTTGTGGCAAATGATGGACAAGGCGAACGCCAGTTCCCTTTGTGTTTTTAGCTCAGATTCCTTGCTGCCTCCTTGACCACAACAATACTCAGATTCTCTGAGTCTGTGATGACAGATGCCTCATTAGCCCCTGTGAATGGCGCTGTAGCCCTGATACGTGAGCCATCGCAGGCATCATGCACCACTCCAGTGCACTGACTTGACACAACTCACTCCTCCTTTGGTGCCAGTTTCCTCCTGAGAGATCTCCTGCCCTCATCCTGCCCCGGGGTACCAGGTTTCATCCTCATCACCATGTTTCTTCCTCAAGACCTGGCCGCGTGACTTGGAAGTCCTCAGGCACTTGGGGTTCGCAGGCGTAGGTCTCCCTTCCTCCTGTCAGACAAGTGGCCTAATTCTACCGCATCCTTGGACAACTCCCACCTCACTCTGCCTAGCTTCAGCAGAATTTGAGCAGTGAGCATGAAACGAAGCAAGGCTGTGCAGTTGGCCAGCCAAGACCATTCTGCGGTCCCAAAATTTAAGACAGAGTCGTCAAGGTCTGAAGACCGCCAAAGGGCACCCTATTGAGTGAAACATACATTTTTAATAAACTATATTTGATTCCCATCATGGGCAAGTTATTAAGCCGTTTGACAGCCAATGGCATGAGGAAATGAAAGAATACCTTAAGAGTAGACATTTCTTGGCAGATAAGGGAGAAATTCAATGAGCTGGAGGCAATAGAAAAAGAAATGCAAATAAAGATATGATGGTTTTACCTATCTGCATATAGTGGAGAAGCCATTAATATAACAGTGAATAGTGGGATTTTTATCACTACTTGACTTGAATGTCTTGAAAAACTGTCTCAACCTTGAAAGGATCAGTCTTTGTAGCTCTGGACAAAACCCAGTCCTTTGTCTCAGTGTGGAGAAGATGAATTTGTTTTCTGATGTGTTTTCTCTCTGCTTCTCCCTTCCCACATCCTTCTGAAATGAGTTTTTGGGTTGGTTTTCCATCACCACCTGATTGAGAATTATTCAGGATAATGATAAGGAGTAAATGGCTCTTTCTCACCCAGAGGCACACTACTGAATTAATGGATGCCGTTCCAGGCTGGCTGCCTCTCTGTCCATTTTCCAGGTGATGGAGTGACATGGCTCACTCTTGGGAGCCCTTTGAGTCCCACCTCCTCCATGAGCCTTCCTTGGCCACCTTTGGCCTCCAGGAAGCTTCCTTCTTTCCTATACCCTGACAGACTGACTGATTACCTATATAGGTATTTGGGCCTGATCTTTCACTGCCCAGAATTAGTGGTTTTCTTTGTAAATGCCTATGGCTTGTAATTCCTTAGTAAGTTCTTCAAGGTTGGAGACTTCATTTATTAACCTCTATCCATAAGACCTGGGATAAACCTTGAGATGATCACAGTCCCTTCCCAGGTTAGGAGACCACCCTCTTGGGACATTTAGGAAGACAGAGTAGTAAGAACAGGTCATGCCACTAAGAGCAGGGTTTTTAACTTCAAGTCAGTGTTGGTATGACCTGGAGAAGCCCAGGAGCACATCCTGAAAGAGGTAGTGTGGCAATTCGATACTATTTATGAATTCCAAAAAAAGAGATATAGATTATGTTTGTAAACTGGTCTCTTTCTCTGGGCGTGATAACTCTTTGGTTGTATTAGATTCAGCTGAGACATTTGATTAAATTATGTTAAGATTAGGGCTTTGATTCAACCACGCCATTAGAGTACAGCTCAGTGTTGAGTCCCAGCCCCCTTGGTGGACTAATAAAACAGATTCTTACATGGAAATAGACACAGAGAAGATACACAGAAGATCCTGAGGCCCCAGGAAGAGAGTGAGCCTGATAGTCTACAGCTGACCTTGTGAAGAGACCAGAGCAGCTGAGCCTGGAAAGAAACAAGCTGCAGAGAGAGAGACAAGTCTTATGCCAGTCTACAGCTGAGAATGGAAGAAGCTGGGACCACAGAGCCTTAAGAGGAAGAAGGAAGGTTGAACCTTTGTAGAGGTCACCTGCCATCTTGCATCAACACGAGGCTACAGACTTTGGGTGAGAATGTAGCTCTTATAGTACCTTGAGTTGGATTCTTTACAGTCTTGTAACTATAAGATTTTAACCCCAATAAATACCCTCAATAAAAACCAACAGATTTTTTGGTACTTTGCATCAGTACCCCCTTTGGCTGACTAATACAGGTAGATACCTGGGATTCCCCAAATGCTTCCTTCAGGGGCCTCTCCAATGTTCTGTCTACCATTACTCTCCCAGACAGTGTAGAGAAGAAAGGATTGTAGATTTTATAAGTGTTGTGTGCCTCACAGATTTCCCCTTGCCTCATCACTTGCATTTGTCCCCAAACTCCAAAGTCTTCTACTCTGTACTGTGGGAATGTGGTCCTGAATCCTTACTCTCTTGACTAAACAGAACCATCACCTTCAAGCCATTAGGTTGAGTGAAATAAGCCAGACATAAAGGGACGAATATTGTATGGTCTCACTGATATGAACTAAACATGGTGGGTAAATTTATGAAGTAAAACTGTAGAGTATAGGTTAGTAGGAGAAAGGATTTGGGTTAAGAAGAGGGAGCTGATATTGAATGTATGTAAAATGTTTAATAAGGTCAATTGTGAATATGTGATAATGGATGGAGTTGATGGGTAGCACATTATAATGAGTATAACAAACACTACTGATTAATAAATGTGATTGTGACTGAAAGGGGTAGTCTAGGGAGGGTAATGTTAGTTGAAAGTCAGCTAAAGGATAATCTAGGGACTTTATAACATAATGATTTCGGTGGTAGATGAGGATTGTGGTTAATAATTGGACAAAATTAGACTTATTATTATTCTAGTAATGGAAGAACTTGTAGCACTGATATAAAGGCAGTGGCCACTAGAGGTTCTGAGGGGAGGGAAAGGGAAGAATAGATGTAACATGGGACATTTTTTGAGACATTGGAATTGTTCTGCATGACATTGCAATGACGGATACAGGCCATTATACATTTTGTCAAATCTATAAAATTGTGTGGTGCAAAGTGTAAACCATAAGGTAAACTATAGACCATAGTTAGTACAAATGCTTCAATATGTGCTCATCAATTGTAACAAATGTACCACAGTAATGAAAGATATTGTTAATGGGAAAAGTGTAGGAGGGGGAGGCAGTGAGGTATGTGGGAATCCCCTATATTTTTTATGTAACATTTATGTAATCTAAAGCTTCTTTAAAATAATAATAATAATAATAATAATAATAATGTAAATACAAGAATGTTCCTCTGCTGCCAGGTGTTAAGAATATGGTGATACATGGGAAAAATACAACTAATGTAACTTAAAGACTAGAGTTAACAGTAATATTGTAATATTTTGTAGCAAAAGCAAAGAAGGTACTATATTAGTGCTCAAAATTAAAAAAAGAAGAAGAATATAGAGTTTAGTTTTATGATATGAATATGATTGAGCATTTTGTTCTTCATTTTCTTTATTAACAAAGAGACATTGGTCATGTCATTTAACCAATCTGTGCTCATTTATGTATCTTTCTGAACACTGGAGAAGCAATTGAGTTTGTCTTTAGGATTAAATGAGATAAATGTGCCTGGACAGAATTTGTTAGAGTAATGCTTCCATAATTTGTTAAGCTGCCTTTTGTCTGTTACTTTATTTTTTTAAGTTGAAATAAAGTTTGCTTTAAAAAAAAATGTATATGTACGTATGTATGCTGGGACCACTTGTCACTATTGTCCCTACTACCACTCAAATCCAAGCCACCACCATCTTTCACTCAGTCTACTATGCCAGCCTCCCAACCAGGCTCCTTTCTTACCTCCCTTCCATCTATTCTCTGCAGAGCAGCCAGAGTGACACTACTAAGACATACATTACAGAGTGTCCCTCCTCTGCTCAAAACTCTCCAAACAGATCTCCCCCAATTAGAACAAAACCCAAAGCACTACCGGGGCCTAAAAGACCCAAATTATCTTGGGCTGGTGACATCACTGAGGACCACTCTTTTGGCTTAGGCCTCTCCAGCCATACCCTCTTCCTTCACGCCCATCAGCCATGCCCAGAACATTACCAGCTTCTATCTTTGTTGCCTGGAACACCTTTTCCACCAGACATTCACATTCCCCTTCCCTATTACTCCTTTCTCCTCTCTTCTCTAACATCTCCTCAGAGAGGCCTTCCTGAACCTCATTACCCCTTGCCCAAAATTCTGCATATTCTCCTAATATGCTCTGTTTTTCTTCATAAAAACTTATGACTACCTGCCAATACATTGATATGCTTAATTTTTAAAAATTATTGTCTATTTCTGCTTCTGAACTATAAAGTCCATAAGCACAAGGACTTATTTTGTTTTTCTCCCTTTTGTATTTCTAGCTCCTAGACCAGGCCTATGATCAGTGTTCAATAAAAATTTGTGGAATGAACAAAAGAATGACGGGAAGCAATAGCTGTAGGCCACTAGGAGAGGATGGAGAAATCTCATACACAGGGACAGAACCACAAATAAAGGCTTCCTTTTGGAGAATCATAGAGAGGAAGCAATTCAAGTAACAATTTCCTTCTGAGCATAGAAAAGATATGATAATGTGGGACTTGAAATAATAGAAGAGTGAGAAGCTAGATGGCAAGAAGAAAGGAAGACGATTCCTGTTCCTTGGGAAAAATGAGTAAGAAACAGGGATTGGCTCTGTATTAGTCAGTCAAAGGGTGCTGATGCAAAATACCAGAAACCTGTTGGCTTTTATAAAAAGGTATTTATTTGGGGTAGAAGCTTACAGTTACCAGGCCATAAAGCATAAGTTACTTCCCTCATGAAAGTCTGTTGCCACATGTTGGAGCAAGATGGCTGCCGACATCTGCAAGGGTTCAGGCTTCCTCTTCCTCTTAAGGCTCCATGGTCTCAGCTTCTACTAATCTTAGCTGTAGGCTGGGATAAGTCTTGTCTCTCTCCTGGGGCTCATTTCTCTCTGAGCTCAGCCTCTCGGCTTTCTCCACAAGGTCAGCTGTAGACTATCAGGCTCTCTCTCTTCCCGGGGCCTCTGTTGTGTCTATGGAGCCGTTTCTATTCCTCTGTGTTCTTTTCCTGTGTGTTTACTTCCAGGGTTCTAGCTCAAAAGCTTCAACGCTTTCCTCTGCCATGTAGTTTTCTTTGTGGGTCCCCACCCACCAAGGGGGCAGGGACTCAATTTCCTACTGACATGGCTCAATCAAAGCCTTAATTATAATCTAATCAAGTAAAAGTGAAACCTCTGAAGTTAATACCATCTAATACGCCCAGAGGAACAGACCAATTTACAAACACAACCCAATATCTATTTTTGGAATTTATAAACAATATCAAACTGCTACAGGCTCTTTTCCATACAGAGATTTTAGTCACTGTGTCAGTCTTTACCTGAGAGATACATGGCAGGAGAGGTCTAAAGCCTCAAGAGGAGGAAAGTGCTGACTTTGAGCCCCTGTACAGTTTTTCCGAGAGAAGGCCAGTGGACACACGCACGTGGTCAAGGGAAGGGGTCCACACTGGGCCCATAGACCCATCTCTATTTTACAAAGTCTTCTTATTCTTTACAAATAGACTTTATGTTTTGGGGTAGTATCACCTTTACAGGAATCTTGCGCAGGAAGTCCGATAGTTCCTGTATATTGCCCTTCCCCGATTTCCACTATTATTAACATCTTGCATTAGTGTGGTACATTTGTTGCAATTGATGAATCAATATTAATGCATTATTATTAACTAAATTCCATATTTTATGTAAGTCTTCACTATTTGTGTTGTATAGCTTAATGGTTTTTTTTGTGTGCATATATATATATTTTTTTTATTTTAAACTTTTTATTGTTGTAGCAGATATTCAGCATGATATTTTCCATTTTAACCTCATTCAAGTGTACAGTCCAGTAGTATTAATTATATTCACAATATTATGCTACCATCAGTGCTATCCATTACCCCTAATTTTCATCACCTCAATCCGAAACTATTCACCCATTAAGCTATAACTCCTTCTTCCTGACCCCTCCCCCATCCCAAGTCCCAGTAACCTAAAAATCATCACCTGCCTCTATGAACCTTGCTTCTTCTAAGTATTTCATATAAGCAATATCATAAAATATTTGTCTTTTTGTGTCTGGTTTATTTCCCTTAACATGATGTCTTCAAGTTTCATCCATGTTGTAGCATGCATCAGAACTTCATTCTTTTTTATGGCTGAATAATATTCCATTGTACGTGTTTACCATATTTGTTTATTGAATAATCTGTTGGACACTTGTGTTGCTTCCACCTTTTGACAACTGTGAATAACGCTGCTATAAACATTGGTATACGAGTATCTGTACAGATATCTGCTTTAAATTCTTTTTGATACATACAAAGAAGCAGGATTGCTGATCATATGGTAATTCTAATATCAACCTTTTGAGGAACTGCCAGACAGATTTCCACAGTGACAGCACCATTCTACAGTGCCACCACCTGGACTTCTATTTCTCCACATCCTTGCAAAACTGATTATTTTGTGTGTTTTAAAAATAATAGCGGGAAGCGGCTGTGGCTCAATCAGTGGGGCTCCCGTTTACCATATGGGAGGCCCCGGGTTCGGTTCCCGGGGCCTCCTGGTGAAGGCAAGCCCGCCCGCACGGCGTGGTTGGCTGGCCCTGCGAGCACAGGCAGCAAGGGGAGGATGAATGAATAAATAAATAAAATCTTTAAAAAAAAAAAAAATAATAGCTACACTAGTGAGTGTGAAGTGATATCTCACTGTGGATTTCTATGGGTTTTGACAAACGTTCAGTCATGCATCCACCATTAAAGTATCACACAGAATACTTTTGATGCCCTAAAACTGCCCTGTGCTCCACCTATTCATTCCCCTTGGCCAACTTCTGACAATCGCTGATTATATAGTATACTGTCTCTACAGTTTTGCCTTCCCCAGAATGTCATTTAGCTGGAATCATACAGAAAGTAGCCTGTTCATACTGACTTCTTTAAGTCAGCAATATGCCCTTAAGATTCCTCCAGATCTTTTCACGGCTTGATAGCTCATTTCTTTTTATCGCTAAATAATATTCCATTGTGTGGATGTGCCATGGTCTCTATACCCATCCACCTATTGAAGAACATCCTGGTTGCTTCCAATTTCTGGCAATTATGAATAAAAAAAAACATTGTGTGCAAGTTTCTGTGCAGACATCAGTTTTCAACTCATTTGGGTAAATATGTGCAATTGCTGGATCGCGATTAATTCTCAAAGAACCTCCTTAAATACCATTTTCTTTCCCTGATTGCCCCAGGCAGAATTACTTATACTTAGAACATACTTTTCTGACTGTGCACTAGTTTACTGTGCACATACCCACTTCTCCTGTTTGATTGCAATGGTCATGGCTGTATCTTATTCATCTTTGAATATTGCAAGTGGTGGCATTCAGTAAGTTTTGGTTGAATTAGAGTCCAACTCTATCTAGCCCATAGAGTTAAAGGAAGGGCTATTGTCAAGGACCAACTTTCAATCTCTGTTTCTCTCTTGGTCTCTCTCTCTCTCTGTCTCTCTCTCTTCTTGTCTGCCCCATCTCTTTGCCTCTGTGAGTAGGAGTTAAAAGCCTGAGTTTTAATGCAGAGTTGCCTCTTTGTCACTCACCTAAACTTGTGTTTGTTGTTGCCCTTTTATGTAAGGCCCATTTACCCCTGTGCTCCTTTGTTCTGATTTTGCCGCAAAAGAGCAGCCCCTGTGCTCTTGACCTCTACCTCCATCCTGCTGTCCTGTAACCTAGGTCTCTGTTCATTGAACCCCTCTGTCTGTCCAAGCTCCTCGGCTCACATAGTCAGGGCTTTCTGTGACCTGTTCTGGACTGTATTCCAATTTCCCCTTACCCACAGAAGTAAGTGCTCAACCCTCAACTCTCTGAAGAGGCTGATTTAGCAAGGTGCCTCTATCAGAGGAGGCCGTTGGGTCTCAAGGCAGGAGACGGTGTCTGGGTGTCCTCTATTGGGATGGATGTGGCTGCAGCAGATGCAACTGTTCAGGGGAGAGTGGACAAGCGGTGCTGGCTGTCAGGCATTGTGTGAGTGAGTGGGCTGTGTATTGAAATAAGCCTACGCCTGACCAGGTTGTCTCCTGGGGTTTTTGTTTCCAGTTCTTCCTGTCATCAAACTGAAACCTGTTTCTCAGAGCTCAGCTCCTCTAAGATTGCTGGATCAAAATTGAAGCTTACTTGCCATTAACTTATTCACACAACACATCAGAAACCACGGCCAACTTGTTGTTTAGTGACCACGGTGTTTAATAAGACCAGATTAAAGTTGGATTAAAATTTGACCTTTGTCTTCCTTTGCTCTTCTCCCAAGGCAATATAATCACAAGCAGAACCTTGGAAAATTCCCTGTGTGCACATCTACTATTCCAGTTGTACCTTGTGCTTCTCCCACTACCATGTCTTTCCCTCCACTTTTGGGAATCTTTGCAAAAGAGCCACATTCCTTCTCAGAGGTATGTCTTTGCACGTGCAGTTAACCCCACCCAGAGGGCCTTCCTTCTTTCTCTCCCCTTACAAAGCCTCCCCAGCTAGGTTGTTCTGTGAATGCAGAGACCACGTAAACCCTCTCCCCATTTACCAACAACTAGTGTTGTGCATTCGAGGAGTAAATTGTGGCTCCCCACCTCCTGGGTATATCCAGTGAGAGTAAAGAGGGTGGCTACTCCCCTGGCATATAGTCTTTCTTCCACCAATTTTCTCTAATGATACTGAATACAATGTATCTTCAGATCTCCCATAGTATCTCATCCATTGCTCAAGTACAATGCCTCCCGATTGCAATTAGTAAAAAAATTATTAAGAACATACTGTGGGAAAACAGATGTGGCTCAAGTGATTGGGCTCCCGTCTACCACATAGGGTTCAATTCTCGGGGTCTTCTGGTGACAGGCAACCTGGCCCACGCAGTGAGCTGGCCTGAGTGGAGAGCTGGCCTGCACGGAGAGCTGGGGCAGCAAGATGACGCAATGAAAAGAGACACAGAAGAGAGACAATAAGAGATGCAGCAGACCAGGGAGCTGAGGTGGTGCAAGAGATTGAGCACCTCTCTCCTACTCCAGAAGGTCCCAGGATTGGTTCCCAGTGCCACCTAAAGAGTAGACAAGCAAACACAGAAGAACACACAGAAAGCATACAGCAAGTGCAAAACAACGAGGGTGGGGGGAATAAATAAATAAAATCTTAAAAAAAAAAAAAAAAAGAACATACTGGGAGCAAATGTGGCTCAAGCAGTTGGGTGCCTGCCTCCCACATGGGAGGCACTGGGTTTGGTTCCTGGTGCCTCCTAAAGAAGACAAACAAACCATTAAAACCAATGAGCATACAATGAGCAAAGTCAATGAACAGATAATGAGGAAAAACAATGAGCAAACAGCAAGCAGGCAACAAGCAAAAACAAAATGAGCAGAGAGTGGATGTGGCTCGAGTAGTTGAGCGCCCGCCTCCCACATGGGAGGCCCCAGGTGCGGTTACTGATGCCTCCTAAAGAAAAAACAAACAGACAACAAACAGACAATGAGAAAAAAAAAAAAAAACAATGAGCAGACAACAAGCACAAAAGGACGAACAAAAACAGTGAGCAAACAGAGGAGGGAGCCATCTGGGGGTGGGGAATAAAAAAAATAAATATTAAGAAACAAATTATTAAAAAAAAAACAACACACTGTGTAGGCATTGTATCAAAGACTTTACATGCTTTATGTCATTTAATTCTCACAGCAACCCTAGAAGGGAAACATTTCCACTATCCCTATTGTACGTATGAGAAGGCTGAAGCTTAGGGAATTAGGTGACTAGACCTTCTCCATAAAATAGAATACAACTTTGCATAGGAACACTTGATCAATCATGACAGTAGGACTTTGCAAAGAGGCATGCAAACCAACTGGTCTTTGGCCATGGTAGGAAAATCCAGCAGAGTCTAAAGATTGCTAAGGGAAGGTCCAGGATTTTCTCTTTCATAAGTGGGTTCCATGGTGGCTATTGTTGGTCTCTGATTGTAGCTGTTTTGCCTCCATCAGCTAGGTGTGTTGTCTGAGTCCTGGTGAAAGAAGGGAGGTTGGTGATAGGCAGTGGGATGTGTGTGTGCACAAGCTCGAGCTCATATACGAGTGATCTGAAGGGGAAGGCACTAGGAAACCTGTTCAGGCCTGGGCTCTTACTTCTGAATTTAGCCACAAAGCAGCAGTAAGCACTTTGGTGAACTCTGTGAGGTTATAGAGGCTGTCACTCAACAGAAAAGGCTTTGATAAATACAGGTCTGAATAGCCACCAGCAGCCTCGGGAGCTGGTAAGCCCAGACTGCATTTTCTTTACTTCAGAACTCTCTCCTGACTCCCCAGAGCAGACAAGACAAGAACCTGCAATGACAGTGTTTCTCGGCCTATGAAGCCTAGTCACAGCTCCTCTGCTATATGGCTACCGTGACGACTTGGAGAGTTTGGCAGTGCAAGGGTTAGTCTTCTCTTTCACAGAGGGCACCGTTGAGGCTCCGAGAGACTGATCACAGCGCAGGGAGTGGCACGCCCGGGTCTGCACACCAGTTCTTTCTTTTCTTTTTTTTTGGCAGGCAGAAAGTTTATTGGGAAGCTCTCCTAATGGAGGGGGTCCGAAGAATAGACTTCAGCCCACCGGTGGAAGGGTGGATGTGACTTTATACAGTACATCAGTTGGTGGGGAAACTGAGTACAGCCTGGGACCAGATGGCCAGGGGGGGAGTGGGTTAGGAGGTCTTGAAATGTGGGAGGGGTTGTTGTGCTTGGGCCAGGAGGGGGCAATGGCCCTTATCTACTCCACTTTGTTTATTCTTGGGAGGGGATGAGCTGCCTGTAGGCTATGGTTTGCTCAGTCGAGTAGGTGGGTTTGCACACCGTTTCTGAAGCCTGGGTCCTGCATGCTTTCCTCATGACCCCCTCCTTGGCTGAGCAGCTAACTAAGCCTGGGCAGCCTCCTCTGTCTTGGGGCCGGGAGGCTCCAGAAGGGGCTGAGATCATCTCATCATTTCTTGTTTAGTGGAGCTGCTGCTCCCCAATCAAGTAAGATGTCTCATTCTGAGCAGTTTGTAGGTCTCTGACATGCTGATTTATGGTAGATTGAATAAACTGAGGTTTCCCGAGTTTATATGAGCCTTGGACCTATGTGAGTGTTGACATCTGTTTGTGAGGACTTCTTTTTGAAAACATCTGGAAGACATGAAATTATGAAGGAGCACAAAATCCAAAGTATAATAAACCCCAGTTATATATTTATATGCATGTCTATTTGAAGAATCTGTTCCTCCGTTTCCTCATCTGTAAAATGGGGATAATAATACTTGCCCTGACTGCTTCATAGGGCAATTATGAGAATCCAGGGTAGTAATTCATGGGAAAGCACTGTGTGAAGTTAAGGTACCATGCAAATCACAGTTATTATCGATGGTATGAATTCACTGGACTTAAAGTGGAATTTTATAATTCAGAATGAAAATTATTTTTCTATATGCCAAAAATTAAATTAAATTAAAACACAGTGTCTGCAAGGTTTCACAAACTTGTCACATGCTTCATCAGGATAGTGGGATAAAGGGGAGCTGGATCTGCTATTTTTCTGGCATTGGCAGGAGTGTATGTAGGGCGAGTGGATGTCCTGTGGGTGTTTTCAGTTTGTCTGTCCTCAATGGGTGAGGCAAATGGAGAGGGGTATTAGTTAGCATCGTTTTTCAATAGCCTTGCAGATAGATTTAGGACCTTGATGCCACATTGCCACCCCCTTCCCTCAACAACCCCAGCTACTCCTAGTAATCAAGTGCATAAAATAATGCTTTTCCCACTCTATAGTATAGCTAGCATCTCACTTTTGACGAAAAGGCAGGCGATCCTTTCAGAAGCTGGGCTCGCTGAGGTTGAGGCCTGAGCTCCCCAACCTGCCATTGCCCTAAACAAGCCTCTTGGTTGCACAAAGCAGCCCTGGGTCCAGAGCCTGCGCCGGCTCCCTTCTTGTCCTCTGCTCCCTCAGCCTCCTGCCCTTGTGGTTCCCAGAGCTCTGGGAAGCGTGTGGGATCTTCCCTTCACCATCTCCTGCTTCTCCGAAGAAGCCCCGCCCTCTCCCCTTCCTTCAGCCTAAAATGCTGCATTTATCTCAATGTCATTTCTTCGAGATGTGAGCTGGAACAAATCCGGAGCAGCTGCTTCGTTTCTAAGTGTCCTTTAGGGACCCCCTCGGCAGACACTTTGCAGAGTATAATGATGACATTCTAACGAGCATTAATGTACATGTTGTCATTTTTCTATATTTACTCTTCCCGCAGGAGGCATAGCTCTGAGAAGGGAACTCAAAGAGCCCGGAGACAGGGAGACAGTTTTGTGAGCAAACCTCACGGCCAACCCGCTGACCGAGAATGCCCACTGCTGAGGAGAGCAAAGCTTGGAGGGTGGGCATGGAGATGGAACATTCTGGAAGCCAAGAGGATGGGAAAGGGGAGCAGGAGTGGAGAGAAAGCCTGGGAGAAGTAGGAGGCAAGGATTTGAGAGGTGATAAGATTTCATGATTTGAGATAAAATTTTCTGGGTCAAAAATAACATTTTCTTCAATCCATGACCCATACTTCTGTATATTGAGCCAATTCCTTCATTCCTTCATTTGTAGTTAATCTATACTTATGAGCCCTTCCTACACAGCAGACAGTGTGTTAAGCACCGAGATGCACAGGCAAATCAAAAGGCTGGGGCCCTCTCTTAGAACTTAGTCCACCGAGGGTGGATAGCGAGGCCTGTGAAGGCTGCTAATTATTGTATGCCACTAACTTCCCAACAACCCCAGGAGGTGTGTTTTATGAACAGAAAAGCTCGGTGTGTGGACGGCCAAACCAAGATTTCAACCTAGTTCTGCACAGTGGTCAGCGATCTTTCACCTTACAGGAAACATAGGTGTAGGGAAGTGGGTAGAAACTAAATCCCAGTTCTGTGGATCCTGGGAGCTCTAGGGGTCTCTGGGGATGTTTATTCATTTATTTTATTTATTTTATTTCTCATCCTCCACCCCCTTGCTTGCACTTGCTATCTGCTCATTGTGTGCTTGTCTTCTTTATTACTTTTTTTTAGGAGGTACCGGGAACTGAACCTGGGAGGGCCCATTCACTTGCGCCATCTCTGCTCCCTGCTTTGTTGTGTCTCTCATTGTGTCTCTTCATCGTGTCATCTTGTTGCGTCAGCTCGTTGCGTCAGCTCGCCACACCAGTCCATTGTGTTAGCTCACTGCCTTGCTGGTCTTTTTTAGGAGGCACTGGTAACTGAACCCAGGCCCTCCTATGTGGTAGGCGGGCGCCCAGCTGCTCGAGCCACATCCACTTCCCTGGGGGGATGTTTATTAAGGACTGGCAGCCAAAGGACATCAAGCAGCAGAGAGCAGGGAGATTCCTTTTGCTGAATGCTGGATGTCTATTAGCCGAGGTTGGAGGCAGCTATGTAGGAAACCCCAGTGACTGCTCCCAACCTGACTCCAGTTTTCCCCCACTGAATAGGTTCTGCAAATATTTCATAATGTGTTTTCACTAATTAATGAATTAATCCATCATGAATTATACATTTATATATTTCTTTGCTGTTTGCAAAGCTTTCATATTCATTATCATGGTAATAACTCTATGAGGTCAGCAGGGGAAGAGTTATTACCCCCAGTGGATAGACCAGGAAATAGGGACTCAGAGGTCAACTTGCTAAAGAGCATCCAGCCAGGGAGCAGCAAAGCCAGAACTCCAATAGGAGGTCTTCTGACCCCAGTCCTCTTTCTTCCCAAAGCCTCACAGCCTACCTGGGCCCTGTGAGCTGGTCAGGCTATAGAAAGCCTCCTCTACATTTTACTGATGATGACCCTGGAGAGGTAAAGTTTCCAGCCCAAGGGCATCAGCTGTCCCATACCAATATTCTTCCTGCAAACATGGAGCCACCTCAAACTGAGCTTGGGTAGGACCTTGCTAACTATATCTCTGGTCTCTGTCTTTAAGAAGCAGATAAGAGCATGCGTGAAACACTTGGAAAGTATTTCAAAGTCTCATACAAGGAAACCTGTCCATCCCAGGGGAAGAAAGCAAAGCCAAAGCAGGAAGCCTGTGGGGTAATACTTACCAGGCTCTCAGAGAGCTGAGGTTTCACTAGGGCACACAGAGAGAAGGGCTCCTTCAACAGGGAGAGGGAAGATTCCTTACTTTCCCTTAGATGAAGGATAAGGTCAAACTTCATTCTCTCCTGCACACAGATTTTATCTGGGTGGGATTGTATCAAATAAATAATGTATCAGAATATTCCTCCCTGGTTACATTAGCCCATCAGGAACAAGAGCACAGCTCCGGTGTGTGATAAGTGGTAATAAATGGCAGTGCTTGTTGGTGGAAATTTTTCTGGCAAATTTCCGAACCAGATTAAAAAGTAAATTAGATTTCTTCTGAAGAGTTATTTTCAAGGGTTTTTTATTCACTGACGTGTGTATGCAAGATTGCAGCTTTGCCAAGGGGGAGAGAACAAAGCTGAAAAAAATAAAATAAAAATCAGCACGCAATTATCTGTCTGAACAAGGCTATCGCTGGGAAGGCACCTAATCAAAGATGTCTCAAATTTGCTTAAAATACAATGTGCAATATAAAATGTATTTATAATGTGCCTCCTATGCTCCAATGAAATTGTTATCGGGATCAGGCAATTGCAGGAGACAGGGGTTTTAAAATGGAATGGATAGAATCAAGTCAGTTATTAATAATAGGTGAATAAAATACAGCCTTTTGGAGAGTACTGTTTTGTTTTGTTGGATTTGTCTTCTGTTGTTTTTTTCTCTTGATCAAGTCTTAAGTCATATGTGTGTCAAATACAGATGACTCTTGTTCCCTTCCTCTGCCTGCTCTTAGCAGACCCTCATCCTCTCTCTCCTTGAATGATTCCAAAGCCTCTTGACTGGCTTTCTTGCCTCCAGCCCACCCACCACACTGAGCTGAGAGTGACCTCCTGTTAAGCAGATCTCACAGTGCCATCCTCTTGCCTAAAAACCTTCTAAGGCTCGTCATTGTCGTAAAATAGAGTTTAAACTCCTTAGTCAGCCATGTAAGAGCCTTCATTTTCTGAATCCAACTGGCTTTCCAATCCCATTTTGTGCCCTTTGCCTCCCTGCACTCTATGCTTTCAGAGAGGCAGGGAGCTCTACAAACCTTTTCCAAGTCTCCGCTGCCTCCCAGTGCCCCCGACTACCCAGTAAATAATCAAGAAGTGAACAAATGGGCAGAGGGATATAGTCCCGGGTCGGGGGGGGGGGCCTCCAAGAAAGAGGTAAGTGTGACAGCTTAAAGTTCTTTTATGAATCTCCAAAAGAGAAAGATTAATGTTTTTGAACTAATCCATTCCTGTGGGTGTGAGACTCTTTTTGAATGGACTGTCAGTGAGGCATGACTCAGGTTGAATCTCCGCCCTCTTACTGGAGCCAATGTAAACGGAGACACAGAAAGAGATACAAACACAGAGGAAAAGGAAGCTGCCGTATTGATCCTGCCATGTCAGAGAGAGGACTGCAGGAAAACAGAGAAGCCCCCTGGGCTGAGAGAGGCCCCAGAGTGTGGAACGAGCAGAGCACAGAGGCATGGAAAGAGGTCCCTGCGGGGCTGGGCCCACGGAGCAGCGTGAGGCTCAGGAGAACCTGATAGCTCACAGCTGAACCTGAGAAGAAAGTGGAGCAGCCAAGACTGAGAGAGAGGCTGAAAGAGGCAAGCCCTGTGCCTGGTTGCTCACAGATGAGCTCCAGGAGCTGGGCTCTGAGGGACGGTGAGCCTGGAGGGGAAGGCAGAGATTGGTGGCCTCTTCACTGTGGCAGGACGCTAGCATCAACAGTAGCTGACTTTGGTGAGAAGGCATCTCTGATGGTTTTTGGACATTTCACAGCTTTAGAACTGTAAGCCTTTCCCCAGATAAATTTCCCATTATAAAAGCCAACCCATTTCTGGTACTTTGCATTGGCAGCCCTTTGGCAAATTAAGGGGGGAGGGCATCATTAAAGAGAACCTTGGGATCTCCAGAGTAAGAAAGGACTATGGCCAGCCTCCATTGCTGGACAAGCGGAGGCGTTCATTTAAAAGGGTAATCTCTTTCCTAAAAGGTACTGGTAAAGGAACGATGGACTGGGTTCACTCTACATACCTACTGAAATAAATAGCATGTTGGTTAATTTTAATTTTTCATCAAAAGTCATGATACTTTCTGGATTAGGAGTTATCCAAGACTTGTTTCTTTTTCTCTCTTCTTGTTCACACCCATCCATTGGCCATTTCAATGCTCAGAAGCAGAAGCAAAGAGAGCTGAAACTCAAACCATGTCATTATAGTTTCCCTGAAGAAAAGATTGCAGTAGATAATGAAGGTTTTGGCTCTGAGCTAAAAGGAGCCCTGTGGATTTAAATTTTTTCTTCTCCTATCCCTTCTCCTACCCAAAAGGTCCCATTACCTCTGCTAGGGAAAAAAAAGGGGGGGGGGTGGGCGGTGGGAGGGGGTGGCCTCTGTTGTCTTCCAGAAAAATGGAGAACTTTAGTATTTTTCTAAGCTCTCCCTGCCCTCCCTTCGCACAGGTTATTCACATCTTCCTCCCTATAAAAACTTTCTAGCCTGGGAAATTCATTAAATACAATCCCTCAATATAATTTACAATGAATATTTTCCTTCATCCTGAAAAATTAGAAAAAAAAGAGGACCGTCAGGGTCTTATCGTGTAATGTGAGAAGGTGAAGGCTGGCAAGAGAGGATGCAAAGGACTGGGGCCCAATCACGCAAATTCAATAGGCCTTGGAATTACCTGAAGGGCCACTTATTTTCATCCAGCCCTTACCAGCCTCCCTTGGGAAGCCGAGGGATGAAGGAGTAGAGAGGCTTCCAGGTGCTTCTTTCCCTAATGATACTTCCTTTCACCTCAGGAGGAATAGACTGTGTAGTGCCCGCTCTCAGAGAAGCTGGCCTTCCGGTTGCTCAGCGCGGGTCGAGCTCGGTATGGGCAAGTCATGTGTTCTAGCACTCTTCAGAGAACAAGAGCCCAGGGGAGTCCCTGTCCCAGAGCATTTGGTGTCTGACTCAAATTCAGGGTGTTCACGACCCTGCCCAGGAGCCTTCTGTCTGACTGAAATAGGGTGAGGGGCAGGTGTTTCAAGAGAGTTGGTGAGATTGAACCCAGGGACGAGAGGAGGACTGGCTACAGCCAGTGAAACCCAGCTGGGTCTCGAGTCTGCCCACAAAGACTAGATCTACTGAAACAGATCTCACTGGAGTAGATGATGGGGATGAAGGAGGAGGGACTTTCATTATGTTGTAAGCGGCGACTGTTTATATCTATCAGCCCATGACGGGATCTCATCCTGAGGTCGCCTTCTCCCAACTCTGTCTCTGTGGTGTTTGAGCCGTAAAGAAACCACACTTCCCCTGCCCACTGGCCTCACAGTCACCTCAGTCCATGGATACTCCAGACTTGGCTATGCCTAGGGCAGACTTAAGCCTACTGTGCTGTGGGGGTGTGGGGGTGGGCAGAAGCAGGCCCTAGGGACAAGGCACTGGGAGCTGAGAGAACCCCCAGAGATTCTCTGGAGCCCATTTCCTTGTACCCCATCCCTTTTAGCCACCCACCCTCCTTTCTTTATCTCCTTTTTCTTTTATTCTCCTCCTCACACTTCCTACTTTACCTTTGCCCATTTTCTTTCTTTTCTCCCCTTTATTTCCTCTCTGTTCCCTAATGTTCTTCTCTTCTCTTCCCTCTTCTCTTTCTTCTTTTTTTTCTTCTTCCTGGACTCCTTTTCCTTTTTTCTTTACTCTTTCTCTTCATTTTCCTTACCCTTCATTCTCCTATTATTCTATAAGCAGTTACTAAACATCACATATTCCAGGCTCACAGGTGGAGTGAAAAGATACAAGGATGAACACGATACAGACCCCACCCCAAGGAGCCCATCTAGTGTGGGAGACGAGGAAGGAAACAGAAAATCGAGACATAATGTGACATGCCAGCAAGGGGTTTACGGGGTGGAGTGTAGTCTGAAGAAGGAAGAGACTATTTTCTTCCCAAGAACTCAAGGAAGGCTTCACAGGGAACATGATCTTCAAAGTTGTGTGGTAAGACAAAGAGCAGGAAGACTTTCCAATCAGAATGAAATCCAAGGACAAATGCACAAAATCCCTGTCTTGTTTGAAGCCTGGCTGATGTGGCTGGAGCAAAAGATACGTGATGACAGGGCAAGGGCCATTGTCACAAGTTTGAGGAGCTTGATTTTTTCCCTTGCAGGCCATGGGGATTCTTGGAAGGTTTTCAAGAAGGGAAAGAACAAGTTGGCCTTTCTTCTTTTTTTGCTCTTCTCATTCTTCTCTATTTCAACTTCTTCCATATCTTTCCCTCTCTTTTTCTCCTCCATCCCTTCTCTCACTGAGCAGCTGCCTCTCCTCAGTGCCACCAAGGCTTACCCCAGCTGTGACCTGTTCTGGCTAATGTCAGCCCCAGATTTGGGGCCATCCATGTACACAGATCCAGTTTTGGAAGTAACAGCTTCCTTGGAAAAGGGCACTAGGCACCTGCCTCTCCCTGCCCCTAAACTCTCTCTTCCTGTCCCTTTTGATGTATGCTTCTTGCCCTCCTGCCCCTTGTTTCCCCAGTTTCCCCATCAGGCACTTTCTGCTCTGGAATGAGTAGCAGTCCACAGTCTCCGGCATAGCCTTGGGGACTCAGGAGCAGGGAGGTGGGGGTAGTCTCTCCTGCACCTTTCAGATTTTTAGACCAGCTGCTTATTAAGAACTGAGTTTTCTGTCTGGGATTTTAGCCTTTAAGGGCTGAAAGAGCCTTCAGAAATAATACTAATACTCTTATCGAGCCCAGTACCAATATCAATACTTGTGCCAATACTGACGGCAATACTTATATCCATGCTAATACTAATGCCAATATTTATATTATTATCAGTACTAATACTAACACCAATACTAAGAGTAAGCTTTGTACAGTGCCTTACAATCTAAGTACTCCACTCACTGGGAGCGCTGCGTTCAAAACTCACCACAGAATCAACAAATGTTTGCGGAACCCCTGTTCTCTACCAGGCATTGTGTTAGGTGCTTCATATATGTGCTGTCTCATTTAGTGCTCACAGAAACCTCGTGAGAAAGACATTTATTATTTTTATCTCATATATGGAAAAAACTGAGGCTCACAGAGGCCAAGTGATGTAAGCAAATTTCCACAGCTGTTAAAGGAAGAGCTTGGTTTTAACCCAAGTCTTCTGACTTCAAGTCCAGGACGCTCTCCACCTATATTTTATTATCCACATTTTACAGATGACAGAAACTGTTTTTAAGTACTCTAACTCTCATGATACAGATAAACAAAGTGGATCTGAGGGACTTTTCAAAGTGAGTTACGAAGCTAACACCCAAATAACATCCCACGATAACATCGTGGCTTTTTCTTTCTCTCTCTGGTTGGATGGGCTTCTGCTGCTGCCTCTGACCACCCTGCCATCCCAAATCAGCATCAAGGGACAGGCAGATCTGGGGATGAGAGCCAAGGTCACTGGGGCATTGTAGTGGAGAAGGGGACTTTGGGTCCATCTGTCACTGTGACAGCTCCATATGTCTCCCGATCAGAAAGCTCTGGCCTCCCCAAGAGCAGCTCATTATCCCCCTCAATGTTGTTGTCTGAGGGTCAGAGCGGAACCCTCTTGTGCTGGTGACTGACGCCCGAGTGGAGCAGCGGCATCCAAGTGCCGTCCCCAGTTGCCAAAGAGTCCCGCAGCTGGGGGGAGGCGGGGGTGCGGGCTGGCTGGTCACTGTGCTGAGGCTGGGATTGATGAGCTGGAGGGCTAGCCAGCCTGCTGGCCAGCTTGTTAGTAGGACTCCTTCAGAAAACCCAGCTGGCGAGTGTTTCCACATGTGTGAGGCTGCTGGGAGGAGCTAGCACAAGCCGGGTGAAATTGTGGGCTCGGGTCAGCACTGCTAGCTACTGAGGAGTAGGTAGGCACTACCATCAAGGAGCTCACAGTCGGCGCGGGAGAGGTAGGAGGACTAGCTATCTCCATTCTTTGGAACTTTGATTACATGGTGATTAGAATGGATAATGGAGTGCTTATTTAAGAACAACCTAATGTTCTCCTGATGGTATGGTATAGATGAGAGAACATGAAAGGCAGGGTATTGTGGTTAAAAACACAGCTTCTGGTGTTAGAACTGGCTGGATGGCCATGGGTAAGTTTCGTGACCTTTCTAAACTTGGTTTTCCTCCTCTGTAGAATGGAGATGATGATAGCACGCAGGTCTTGGGGTTGCTGGGAAAATGAAGTGAGATAAGGCAAACCAATGGCTCCACCCAGTGCCTGGCACACTGTAAGGCTCAGAGAGTGATCAATAACTGCCGTGGGTGCCGGAGTCAGAGGAGCCTGGCTTTGGGCAAGTGAAGCACCTTCTCTGAGTCTCTGTTTGCTCATCTGTAAGATGAGATGATGACATCTATCCGAGGAGGTTACCATATGAGATGAAGCATATTAATCACCTGGAACATAGTAGGACCTCAGAAAATGATGGTTATCATTGGAGTCAGCAGAGGTAAGAGTTGGATTAACTTCAGTCCTGACAGGAAATGAAATCCCATTAGATCTGCATGTCCTTCTGGAAATTAATTTCTTTTTACTTATTCATGGCCATTGCTTTAATCAAAATGAAATGTCTTACTTAAAGGCCAATGATTAGTTCTGCTAATAGAAGGGTAAAAGGAATCTTAATCTATGAACTCTCTATTGTTCTTTCTGACTAAGATATTGGTGGGAGTTACACATAGCTAGAAAGCGGAATCTAATCTCCAGTAAGTTCTCTTTTCTCCTCCTCCTAAACAGATCTCCCGTTCCCACGGTGCCAAGGTGGGGGGGGGGGGCGGGGTGCGGTGGATTTCTGTTCTGCATCATGCTCTTAAAGTGTAAGTAGCTGACAATGCTTTCATCTTGCCAGAGGTATTTGCTAATCTAAAATAGGACTTTATTATCCCCACTTCCACTTTCGTCTCCCTTAATCCATTCTCCATACTGCAGTGAAAGCGATCTTTTAGAAACACAAGCCTCATCATTTCTCTCCCCGACTTAAAACTCTTTAATGACTTTCCATTGCTCTTAGAACAGCGTCCAAATTCCTTATCAAGGTTTACAAGGCACTCAGTTATGATGCCTGCCTATGCCTGCAGCATCGTCTCCTCCATTCTCTCCTCAGCCAACCCCTCTCCCACCCCACTCATTATTTCTCTTTCTGGGATTTCCCAGGATCCTTCCAGTTTCAGGAGTTTGCACATACAGTTCTCTTTGACCAGAATACTCTCTACTTAGCTAACCCCTCTTTATGCTTTGAATGTCAACTTTAAATGTCCTTCTGCAGACTTATCTCCTAGTCTGGCTTTTTGCTTCTATAGATTCTGGAAGGGTCAGGTTTTTCTCAAACTCTAATAAAATAAAAATATGTAAGTAATGTCTCTCTCTCGAGAAGCTTTACAGCTGGTGGAGTAGGTTGAGAGTAAGACTGAGGCAGTACAAGTCTTCCTGTATCCAGTGTCTTCCTTTGCAATGTGTCTTGTGGCTTCTCCCATCAAGAGGTGGAGTCAAGACACACCTTGATTTTGGGCTGACCCTGTGATTTGCTTTGGCTAAAATAATGCAGCAGAAGTGTCATGCCAGTTCTAAACCTAGATCTCAGGAGGTTTTGCATGTTTCCACTAGTTTTCTAGGAACTCTGCTGAGCTGCCATAGGACTGACCCTGGAACAGCCCGCCAGAAGGTGAAAGACCATATTGTCCAGTTACCCCTGATGCTCTCATCAACAGCCAGCTAATTCACAGAAGCAGAATTTCCTAACAGACCAGCAGCTGACAGCAGATACTTGAATGAGCCTATGGAAGATTAGAAGAATCGCCCAGCTGAGCCCAGTCAAATTGCCAGCCTACAGAATCATAAACTAAATAAACGATTACTATTTTAAGCCAAAGACTTTGAAGTGGTGATTAAGCAGCATAAACTAGCTGATGCAGGCCTTTTGTGCGATAAAATAAATATGTGGATAAGCAAATAAACAAAATAGGAGGTAGTGTGTGCTAAGTCTGCCAAGAATGGACAGATGGTAGGAGTCAAAGGAGTACAGAGGGATGAAAGATCACTGGGGACTGGAGTTATTCACAGGGGAAGGGATTTATTTGTGTACATTATTATTATCTCCTCAAGCAGAGCATCCTTCCTCAGAACATGGAATAGATCTTAAAATTACTCTGCATTCCCTGTGATACCTAGTACAATGTAAAGTACAGCATTCAGTTAAGAAAGTATCTGTTGGTGATTTAAGACAAGGGTAGAAACTATATCTATTTTGTTCACTTTTATGTCCCCAGCACCTATGCAGTGATTGGCACATGGAAGGCACTCAATAAATACTTACAAATGAATGAATAAGTGACCAACTTCAAGAATAAGAAATACATGTGTACTTTGTGAGTGTCTTTCCAGATGAGCCCAGGAAGTGGTGATAGTTGTTTCAGGTGAAGAAAAGAGGATAGACACCTGGATAGCAGTAGGGCTAACTATCTTACATAAATCCATCCTATCATTTGTAACTCCCATAAAACACCTTAGATGGGATGCTTGTTCATTGTCCTCTTCTTCTACTTCTTCAGCTTTTCATTCTTTTTTTCTCTTTCCCTCCCTCTCTTCTTTCCCTTCTTTCAGTTCTCTGTCCTTCTTTTCCTCCTGAACTTTTCTGTGTCAGCACCTTTATGAATTAGTGGTGATCAAGTTCAAGGTAAGGACTTTGGGTTGGAATGGGCTGGGGGAACTGGGGGTGACAGATGCACAGTCTCTGTGACAGGTGCAGAGTAAAGATAGGCTCTACACTTTCCATTTCTGCTCCCTTTCCCTTCCTTAAAAACAAATAAAAGGGGAAAGCAATGTGGCTCAAGCAGTTAAATGGCTGCTTCCCACATGGGAGGTCCTGGGTTTGATTCCCAGTGCCTCTTAAAAACAAAAACAAAAAACAACAAGCAAACGTATGAGAAAATCAATTCAAGGGAGCCAATGTGGCTCAGTGGTTGGGCATCAGTTTCCTGCATATAAGGTCTCGGGCTCAATCCCCAGCCCTGGTATCTCAAAAAAATTTTTTAAATAAAAATAAAGGGACAAAATGAAAAGAAAAGCATGTATATGTGCATATTTCTGATTGACTTTGTCTGAGGCTGTCCTTCCAGATCTAAAATTGCCACCTGAGAGCAGTCTTTTTTTTCTATTTTTTTTTTTTTAAAAGAAGCTTTAGATTACATAAATGTTACATTGAAAATCTAGGGGATTCCCATATACCCCACCCCTCCCCCTCTCACACTTTCCCCCATTAACAACATCTTTCATTAGTGTGGTATACTTGTTACGATTGATGAACACATATTGAAGCATTGCTAACCATGATCCATAGTTTACATTATGGTTTACACTTTGCACTGCACAATTTTATAGGTTTTGACAAAATGTGTAACAGCCTGTATCCGTCATTACAACATCCTGCAGAACAATTCCAGTGTCTCCAAAATGTCCGATGTTATACCTATTCTTCCCCCTTCCTCCCTCAGAACCTCTGGTGACCACTGTCTTTATATCAATGTTACAAGTTCTTCCATTACTAGAATAATAATGTCTACTTTAGTCCATAGCTGCATTCCCCCCTTATGTTTGTTCATTCCTCAATCTTGAGTATTTTAAGATGGTCATGCCCACTCTGCTTCCGATTGAGAGGGGGGTTTTAGATCCCATGGGGCAGATGGATGGAACTGTCTTACTTGCAGTTGTAGACAGGTACTCTCTGTTTTTTGGGATGGGCGTTGTTCATCATCATCCTTTTGTTAGTTGTTCTGGGTGGTTCCGATGAACTGGAGAGTAGGTGTTGGCTGCAACTCTGCTGAGATTCAGGGCTCATCTAGCTTATGAACAGCCAGAAGATTTAAGTCTCTGGGACATATATTTAATGGGTATAGTGCTAATTATAGATTCATATAAAAGGGGCAGAAGAACCACGTGTAGGAACACTGTAAATGAGTCTAACTCTGATACATTGGGGAGATAGGTTATCATAATATTCCAAGGGAAGGCCCACTGAAGGGGTGGTGATTTCCTGGGGAGCAACTCTCTTTCAAGACCATCCCCTCTTACTCAGCTCAGTCTATCCCTGCTGCTTGAGACCTTCCTTTGTCTTCCTCCAAGGTTCTAGTGCATCCTGTGTGTGACTCATTTGGCATTTGTTATTCAGTAATCACATGACCATTCTTGTTTTTATCACCATACATTTGCTACGATTTTCCCTAGAGGGAAAGCACTAAGAGAGGCACTAAAGCTGTAACAATAACTGGATCATCCCCAATGGGGAAACAGCTGAAGTGCCTTCACCATGAAAATAATGGGGAATATCTCAAAGGAAATGTCCTTCATGATGACCCTGGCCATATCAAGTCACCTGATTACAAGCTGCCTGCAGCTATTTCATGTGCATTCGTTTTGTTTATCCAAAGATTAGAGTAATAATGATATAACAATAGTTAACCTCGTATTACCAGATTTTCAGGGATTACACTGAACACTTTATTTTCAATATTATGTTTAATCTGCCAACAGCCCTAAACACTGGGATTATTATGATTCTTATTTTACAGATAGGAAATTGAGGGTCAGAGGGGTCAAGCCACTTCCCAGAGCCCCACGTTCAGTGAATGTAAAGTCCAGCCTCTCCCAGTCATAACCGTGTCCTTGTGAGTACTAAACCATTGAGTCATCAAACTCCAGTGTCCATAAGGAGCTAGTTAAATGCAGTCCCAGACCCCATCTTCAGGGCTTATGATCTCATAGCTGTGTGGCAGGGGCACCTAGAATCTACCTTTTTAACAACTACCTACGTGAACCTGTGGCAGGTTTTCCATGTTCTACACTCCACTCCACTGCCTTTCCTCTCCTCTGTAAGCAGCTTGATGTAAAGTGTTCAGTAGGTTGTTCCCAGATATTGGGATTTCATCAGCCTGGCCGTGACAGATGCTGGCAGTTTCCCAGATGTAGAGCTTGCCCCATAACCTGCTATAGTGAACAAGATTTCAAACACTCATTGTTTTTTCTTAGTTAGGAATTTTGCCCTTCCTGCCTCTTTGCTCTCCTGGTTTGGGTGGTCTGTCTGGAAATCCCAAGAACTCTTTTATCCTTATCTTTTAAGGTCTGATCTGATCTGAATATCCAACTCTAGGCTTCCTTCTCTCCGATCCAATGCTGTTCCCACCTCCCTCCCTGAAGCTGCCTCTGAAAAAAAGGTATTCCTAACACTGCCTTACAATACCCCCAAAGGAAAAGGAGAGAAGCTAAAAGGCAAGAATGTATAGCCTGACAGTATCTTAGCTTTTTTCCTGAAAGTATTATACCTTGGTTCTGAGAAGTTTATTAGTGGGGAATTTAGACTGTGGCCCTACAATTTCATTTTCTTCTTCACCAGAAATTAGAAAGGTCATTGGCAAGAGTCCTGTATTTTGTCTCCTTTTGATAATTCAGTGAATTCGAGCAAGAATGTTGCTGCCTTTCTTCCCCAAGGGACGTTGTCATCGGAATTTTGGGAAAGCCCTGCCTGCTCCTCTCAAGGGTACTTTTCCCATTTGTTCCTGTACATCCTCTGGGGAATAGGGAGATGGGTGGCTTACTCCCCAAAGGGGCTTTAAGAATGTCTCTTTCAATATTAATGTGACACCTGGCAGATGCAACACTGAGCGGCCGAGGCTTGTTCCGTGGGCAGAGTGGGGCATGGCTTCCTGTGAATAACCGGTAGGAGGTGCGGTGTGAAGTCAAGCTGCCACCAAAAAAGGTGCCCGTGTTTCCTGGGAATGCAAGAGACTTCTGCCCCTCCCGGGAGAGCAGTCCTAATTATAAAAAGTTTTGCCCAGTGAGTGATGCAATGGCCTTGGACACTTTTGTAGAGATAGTAAAACACCTTTGTACTGTTACGGTGACTGCAAAATAATTTTTGGTTGCTGGTTTAGTTTTTTGTGGATTTTGGGGTTTGTTTGTTTTGGTTTTTTTTTCTGAGTAGATTAATTTCTTTAAGTATGCCACCCTAACTCCTTATATTAGAACATAAAAGGATGGAGACACACTGGACTAGATTCATAGTTCTGTAACCATTCTTTTATCCATTCATTCAGAAATATTTATTTAATACCTATGATGTATCAGATATTGTGCTAGAAAATAAGAGAAAGCAGGCAAATAAAACGGAGCTCTTCACCTGAAGGAACTTGCTGTCTGAAATAAGAGACAAGGAAGTTCTAATGCAACGTGCTAAATGCTATTATAAAAATATGCACAATGTGCTACATGGAGAGACCAGAGGAGAGCAAGAAGGAGGGAAGAGGTCAGGGAAAGTTTTCTAGAGGGGACATTGGAAATGAGGATTCAGAGGCTAAGGGTATTTGGAGAGAAGGAGGTAGGAAGATAAAATAGGACGCAGTTGTCAGGCAATCCTTGCCAGTTGTCCACGTTTTACACCTGTCAACTAAAATGTAGTTAAGAGAAATCTCTCATCAAGAGAGATTGTGGCACAGATTCTCATATCTGGGGGAAAATCCATCACCTGTGCAGATGGCTTCTCTGTTTTTGCACCTGGAACAGTCCTTTCTGTTAGCAAAATGTAGATGTTTCCAGTCGCTCGTCTCCTCCTGAGGTTCTCACCTTTCCTTGGATACCTTCACTCCATCTTTCAAGCCTCTTGACATCCCTTTCCAAATTGCCTGAGGTTGTCTCCATCTCTCTTTGACCCCTTGTGCTTTAGCACCCCAAGCTGAACTGACCTGTCCTCATGGACATAGTCTCTCTTCTTCCTTGTGAGCATTATTCCCAATCCAGAAAACAGGAAGCTCACCAGGCAAAGTTCAGGAACTCTTGTCCCTTGCAGTTCCAGCCTCTGATTCTTTCTGTATTTCTCCAATGCTAGAAAGGCCTCAAGGATCCTTTCCCCCATTTCCACAATTTTGACCATTGTTCCAGCCTCTCCTTTGGAATTCCCGCAGCCCGTAGTGCCACTCAGCATCTCCTTCCCTTCCTCTTCTCTACCCCGTCTCACTGACTGCTCTTTTTTTGCTCTACCTCTATTCTCAAATGTTGTATGCACATGTGACCATTGGCATTTGACATTCCCTAGGCAGGGGGTCAGGCTTCCTGGTGCCCAAAGAAAAGGTGAGCAGAGGTAGACTTTATAAACTTTAGATGGCTCCAAACTTAGCAAGGGTCTTAATTACTTCTTTAATTAAAGAATGAAAGTGTGACTAAATGAATGAAGTGGTCATTAGGGAGCTGATAAATCAAGGTACCAGGGAATTATATAGGAATATATGGAAAACGACCCATGCCAGGGATTTCCCAGAGCCACACAGGTAAGACCATCTATTTGACCTCTGGGGATAATGTCAGGGGATTTTGTCCTGGGCGTTTATCCCAGGCAGCCCCTGTCCTTGCTCGGCCTCATTATGCAAATCCCACTGAAGGTCGTGAGGAAATAAGGCCCAGAGTGCAGGAGAAGGCCTGTGTGAGCTCTTCCACGGCAGGCAGCACCACTGAGCAGGGAGGGCCTGAGCAGAGAGCGGGCTTTTTAAGGAGGGCAGGGACCTTGGCAGAGGCAGATGTCACCGGGAAATGAGGTTGTTAGCCCAGTCCGGCTTGTCTCCAACTTCGGGACATCTTACAAAATTAGGGAGTAGATATTTTCCGTGAAGCCACAAGAAGTGTTGACAGTCTCAAACTGTGGGTCTTGTGAGTAGGACATGCTGGGTCAGCAGAGTGAGGATATTGTCTGTGGTCGAGCACGGACTGTGGAGAGGCAGACCAAGCCTCCTCTCTTGGCTCTGCCCTGGCCAGCTGTGAAACCTCAGGCTGTTTACTTAACTCCCTTGGATCTCAGTTTCTTCAAATGAAAACGGGATAAGGAAGCCTACCTTCCCCCATATTTGCGATATCGCTTATGACGCCCCAGGTACAACACCTGGATATACCTGCCTGTCCAGTAGCACCTATTCTAGGCTTACCTGTCAGAATGGAGATAAGATGACAAATATGAAAATTTATCAACTTCCCTAAAGAACAGGAAATTGTGTGGTTGACAGGAAATGCATAAAAAATGAAGATAAAAAAGCTATGGTAGCCGTTTATCATTTCATAATGACTAGTTTGCATCATTTATTAAATATCTGAAAAAATCTTTGTCAGTACAGTTTTATTGAAAGTTAAAAATAGGTTTTAAGTCATGTAAACATGCAAAGAACAAATGTACTTGAATATTGCTTGAAGGGAAGTATGTGACCAGCAAGGACATGTATTATGGATATATAATCACTAATTTGTGATTAAAAAAAAAAACTCAAAAAAGAATATATATGCTGCATATACAACTCAGGAAATTCTGTATCCTTCTCATATTTCAAAGGAAAGATAAAATGTAAAATTTCTTAAAGAAGCTCTTCTTCAGATGTGAATAAGAAGAAACCCCTTAAATTTGTGTGAACAATTCTGTGTTCATGAATTCTAGAAAGTAAACAGGGGTAAGACTCTAGAAACTGGACCTGAATTTTACTTTGATTTCAAACATTTATGAAGTGACTCCTATTTATTAGGCCTGTGACAGTGTCCAGGACACGAAGAGCAGTTGGGAACAGGTTCTTTCTCAAGAATCTTTCAGGCTATAGGGATGGGGTAGAGGTGGAGAGAAGAGAGAGGAAGTACCAGGTGAGAGGACAGTAAGAGAACCTACACAACACGTTTTGGAGCATGGGGACTGGAGAGGGGGTTCATGGAAGTATCACCGAGAAGGTAACTATTAAGCCGGGGCTGGGACCCCCAGGAAACGACTATGAGTGAGTTGTCACCCCATTTGTCTGCCAGGAGAATGCAGAATAGCCAAGTGGGCTGAGCCAACAGCCAACTGTGCCACCGTGGAGATGGCCCAGTCTTTACAGTCCAGGAAAGAATATCATGGAACTCACACAATTAAGACTCCTTCATGCTCACCTTGTCTGTCATTGACAGACCATTGGCAGCCATTTCCATTGAGATAAACATAGTATGAGAGGGTAATTAGTTTGAGTAATTTCTCAGCCAAGGGAGCTCTCCCAGGCTCCAATTTCCCTGTGGTATTTGCATCCAAATTGCTTTAGAAGTGAGGGTTAGAGGGGACTTGGAATGAGAGAAGAGAATGGAATGGAGGCTGGACACAGCCAGGCAGTGGACAGGGGTGGCGTGTACCCTACTCAGCCTGGTCTGAGCAGACACTTCCCTTTCCTCCCCTCCTCTGCCTCTAGTAGTCCATCTATTTTGACTAAACTTACTAAACTGCTTTAACACATTCTCTAACTTAAATGTGAAAGAGCGCGCATGAGGCGTCTTTTCGTTCTCCCAGGAAAGCCCAAAAGGTGACCTGAGCCAGGACATTTCTCCTCTCTAGGTCTTGTTTCTGTAACTTTCAGACAGGGAATTTGGGTGGCAACAATCTCTCTGGATGAAGGGCTGTCTGGAGTTGAGTTTCAGAGAGCTGCAGGTCCAAGGGGAGCCCAGATCCCAAAGGGAAGGAGGACACTGCTTCAGGGGATTTGTCCCCTGCAGGGGAGCCAGAGTCGCCCCTGTGTCTACCCCAGATCAAGACTGATTCTTCTGCAGGAGGCTCATTTTCTAGTTTTCACCAAGGCACCCTGCGGATTAGTGGTAGCCCTGGATGCGAGCAGCAGGGAACCTTCTTACTCACAGCTGCACTCCTGCCCTGGGCACCATGCTTGACACATAGCCTTTACTCAGTAAATGATTATTCTGCTGGCTGAACTGAACACACAGACTTCCCAGGGGACCAGAGAGAATGACATCCAATGGGACAGAGGACAATCCAGTCCTGCCCCCTGCCTTTCTCTGCAGATAATTAATCTTATCCATTACAGTTGATTCTTGCTCCTTTTCTTTCAGAGGTTAAACTTATTTCCAAGTCCTGAGGACACCTGCGTTCACCCTTAGCCCCTTCTCTTGGATTGGAGTGAAGCCTCTCTCCCTCCTCACACCATTCTCTGCCTTTCCTGTGGCAATGGCAGGGAGTTCCAGTGTGAGTTAAGTTTTGAGTGTTCACCTTCAGTGATTTTCATGCTTCCTAAGGACAGGCAGGCCAGCTCCAGAGCCGCCAAAGTGTGTGGGTGGTTGACAAATGTATTTAGATGGTGAGATGCTAATATCAGCATGGGTCCATCTCTCTGAGGAGGCTGATCTTCACCATTTGCTTATGGGAAGGAGATTCCTCTTTCCTGAACTGGGAAATGGAGGGGTCAAAGTTTTCTCCATCCAAAGAGAGAAAACATCTGGCCAATGGTTTTTGTTGAGATACTTGAATTCAGGAAGTTCCAACAACCTTGTCCTGGCAGCAATGATAATTCGATGAGAGGACCCTCTCATTTGCCAAGTCCCTAACCTCTATTACCCTGAGATACCTTGTGGTAGAATTTCACAAAAAATATACATCAGACTGTATTCTTGAATGGCAGCCAGGTATAATTTAAAAAGCATGGAATTTGAAGAAAATATATTTAACTCCTGGCTCTGTTACTTCTTAGCTCTGTATCTGTTTCCTTATCCGTGAAATGGAAATTATGTCTACTTTAAAGTTATTGTGAGGATTAAATGAGAATATTCATTTATTTATCCAACAAGCATTTATTAAGCACTGCTTCAATAGGAAAACCTCACAACTCTGTAGCTCAACATAAGAAAATTCTGAAAAGTTTGATGTAGGTTGATGGGGTCTAGCTCCATACAGTGACTCAGGGATCCAGGCCTCCTCCTTCTTGTGATGTTCCCCTCTCATCATGTACTTTCCATGGTTGCTGTGCCAAGGGAGGAAAGAGATGGGTAAGGGCCATGGCCTCTTCTGTGTCTCAGACCAGAAGTGATACATAACTGCTAGTCATGTTTCTATTTTCCAAAATTTAGCCATGTGCTTTCTTTTTAGCACCAAAGGAGGCTGGGAAATGTTTCTCCATTTGTGTCTAGGAAGTGGAAAACAAATAGCACTGTCTCTGCCACAGGCAATTTATGTGTGCCAGGATCTATACTTGACGATGGGAACACAGAGATGAACAAGGCAATGGCCTGTCAGAGATGAATGTGCAAATGTTTTTACTGCTTAAGATGATTCAACTCTCCATTTAATTCTGTAATTTTTCCACTATTTCCTGTTATCAGGTGTATGAGTCAGCCAAAGGGGTGCTGATGCAAAATACCAGAAATCTGTTGGCTTTCATAAAGGGTATTTATTTGGGGTAGAAGCTTACAGTTACGAGGCCATAAAGCACAAGTTACTTCCCTCACCAAAGTCTATTGCCACGTGTTGGGGCAAGATGGCCACCAGCACCTGCCAAGAGTGCAGGCTTCCCAGGACTCCATTTCTCTCCGGTCTCAGCTGTTGTGTGCTCTCTCTACTAGACCAGCTATAGACCATTGGGCAAACGGCTCTGTCTCTCTCCTGGGGCTTCTGCTCTGTCTAAGGAGCTGTCTCTATTCCCCTGTGCTCTTCTCCTGTGTGTTCACTTCACCGGCTCCAGCTCAAAACTCAGCATCAAGACTCCAAACTCTGTCCTTTGCCATGTCTTTTATCTATGAGTCCCCACTCACCAAGGGGTGGGGACTCAACGCCCTACTGATGTGGCCCGATCAAAGCCCTAATCATAATTTAATCATGCCCAGAGGAACAGACCAGTTTACAAACATAATCCAATATATATTTTTGGAATTCACAAATAATGCCAAACTGCTACATCAGGAATTAAAACTGATATTCTTAAAACTGTACTTCATGCCAATGAAAACTACTGGTTTCATTTGAGTTATTCTTGCCTTCCCGCATAGATGGCAAGTCCTGGGGATGGGAGGCAAACCTTAGTCACCTGTCAGTCCCCATGTAACTTAATGTGGTACCTTGTACGAGCCATTCCCCCCCGGCCCCCCCCGAAATTTGGGTTTTTTTTGTTTGTATTTTTTTTTTTTTTTACCGGGAGGTCCCGGGGAATGAACCCAGGTCCCTCCATATGGGAGATGGATGCCCAACCATTTGAGCCACATCCGTCCCCCATTTGTATCTTTTTTTATTCTTTGTTTTCAATTTTATTTCTTTTTCCTTGCTCATGACTTCAGCACACCCCTATCTAACCCAGACAGACTTCCATAGATGGAAAGTCAGGCTAAAAGAGAGGAAACACCTAGCTTCTCCAGCCAGCACCTCCTCTGACATCTCAGACCTTGATGTTTTCCTGGGTAGAATAGAGACAAATCCCACCCATCATTTCCCTCTCCCTCTGGCCCCACCCAACTCTTTCTCCAGGGTTCTAAGCCTGAGATCACACCTGCCTGGGCTCTCAGTGGCTGATCACAAAGTTGCCAGGCAGGGATACAAAAGAAGCTGTTTTATAAATGAGTCAAAGGGGATGGAGAGAGACTGAGAGTGAGACCGTCTCTCCAGGGAACGGCTTGAGGCCACCTCCCCCGGCTCCCTTCCTCTGGGCAGGCCCACACGTGCCTCCCCCAGTCCCCAGCTGCAAACATGGGGTGGGCAGTGCCCAGGGGCTGGTTGTGCTCCATCCCGCTCCGACAGCACCTGGTCCTGGCCAGGGCTCAATGCTCTAATCGGCCTGGCAGCCAGGTCCTGCCATGTTGGTGAACAATAGCAGATTCAGCTTCCCATGTTCATCATTACCCTGTACTTTTAATCAGGGGTGTTATCCGCAGCTCCTGCCCAGGCCTCATTTAGATTTCTTGTTTGTAGCAATAATACCCTTTCACTATGCTAAATGAGCGAGCAAATGAGCCTTCCTCCACTTGCGAGGTTTTTAAAAACATCCCTTCTTTAGTGGATGAAGGTCATTCTTTTGGCAGATTAATACTTAACTAGGAGGCCCTGTTTATTGTCTGGGGTCACTTCAGTGGCTGTCACAGCATATTAAAGAGCGCAGGATTGCCCGTGCCAGAACAACGCAGCTAGGTGGGAGATGCGGGAGGGGCGGCCCCTCGCCCGACTCCCTTCCCTGGCTCTCATTTAAACTCTGCAGCCGCTATTAATACTTTAATTTGTAGTGCATTAATGAATTCTAATCCCCATTATGCATTGAGCAAATGGGGCTTCCCTGGGCTCTATGCAACCCAAGTGAGTCCTGGCCGCGAGGTAGGCAGACACGATAATGGTTAGGGGCAGGGGGCCGGGGGGTGCCCTCTGGTGAGGGGGCAAGGGGAGGCAGAAGGGGGAAAGGTGAACGGGGGAAGAGAGAATCCTGGCGACATCATTTGAAACCTCGTCCCCACGGTGCCAGCTCTACTTTTGAGCTCCCCAGGTGTGTGAACCAATTAGTCCCCATTTCTGCTTTAAAAAGGTCCTTAACTGTAAAATGGTGGTAATCAGGGCCCCTACCTCACAGAGCCGCCGTGCATGTTAAATGAGACAATACACTGCTTAGGGCACATGGCAAACACCTGGCCATGTCCTTCCCTGGCCACACCTCCCAGCCCCCTCCTCCTCACCTAGGGAAGCTGGAGAGAGTGGCTTCTCTGGCCCCGTCACACTTTGTCTTCACCTCTGGGACAGAAAAGCTTGTTTCCAAGTCTGACTTCTCTATTAGAGCAGAGCCCCTTGAGGGCAGGGATTGCGTCTTTCTCATCTTTACACCCGCTTTGCTGTGACTTTTAGGTGACAGCTACTCTCAGTGGCATCCGTTGGGTCACATCCTTCCCTCAGACCACTCTGTGAGCCTGATGGCAGGCATTGGATCTCATATTTCACTCATGCAGTGCCTTGTACAAAAGTGCTCAAAAGCGGACTGGTTTTAGCGCAGCCTGGGAAGAGGTGCTTGTGCCCAGGGCTCACGTTAGATCGTAAGCAACACGAGGGCAGGGACCAGCGTTGGTGTTTTCAGTTGAGGTACCCAGGACTGAGACTCAGAAGGTTAACGGATTGTCCAAGGTCCCTCTGTAACAGGGCCAGGCCTCGAGGGTGAATTCTTTCCTCCTCTGATGGCACCCTGAAGGAGATGTTGTTTGACAGGGCAGGCCATCCTGACAAAGGTATGGGTAGACCCAGGTGGAGCTGGAAGCTGGGGCAGGGACCCTGGGTGGACGGGTCAAGCCCGCCTCAGGGCCACGAGGAGCTGAGTCAGGCCCTGGCCAGGACTGCTCGGTCCTACACTCTCTGGGAGATGAGGCCTCTTAGGAGACCTCCAAGTGCCTCAACTCAACTCTTCAAGTGCCCTATTGAGGAACCTGCTCAGCGGGGGGGGGGGACGTCCCCAGCTCAAAACCAGAGACCCTGCCTCCAGCTCAGCTCCCTGTGAGTTCCTCCCCTGTGCCATGAGGGGATTGGCCCGAGGGGGGCCGATAGTCCAACTGGAGGCAGCACACAGCTTCCTGACCATATGGTCCCCACATCACTGCGGGGCCTCTTGGGGAGCCTGGAGGTTCCTGCACACACACCTCTCCCTCCCTCCTCCTCTTTGCGTCTTCTCAGGATCCAGGGCCAAGTTATTTGGAAAAGAAACAAACACCCCTAGTGCACTGTAGACCCCTGGTGTGTTATATAATTACCCAGACTTCCAACGTGTGGGAAAAGATGGGTCTCTTTCTTCCATTAGTGTGGGAATTTTGCTAGAGTCACACTTCTTTTAAAGTTTCACTGACACACAACTTCCCCGGTCCTCTGCGCCGCCCAGCCAGTCTCATCGCTTTTGTTGGCAGAGATTTAATGGAGCTAGAGTTCAATGAATCAGAAATCAAGAGAGAAAAGAGGAGACTATGATAGATTGGTGCTCTGTGGAGGACATGGGCTCTCTGGCCAAGTTGTTCTCTTGCTCTTTCCTAGCGAATCCTCTGAGGTTGCCCAGCCAGCTCGGGCCTCCACCGAGCCAACGGGCAGCCTTCCCTCTGGTGGAAATGCCAGATCCGGCCTCTGTGTTTGTGTGGAGGGATGTGGGGAGCAGGGGGGTGTGCGGATATGTGAGTGGTGTGTGTAGAGCAATGTGTGAGGGATTTATATGGATGAGCCCATGGGAATAGTATATGTTATCAGCGGATAAGTGTGTATGGCCTGAAGGGAGGTTATTTGAGTATGTTTATTCTTAGAGGGTGTAGGAATTTATGGGTATTTGAATATGTATATAATGAATGCACATTTGAGTGTTGTTTGTGTGTGTGAAGATATGTGAATGACATCCAGTGACATGTCTGAGAATGTCTGGTACGTGTGCAAATGGAATGTTGGTGGATGTGTTTGAATGATTAGGGATATAAGGTATATGGAAATGGTGTGTGTGAATGAGTGTGTATATAACTGGGGTATTGTGTTTGTATTTATAGGTTGGGGGTTGTATGAGTCTGGAGGGTATCTATGAATTGTGTGTTCATGTTGGTATAAATTTGCACTGCGGGTCTTTTAACAGTGGATGTGTGTACGAATAACTTGTGCATAAAGATGGATAGATATGAGTTTTGTTTGGCATGTGTATGAGTGAAGATATTTGTGAAGTGTATGTTCATGAGTGAAGGTTCTGGGACATATGTGGGTAAGTGGTGTTTGGGAGTGTGTATAGAAAAATATCACGAGAATTTGGCATGTTTATGAACATGAAGACAACGCACTGACGCACTGGAGCTGGCTCGTACCGCTCCTGGAGAGCTGATTATTAAATTCAGGACTTGTTGAACTCAGCCATTATTAAACATAAAATTATATATACTTATTATAAAATAAATTATATAAAAATAAGCATAATAAGTACATAAAACTCATCCACTCCTAACTATTTTACATTTTACCCTCGTCTAGGTCTCAAGGTTATTTACATACTTGATTCTATATGGTGGAAATATATAATGATGTGTCACTGCTCATCTCTTAACTCTGCATTCAGCAGTGTCCTATTGGTAACGTGAAATCTGCCATGGTGAGATTATTTACATCATGGACACCAGCGAATGCTACAAATCAGGGCCATGTTTTTCCAGAGAGCTGGTTATTAAACATTTTCCAGCACAGCACCGTATATGTGTGCTCTGAGTATAAATACATGAGTGAGGATATTGGGTGGGTACATATTTTTGGGGGAAGGATTTAGAGATGTGTGTATGAATTGTTGGTGGATAAGTATTTATAATTATAAAGAATGAATATGTATGTGTTGTATAAACATAAGAGTATATGTTCTAAAAAGCAGGTAATTGTTAACTTGGGAGCCACGAATCTTTAAGGTATCCACGGAGAGAATTTGGAAGATCAATAAACTTGAATGGGAAAAAAAAATACATCTTTATTTTTACTAACATCTAACTGAAATATTAATATGTGGCATTTCCTTCAATACAAATATAAGGAGCAATCCACCGCAGTATTTAGTGTCCAGGATTTTATTACCAGTAGAAATCACAGATATTTTCTTATTAGTTTATGGTTCTTGCAGATATATCAAAATATCATTTACAGTCACTATTATGTTGGTTATAAGATCCATCATTAAATGTTATTAAATGCCTTAAAAAGGAAACACGTATATTACCAAACCACAAATTTGTTTTATGAATATTTTGAAAAATGAATTTCAAAATAATTTGTTCTCTTTTAAATTCTATATATTTTATTTTATGCATTTAAGAACTGTTTTCTGAGAGGGATTCATGGGTTTCATGGGTTTCACCAGACTGCCAAAGGAGTTCATGGAACAAAAACATGAAATGGATATTGTGTCTAAGGGTGACTGACTGATCAATGGGAAGGGTTTGTGTGTGTGTGTGTGTGTGTGTGTGTGAGAGAGAGAGAGAGAGAGAGAGAGAGAGAGTTTATGAGTTGAAGTGTGGGAGAATAAGTGAATTGTGGTCTATTGGCAGTGGCGAGCGAGTAGGAATGGAGATGGGTTTATGATCCGATCCTAGAACCAGGGTCTTCCTTTATCCTTAGATTCTGGACGTTTGGAGCCAGGGGTGGCAGGGGAGGGAATGTGGAGTCCTCCATTAAGAGCAGGTATCTGCTGCCTTCCAAATCATTTCCTTCTAAGCAAGCCTTACTCTAACACCCTTTTATTGAATTACTGTTTGCAGAAAATACATTTATTTTCTGGATCCTGGCTGCCTTGCTAAGCATAGATGGGGTGACATTTCTTACCTAATTCAAGCAAACCCCTGCCTTGTCCGTGGAGACAGCTCCAGGTCTCTGTGGATGCAGATGCTCTGGCCTCACCATCGGCCTCAGTTATTTTACTTGTCTTTCTCCAGACCTACCCAAATCCATTCTGACATACTAGACTTAGCCTCCTTTGGCTCCGTTGAACACACTCAGCTCTCCACCCCTGTCCTTGCACATGCTCCTGGACCTTCGTCACCTCTATTGGATCACAGCTCTGCTTCCTGCCTGCAAGATTGGCCAACTTGGCTCAGCCAGAGGACAGATCTAGGGTTTTCTCAGGGAATAGCTTTGCCAGCCGAGAGGAGGAGGAGAATAAGGTGACAAAGGAAATGTTGGGAAGAGGAGGGGTTGGAATAGCTTTCCTGCTTTCAGAGTCAAAAGCCTTCCACCAGCTGCCCCTTTCCTGACATTAAAGAGATGACACTGATTTAGGTTTTCATTTGTCATTCACCTTGCTAGCTAAAGGTTGCACAGAGCTCTTCCTCTCTGGACTTCCAATTGACTTGCTTCCTCCAGGTAAGATGCTCTTGAGTTCTGCCAAATGATAGCCAGTGGACATGCCTCTAAAGCCTCTGGAGAAGATGAAGCTCTTCACCCTTTTAGAATCAGGTCTCACAAGGCTTCCTCAAAAGCTGTTCTAACCTAAAATCCCTTCTGCTTCAACATAAGCCTCTTGATCTGCCCTTGGAGGAGCTAGAGCAAAGCTGTATGATCTTTGAGTATCAGGAAACAGCAGCAAGTCTTTTTTTGAATCAAGTCAGGATGCCATTTTGTCTGACAGCAGCACTGGGGCATGACCTTGAGAGGTTACTGGAGCCTAAAACGGTCTGTGCTCAACTGTGGGTTGGGGAAACAAAGCGATCTCTGAACAGATGCACAATTTCTTGCCTCTGTCTTTGTGCTCTTCACAGGAATGGATATTGGCTGAGCCCCAGAACAGTGAGTCAGCTTGGGTGAGGATCCCAGAGGTAGCCAAGCACAGAGCAAGGCTTCAGGACTCTTGACACAAACTTACATAGGAGCAATGACTAGAAATGAAATCAAAAGGAAGCCCGTACCTTCACTTTGAGAAATAAGAGGTAGTGCAATTCTTAAAAAAAAAAAAAAAAAGAAAGAAAGAAAGAAAGAAAAAGAAAAAAGAAAACCTTATTTTTAGAACAGTTTTAAGTTTGTTGAAAAATTGCACAGAAAATTCGGAGTTCCCATATACCTCCCCAACACACACACAGTTTCCCCTTTCATTGTTAACATCTTGCATTAGTGTGGTTCATTTGTAACAACTAATGAACCTATATGGGTACATTTAGTACTTAAAGTCTATAGTTTACATTAGGGTTCACTGCTTGTGTTGTACAGTTCTATGGGTTTTGACAAATGCATAATGTCATGCATCCACCATTATGTTATCGTACAGAATACTTTCACTGCCCTAAAAGTGCCGCAAGCGCTACCTATTCAACCCTCTCCCTACTCATGCCACCCATCAAACCTCTGGCAATCTCTGATCTTTTTTCTGTGTCTATAGTTTTGTCTTTTCTAGAATGGCATATCGTTGGAATTTTACAGCACGTAGCCTTTTCAAGCTGGCTTCTTTCACTTAGCAATATGCATTTAAGGTTCTTCATGTCTTTGTGTGGCTTAATAGTTCAATTCTTATTGCTGACTGATATTCCATTGTATAGATGTGACACAGTTTGTTTTTCCCTACTATTCTTTATTACTTACAAAACTCCACCCCAACTGTGATTGTTTCGAGAATCAGAAAAAGGGACTTCCTTGGAGACACGAACAGCAGCATGGCCTAACTATTCTCCAAGTCTGTTCAGGCGGGTTGCAGAAGAAGCAGGGGTTTGACTCTTGGCAGCCTTTCAGTCTGTGCCATCCACCATGACACTGATAAACTATGAATTAGTCACTTGAAGCCAGATCTAAATTTATGTATCCAACCCAAGAACTGGAGTAGGTCTGGCTGCCTCTAACAATTCCTTTATTCTCATCCCATGCTACTGGTTAAAAAGTAGTCTCTGAACGCCGTTCTGAAAAATTCCATTTAGAAATCCTAGTGAATTCTCTGAAAACCCAGACTCAGTGTTGGGAGAACAAATCTTGCTAAGCAGTTTGCATTCAAAGTCTGACAGTCAGTGAAACAAGAAGTAAGCCTCCTCCGTTTCTGTTGTTCTACTTTCAGTGGCTGGAAACAGTGGGAAGGTTTTTAGAGAGACCAGAATGCTGATGAGGGGAGCTCAGTTACCTGGGGCTAGGGAGAAGCACCTGGTGTCTTATTTTGCTTTGCCCTGTTTATATTTGTGTTCTCCTCACTTAGAAAGAAGAAATTCAAACTTGTATTTTGATCATGAGGTTCCCCAAGCATTCCCCCATCTCCATCCTTCTCAGGGTTAGGTAACCTCTCAGACTTCTTAAAAATGAGCTACAGCTCCACACTGCTTGTTGTATTTCTCATTTCAGAGGAGGTAAAAGCTAGACAGATGTTTTAGGTGGAGGGTGAAATTCTTTCCATCATGAAATTCCCCAGGCCCTCATTCTCACAGCTGGGTTGGAATCATGTCATCTCCTAGAACAAGACAAGAATACTTGACTTTCCCATCACCTCTGTGTGGTCCCTTTCTTGCTTACAAAGTACCCTGGTCATTTAGCTAAGAACATGAGATTACGGGCTTCTAATATCACGAACATCACTTATTATTTGAATAACTTTGGCAAATTGTCTATCCTTTCCAAGCTTCAGCTTCCTCTGTCGACAATGAAGATAATGGCAATAACTTTGTCAGGTGGCTGTTATGAGGATTGTGATAAGCAAGGTAAAATGATCAGTCCAGAACTTGTACACATTATGTACTTTAGAAACATGAACTATGATTCGTGTTGACACCATTGTTACTGTCCTCCATTCACTTGGAGCTTAACCCTTTGTCCCACTGGATCCCTGGGTTTCCTCTAGGGTTTCATTCTGTTCTCCAAGCCCACATTCCTTGGGTAGAAATTTGTAGAGACAGGTGTAGTCAGGGATAGCTTCCCAATTGTTATTCTGGGAAATAGGGGATGATACGCCTCCAGATACTGATCCCCTCAGCCCTTGTGTTGGGCAAGAAGTCTTGGTCAGTTGCTCTCAGCTGTGAGCAGCTTCTTTGGCAGCTGCTCAGAATGCTTCCAGAGCAATGACGCGTGGCATGAAAAGTCTGGGAAGCCCCTGAGGCAGAGATCACTGCCTATAACATCACAGAGATGCTCATACCAGGCAAAACTTAGGGCCCATTCGGACTGAGCAGAGTTAAATGTATCAGGAGAGGGGCCTTTTGTTGTTTCCTGTAGTGGACAGTCCATAGGTATGTTTGTAATAGTGGAGACGGGAAGATGGACAGAGCAGAACTTGGATAATGCCATTCTTCATTGGCCAGAGTGCCCCAAGGTCAGTTATTTCTTTGAATACTAGATTTTTGCATGGTCTCCCCTCAAGTATTTATACACTTCTTGTTCAACCAAAGCATCCTTGTGAATAAACCATCCTTTCTTGGTCATTAAAAACATGGGGAATCCTGATTCTAAGAGGCTTTTTTCCTCTCAGATAATTTACCAGCCCTTGTGGGTGGTACTGAGTGCCTGAGAAACATCTCTTACTACAGGTTTCTTCGGGATCCTGTGAGAACATCTTAAATGTTCTCACCATTTGGCCTGTACCAACCCCTGCCAGGTGCTCTTGACCTTGTCTGAAAAGAGATGTCAGACAAATCTCCTAGTCACATCTGACTTGATGGGAATGAAGCAACTGTACAGAGCAATCCCCCTCATTGACCTGGTGGACATCTTTCTCTTGGTGCAGCAAAGCTGGCCTTGGTGTGTGTTAGGGACTGAATCATGTCCTCCACAAAGACACGTTCGCCATAACCCCCAGGCTTGTAAAAGTGAACCCATTTGTAAATAGGACCTTTGGAGATTTTATTAGCTAAGATGAGGCCAGCCTGAGTCAGGGTGGGTCTTAACCCATTGTGACTGGAGTCTTATAAGCAGAGGCCATTTAGACACAGACTTGGAGACAGCAGGAGAGAGATGACCATGTTTCAGAAGCAGAGACGGAGTTACAGATGGCCTGCAAGCCACCATCAGCACCAGAAGGCTGCAGACTTCAGACAAAGTACAATTCTACTGACACCTTGATTTTGGACTTCTAGCCTCCAAAACTGTGAGACAATAAATTCCTGTTGTTTAAGCCAACCAGTCTGTGTATTTATTATAGCAGCGCTGGCAAACTAAGACAATGGGGGTATGTTCAGAGGCTACACAGGGTAGCTACAAGCCATGTGTTGTGGGGTGAAGCTTGACTCAGAAAAGAACAGGAAATCCCCAAAAACTCCATTTCATAGCTATTGGGAACAGGACCTTACAGTTTAAAAAAAGAGAAAGAGAGAAGCTACCCAAAATGTAAGAATTAATCACCAAAATTTGACTGAGGGAGGAGGAGGCTTGAGGCATAGAAGAGGTAATTTTTTTGTCTAAAATAAGCAGTACTTTACACAGCTGGTAAGAACCTTCTGGAACAGCTTATCCCATCGGTTGGCAACAACTGCTTGAACTGAAAATTTAAAACTGTCACAGAAGAGAATTCATTAACATTTATAAGGTCAATAAGAAGAGATGTTTTTGAGCCAGTCTTCACTTTACATCTAATATGTACCAGCCACTTTACCAGGACCTTAATTCTCTTTGATTTCATTTTCACAACAACCCCATACGTTAGGAATTATTGTCATTCCCATTTTACAGATTAGGTTCATATAAGTTAAGGCACACATCTAATTGAGAGGCAAACCTGAAAATCAAGCTTATATCTGTCCTACTTCAAAGCCTATGATCCTTCACCTCTCCTGTGTTATCATTCTAAGGCAGATGAGAATATCTGGAGAAATTGCTTGACTTTGTAGGTTGATATCAGATAAAAGGGCAAGGATGCTATTCATTTATTTGTGCTTTCATTCATTCCTGTGTTCATTCCTTTTACAAGTATTTAAGGAGTGACTATTCTGTGCCAAGAACCGTGTACTTGGTCAAGCATTTCCCTTGGGTCTATGGACTAAAACAGCCCACTAAGTTAATATCTAGTAGAAGGAAATGTTTTGGTTCTGTGACTCATATTAAGGTAGTAAAAAGAGCTATGTATTAGGAGCCAGAAAGCCCTGTGTGGCCCTATTTCTATTTACTGAATTATTTCAGATTGCATCATCTGTACATTTTGCAACCAATGGTGCCACCCTGGGCACACTGCCCCTCACCGGCCCCCACCCCCACTCCCACCATAGGATTCTGGTGTCGTTACATGGTTTTTCATTGGCCAAAGACTGCTTACAGTTATTGTCCCAGGAGTTGATATTCTACTTGTCCAAAGCCCTCTTGTGGCTTAAAATAAAAATCATCTGCATATAAATACATAAAGTCTCACCTTGCTGTAGTAAGGAACATGAACTACCCATGCCCCAGGCAAGGCCAAAATCTCCATCCATAGCCTGGAATCCATCTCCTTGCTCCTATTCAGGAACATTTCAGCAGGCTTCCCCCTCTCTTTCTCTTGCATGCATCATCATCTTTCTCCTCTCTTCTGGATCACTTTCATTAGCATTCATATGTTCCATGACTTACCATTTTAGAAAATAACCTCCATTTTTTGTTTTTTTCAATCACATCCATTTCTCTCTTTCCCTTTACAGCCAAACTCCTCTGAAAACTGTCCTTGCTCACTGTGTCCTATTTCCTGCCTCCTAGTCTCTGTTTAACCCACTCCAATCAGGGATTTTTTTCCCTCCTATCACTCCCCCCAGACTTCTGATCAAGATCACCCTAAATATAATGTCATTTCTTAGTCCTCATATTATCTGACCCATCAACAGCAGCATTTGCCCCAGTTGATAAGTCCTCCTTGAAACACTTTTCTGCTCTTGGCTTCCAGAACATCATATTCTCTAGTTTTGCTTTAAAATTTCTGGCTGTTTTTTCTCAAGTCACTCTTGTTGATTCCTCTTCATTTACCCAACCCAAAGTTGTTGGTGTGCATCAGGACTTGCCATTGGACATCTTGTTTTATTACCTACATGCTCAAAACTTTGGAGATCTCATTCGGTCTTGTGACTTAAATAGCACAAGTAAACCTGGACATTTGTAATCTGCAATGGGAGTTGTGGTCTGTAAATCGACCCTCTTTATCACTCTTCAAACCCTTCCTCTCCACCTGGGACCCATGATCTGTGATTTTCTCCCATTTCTCTTCTCACCATTCCTTAATAAAGTACTGGCCTAACTAACCCCGCTTGCTCCCGAAATTCATTTGTCATAGCTTAGTCAAGAACCTAGAGGAAATCTGGCAACACCGTCCTGGTCCAAGATGCCATCATCTGTCACCTGAATTATTGGAACAGCCTCCTCATTTATTTCTTCTGACTCTGTTTCCAACACAGCAGTCAGAGTGATCCTGCTCAAAATCCTCTAATGCTTCCCATTTCTCTCGTAGTAAAAACCCAAGTCCTTATAATGGACAATAAGGCCCAGAAAAATCTGCCTTCCCATTTCCTCTCTGACCACATCTTCTACTCTTGCTCTTTAATTCTGCTCTAGCCACACTGATCTCTTGCTGTGTCTTATTCAGAGCACATTACTATTTCAGGGTCTTTTCACTAGCTTCTCTCTTTGCATAGAATGCTCCCCCCCGCCCCAGGTGCCCACATGGCCTGGTTCCTCACTTCCTTATTATTCTCCCTCTACTCCAGATCCATAGAGCCACTGCCTTCTTAAGCTACTGAATGTCTCACTTCCTTTTAGTTCTTTACTCAAATGTCACTTTTTCAGTAAGACTTTTTCAGACCAATATTTCTAATTTTATCCCCATCCCTCACTTTTTATAACCCCACCCCCCTTTCATTTTTCCCCCTAATAACACCACATGATATTATATAGTTTACTTATTTTTCTTGTTTGTTATTGACAACCTCCAATGGAATGTAAACTCAAAGAAGACAAGGATTTTTGATGGGTTTATTTATTACTGTAGTGTCAGCATTTAGAAGTATGCCTGGCACATGATATTAATCCTTAAATTGTACAGAGATTCTATATGGGCTGGCGGTGAAGGTAGCACAACATTATGAGTGTAATTAGCAGCACGGAAGTATATATTTGAATGTGGTTAAAAGGGGAAATATTAGGTGGTATATATGTTGCTAGAAAAAAAAATTAATAAAAACATAGGACTGTATCATACCGTGGACCCGAATATAAACCACAGGCTATAGTTCACGACTCTAGAGCCTAACATTCTTTCATCAGCTGCAGCAAATGTACCACCGTAAGGCAAGGTGTAAATAGTAGGGTGGTATAAAGGAACTCTGTATTTTATGCACACTTTTTCCTGTAAACTTACAACTTCGCTGATTAAAAAAAAAAGGGTTGAATGAATAACTGGATATTGAGGTAAAAAAGAAAAGCCTAGACCAGGGAAAATGCCTAGCTTGCAAAAGATCCCGGAAAAACACCAATATGGATAAAAAAACACTTCTAAACTCCTAACACTGGGAGGTTACTAGATACTAGGTTCTATACCTCTGACTCTTGACCGTAAAGTGCTTAATAAAGTAAAATATTTGCTATTCTCTTCTGGGGACTGGGAAGGGGAAAATTGCAAATATTGCAAAAAGATGAAGGCCAGTGATAAATTAACTCAGATATCGCTTATCATGCTTGAATATCAGCAATAACAAAACACAATATGAGCCTTGAGTCAAGTGTCATTACAGGCTTTCATCAACCCAAGCTTTTCGGAGAAGGCATTGAGCTCTGCTTCCTTTTCCATGATAGCGTGGGCAAGCGCTCAGGTGCTAAACGCTTCTCAGCAACTTACTTAGGAACCCTGCCTGCGAGACTGTATCTCCAGAGTAGGTGATAAAGCGTGAGGATGCACCCAGTCTGGGAACTGATTTCACCTCTTAAGAGTGAGTTTCACGTCAAACAATAGGTCCTTTTGCCAAGCAGATCTGAGAAATGGGTGCTAAGTATGAGGACTTATAAGTATGTCAGGAGCAAGGGAAATCTTGTGTGGGTTCTGGGGCTGAGGATAGGGTAGGGTGCCCTAAGTCCAGAGACAAGAGTGCGACAGAGTGGTATAGACGGTGAGAAAAAGAAAACTGTAAAAATGTATGTAAATGGTTTCAACGGTGCAGCAGGGAAACAGGACTGCATTTTAAGCCAGTCCTGCCCAACCCCACACCTTGGAGCTGGCAGCCAACAAAGGTGAGGCTTCAGTGCAGGTTCCCCACCAGCCGTTGTCCACACTTGTCCAGTCCTGGCTACTGTCCACACAGGCTTGGGCCAGCTACCAAGTTTCACTTCCGACTCGCAATGCTGGCCCTGTTCCTACACTTTGTACTTGCTGACTGTCCTTGGGTGCAGTATAAGGACTTTGAATCAGCTTCTCCATCTGGGTCTTCCCATTCCTGCCCCCTAAACATAGGATGCCCACCCTTTCCCTAGCCCTGGAACCCAAGTCCCAGCAAGTAAAAAGAAAAGGAAGTCTAGGCCAGGTGGTTTTCTAGCAGGGCTTTGTATGTGCACCTTTGGCAGGGAGAGTATGTAACTCGGACAGCCAGGGTCACCTCATCTTACCAGCATCTCCTTGTTCTGTGTCTAATTCAACAAACTCCATGGCAACGCGGGGCCGGCTCAGCTTACCTGACCTTCCTCGACCTCACTGTTAACAACTCTCTCACTTAGCTGAGTGTGGCATGAGCCTCCTTCTCTCTCGGTAGGCTCCTTTGATTTCTGCATTACAGAGCAGAGAGTGGGGGTCGCCTCTCCTGAATTGGCGAGGGAGATAGAGAAGGGAGAATCAAGCCTGTGGGGTGGAGAGTGGGCAGTGCATTTCTGCTCTTACAGGAGCCCTGTTCTAGAGGGCTGTGGTTCAAGTGAAAAAAGTAGCAGGTTGTGGACTCTTGCATTCAGTGATAATCCATGATAATGCATGTTCTAAGATCTCATTTATTTGTTTATTTTAGTTTTTAGTTTTTTTTAGCTTTTGGGCAGCTGGCTCAGTAGACACCTCCTGACAGTTTTGGGTGAGAAGGCATCCTCTGTCCTTCCTGACACATAACCCAAGTGGGCATTTATATATGAATTGGGGAACTTGCCTCCCCAAAACTAAAGTTTGTCTGGGCCTGACAAATACCCATAATGTACTAACTGGAAGGTGGTATTCGGCCATTTCATAGGCCCGCTGATTTATGCCAGGCTTTTATCATTATTCTTTTTTAAATAAGGAATATTCTCTTTGTTGTTTAATTGTTCTTTTTGTTTTATATTTGTAGAACGTTAGACATTTTTCTAAGTATTTTCTCCTACCTCGTGCCATGTGGCCCTCACAGAACTCGTGTAAGGAAGCAGTGAAAATAGTGGTGGGTTGTATGCTCATGGAGAAGAACACCAAGGTACTAAGATGTAAAAGGTGGTGTCAGGACATGAGCCTGGAGCTTCTCGCTCTAAGTTCAAGGCTTTTCCCTCCAGCCCATGCTGCCTCTTTTGGATTGCCTGCCCTCATTGTGTTTCAGGAGGGGATATGACTTGCAGAACCTGTGGGAGTGTACACTAGGGGGACAGGTGGTGACAGGGCTCGATGGTGCCATGCACACTGCTGAGTTCATGCCAAGGACCTTTGATATCACCTCATCCCAACTTCTTTCTCTTGAACAACCTCTAGACAGAATCAATCTCTCCTACCTCTGTTCTCCTGTACCATGTAATTAAAAAATGCTAGGAAAACACTTCTAAGATTGTAGTACAGATTGGTGTAAAAGGGTGGCTTGGCTAAGACTAGAATATGACAACTTTGAGGCTAGGATATACTCCCCTGGAGGCCTTCTCTGTGCTCTGGGAAGAGACAGTCACGCTCCCTGTCACAAAATGTTCAGAGACTACGTTACAGGTATCAAGAAACATCCTGTAGGAACCGAGGTGGCGCAGGTGGCAGAACACCTCTCTCCTACATCGGAGGTCTCCAGGATCAAATCCTGGTGAAGACTGGGGGAGGAGGATGAGAAGAGATGGAAGGAAACAGACATACAGAATTGCCTGGCGAATGGGCCCAGCGAATGGACACAAAGCAGCAAATGGGGAAGGGGGTTTTAAAATGGATAAAATAAATAAATAAATCTTTAAAAAAAAAACAAAAAAAAACAGGACATTTAAAAAAAAAAAAAGAAACATCCTGTGATTTCCCTGGGGCCCAAGAACTCCATGGGAAATAGTCTGGACCTTTGCTTCATTTTGAATTCAGAGCTTCATAGACATATCTGATGCATTGGTGGGGAGGGGTCCCCATAGAAAGGAGAGAGAACAGGGAGACTTTGAAAGAAATCTGCACAAGTGAGGAATGCATCTGACAGGGTAGGCTAGGCTCAGCCCCAGTGTCGGAGGACAGGGTGGGGATGGGCCATTCTGGGGCAGTGAGGCTAGACTGGAAACTATCTCAACCTTGTCGCCCTCACCCCCTCCAGTGAATCCATGACCTTGACGAAGAAGGGAGTAGGTGGGAGTCCCAAGTAACCATGCCTCCGTCCCTCTGCTGTGGGTCCCCCCTCAGAAAGGCCTGGGCCCTAAAACAGTCCACCCCCCCTACCAGTGCTAAGGAGAGGTGGCCAGTGGAGTTCAGCATCTCCTAGCTGTGCAGGGGAAGCGAATGCTGCCTCTCTAGGGCCATCACAAGCTATACATTCCATTTGGAACACTTTTAGAGGCATCCAAGTTCCAAAGACCTGCAGAGACATGAGGATAAGACCAAGAGAGTCACCAGCATGCCTTATTTGTGAAACATCCCAGCTCTTTGTAGAGACATCAGAAGGAGGGGGACCTTGGGAGATCCAAGGCACAGTCTTAAAATGGTTGAACCAAGGACCTCCAAGTTTACATAATTTCTGTCTCTAAACAATGAGGCTCCCAAGGAAGGAGCAGGTCTTATTCATATTTATAGGTAAAAGATGACTAATAAAGGAATAAATAAATATTACAAATAACTTGTGTCCATATGCAAGAGTCTCTTCCTTACTTCTGGGATTTTTTTTTTTTTTTATAACACAGTATTTATTAAGCCCCCATCCTATCCCCTTCTCAGTTCTCTTCACCCAACTCTTACCTATCCTTCTAATCTCACCTTAAATGTCACTTCCTCCAGGAAACCTTCCTTGACCTTTTGGTCAATTTGATTGCTTCTGCCAGGTGATCCCATAGCTTCCCATAACATAGTTTGCTGTTGTTGCCTGCTTATTTGTCTTTTCCACTAAACTTCCCAGAAAAGGTTGCCCTGCCTGGGCAGCTCACCATTGTATCCCTAATACTGCCTGGACCATATAAATCCTAAGAAAAATTTCTTAATGTCAAAGCATTTTGAGCAGGCCAGACTGGGATAAGTTGTTCAATCTATACATCTGTAGGTCCACTGGAAGACTACCATTCTTACATGGTGCTTAGCATATACCCATTTGCCTACAGGCCCTTCTCTAAAGATTTACAGAGTCCTTATTAAGTACCAAATCCCACATTGAGACCTGAAGAAGATGCAGAAGGTATATAACTTGTGTTACATGAATTCCTGCAACAGCCAGGCTAGTTGAGGAGACAAAGACTAGATCTGGGAAACAATGTGAGTCAGAATGTGATGAAGTAGCAAAGTGAGTGGCAGAAGCACATTCAGTAAAGGGGAATGTACCAGTTTCCTACTGCTATTATAACAAATTACCATAAAAGCAGTGGCTGTTCTGGAGGTCAGAAGTCTAAAATCAAGGTGTTGGCAGGGCTGCATTTCCTCTGGAGCCTTCAGGGAAGAATTTGTTCCCTTGTCTTTTCCAACATTTAGAGGCTGCCTGAACTCCTTGGCTTGTGGCCCCTTCCTCCATCTTCAAAGCTCCAACCCCTGGTTCCACCTTCATGTCCCATTTTTCTGTGTCTGACTCCTCTTGCCTCTTATAAGGACCCTTGTGTTTACATTGGGTCCACCTAGATAATCCAGGTTACTCACCCCATCTCAAGGTCCTTAACTTCAGTCACATATGCAAAGCCCCTTTTGCCATGTAAGGTAACATGCTCATAGGTTCCAGGGACTGGGATGTAGATGTCTTTGGAAGTTTTCCTGTCTTCCCTAACGAGGTTTACATGAGCCAAACTGGTGAGGGCAGGCCTCCCTGGAGGTAGGCCCTGAGAGCACTCCTTACAGGATGGGGAAACTTAAGGAGGCTGAGAACACACTTCAAGAGGGGCAGGAAATGAGTGTGGTTTGGCGGGTAGAACGGTGAGGCCATGGCTGGTGGGAGAAAAGGTTTTGGTGAAGTGATGATGGGGAGGGGGCTGGGGAGTTTGCCCGGCCTGCTTGGCAGAGACATCTGGCCTTGCTCTGAAGGTAATAAATACCCATGGCAGTTTCTGTGTAGGAGTTCTGCACTCTCTTGGCTGGGTTTGCTCTGGATCACCTCCCAGCAGCCTTTTTTACATGCTTTTTAACGAGTGCTAGATGGAAGTGGAATAAATCTCCTCAGATCCTTACGTGAGCATTTTACTTGCCGTTCCCAGGCAGCCCTGGGTAGCAGCAAGTAAATAAAAGTGTCACCAGGAGCTGGAGGGCTTTGGTTCTGTTCAGAGCCAAGTGCTCAGCCTAGAAGTTTGCCTGGCTAGCACGGGTCGGCTTCCCCAAGAAAACTGTGCAGCCAGCTGTTCCTAGAGAGCCCAGGAGACCACAGAAGGTGTCCTGTGCCCCCAGGGACTGCAGCTCTGTGCTCCTGCCCCATCAGCATGCTGCAGAACAAGGCCCAGCCGGGGGTGTGGGTGGTGGGGGCGGTCTCATTTGTGTTGTGACTTTCTCTTCTCTGGTCCTCAGCCTTGGGATAGGGCCGGGGGTGCAGCAGCTGCTGGTACTGCAGTAGAGGCCTCGGCGCTTTTTGTTGCCAGAATCCCAGCCCTTGCACCGCCTGGTTAGGGGCTCAGGGGAGAATGCAAGGTGGGGGCAGGGCGGGCCCTGGGCTAGGCCTTCGTGGTGCCAGCCAGCACCCGCCTGCCCCAACCTCCCCACTCCCTTTCTTTCGGCACCAGCCAGCTGGTGCGTGCACTCTGATCCTTGAGCACTGCTTTAATCTCGCCCTGCCCAGATTTCCACGATGGTGCTGGGAACAGGAAGTCGTTGCTTAGCTAGGAGCCCACCTACTTCCTGCAGCCTAAAACCTAATTGTGTGAATCCTGAATCTGACCACATTTCCTTTCTCCACAGCCCGAGGTTTCACCACTATCTTGGTCTCGTAGGGCTGGTGTAACAAAGGACCCAAAACCACCGAAATGTGCTGTCTCCCAGCTCTGGGGGCCAGAAGTCTGAAATCAGGGCGTTGGCAAGCTCACGCTCTCTCTGCAGTCTGTAGGGAAGGAGCTGGTCCACGCCTTCCTCCTGACTTCTGGTGGCTGCTGGCAATCCTTGGCGCATCTCGGCTGGTGGTGGCATTACTCCTTCTCTGCCTCCATCACATGGCCATTTTCTCTCCATCTGACTGGCCAAACGTCTTCTTCTTACGAGGAGAGCAGTCATATGCAGCGAAGCCCCCCCTGACTCCAGTGGGACCTCCTTTTAACTTGCCCGAGTTCCATTTCCAAGAAGGTCACACTCTGAGGTGCTGGGATTAGAACTGCAACATATCTTTTTGGGGGCACACAATTCAATCCATAACAACCACCCTAGTCCAAGACATCAATGTCCTCTTGGTCAAGCAGTCACCTCCAAACTGTTCTCACTATTTCTACCTTTGATCCTCTTCAATTAATTTTCACCTGGGAAGAGAAGTTTAGATAGAAAAAAAATTTGACCTTTGCTTAAGCTCTTCCACCCCTCTCCTATCAGCGCATACTTCTTTCAAGGCCTGGCTCAACCCTGATTTCTTTCGCTTTTCTCTGGACACCCACCCCATTTAGTATCCATACGCCCTCATTTGGCCAAGAAGCATGCCCGGACTCATGTCGCCTTCCATAATGATGTGTCATGTTTCTTTTTCCATCCTCTCAAAGACTCGGTTTTCCTATCTCCTAGACTTCAAAGCATCACTTCCTCAGAGAGGCCTTTCCTGACCCTGCTCCACCCCCACCCTCCACCCCATTTACCTCCTGGTCTGTGGCTCCCTTGTCTGCCCTCACATCCTGCCTTTTTAAAAGCACTCTTCATGCATTTAATTATTTGTTTAATGTCTCTTCTCCCTCTAGGAGATCCATGCAGGTGGCAAACAAGCATGTGTTGTATCCTTCTGCATTCCTAACATAACATGAGGGGTGTCCAATAAATAAGTGATAAAAAAAAAAATACTCCCTCAGGAAACGGATGTGGCTCAAGTGATTGAGCACCTCTCTCCCACAGGTTCTGTTCCTGGTGCCTCCTAAAGAGAAGACAAGAGAGCACACAGCAAATGGACACTGAGAGCAGACAGAGAGCACAAACAATAGGGGGGTGGTGGGAATAAACAAACAAAAATAAGTCTTTAAACAAAAATACTCCGGTGTGAATTGCCATGCCCACTAGAGTATGATAATAGATCTTGCAATGAACTATTTCTGCTTTTGCAAAACAAACAAACAAATAAAAAACACCCTAATGGCTTGTCTTCTCACTTTCCTGCCTGGAGCACCTGGTCGCTGCCTGTCTCCTTAGTCTCATGTCCCAACACTCTTCCCTTCTCCTTCCAGCATCCGTGCTGGTTCCGGGACACATCATAGTCCTTTGCATCGCAGGGCCTTCGTTCTTGCTGTGCTGTCTGCCTGGAAGCCACTTCCACCAGAGCCCTGTGGGACTCACCCCTCACTTCACTCAGGCCTCTGCTCAGACATGCCCGTCTCACTGAGGCCTTCTCTGCACCCCCAGATCTGACATGGTGGTCTTTCCCTTCCTCCCACCGGTCTCTCTACCCCCTCACCGTGTACCGTTTAGCTCCATGTCAGGCACCCATGCTTGAAATCTATTATATCGTAATGAATTTTTGTGCCTCTCTCTCCCTCAGTAGGATGCAAACTCCATGGAAATTAGTTTTTGTCTCATTCATGACTGTATCCCAAGGGCCTAGTACAGTGCCTGGCTCAAGTAGATATTTAATCAAAATTGTCGATTGAATAGATGAATAATTTATTTCATAGACAGTGACTAAGGCTTTTCTGTGCCAGGCACTATGAGAGGTAGACAGTGGTTTTTCTCTGTCCTCTGGGAACTCACAACGTTCTGAGCAAAGATAGGAAATAACTTTTACAGAGTGTGATAAATGCTATAGATAAGGTTTATACAAAGTGGCATGGAAATGCAAGTGAGGTGACAATTTCTCCTCAAGGTCTAAGGCGCTATTAGAGAAAAAAGATGGACTTGAAGTTGAACTTCTGCTTACTCATCAGTTGAAAGTCTCCAAATTGTCCTCAGAACTGGTTGGTTGCCTCAATATTGGCTGTAAGCCATCGTGGACAAATGCACCCAGAGTTCTCAAGGATGCCCACACTCTAGAAGGTTGGTGGAAACAATCAGGGTGTGGTATTGGCCCCCAGGGCTTCCTCGGCAATGGCGATAGCTTCCCAAGGCTCTCACTAGGAACCCCAGGGAGGTGGCCCCTGCTCCTGGGACCTTACCCAAGGCAGAGCTCCCTGAGAGCGACTCCTGTGCGTTGCCAAGCCTTCAGGACTAAGGGTTAGGCTCCAGGGGCTCACCTTGTGGTGGACAAGGCTGACCCAGAGGGCCCTGGCTCGGTAATGCTGTCCCGGGTGTGGGAAGCTTCTCCACGTTACCACGTGTCTCTCTTTAGAGTCAGCAGGAGCACCTGGTGCAGCCCCATGGGTAGCATCCGCTCTTCAGGATTAGAGGAGCCCCTGTCTGTTAGCACCCTGGAAGCTAAATGCCAACGAGGTAGCGACGATGCTGAGAGCTACTCGTGATGCTTGGAAGGAGACCCCAGAAAACATCAAAGGCACCTTTTTGCCTGGTCAACAAGACTGTCCCTGTGTCGTCTTGCAGGCAAAAGATAATCGGTTTTGAAAATAGAAAGATGTACTGATAATCACCCCTTACGTTTACAAGATGCTTCACACATGATATAATCTGTCCTCACAGCAGTCTTGTGAGGTAGAGGTCATGTATTTTATTGTTGGGAATACATTGAAAGGCATAATGAATAAAGTAGAGATCATGTGTAATCCACCACACAAACTATCTGCTATTAATATGTCAGTGTATCTTCCACCAGGCTTTTTTTCTAAGGCATAAATGTATAAGCCAGATGTCAACCTACAGATCATCCTGTCCTAAAAAGCCCAGCTAAGATCAACTCAAATTCCCATCCCTTGGCCTACGGAAGTCTTGTGCAATATATCTGAAAACTCTTCAAGAGAATCATATTGTCGTGGCTGCCTCTGGCTCTAAGCTCCTGCCGTCTTTGAATTTCTGACTCTGTTTCACACAAGCTGTCATTGCTTCACACCATGACAATGCAAATATGGAGCTCAATACCTTTTCCTATTCCCATCTTCCCCTTCACCTCCATGCCCTAAAAAAAAAATTCACACAGCATTTTTTTGTGTGTATAGTAGACTTTATTAAAGGTTTAATAAAGATGGGAGATGTTTGTAGCAGAAAAACACCTTCCCCATGTTGTTCAACTGAATTTTCCCCTCTTCTCTTCTACTTTCTCCTAATTTTCCAATTCTTTATTTTTCTATTAGAGAAGTTGTGGATTTACAGAACAATCATGAATAAAATACAGGGTTCCCATATACCAACCTATTATTAACACCTTGCATTGGTGTGGTAAATTTGTTACAAATTATGAAAGCACATTTTTATGATTGTACTATTAACTATAGTCCTTGGTTTAACTTAGGGTTCACTGTTTATGCTTATTTTTAATGTAGAACAGTCTAGGGATAGCTTTGAATTACTAGTTTCCTTCTACCCTTGACCTTGCACTATTATTTTCCATTTAGTCTATTTTCAATAAAGTTCCCCTATATCCCATTGGTATTTTAGTTGCAAGCCACAAAGACTGACTTGGGCAAAAGCAAAATTTGTCAAGAAATATGGCATAGCTCACAGAATTGAGAAAAAAATAAAGTAACAACCTCAGAAAGGATAGAAACCAGAGTATCATAAATTAGTGGATAGTTGGGAGCCCATCATCATTATGATTAACAAACTTGAGCATTTTTTAGTCTTTGTTTGACTCTACTCAAGATTCAAGTTCCAGGGAAAGAGTATCTGATTGGCCCAGATGGTTTCATGTGCCCACAACGTGGCCATGGGAAGCCACTCACTGGATTAGTAATTCCACTTAAACAATATTCCACAGCTGAAGAGGAGTTCTCCAAGGTCAAATGGGATTATTATTCATTATCAACAAGTAAGAGAGAAGAAATTTGATCCCAGGTTCACCTGTCTCAAAAGTCTATCTAACTACTCATCTATGGGGAGAGGGTATTTTTCTGTTTGCCTTTCTTTCCATGGAATACTCTTGCTTCCTCAAGTCTCCTTCACATGGCTAACTGCTACTCATCCTTTATCGCTCAGTCTCAGCTTATACCTTTATGTTCTGAGACATCTCCCATGACCGCCAACCAAATCTGGGTCAGTTTCTTATTTTGTGTTCCCAGAGCACCCCGTGGGTCTTCCGCCGTCAGCTATAAATCCCTCGAGGGCATGAATACTGTTGAAAAACAGGAACTAGGATAGGAACTGTATGTAGAATGTGCACCAAAAATATTTATGGATTGAATTGTGCGGTGTGAAGGAAATGCCCTCAGAGGATTTCTTGGAGAAAAGAAGAAAAAAGAAGTAAAAGGGAGCTGGAACTGATTCTCAGAGTGGAAAAGACACATGATAATGGAGAAGGGAGAAGACAGCCATTGGAAGGAACATCTCCCACCAAAAAGAAACACAAACACCTACACGCCCTTCCCTCAAGCCACAAAGGACAAAACCAAAACAATTGCAGAAGAGTCTATAGAGGATTGCAGCTGGATGCAATCAGCACAACTGCAATCCTGCAGATTCCAGGAGGGCTGTGAGGTAGCTCTCAGCAGGAGCACCAGGGCATTAGCTGCCACTGGAAGACTGGAAGGGAAGTCTCTTCTTCATTTTTAGCCAAGTGAAGAAATCCAGGGCGTGGGGAGGGATATAGGGCCTCTGCTAATGTCCTGTACCAAAGTTAAGGTAGTTCAGTTTTGTGGGGTTAGTTGGTTAAACTTGTTGCTTTCTGCCTGTCGTGCTCATAAAACATGTGTGAACGGTCACCACATAAGCTGATGTGATGGGTTTTCTCAGGTGAATTTATAACAGCTACCATTTATTGAGGGCTCATCGCGTGCCAGGCACAGTGCTAAGGCACTTTTCACAGTCACACTTAGTCCTGTGGGGGATACAATAGCTTGGCATGGTCACTGTCCATTTTGTCCCTTTCTAGGATGACTTCCCATAGGGTAGCAGCTGGGGAACCGGGAAACTACATTTCCCAGAATGCTTTGCAGCAATGGGCTGGACATGATTTGCATTCAGCCCATCAGAGTCCTTGAAATGAACTCCTTACCAGGTTAGGGGGGGAGGCAAGGCCTGCTGGGTGAGCCATTTATTTTCCTAATGCAGATCCAGTTGGTTTACTGCTCTGACCTTGACACTAGCAGTTGTGATGACTGCTTCCAGATCGTTATATTTCAGCTGTTCTTGTGGCCAACAATTTCCGTAGCTTCCTTATTCCTGGATTACATCCCAGGTGAAGTAATCCTGAACTCAATAGTTGGGACAATGCCCTTGTGTTTCCCTAGCAGTCTTGCTGACAGATATTGAGGTTCTCTCAGTAGTGTTTTGGGACTTATTTGTTGAGGCCGAGTTAGACACTGCTGTAATCAGCATTGTTGTCGCTCAGTAATTTTGTAAGCTCCTGATTCCCTATATTCAATCTCTTTCTGCTTATAATATCTGGGTTTTTTTTTTTTTTTTTTTTTTTATGTCATCTGCAGCTGAACCCTGACTGAACCTAGTGGTATTATTCCCATTTCACAGGTGAGAAAATGAGATAGCGAAAAGTTAAATCGCTTGTCTAAGGTCACAGAACTAGTAAGTGTGGAGCTGGGTTCTGAACTCAGGAGGTTTGCCTGAGGCTCGATAGCTGCTCACTTCCCTCAGCTATTTATTGAACACCTTCTATGTATTATGCCACATCTCGGGGATGCTGTAGTGAAAAACACAGTGGGAAATTCCTAATTCTGGCCCTCCTAACTTGTAATAGAAAGTATCATAGTTATAAGTACATTTAAATAGTGAAACATCTTGATACAGTCTTACATTGGAAAGAGGCATGTAGCTTTTAAACGCAGACAGTCTGCATCAAAAGCAGGTTGTAAAAGAGCTGGTTGCTACAGGGATTCAATTCAAATTATGGTTTACACATAATTCAGTCAAAATATTGATAAGAATGAAAGAAGGAAGCTAGGAAGAAAGGCAGGATGAGTGAGTTAGTAACCAGGCCGGCATCCCTTTCTTTCATAAAGCCCTTTGATCTGTACCTGCCTCCCACCCACCCCCACACCAGCAGCATTCGGTGACAGTAGCACTGTCGGCTCCCATTTGGGATTCTGCCCTACAGATAAGAAGAAGGAAAATCATGAGTGGGAGACTTGAAAGGAGATACCGCCCCCCCCCCGGGAAATTTCTCTCTCGTGCTCAGATGGGAAGAACTTGGTAGTTAGGTCATGTGAGATATCTGATCATTGCTGACTGAGAAAGAAAATTCTGGAGAAGCAGAAGACTCCCCCAGTAGAGGTTTAATCTGCTGTTGGCAGAAAGAAGACTTTGGGGACATTAATATCTGGTGAAGTCACAGAAGCACCAGAGCCATAAATATGCCCCAGGAAGGAATTTTGATTCCAAGCTTCAAGATTGAGTGGGACTTGAAAGAAATGTACTCAAGGATAGGGAGAAAAGCAGGACAAGATGACCAATAACAATGAATAATTAGTTAAAAGGCACTTTCAATTTCTGGGGGGACTGGGTTTTATTTTCCTTAAAGACCTCTGCTTTGGACTATCTACATCTCTTATTGGCATTTATTTATCTAAATAATCATCTTTTATAAGAATAAAAAGCTGTACCTACCTGATGCTCTGCTGGCCCAGCCATGTGTTTATCCTCACCTAGGGAACTTGAAGGCATTGAGTCGAAACTGCTAGCAAGGACCCAGGAAGAAATGAAGACTCTTGTGTGTGCTGGACTTGTGCGTCTAAACGTAAAAATGACAGTGGCATCAGAGCTTTTGCAGAAAACTAAGTAAAAATTTTTGTAGAAGGAAATCTTGAGGCAAATGCAGACTTGGCAAATACTCAAGTGAAGCCTGTGTGCCAGGTGAGTGGTTTCATTTGTTTTAAGGAAGCAGGAATCTATGATCCTTTGCTGTCAATTCATCAGTTGACATTTTCAGACACTTGCTATATATCACCAAGGAATTTCTCCTTCAATCATTCAGCTCAACTCAAAATGTGGAGACATGATGAACACCTACTACCCATCAATAAAATATGTATTCACTTCCTACTATGTGCTAGATTCTGGGGCATACAAAAGATATATCAGTCATATCATTAATGTTGAAAAACTAACCTAAATGAAGGACTTATGGGATAATTAACTGTTTCTTCCCTTCTCTCCCTAGGGGAGAATTATTCATTTTGGCTCCATTGAAGTCAGACTCTGCTTTGTGGCTTTGGCCAATGAAATGTAAGGTAAAATGACATACGTCACCTTCAGGCAGAAATTTTAGGACCCGGTTCTTGCTGTATCATAGCCTCCTTTCCCTCTGCCGTGATAACTGGCAATGCCCCAGTAACAGTTTCTTTGTCAGCTTAGGTCCTGGAGTAGAGCAATATGAAGCTGATTTCCAGCAATGCTGTGAAGGACATGTAGCATAAGTGAAAAATGAACACTTGTTATTGTAAGAAGTGATGTTTAGAGGTCATTTGTTACTGCAGTATAACTTAGCCTAATCTGACATATAAGACAGCTCCATAAAACTAACATTTATTGAGTGCTTGCTATAGTCTGGGCATTGTGCTGAGGACTTTGTGTGCACTATCTCATTGAATTATCACCATAACACCATGAGGTATATGTTTTATGACTTTTTGTTTAACAGAAGCTAATGCAGAACCATGTGTTTTTAGGTGTTGGAGTTGAATTTCAGAATCTGGTCTGCTTCAATCCAGAGCCCAGGAGCTTAACTTCTCTGCCATACTGCCATATGTAAGAGACTAAATAAAATCACAGCTCAAAAAGTACTTGGAGAATAGACCATAAGTGCCCTGGGCACTTTATAAGGGGAGAGATCAATGTACACTAGAACTTCTTGGGAAGAGCTTCATGGAAGACATGAGAATTGAAAAATGGGTAGATTGTAGAGAGGAGAAAAGAAAGTGGTTATGTTCTCTGACCTTTATGGAATAGGGAGGGAGAGAGGAGAAACTTCATCTATCTGGATGAAATAAGGCAATACAGTGTCTATGCCAAACCTAGAAATTGGTTTGGTCTACCCTTAAGAATTTTACAGTCGGAGAGGAACGATAAGGCATTTACCCAAATTACTATCATAATTCAGGCAAGCTCCATTAGGAGGCATGCTGGAATTCTCTATAAAGTGTGTTAAGACATATCAAACCAAGACTAAGCAGAAACCTCTTCACAATGCAGCATAGAAGTTTGGAAAAACAACACTGCTCAGAGAGGGCAGCCAGTGATCCAGACACAATACCCCCAAGTACATAGCAGTTTCTGTCCCAAATCCAGAAGGTGCTGGTGCAGAAATAGCCCAATTAGGCCAGTGGAACATGACAGGAGAAACAATTCTCTTATCGTCCATGACAATTTCAGCCACACCAGACCAGAAGAACTAGGGGTGAATGAGCGTCAAGGAGATATCTATATATCCAGCCTCAGTGGCACTGTCTCAGGCATGGGATGAGACTAAGGCTTCACGGGAGCCCCAAAGGGGCAACATTTAGTAAAATGTTCCTCCCCCATCACCTCCAGAAACTCTGATTTAGGAGGTGTGGAGTAGCACCCAGAAATCTTCATTTTTTAAACAAGCTCTCGTGTAATTCTAATGATGACGGTCTTTGGACCTCATTAAAACAACAACAGAACACTTTTGTGGAAGTTAAAGAAGGCCTAAGTTAAAACTAACTAAAATACAAGGAATAATGGGATGAGTTCCTCAAAAGAGATCAATAATGATTTATGAATTGAATGATGGATAAAAGGGAATTTGGGGGAGAGGGCTGTCCATGCACCTTTGAAATTATGTGCAAATGTTTTGTTTGCTCATGTGCATCTTTTCTGAAGAAAATAGATATTTTCATCAAATTTTCAAAGGGGCCCAAACACAAAATATTTAAGGATCATTAAGTCAGAGGAAGCACCATTTCACTTGGATTTTAAAAGGAGGCTGGAATTTTAACAACTAAAAAGTGGGAGAAGATAGTATTGGCAATAGGAAATGTACAGAGTCGAAAAGCAAGATACCTGTTTGTCGTGCTCTAAGTTTGTGTGGTGTGTAAGATACTTACAGGACAATTGTGAGAAGTAATGCTGGAAAAGTAGGCAAGGACAAGATCATGGAGAGCCTTGAATGCCAGTTATATGTAATGTCATAAGAAGCCATTGAAGGTTTAGGGGAAGACAAATGACATGTTGAACCTGCACTCTTGAAAAATAAGACCAATACATATGGAAGGTGGATTGGAGGGACAAGAGAATGGTGAAAATACTAGACAGTAGACTGTAATTCATCCTAGCATGATGACTGAATGATTGTGAAGCAGAAAATAGAGATAAGATATATGGAAGAATTTATGATATTTGAGAATTGTTGGATGTAAGATGGAATCAAGGATTACTAAATGAGGTTGATGGATAAAGAAAAAGGAACTTGACAGGAAAAGCTAAGTTAGATGTAATATGAAAACCTTAATAACAATAACCACCATTTATTGAACCATGCCAATATTCCAGGCATTGTGTTTTGGGTACATTATCTCTTAATAATTTAATGTTTTCAAGAACGCTATGAAGTCAGTACTCCTATTTTCCCATTTGACAGATAAGGAAATAGAGACATGATATGAATTCCCTAGGATCCCACTATTAAAGCAGAGAGGAGCTAAAATTGGAACCTAGGTCTGTAAAACTCAAAAACCCATGTTCTTAACCATTAGACTATATTGTTTTGATGGACATGACTATTAATTTGGATTTGGACCTATTTCAATATATCATTTGAACATCCTTGTGGAGATATCTACAATATATTTGGAAAACTAGAAATGGAACTTGGGATAGTGATCAGAAATGGAGCCAATGGTATATGGATGACAGTGAGGCTGTGGGGGTAGTTGAGATCACTCAGATGGAAAGGGTAGTGAGGGGAGAGGGAGACTAAATGCAGGATCCAGTGACAAGCCACAGTTGGGGAGAGGGAGAAGAGAGAAAGCCAAGGACAAAGGGCAGTGAAGGAGGAATCACAAACACAGGAGAATAATCAGGATGGAGCGCTGTCATGCAAACTAAGTGAAGAGATAGCTGCAAGAAGGAGGGGCCAATTATACACTGCAAAGAAGTGAAAAAAAGATAAGGAGCTGAAAAAGGGCCTTGGAAGTTGTCAATGAATAAAAGTTCAGTTGTGTAGAGAGTAATTGTAGTTAATTATTTAGAAAGAAAGATGGGCAAGGGTGTGTGAATGGTGATGAGAGGAAGCAGTGAGAGGAGACATCTGAAGCAAAGGGAAGGAAGAAATAGTACAGTTAGTAGGTCAAGGAGGTAGCAGGGTTAAAGAAAGTGTTTGTTGGTTTTTGCTTATTAGTGAAGGGGGGCCTGAATACGGTAAGTATTCAAAGGAAAGGCACAAAGGCAAGGACTATTGGACAATGAAAGAGCAAGTAGGGAAAACTGATGGAGTAAAGTATCTGGAGCACAAGAGAAGGGCTTGTCCAGGAAAGGTCCAAGAATATTCTGTCCTCCAAAAGGGAAGTGAAATGTAGAAGAGGCATAAAGAGAAAGAGTTTGAGGCTGAAATAAAGGAAGATAAGCCAGTCACTGCTGCAGAATTCTTTTTTGGAAACCAAAGCCTTCTTCAGAGAGTAAGGGGGCAGAAAAGATGGTTTGGAAGAAGTGCTTTAGGAAGCCCAGCAGAGTCTCAGCAAAGTTAGAAGGCAGCTGCTCATTAAATAGTTTATCCTATAGGGAGTTAATACTAGATTCTTAAAAGAAAAAAGAAATCTGATATTATTAATACAAAACTGTCATTATTATTGCTATTATTATTAACATATCAGTATTGACAATAAAACTAGCCTAAGGTGTGCCAATAGGGCCTCTGTGATAACAGCAACTTCTCCTTTGTAGGGAGAAGTCTCAGAGTTCTGCAGCTATGCAGACCCTGAGTGCCCGGGCAATCTGTATGACGGAGCTGCCCTTTGGGTTTCTTACTAAGTTGCTTTATTGTAAGCATATGGCAAATGTTTTATTTAAGTCCAGATGAACAGAGAGGCTAAATTTGTCTAACTGGCGACCAATTAATTAGGCCTGGGAGATCTCCTACAACCTTTGCAGCTGCCAGAGAGATTAAGAGGTTTGTCTCAGGTCACATATAAGTAGCAGAGCTAGACCTTAAACCCACATCTCCAAGACCAGTGCTTTCTCCACTGCACCTTTATGAATACCTTATATGCAGACTGTCACTAATAACTTTCTTCCTTCAAACAAACAAAAGCTTCCTACAGCCATTTACATCGTTTCCCTCCTCAGTGAAGGACAAATGCTCAAAGCCATGCTTAGGCATCTGCTGCAGGATTTAGATTTAGACACAAAGAAATGTGGCTTGGTGCTTTTAATCATTTAATACTTTCTTGTCAAAAAGTGTATTAGTTTCCTATTGTCACTGTAACAAATTACCACAAACGTAGTGGCTTAAAGCAAAACAAATTTATTCCCTTAACGCTTCTGGAGGCCAGAACTCCAAAATCCGCTTCTTTAGGGTAAAGTCTAGATACCACCAGGGCTGGTTCTTCTGAGGCTCCAGTTTCCATTTTCACATTGCCTCCTGTTTCCCTCGTATAAGGACTGTAGTGACTACCAGGGCCCACCCGGATAATCGAGGCTAATCTCCCCATCTCAAGACCCTTAACTTAATAACTCTGTAAAGTCCCTTCTGTCACATAAGGGAATAGTCACAGGTTCTAGAGGTTAGGGCATGGACATCTTGGGGACATGCCCTACATCAACCTGCTACAATCCATCCTTTGACCCACAAAGCTTCACATCTATCCCACATGCAAAATACATTTGTCCCATATCAAGGTCCTCAAAAGTCTCAACTTTTTACAGCAACAACCCAAATCCAATGCCTCATGTAAGTCTCATCAGTTCAAAAGTCCCAAATCTTATCATCAGAATCATCTAAATTAGGTATGGGTATAATCCCTTTTGGAACAAAACTCCTCTCCATCTGTGGCATTGTGGAACTGGAAAACAAGTTGTCTGCTCCTAAAATACAATGATGGGACAAGCATAGGATAACAGTTATGGACAGTCTCATCCCAAAAGGAAGAAAATAAAAAAAAAAAGGAGTCATCAGTCCCAAGTAATTTTAAAATCCATAATATATCAAGACCTGGGAAAATTCCTCTGTGGCTTGAGGTTCTGCCCTCTGGGCCTGCGGCTCTGCCTTCTGTGATCAAATCTCCCTCTGCCTCCCTCTTAGAAGAATTGTTGTGGTTACATCAGACCCATCTCGGTTATTCAGGGTAATCCCCCCATTTCATGATCATTAACTTGATCACATCTGTAAAGTCCTTTTTACCATATAAAGTAGCACTCTCAGGTCTGGGGGGCCAGCACATTAAACCGCCTCCCACACATGCTGATGTGGACATATGTGGATAAATCAATTGGCAAGTGTGGTGGATTGATTCCTAATTGTAATGTGCATACATTTGTAAATAGGACCCTTTGAAGATATCTTATCAGTTAAAGTGCAGACTCATTAGAAGAGCCTATTCAGGTGTGGCCAAACTGAATGGGGGTGGGCCTTAATCCATATGACTGCAGGCTTTATTAACTGAGGAAATTTGGATGCAGCCGGAAGAGCCAGAAGGCAGACATCAGTGGAAACTGGAATAAGGAGAGAGAGATGGCCAGGTGACAGGAGGCAAAGCTGTAAGCCAAGGAATCCCAAGGATTTCCGCAAGGCAGCACCAGAACTGTACAGACTTTGGGGAGAAATCACACGGCCTTCTTCACATCTTGATTTTGAACTTCTAGCCTCTGACGCTGTAAGCCAATAAATTCCTGTTAAGCCAACCTTTTTTGTGATAAGCAAGTATTTGTTAAACACTTACTATGTGCCAAGCACTGTACTAGGGGAGGTATAGAAAGTATGTATGAAGGGAGGCGGCAAGATGGCGTTGGTGTAGGAGGGCGCACACTGCAAGCTCCCAGAGCAAGGCGGATTGGGGACGGGGTCCTGCCCGGGGGTCTGTGCTGTGCACGCGTGGAGTGAGAGGCTTGGGACATCTATCTGCGCGGATCGGCGGCGTGGACCGAACGGTGGAGATTCGTGAGTTTTGAGGCTGCCGGTGGAGGTTGGCACAGGCGGCTGAGCCCTGCGGTTACGGAAATAAAAAATAAAACGGCCATTTGGAGCCACGGGCGGGGGCGAAAAAGTTTTATTTTCTGGGGAGCTGGCTGCTTGGCGCCCCTTGGACCTTGTGTGAACAGAGCAAACGAGCTAATCAGCACCCGGTGAACCGGAGCGGGGATTTTGGTCGGGGAACGCAGCTGATTTCCCTAGCCACCCAGGGATAAGACCCGGGCCGCTGAGGAGCCAGGAGGAAGGGACACTTCCCAAAGAAGGGAGGGTTCGGTTGGAAGACAGGGAAGGGTATTTTATATTTTTAGACATCGATCTGGCTGCCTGCACCGCCCCATAGCTTTGGGGAGCAGATAAGCCGACCTGAAGCAGCACCAGGCTGAGAGCAGACGCGAATCTGCACTCAAACTGATTTACTGAGCAGCCCGGGGACGCTGGAGCTCGGCGCCAGAAGGGGCGGAATCCGCCGTCTTTAGCATCCTCACTGACTAACATCAGAGCTTCAGCTAAACTGGGAAGTCCGGAAAGTGGAACGTGCTTGATTAATTTCCACGGGCCCAGCTAGGGTCCCTTCCGTAAGGGGGTTGGTCTAGAAGAGGAATTATTTTGGGTCCTGCATTTGGCTAAAAAAAAAAAAAAAAAAAAAGTGAGGTCACCTCAACAATTGAAAAATAAATTCTTTTTAATTTAGTTTAATAGCTAAAAGCTGCTTCAGGACCTGCATATAGAACCCTGTGGGGAAATTCATTGATAAACACAAGTAGGCAGGAAGGATCCACGTGGACCCTAGGGGAATCATTGACCCCCCCTTAGCTCTGTTTGACTGCTTGCCTGTGTGGATCATTGGTTTCTCTCTGTTACTTTCTGGTCTATTGCTATTATTCCCATTTTCCTCCCCCCTTCCTTTTTCCTTCTATTTTTTTTTAAATAGGTGCTGCCAGCTGGTCGCTTATTTGCTGGGCTTCTTATTCAGTAATTTCCCACTCGCTGTATATATTGATTCTGTATTACAAACTGTCGCTTATCCTTCCTGCATGTTTCTGCCTTCTGTTTTCTGTTGTGGCTCTTAGAGACAACATTTTTTCATAGGCACACAACTTAAGGGTGTCAATTTATATCCCATCTAATTTGTTTCCTTCCTCTACTATTTCTCTACCTCCTCATAATTCTAGCCTTCTAAATCACTATATATATATTCCTCCATTTGTTTTCCCAGTCCATTATAGGAACTCCATATTTTTTCCTAGTACTCTACACTGCCTACACAAGTTAAATATTCATCTCATTAAGTCTCATTTTGCCCCTCTTCTAACTTTTATCAACATTTCTATTATCCTTCTGCCTTCCTTACATCTTTTGATTCCTCTGGCCCTAACCTTTTGCCTTCAAGGGAACATAGAAAGAAGTAAGGAAATAAAATAAGAAGAAAAATTGCCAAAGAGAAAATTTAACCCACACACAGAACCAACAGCTAAATAAAATTCTAGAGCATAGAGAAAAGCTAATCAACTGAACAAACTCATCAGGATAATATGATGACCAGAGGGCAACAGAAAAATACAAATGACTCTGAAAAACTGGAAAACATGGACCAGTCCAGTACACAAAATAAAAACCAGGAAGCAATGCAGTACATTGAACAACTAATCAAAGCTATCCAAACAAATATCATGGACCAACTCAAAGAACTGAAGGAAGAGATTAAGGATATAAAGAAGACACTGGGAGAACATACTGAAAAAATAGCTAACACACCTAAAAAGGTAATGGATATGATGGCGAACAAAGACACAAGTCAAGAAATGAAAAAGACGCTGGACTCACATGGCAGCAGAATTGAACAGGCAGAGGAAAGAATTAGTGATATGGAAGACAATACAGTTGAAATCAAAGAGACTGTAGAAAAGATAGACAAAAAGATAGAAAAAATCCAGTATGGTCTCAGGGAATTAACCGATAATGCAAGACGCACAAACATACGCATTATGGGCATCCCAGAAGGAGAAGAGAAGGGAAAGGGAACAGAAGGAGTGTTGAAGGAAGTTATGGCTGAAAACTTCCCAACTCTATTGAGAGAGATGGATGTGCAGATCCAGGAAGCACAGCGCACCCCAAATAGTATAAATCCCAACAGGCCAACTCCAAGACATATACTTGTCAAACTGTCCAATGCTCAAGACAAAGAGAAAATACTCAAGGCAGCAAGAGAAAAGAGAACCATCACATACAAGGGAAGCACAATAAGATTAAGTGCTGATTTCTCAGCTGAAACCATGGAGGCAAGAAGACAGTGGTATGACATAGTCAAAACACTAAAAGAAAAAAACTTCCAGCCACGAATTCTCTATCCAGCAAAATTGGCATTCAAAAATGATGGAGAGTTCAAAATATTCACAGATAAACAGCAATTAAGAGAGTATGTCAAGAAGAAACCAGCACTTCAAGAAATACTAAAGGAATCTCTACAAATTGAAAGGAAAAAACAAATGAGAGAGAGTTAGAGGAGAGTTTAAAAACAACTGAAAACTCAAAAAGAGAAACAAAACAACATATGACATACATTAACCCAAAGAAAAAATGACTGAAGTAAGAAATTCGTTACGAGTAATAACACTGAATGTTAATGGATTAAATTCACCAATCAAAAGACACAGATTGGCAGAATGGATAAGAAAATATGATCCATCTATATGCTGTCTACAAGAAACCCACCTTAGGCCCAGGGATTCAAGGAGGCTGAAAGTGAATGGCTGGAAAACCATTTTACAAGCTAACAATAGCCAAAAAAGGGCAGGAGTAGCTATTCTAATATCAGACAAAATAGACTTTAAATGCAAAACTATTGTAAGAGACAAAGATGGACACTACATATTAGTAAAAGGAGTAATCTCTCAAGAAGAGAGAACAATCATCAACATTTATGCACCTAATCGAGGTGCCTCAAAATACGTGCGGCAAACTCTGGAAAAACTAAGAGGAGAAATAAATTCCTCTACAATTATAGCAGGGGACTTCAACACACCACTATCATCATTAGACAGAACATCTAGGCAGAGAATCAATAAAGAAACGAAGGCACTCAACAATACATTAGAAGATTTGGACTTAATAGACATGTACAGAACACTACACCCAAATACAGCGGGATTTACATTCTTCTCCAGTGCACATGGAACATACTCCAAAATAGACCACATGCTAGGCCCCAAAACAACACTCAATGAATTCAGAAAGATTGAGATTATACAAAGTAATTTCTCTGACCACAACGGAATGAAGTTGGAAATCAATAAGGGCCAGAGAAACAGGTTAGGCACAAGGATATGGAAGTTAAACAACACACTCTTAGACAAACAGTGGGTCAAAGAGGAAATTTCAAAAGAAATCAGTAACTACCTTGAAACTAATGAAAACAACAACACAACATATCAAAACCTATGGGATGCAGCGAAAGCAGTCCTGAGAGGGAAGTTCATAGTCATAAATTCATATATTAAGAAAGAAGAAAGAGCTAAAATTGAAGACCTAACTGCACACTTGGAGGAATTGGAAAAACAACAACAAACTAAACCTAAAGGAAGTAGAAAACAGGAAATAACAAAGATTAGAGCAGAACTAAATGAAATAGAGAATAAGAAAGCACTGGAAACAATAAACAAAACCAAAAGCTGGCTCTTCGAGAATATCAACAAAATTGACAAACCATTAGCCAGACTAACAAAGAAAAAGAGAGAACAGATGCAAATACATAAAATAAGGAATGAGCAAGGTGATATCACTACTGACCCCACAGAAATAAAGAGTATCATAAGAGGATACTTTGAAAAATTATATGCCAACAAGAATGACAATTTAGAGGAAATGGACAAGTTTCTAGAAACCCACAAACAGCCGACATTGATGAAAGAAGAAATAGATGAACTCAACAGCCCAATTACAAGTAAAGAGATAGACTCAGTCATTAAAAACCTCCCAACTAAGAAGAGTCCAGGACCAGATGGCTTCACAGCTGAATTCTACCAAACATTC